>CM061142.1:434811702-435411702 GCA_030789695.1 Scilla litardierei
GGTCGGTTGAGGGTTGAAGCTGACCGGTTGGATCTTCGTGCCGTCGGGTGAACCGGTAGGTTGATCTCTCCGTGTCTTGGCTTCGGAGAATTGGCTATAGATGAACCGATCGGGTGAAGGTCACCCGATCGGTTGGCATTCAGCATCAAATTCCAGAGAGTTGGGACGTCTGAACCGGTCTCTGAACCGATCGGTTGACTTTCTGACCGCTCCAGCTTATGTCCGGGCGGTGCACGCGTGCATCACCTGATCGGTTGGTTGTGACCAACCGGTCGGGTGAGGGGCTGAAAGATGCTATCTTCGTTGTTTGACCCCTAGATCACGCATGACTCCTCCCGTTGCTCCGGGGACTCATGATATCATTGTCTTATGTCCCCTACGCCGGTAAACTCCTGCAAAATACAAAAAACATGAAAAAGTGAAAGAAAACGAGAAAACACGAGCAAACGAATACAAGACGACAGAAAATAGCGAAAAAACACAAAAGAAGACATGCGTGAATATATGAAATATAAACGCACGTCAAAATCCCCCAAGCTGAACCCTTCCTCGTCCTCGAGGAAGACGAGTGAGAGTAGGAGCTCGGAGGGAGACAATATAGAGGAAGAGAGAAAAGGAGAAAACAAAAATCCTAAATCGCCCGTCAAGGCCAACAAAATCAAAAACACACCAAGCAAACAAACGCCAAATCACATCACTAAACCGAGGAATACGAGTCTAGACAAGTACCGTGGGCCCACGCCATGAAGCGCGAGTGAGTGTGGTCGTGTGCTAGCAAACGGTGTCACTATCTACATTGTGCAATAAGCTCCATATACACAAATCCAAGAAATGACCCAAATATCGATTCGATTTTAAATAAGCGGTGAATATATGGCTCAAGCATGCAAGAGAAGAGTATGAGAATAGAAATGCATCATGTGTCATGGACTTCACAGCTAGGGGCTCGGACATCACCACACTATCACCTAGATAATAGCTAGAAATTCCATATTCCAAGTGTTTTCGAAAGCGATGGGGGTTGAGATGATGTGGAGTAGAACACTCGGTGCAAATTCTCGCCTTCTCTTTATTCTCGGTAAGTAGGAAAATATTCACACTCATATATTTTTTTGGTTTTGGATATATGTATTTTTTTGGCTTTTTGGCTATACAATTTTCTCTTTTCTTTTCTTTTTGGGTTTTTCTTTTCTTTTCTCTTTTTTTTGACTTTTTGGGTTTTTGGCTATACACATGTGTACTCTCCCAAGTGGGAGAACGGTACACGACGAGGGGATTTGCACCAAGTAAAACAAAAAAGAAGTCGGATTCTAGACACTTGGGCAAGGGAGATATTTCACTAATCAGAGCGTAGGCTAAATGGGTTATCCTAGTCCTAACTGTGGAATCCGGACACATGCAAAATGAAGCATACGATATAAACATATAACATGCATATAGAAGCTGACAGTAGAAGCAAATACCGCATATTCAAATCGAAACATGATAATCTGGGGGTCATTCCTGGACAGGTATATAAATTAAAATAACAAAGTAGAAGTACACCAAACAGCTAGGCACGACGCACGACTCACAAAAAGCTAAGTGGACCCGCGATGCATGAAATGCAAGAGGACTCGATATCCTAGGGTTAGTGAATGTGATTATCGATGCCATGCTAGGTGTGTGTGATTTTGTGGCAATTCATCATAGGGTTCATCTCTAGGAGAAGGAGATGAAAAAGGAAGAAAATAAAAATAAAAACACGATGAAAAGGACTCAAAAACGAAAAAGAAAGACTCAAATGACGCACAAAGTGCGACTCCCCTAAGCTGAAGTTTGCATTGCCCTCAATGCAAAAGAATTAAATACGGGAGGGCAATGAATATGGGGGGAATACGCACAGACACAAAAAGACACGAAAGACAAGAAAATCACACAAACGAAACCGAAAAGAAGAATAAAAATAAAAATAACAACACACGACATGTAAACAGAAAAATAAAAAATAAAATCACGCGACACGACAAATAAGCAAACACACAAAGAAAAACGACACACGACAGCAAACAGAAAAAATTTGACTTCCCCCAAGCTAGACGTGACAAGGCTAGCGATATGATGTGATCGTTAAAATGCAGAGATATGTAAGGGGGAGGTCAATCGGAGTCGCTTGCGGCAGAATGGTAAGGAGATGGCGAGGAGGGTGGTGAATAATGGTAGAAGGAGTCCTCCGAGGACGAAGGAGAGGGTGTGCGAATAGGAGAAGGAGGAGCAACAGGCAGGACTACCGGAGGATCGGGATATATCGGTGGATCATGGTGGATGATGGTGGACGGGGTGGACCGACACACGGGTGCCAATCAGGAGGATCCGTGGGTGGGAAGTGAACGAGTGAAGTGCACCAAGGATATGGGTAGAACTCCCAGGGTAGGTGTGTAAGGCATAAGGGGAAGCGCTCTGGAGATGAGGGTGGGAGGATGGTGAAAGGAGTGTAGGCAGGACTATAGAGGTAGGCCGTACGATCCTCCCCAAAAGGAGTAAGCATACCGATAGAGATCAAGTAGTCGCGATCGATACGGCTACGTCCCGGGACAATATGGAGGTCGGGGGGGTAACCTCAAGACACAACTGACAATAAGAGTGATAATCCCCCCATAGCAGATAGAGCCCGAAGCTGCGCGGCTAACAGATAGGAAGCAATGGGAGAAACGGTAGCATTGGTGTATGACATAGGAGGCGAGGGCTACCGCTGTAAAGGTGGTATATCGGGTGAATCTTTGCCAAGCGCCATCGGCCCGAAAGCGAGAAAAGATGTCAGATCGATCAAGAGTTGAGCATTCAACATTGCGATCGGGGTGAGGAAAGTATAGAATGTCATTAAGCGTGTTGAAGCTCATGGAAAAATCACAATTGAAGGCTCAGAAGGTGAAACCATGATCGGATACTTCGAGAGAACTGAGGAACTCGAGTGTGAGATTCCTGTGTGTATTGGCGTGGGTCTACAGAAGATAATCGCAACATATGAAGCGAAAGAGTGCACAGACCGCCCTAAATAGTCCAAGAGATTGTAGGGTGGGGAAGTCGGCGAAAAGAGTAGGTCGCATTGGGCGATGAAGAAGGGCGTGTAAGCGATCGGATTGCTCTTCAGATGAAGGGTTTATGCCGAGGAAAGATGGGGGAAAAGTGACCGTAAAGGGGATGTCTGCGTGACGACGAGGCGATATCCTTTCCCTTCCCAGACATGGTGATGGCGAGGGGAAGAATGATGGAGCGGGATATGGTGTCTATGAAGATGATGAAGCAGATAAAGTGTGCAAACACAAATTCAAGACATGACATAAAATGAAATGAATGTGAAGAATGGAAAGAGGTTACCCGTCAGCGTTGTAAGATCAAGCACCCGGAAGACCACACGCAGTATAGGAAGGTGATTTGGGAAGCCGCCGCTCACTGATCCGACAAGAATCGAGACTTTCGAAATTGGGGGTTAGGGTTAGGGTTTGGACGTTTGATGAGTGAACGCTGTTGGTGGGAAGGGTAGTGACGGTGGGGGAGTAGGGGAATGAGTGAGGATGAGTGTTTAGAAGTGTTGGGGTAGAGGGAGGAGATCGATTCGGCAGTTGGAGGGAGAGAGATCGAGCGAATGGAAGTTTGGGGGTCAGGGTCGTGCGACAGGGATATTTATAGGGGCGAAAACGAACCGATCAGGTGAGGGTTTACCTGATCGGGTGGATAAGTTTCGAAAATCATCTGTCGGCCAACAGCTACAGGTGAACTAATCGGGTGATATTTCACCCGGTCAGTTGACCGCTTCTTAAATCTTCCCGAGAATATTGTGACTTTTTACCCGGTTAGTCACACGACCGCCGCATCACTCAACCGATTGGTTGATACATCCCCCAAATTTCCCGAGAGTTCAGCCCATCTCACACGGTCAGCCATCCGGTCTCAGCTCAGCCTCACCTGACCGGTTCACAAGGGGAGCAGATACGGCCATCGTCTGATACGTCTCACCCGGTCGGTTGAATAACCACCCGATCGGGTGAGGCCTTGTTTCCTGCAAAAATTCACGAATGGCCTATGTTTGTCGACCGATGATCTCGCGGCTGGATTAATTTATTAAAATAGAAAAAATTTAAACTAAAAATAAGCCTAAAAACAAAGGCGAGAGTTTAGAAGATGGGTTGCCTCCCATGAAGCGCATTTGTTTAACGTCGTTTGCTCGACGCCTCATGTGGTGGTCAATTAGGATCCGAAGGGTTTGAGGAAGAGTCGTCGGTCGTTGAGAGTCCGACCGGAGAGAATGCTGGTTCTCCTATCGCATAGTGTTTAAGGCACTGTCAGTTGACTTTGAATGGCTCATCTCTTCCCATTATCTCGATAGCCCCATGTGGGAAAACCTTGGTGACGCGGAAAGGTCCCGACCACCTTGACTTGAGCTTTCCAGGAAAAAGCTTCAGCCTTGAGTTGAATAGGAGAACTAAGTCTCCTTCCTTGAATTCCCTCTTCAGGATGCGCTTATCGTGCCACCGCTTCAGCTTCTCCTTGTAGATCCGGGCGTTTTCATAAGCATTGAGCCGGATCTCGTCGAGGTCATTAAGTTGAAGCTCTCGGTGACCTCCAACCTCCTTGGCGTCAAAGTTTAGGTTCTTGATTGCCCAAAACGCCTTGTGTTCCAATTCCACGGGGAGATGGCATGCTTTCCGTAGACAAGCCGGTAGGGGGTCGTCCCGATCGGAGTTTTAAATGCCGTCCTGTAAGCCCAGAGCGCGTCAGGAAGTTTTGATGACCAATCCTTCCTAGAGCTGGCCACCGTCTTCTCCAGTATGCTCTTAATCTTCCGGTTAGAAACTTCCACTTGGCTGCTAGTCTACGGGTGGTATGTGCGCCCGACTCGGTGTTGCACCCCGTACTTATTTAAGAGAGCTTCGAATTTCTTCTCTACGAAGTGGCTCCCTCCGTCACTGATCAAAATTCGAGGCACACCGAACCACGAGAAGATGTTGTTTTTAAAGAACTTGGCAACCACTCGGGAATCATTAGTAGGACTGGCTATCGATTCAACCCACTTCGATACGTAGTCCACGGCTACCAAGATATACTGGTTCCCAAAGGAGGAGGGGAACGGTCCCATGAAGTCGATTCCCCACACATCGAAGATCTCTACCTCTAAGATGTAGTGCTGAGGCATCTCGTCCCTCTTGGAGACGTTCCCCGTCCTTTGGCATTTGTCGTTGGCTTGGACATAAGCGTGGGTGTCTTTAAATAGGGTTGGCCAGTAGAATCCGCTCTGGAGGATTTTTGCAGTCGTCTTATAGGTGCTCGCATGCCCTCCACATTGCTGATCATGGCAATGAGATATTATGGAGGTCGCCTCAGTCTCAGGAATGCACCTTCGTATCACCCCATCGTTGCAGGTCTTGTACAAATGGGAGTCGTCCCAAAAAAAATTTCGGACCTCATGGAATAATTTCTTCTTCTGCTGATAGCTCACGTTGTGGGGGACGATGGCACAAGTCAGATAGTTAGCAATGTCGGCGTACCAAGGATTCCAAGCGGAAGAGCCAGAGAAGAGATGCTCGTCAGGGAGCAAATCATCAACCGGAGTAGCATTCAAATCGAGGGTAGGCATTCTGGACAGGTGATCGGCAACGACATTCTCCGCCCCCTTCTTGTCTTTGATTTCCATGTCAAATTCCTGGAGGAGGAGAATCCATCTAATGAGCCGCGGCTTAGCCTCTTTCTTGTTCAATAGGTATTTGAGAGCCGCGTGATCAGTGTGCACGATCACCTTTACCCCAACGAGATATTACCGGAACTTGTCCATCGCGTAGATGACTGCTAGCAATTCTTTTTCCGTGGTTGTGTAATTTCTTTGGGCAACGTCAAGGGTCTTGCTCGTATAATATATCACATGCAGATTTTTATCCTTCCTCTGCCCCAAGACGGCCCCAACGGTGTAATCACTAGCATTGCACATTAGCTCGAAGGGTAGACTCCAGTCCGGCGGCTGAATTACGGGCGCGGAAATCAAGGCTTGCTTAAGAAGGCGGAAGGCTTCCATGCACTCCTCGTTGAAGATGAAAGGTGCATCCTTCATGAGGAGTTGGGTCAGCGGCCTGGAAATCTTTGAGAAGTCTTTTATGAAGCGGTGGTAAAATCCCGCATGCCCTAAAAAACCACGGACTCCTCGAAGATTGAGTGGTGGTAGAAGCTTTTCAATCACCTCAACTTTTACCCTATCAACCTCAATTCCCCTCGAAGAAACGATGTGTCCCAGCATAACTCCTTCTTGGACCATGAAATGGCATTTCTCCCAGATCAGGACTAGTCCTTTGTCTTGACACCTCTCCAGGACTTTAGTTAGATTGCTGAGGCATGAGTCGAACTCAGTTCCGTAGACAGAAAAATCGTCCATGAAAACCTCCATGATGTCCTGGGAGTAGTCGGAGAAGATAGCGGACATTAGTCTTTGGAATGTAGCTGGGGCGTTGCAAAGCCCAAACGGCATTCTTCTGTATGCATATGTCCCAAATGGGCATGTGAAAGTAGTCTTCTCCTGGTCATCTCTATGGATAGGGATTTGAAGGAATCCGGAGTACCCGTCCATGAAACAGAAGTAGTTGTGCTTCGCCAGCCTCTCTAGCATCTGATCAATGAATGGGAGAGGGTAGTGATCCTTCCTCGTGGCCTTGTTCAGCTTCCTATAGTCAATGCACATCCTGTACACTGTGACGGTCCTAGTAGGTATGAGCTCGTTTTTCTCGTTGCGAACCACCGTCATTCCTCCTTTCTTGGGTACGACATGCACCGGGCTAACCCAGCGACTGTCGAAGATAGGGTATATGATACCGGCCAGTAGAAGCCTAATAATCTCCTTTTTGACCACCTCCATCATTATAGGATTGAGTCTCTGTTGCGGCTCAATTGAGGAGGCTTGCTCATCCTCAAGCAGTATCCTATGTGAGCAGAGGCCCAAGCTCACCCCTTTCAAATCTTCAATTGCATTCCCGAAAAGGCGCTTAAACCTTTTTAAAACACCAAGAAGTTTGGTCATCTGGTCTTCGCGCAGCGAGGAGTTTACTATGACTGGAAGGGTGGAGTCCTTTCCCAAATATTCATACTTTAGTCCCGGGGGCAACTCTTTCATCTCAACTTCATGAGGTCCCGACGCATATTTCTCAAGCTGAGCATCCTCTAGCGAAAGGACTTCTTCGTGGGTCTCTAAAGCTAGCATCCAGACTTTCACTCCCAGCCGTGATTTCATAGGGCAAAGCCTCGCAAGGCAATGAGGGGCCAATGGAGATTGGCTCTGGGTCTTTCTCAAGCTCATAATAATTATCCGGGAAGAAGGCTTCGACGTGGAAATAGGTTTCGATAATTGATGGCTCCCCACCACTGCCTCCGGCTTCCTCATCTTCCCAGGGTTTGGGGGGCTCTATAGAAGTCTGCAAGGGATGGGTTGATTCTTGTTCAAAGCACTCGACAAGCTCTGCCCTGTAGTTCTCCTGACAAAACTCCTCATAGGTGAACAATTCTCCCCCACCGAATTCGGAACTAGGCAAGTCGATACACGCCACTTCATCAGGAGAGAGGAGAGTTGTCGTCCCAGGATGCAGCTGCACATCATGATACCTCCTCTGATTTTCCACAGCGGCGGACAGAAAGGTTAGAATATTCGAGGCATTTAGCGATCCTGTCAAACTTTGTGCCAAACAGCGGATGTGGTGCGAATGATCCCAAATATCCCCCGAAACTGCACACAACATCTTCGTTGTGGAGCAGACAACCTATAAGAAAGGAGAGAAAAAGAGCTGCACAGATAGCAAACACGTCAAAAGCACCAGTTGCATGAACGGGGGGTGAGGAGTAGCGACGGCAGCATGACGACTCGGTTTATCAATTCTATACAACTAATATTTACAATATGTACAAGTAAAATCAAAAAGTGCAGAATGCGAAAATTATCGCGAGATGGGGATATGAGCTAGACTCAAGGGTTCATGAAATCCTAAAATAACAAGCACGTTGCCTCCCCGGCAACGGCGCCATAAAGCTTGACGTCCCCTGCGTTTGCGTGCATGCAAGTGTGCAATATATAATAGGGGGCGTGAGATTTAAATATTTATAACCGCAAGCGCACGGTGTTGTAGTGTGGCTTGGGGGTCAAACTCAGGGAGGCGTGGTTGTGCTTGTGTCAAGAAGGATCGGATTCACCCCGAGGGCGAGCTAGCCCGGATCGGATGATGGGTTGTCACAGAAAATAGAATGCGATGGATAAACAATATAAAGGGAAAACCCGGGACTTTGGTTTCCACCCTATCATGCGATTCTCGTCGATACGGCCTACGGGTAGGATAGCGATCGGAATTATGGTCTAATGATGAGACGTTGCCTCTAAGAGTGGTACCAGCGTCCCATAGGCCCGATATTCCGGTCGGTGCCCAGGATGATACGCCGGACTTCCCGAGTTCGGTCAGTGGGCATTCCCATGTCCATTAACACTGACCGACTCCGGGAGCACTAAGCTCGCAACGATAACTCCCAACATCTCATCCTACCGCTCTCTCTCGCTAGGATTCGACGTCTACGCTAAGGGCGTGAGCTATGGCTAGGGAGTCAACCGCCAAGTTTATTCCCCCTTGGCCCAACGGTCAAAGGCGGTCGTTTTCCCGTCGATGACAATAAAACACCCCGCGTAACCGGTAGATTCCTAATCCCTATCGATTTCCTAGTCCTATGGACGCATCGGGGAGAACCCACGAAGGGGTTTCCACCAAAATCCCAGATTTGGGAACTACTCACACATATTTACTAAAAAGCGATCTAAATCAAAATCGACCGTTAAAAACATGACCAAGCGATTGAAAAACAGTAAGATAAATGCAAATAATACTATATTAAAGTTTGGTCAAGATCGGAAAACTTACAAATAAGGAGAAAATTACAGCCGTCAAGAGAGAGAAAAAACTGTAAAAAATAACAACACCCATTTCTGGAAAACCTAGGGGTCCTATATATAGAATACGATATCACCCGATCGGTTGAAAAGTCAACCGATCGGGTGACCTGCTTCGTTCTTCGACAGCTCAGCATGGGACTTCACCCGGTCATACGACACGGTCGGTTGAGCGTTGAAGCTGATCGGTTGGATCTTCGTACCGTCGGGTGAACCGGTCGGTTGATTTCTCCGTGTCTTGGCTTCGGAGAATTGGCTACAGATGAACCGATCGGGTGAAGGTCACCTGATCGGTTGGCATTCAGCATCAAATTCCAGAGAGTTGTGACGTCTGAACCGGTCTCTGAACCGATCGGTTGACTTTCTGACCGCTCCAGCTTGTGTCCGGGTGGTGCATGCGTGCATCACCCGATCGGTTGGTTGTGACCAACCGGTCGGGTGAGGGGCTGAAAGATGCTATCTTCGTTGTTTGACCCCCTGGATCACGCGTGACTCCTCCCGTTGCTCCGGGGACTCATGATATCGTCGTCTTATGTCCCCTACACCGGTAAACTCCTGCAAAATACAAAAAACATGGAAAAGTGAAAGAAAACGAGAAAACACGAGAAAACGAATACAATACGGCGGAAAATAGCGGAAAAACACAAAACAAGACGTGCGTGAATATATGAAATATAAACGCACTTCAAGAATCAAACTCCCGTTTTATTTCCCCTTGGCCAACGATCAAAGGCGGTCTTTCTCCCGTCGATGACAACAAAACTCCCCGCATAACCATCAAAATCTCTATATCCTATCAGATCCCTAATCCTATGGATGTTTTAGGGAGAACCCACGAAGGGGCTTCCACCAATGTGCCAGCTTAAAGAACTACTCACTATTCATGGCATGAAATGCAATAAAATAGGTTATAGCCATTAGAATGGAAATCATGCGATAGATTACTGTAGCAAATAGCAGTATAAACGGAATACCAAAATATAGGAATGATCAAAGAACTTATAAATAGAATTAAATTCTGAGCAGCCAAAAATCCCTAAAAATAGCTTAAAATTGGGGATTGCATTTCTGGAAAAACCTAGCCCTATTTATACAATTTGGCAAGATGCCAAGGAATATTTCCACTAAAAGACAAAAATAGATATTCACCCGATTGGTTGAACCTTCAACCGATCGAGTGAGACGATGGGGAAACATGGTCTTCAGCTCTAATAGATCTCACCCGATCGCTGAACCGATCGGGTGACTCTTCGAATTCTCGAGCATGGGAAGAAGCAGCTACTGGTGACCCGATCGGTTGACAAGTCAACCGATCGGGTGAACTTTGGCTCTCAAAACAGCGTTCTGTGTCACATCCACCCGATCAATGAACTGATCGGGTGGAATTGCCTCTTCCTCAGGACTGATACGGCCGTATGAACCGATAGGGTGGAACTGTCTACCCGATCGGTTGAGAGCTGATACATGGTTTATCTTGACGATTGGGTCTCAGGGTCTCATGCGACACCTCCCGTTGCTTCGAGAACTCATGATGTTAGCCTTGTATGTCCCCTACGCTAGCAATATCCTGCAATAGCACACAAACACAATGAAAGTAAAAAGGAACTAGAAAACACAAAGCAACGGATTCGAAACAACGAAAAATGACGAAAAATTATGGAGAAGACGTACGTGAATATATAAAATATAAACGTACGTCAATGAATCCTCATTCGAGTCATTGAATGTGCCGACAAGTCCCTTCTTTTGGTTCTTGAATTTGGACTTGCCTTTCCAATGATTCTTTCCTTTCCCTTTGTAGTAATCTTTAGAGGGTTTGAAGGACATTCAGTAGCGAGATGACCTTTTCATCTATACTTAATATGAATCGGATTATTAGATTTAGAGGCAATCTTTGAAGAAGATTTACCTTGCTTACTTTTGAGAAATGCTCTTAGTTGCTTGGCAAGCTCCATGATTTCATCTCCACTAGCCTCATCTTCTTCATCTTATTCACCGGAAGCTTCTCGATGGAATTTCTTCCTCTATTTGATTGGCTCCTTCTCGGCATGGAATTCAACCACCTTTTGCTTCTCCAGCTTCTCAGGCTTGGATGTTTGAATCTTATTCTTGTGTTGAAGCTTCACTTCGTATGCCATATGATTTCCAACATGCTTCTCAACAGTATATTTGGATATGTCGTTAGACTCCAAAATTATGTTGGCCTTTGACTCCTATTTGGGTGTAAGAGAGTTAAAGATCTTCTCCACTCGATCCTCTTGGGAAATCACCTTCCCAAGTCCTTCCAAACCGTTCATGATGTCTGTGAACCTTGTGAACATTTTCGAGAAGTTTTCTCCTTCATGCATCTTAAACATCTCATATTTAAATCTAAACACAGTTTGTTTAGATTTCTTTACCTTTTGTCGTCCATTCATGACAAATCTCCAAAGTATGCCAAATTTCGTTAGACGTTTTGCACATGGAGATGCGGTTGAACTCATTGTGAGTAAGGACGTAATGGAATGCATTTATAGCCCTCGCATTGAATTTGATCGAGTCCTTCTCCACCTTTGTCCTTGTAGACGCAGGTGTAGTAGGCTTCTCAAATGTAACTTCGTGATGTCCTATAGGTTTTGACCCTCCAAGTAGATCATCGTCTTGATCTTCCAACTTGGGTAGTTGGTTTCATTGAAGAGCAGAGGTCGTACAGTTGATAGATCTTCTTCATGAGACTCGGATATAGCGTTGAATGCCATCTTTATGGTATGCTATAACCTCGCTCTGATACCAATTGTAAGGACCGTCTACCTTGCAATACTAACAACGACAATCTCTAGAGGGGGTGAATAGTGTAATGGCAATAAATTGCGCAATTAAAATTTAACTTGCAACTGCAGAATAATAAGTGCAAGAGGAATTAATCAACACAATCAATCCAAACGTAAACGCAAGATTTGACCCTGGTTTCCCAAACTTGGGTACGTCCAGCCACACCAATATCCACTATGATTCTCATAAAGAGAAGTGAATACAATCTCAAACAGAGATACCTCACACAGAGGATTTGGATTCTTATACAGAGAAATCATTGCTCTCGCACAGAGAGACTCAAACTCTTACAACGAGAGATCTCAACCAACCCTACACAAGGGTTATACTCACACACACAGAGTAACTAGCTCTCACACAGAAAACTAGGGTTTCAAAGAAAACAAATTACAACAAATACTCTTACATATTCCTTGAGATGAACTTACTCATATAAAGATGAATGCAGGAAAGAGGAAGACCAAGTGCTTGATATTTAGCTTGATTGCACTTAGATGATTTCCCTTGAGCTTGATTTATATGAATGCAGGAAAGCAGAAGACCAAGTGCTTGAGATTTAGCTTGATTGCACTTAGATGATTTCCCTTGAGCTTGACTTTAATGCATGAAGAGGAATAAGAGCTCTAAGAGGGAAATGAGAGAGTTTGAGAGTGGATTAATAATTCTTAAATGATCTTCAATAGTATCAAGAAGTTCTAATGAACTCAGCCCTCTCTTATATATAGGAAGCACAAATAAACCCTCAAACTCAAGCGAAACCCCAAAGAATGAAATCTGCAACGGCTAGATTTTGGCAGTTTACGCTTCAGATAGTCGACTGATGAATAAATGATAGTCGACTGATCAACGCCTATAAAATCCCAACGTCTATAATCGGAGCCAGGACAGGCGACTGTAGAAGACTACATAGGTGCATATACAAGGTGCAGGTGCCTGAATATCCTTCAACAGGCGACTATCACATGGGATGCAAATGGAGCATGAAAATGCAACTTTTGCACTATCACATCAGACGATAGATGACTAATTCTCAGGCGCATGTAATTTGATAGGCGATTGAAAACCTCTCATTAGTCGACTGGCTTGTAAAGTGGGTTGAAACCCAGAAAATGCAAGTTACGCACTTTGGCACACAGACGACTGGAGAACAAATCCCAGGCGCCTGATGGAATACATGCGCATGTAAAATGAACGTCAGTCGTCTGTTTCCAAGAGCTTAAGAAAGAGTCAAGAAATGTTGACTTGCGATGTGTACACCAATCGACTGTAGAAGGCTGGCCAGGCGCCTGGAGGGCATCCAATCGCCTGTCCTGCCTTCTTCAGTCAACTGTAGGAGAGCCAAAAACTCTATTTTGAGTTTAAGGCATGGTGAACCTATTGGGATGATAGGCTCACTAATATGGGAAATGCATATGCATGAATGAGTTAGTCCATCTATCAAGGCATTAGAATAAACCTAGTCTCAGAAAAAGAAAAGAAATAAATAAAATAATAAATGGATTACTTTGCTTCCCATAGAGTCTAATATTCAATCTCTTGATGCCTTGATGCTCCACATCATCTTCCAAGCTTTGGCACCCCTTGAGTCCAAGTTTTGGCATTGCTCCTCTTGATGTCCATCCTTGCAAAATGATATTCTTCATTTGTTAACTATAAGACTAAAACATGAGAGACATTAGCAACAATATAATATTGTGATCATCATCAAAATAATATTGGTATGAAACACTAATACCTAACATTGGGACTATATTGTCCAGGTCATATATTAGGAAACGAAGTCTTTAATCCAAGGGGCATAATCAGGAGCCAATCCTTGTAGTCGCCAGTTAAGCCCATACTTTACGAGACAATAGTCATAATTTATATACCAATTCGAAAACAATATAACCAACCAAATATAACTGAACTGATCAATGCATTTATGTAGCTAACAATATAACTCTACCATGGCCCACATGAATACAAGGATTTAACGAAGCAATTAATTTCAGGCTATAATCATTTATGCACTGCCTCCTATATGTCCCACATGTTAATTTAAAATATTCAGTTTCAACGTGTTTTTCATGCAAGCATTCTCAGATCATCATCATCATCAAAATCATTGTATATAATTAGCTCATAGTGTAACAAAATCAGGCCCAAGTTGGTGTTGGGTCTTGTAGATGACAAATAGAACACTAGGAAGGGTGTGAATGGTGTTCTTCAAATAATAAAAATTCTCTCCAAAACTTCTACCTAAGTAATTAACTTGAGTTACTAAATTAATACTTAATTAACAATTACTTGCAAGATAAGAGTAATGTGGAAGCTAAAAAATAATTGCAAGTAAACAAACGCAAACAACAAGATATATCCTGTTTCGGGGTCTCTTTCCCTACATCTAGCCACACATCCATACATTGACAAAGAATCCACTAATCACAAATCAAAAGTGACTAAGGATTACAACATGACCACAATAGAACAAATACATCCAAAATGGACAACACCTTACAATGAGATAGAAACACGTCTCTGTTAGGGTTTCTTTCAAGCATAAATAATTTTATACGCTTCGGAAAAATATAAACCTATCATGATCCATGTGTTTTCAAATTGATTTAATCATATTACTAACCTTTTTGACGATTCGAATGTATCGGACTGTAGGTGCTCTATGAACGACCACCCTCTATCGGTATCCACACGTGAACGTCTCGAACAGGAATTGCAAGGGTGCTAGCTCCTTCTCCGCAACTAGGGTTTCTCTCTCTTTCGCTCTTTGCTTTTCACAAAAACAGGATAGGTAGATTGAATGCGTAAAAAGACTGAAAATCCTCTCTATATCATATATAGAATCACATGTTAACCCTTTAATGCTTTTCAGTTACCCAACGATATCTTTAAGGATAATATCTTAACAAGATAGGTTATTCGTTAACTCTTTAACGTGTTTTAGTAACGCAACGATATCTTAGGGATAATAACTTAACAAGATACAATATCTAACAGTTAAGATATTTCGTCTTATTGCGAATTTCAAATCAAATTCGAAATCATGTTTAAACCATATCCCATCCATTACGCTCTTTGTGTGCAATCCAGTAGGCTCATATCAAATTGGCAGTGAGCCTAATCCCATTAAAAGCCCACAAGTCATAATTAGTCTCTAGCAAGACATTATGACTACCCAATTAATATGAATATCTTTAGTCCGATATTAACCTAACCAATAGAACATGTCATAATCCTTTTGTCACGCGATATCTGATTTGAACATAAATCATGGACAGTGTCATAATTATATTGTTCAAACATTTAATTTCTCGCTTACTAAGTAGACTGATAAAATCAAATGAGATTCATTTGAGCATGACAATGCATTTCTCAGTCTAACTTATCAAGGGGCCCATTAGATTCTCTTTCATAAGAGAGGGAAAAATTCCATCTTGTTCATTCAATTTCCTCTGCATAATTCACATCATGTTCAATCATAACCTTTATAATTATCTGATTAAAGATAATGTTTGGTTATGTCAAAATATGATGTTCCTTATGTAGGAAACTGTGATGATCACAGGTCTAAGGATTCTATGACATACCTATTATGAGATCATTTATGACATTGATCCATGTAATGATCTCATAGGGAGTCTATCCAGTACTTTGTTCTCCAACAAGTACCTATAAGTTTGATTTGCATCACCATACATATAATTATCGCATAATTATCAACCAAACTCATTCTAGTCTTAGTTCATCATTATACCTTTAACGATGAATAACTATGGATGCTTAGAATAACATAAAACAGCTATTCAAACATTATTATAATGAAACATGCAAGCAATATAACAATAACAATTAGATAAACATTTTATAAATGAAAAATGACATAACATAAATGTCCAAATATTTGGCCTAAGGCATAACCACTAACAGTCTCCACGAGACAAACACTCACAAAGCGAGAAGAAGAATACTTACAACTCTTTTACCAATAGCCTTTGATATGAAGCTCTTATGTAGTTGTGATGTGGCTATAATTATGATGTCCAATTGATGTATAATTGAAGCTCTTAGAGATATAGAATTTGACCTTCAGTGATTTTGAAAATACCTTAAAACATGGGCTAATGTGAGAGGATTATGATTAAAAGCTTTTGGACTTTACAACTCTTTTTCTTTTGAAAAATTGATCAATTAAGTTGGCTATAACTTCATCAACAATTTATAACCCTCAATTTTCCCCCTACAGAATGACCAAATAGCCTCTCCAATGGACAGAAAAACATGCAACAATTCGACCATTAGGGACTGCTAGCATACAGGTAGTCACTTACGCTCTTCAGGTAGTCAACTACTGGAGGTGGTAGTCGAATACCTAAATGCAATATTTGACATCTACAACTCTAGTAAGAAACCTGAGCCAGAATGAATAGTAGTCGATGCCTATGGTTTCGGTAATCGACTACTAAATTGATACATATGATATGGGCTGAAAAACATCAGAAAATGATTTTAAAACATTTTAAAACATTGAATGTGTGTTACTAAGTATGTTAGAGCTTCAATAAAGCTTTAACAAACTACCAAGAGATAAAGTAATATTTACATCAAAATAAAAATATTATATTAAGCTTTTGATGCAATCTTGATCTTCATTGCCTATGTCTTGGCTCATTTGAGATCCAATGTCTTTGTTTGTTCTATTCTCCCTTCATTTGAATGTTTACTCTTTATCTATATTTGCACTAATGAAATCTATTCTCCCTTCCTTTGAATGTTTGCTCGTCATTTATATCTGCACTCCTGAAATCGTCAATATTTAATACGTTTGATCATCAAAATTACCATGGACGACTCAAAAACCAACAGTATGGTCATCATATTATGGAATCAAAATCAGCCAATCACGGAACCAGATAAAGGCTCATCAAGCAGTAGATTAGAAAAGAAAGACACCTGAGTACCAAAAAAAAAAAAAAAAAAAGAAAGACACCCGCTTAAAAGTCAGTGGTCAGGACCAACAAACGAAGTCATATAGCCAAGAAACTCAATAGCGGGCCTAGGTAAATCCCAGTGGCAACAAATACGGCCCAAAGCAACACAAGATGGCTTATCATCATGATTAGAGGCAAGGCGACACAGGACAGAGCCCAATTATAACAAGTAAAGGCAGAGCCCAACTATACCAAACAGGATAGGGACAAGTGGCACCGGGAAGGGCAAGTCCCAAAGGCAAAGGTAAAGTAAGGAAGATCCCCAATAGGCAGCAGATATTAGAAAGGCATATTCACGTAATAAATAGAGCAGAGTAATAGAATAGGGAAGATCCCCCAAAGCAGAACTAGGCAGAGCAAGCCCCAAGCACATTGTAGTAAGGGGGTAGAGCCTAGTTCATGGTGGCAAGGGGTAGAGGCACATCAAGCATGGTAAGAAGGGGAGAGTCTTATTATTAACAGCAAAGGGTCAATCCCCAGAATCACAGTATAAGTGGGCAAAGCCCAAATTGGTCCACGTCATGAGGGTAGAGCCACATTAACATGGTAAAGGATAAATCCACATGCAAAAAATCATCACAACCCTAAACTAATAACCAATAATCCAAATAAATATAAAGGAGAGTGGCTGAGTTAATTAAGACCATAAAAAGTTATTGAGGGACCTATTTATCAATGCAAATCGAGAGAAACCGTCGATCAGTACTTGATGTGACCTTATCTGTCACGCTCCGCTTCACATTCTACCGAGAGCGAGAACACGAACGGGCCATCGATGTGCTTAAAACAAGGAGGAGTATAATTTTTTTCTTCTCGATAAATATTTTCTTTCCTCCTTGGTCTAAACACAATGGCATGTCTTTGAACTATTTCTTGAATAAGCATACAAGGATCTGCCATTGTATTCACAGACACGTCATTGTGTTTAGACCAAGGAGGAAAGAAAAGATTTATCGAGAAGAAAAATATATAATCCTCCTTGTTTTAAGCACATCGCGGGCCAGTTTATGTTCTCACTCCCGGTAAAATGGGAAGCGGGGGGTGACAGGTTTCTGTGGCGGCCCATGCAGGTCATGCTCAAGCAAATAATTTAAGAAATATTTCGGAAGACATTAATATCAAAGTATCTAACTAGAATAAGTTTTGTACCTAACTTACATTGTGGTTTGTTTTGAAGTATGTCAGGTAGACCCAACACCTAAAATGCTAACGACATCTCTGAGAATGACGTCATGGGTGTCATAAGAGAAATGCTGGAAAGTCAGCACAAAATTCTCCATGAGGCTGTTGATGAACTCTATAAAGCAGCCCAACATAAGCGTCCTATGGAACCACCTAGAAACACCCTCTGACCAATGCAGACTACTACCTTTAAGAGGCACTCTCCTCCAATCAAGAACTGATCCCCGTTGGTGTGCTTCCATTGCAACCAATCGGGACATGTCAAGAAGGACGGTCGCCTGCTGCTAAATCAATGTTTGATCTGTAGAGCATCTGAATATTCTATCAAGGACTGCCCTCTGTGAATCAACAAACAAGTGACTCTAACTGCAAGCGCTTCGACGTCGCGTGGACCACCCTTAGCCACACAGCAGAGGGTATTCCAACAGGCCAAGCTAAACCATTCGAAGTGCCAAGCATTTGCTATGACTACCGAAGAAGCTGAGGGTACGGAGCCAGTAATCACAGGTAACGTCTAAGACATTTCCCTCTACACCTCTTATACACTCATCGCCAATGCTATAGACCGCTAAGTATACATTATCATATTCTAGAAATCATCTTTGTAGCGTCAAGACTATCTTTAGCTCTCTTTGATTCTATATCTTCCCATCGTTTCTTATCACAAAAATTTGCTACAACACATTCCATTCCTATTGTACTTATTCTCAGTATACTAATTTCTCTGTAAGAAATTTCGAGGATGGAATTTCCTTAAGGAGTGTAGGATATGACGGCATGTATCCATCAGTACACGTATTTTCATGTTTTACGTATTTTTATAGTATAAAAAATTTAAAGATATTTTTAAATGAGTTTTTATGAATTTAAAATGGTTGTCAGGATTATAATATTAAATATAATTTCAAATCAATTATAAATAAATATCTTGTATCATCAAAATAGTTATAGCATATTTTAGTAATTCTAAATGTCATCAAATATTTTTAAATATTTTATAGGTTATTTTCTATTTAAATATCACTGAAATAGTCTTATTAAATATTTTCTATGTAAATGTTATTAAAATGATTTCAAACTTTTACAATATGATTCTATAGTTATTTAGTATTCCCAATAATGTTTACGTATTTGTCTGTAATGAAATCAACTAAGAACCTGCAAACCCACAACCCTAACGGTTTGGCCCAAAACTCGTATTTTCGTAGCTCAAAATGTGAAATGGATTTCATTTTCATGATCCATGCGTCGATACGAATCCGTGGTATTTTTCTGTAATTTTTCGAAGTCATATGTGATAAATGATAATTTATTATTATAATAAAAATATTTTATTTTATTTACTAAATGCATATCCTTAATTACGTTTTTACCTTAATTATTTACCTAATTACTTACCCCATCAGCAGCCCATGTGTTACACGGTTAAGCATTGGTTCATCCCCCCTTAATTTAGTCAAAACCCCATTAATTACCCATACTTAATAATTAATAATATTATATTATTCTTAATTCCTATAAAAAAACTCACATCCTTCTCCCTCAGCTCAACATGCAAAAACCAAAGCCATGCTCAACCCACTCCGACGAGGCCAATCCCACGTCCTCGTACTCCTCCCATACTTCCTCCTCCTCCCCAAAGCTCCACCATCACTTCGTCAACAACACCATCTTCATCCTCCCTCAAACCAACAAACAACCCACACTAATCCAACACCACCTAACTCCGGCCACCGCCACCGTCGACCGCTCTTCCTATCTGTCGTCGACCTCCTTGCCATGCCTATATCTCCACCAACCATCGAAGAAGTTCGTCGGAGCTCCTCCACGTCGAAAACTCAGACACCGGAACTCCACCTGTAACGGACTATTTTCAATTGTACTCTCTTCGTGCACGTGCTTTTGACCGTGCACGTATTTATTTTAGACTTTGTTTGTTTTTGAACACTATAGTGTGATGTGTCGTTATGATCATCTCAGAGAGTATTAAATCGTGGAACTATTTTGGAACGACATTTCACGGGTCGTTCTCCCACGGTTTGACTTTATTTGAAGAGACGTCGCGTTTTCCACTTTTGTCGTGAGACTCTTTTATTTTTAATTTTGTGCCTCGTCATCGAATTTGAGATCCGTCTTCTTAGTTTTCTTTCTCTCGTCGTCCTGGTCACCCCAGTATTTATTTCACAATTTTTGGACTTCGTTTGACCTCCTTTCACTTTTTGCCCAATTTAAATAATATTTTAGCCCTAAGTATCATATGGTTTATTCTTCCCTAATAATATCATTAATAATAATTATAACATCCTAACATTATGTTGACCTAGCCCCTATGTCTTGGCCGCTTACTACCCCGGGTGAGAGAGAGGGTGAGAGATTGGTGTTTGGAAATAATAGATATAATCAATTTTCTTATATTAAAACAAACCCTAACCAACCCAGTAGCCTTTGGCCCCCACATTGACTGCCCTAGCCCACATTTTTCATCTTGACCGCACGATCACACAGCATGTGTGGAAAGGGAGTGAGATCATGGGCTTTTAATATTATTATAACAACTTTCTAAATCCTATAACAACTGTAAGCCCTAACCAAAGCTATAGCCCTCACGTGACAGCCTATAACCCTAAGAAAACAACATTATAAAACCTACAGCACGTCCTACAGCAACCTAAAAACCAACCTAACTTTTATATTTAAAAAAAACCCTAGGTTCTTTTCCCTTTCACGCTAGGAAACCGCAGCCGCCCTCCTCCTTTTGTTCTTCACGCATCAACATCTCCACGGCGCCGTGAGCTCCGACCTTCAGACTACCCATCACCGGAGCTCACCCAACGCCGGACTGCCCCTCTTTCCGCCGTGCCTGCGCAGAGCTCCTCGCTGCACCGCCTTCCCATGGCGCCGCCACGCAACACTCGATCCCGAGCCGCCGCCATCTCCTTGCACGTGAACGCTACCCCAGCAGCCGCCGGAAGACCGCCCAGATCCGCCGGTCCTCCTCCACGTGCCGCCGACTGCCCAAACTCCGGCCTCCACAGCGCATCTCCACGCCATGGCCTGCAAGCAACGGAATACTGTGAGTGTTGCTACATGGATGGTAGAGAGTTATGCTTGTTCACAGTAGTTGATGATGGGTTATAAGTATGTATGTAATTGTGAAACCGCGGGTTGTTGGTACCATGTGTACAGTGTTTTAAATAGTAGGGATATAAATAATTAGGTTATAAACAGTAGGTTATACTTTGGTCTAAAACTTGTGATATCAAGGGTAATTATATTATAACATGAATCATGCTATAGTAAGCTAATAGTCTATTATATAAACAGTTTGTAAGTGGTTCATGCATGTGCTTACGTTCATGAACAAGTATGATATTTTTTTAAACAGTAAAGTTTATGTAGATCTTAACATACAATGTTATATGCATTATAAGTGAGGTATATTATGTTATATGTTATATAATCCTTTAGTTTAATGTTAAATATTTATGTTACAGATAATTATGTACGCCCCATTGCCCCGTCTAGATCCCGACGTTCCCTCGCTTGTTGCTGCTCGTTGACGTTCCCAAGCTCATCACCGTAGCCATTTCAGATCCATCGCCATTCAGACCCGACATCAGATCTCGCTCGATCGTTGTTCCAGACAGACTACCGCTGACGAGACGTTTGGACGAGACACTCCGGGAGGACAACACACTCGCCACCGCAGGCAAGTGTATCCCACTTGCACTTTTGGCCGTGCTTAGGCCTTAGTTGGTTAGAACTGATAACTATGAACAAATAGAACCAGACGTGAAATGATAGCGTCCAGGACTTCCCCTGACGGCTCAGACTTGACGACGAAGTCTGAGCCTGACAACAACAACTTTTGATATCGTAGGGCTATCATGTATGTGCATGTGTGTGGACACCCTAGAACAACCCTTCCCGTCTTGTCACGTCACGTCCCATCTTGCACAGCCTGCGGGCAATAGGGCACTCTCCAAGCTAGAGAGAGTGATCCCTTGTACTGATACCCAACCCAGAGGCAATAGGGCACTCGCCAAGCTAGAGCGAGTGATCCCTTGTCGTACTTGTCTTGTCTTGTCATTCTTGGGGTTTGGGGTTGGGTTGAGCGTGCGCACGGCAAGAGGGTCTGATCCCCCTCGAACCGTAAGGCGTGAACCCTTTCGTGTCTCACTTGTCTTGTCTTGTCTTGTCTTGTCCCGTCACGTCCCGACTTGTCTTGACACCTGTAGGTTAGTCCCGTAGTTGGTAGCACACTCTACGACTACTACTTGTTATGCTTTACTTTCCTGCTACGTTACTTCTTTTGTTACTCAGTTATAACCCCAGCATGCTAATCAAACAGTAAATCGTTGTTTAAAAGTTGATACACTTGCAGTAGAGTCTAACCCTCTTTTGTAGACTTTACCTGACGTACAGTTCCTTTCTGTTGGGTGCTGTACGTCAGGTGTTGAGCCAGAGTTCGTGGACGCAGCAGACTTACCGGAGTACGAGGAGCCGAGGACGTCAACCCAGAGTATGTGCCTGACGAGGACCAGACCTTGAGGTCTTTTTAGTCGTCACTTTCAGAGGTTACTACTGTTAGTTTGCTTTTAGATAGTTTGTTGCCATGCTTAGGCTTCTTTTTAGACTTTGTTCTCGTTGGATATTATATCCTTAATTTAATGAATGCCATTTCCTTTCTGTATTTCCTATTGTTCCGAATTTTATTAAAGCAAGAACCTGATGTTTTTAAAATGGTACCCCCCTCTACAGACGCTTATTGGTGCCGAGCTTCACTGCTCCGGCCCAAGCGGGCCTTAGTCACGCTTCGCCTCCGTCGTTTTGGGAAGCGGTGCGTGGTAGGTTTTAGTGGTGGCCCATGCAGGTCATGCAAAAGTTCGGAACAATAAGAGTACAGCATTCATTTAATATCCATGTACAAGTCTAAATTAGGTTTCCCAGTCTGAGATGGTAGGAAGACTTAGGTAGACACCCAGGTTTGATAGTCTGACGCCTTGGTTAAGATTTAGTCGTCCTCGTCCTAGACTACCTTAGTATCCCCATTTGATTCTGACCGTGTTAGATTTCTAGAGACCTCCTTTTTAGTCGTTCGCTCGGGTCCATCGATTTCAAACCCAGCAGAACGTGACCTTGATTCTCTTAGGGACCTTTCCCTTTAGACCCTGATTATAGTCTAGCTCCTTAGGAAGTTTTAGAGCTGAGTTATCCTGATCTTTAGATGGCCCGATAATTAGGAATCCCGGATTTCTGGCATCCTCCCAACCTTTGCACTTCTGTGTTATCGACCGTAGAGTCCCATCATACCTTCCGTAAATCATATCTTATGTGTAACCATCATGCGATCATCTTTCCTTTCTCCCAATTCACGTGATCGTTTCCTGACAATCATCGTAGGTCCTTCGAGTCTTTCTCTTTGCCAATTTTGCCTCCTCTAAAAGTATTTTCGAAATTCCTTATTAAGTTTCTTCGCTCTGCTTGATTTTCTTTGAAAACCCCTATATTATATATTTAAAAAAAATTCCTTGTTTTTCGGTTGAGTTAAAATCCTTTCTTTGACTTTGAAACCTTCTTGGTCGTAAATTTTTAAGCCAATATCTCGTACTCGTTTTCGAATCGTTATCCTTCATATTTCAGTTTTTTTAAAAAAACTTGTTACCATTTCGATAATTCAATATGTATTATTTTTTTCTAAACTACAAAATTTATCTCTAACCACTTACCGTACGTATTTTTAGAATATTTTCTAAACCAAAGGGAACTTTAAATTTCTTTTCGTATATATATATATATATGACTCATACTTCAAGGATCTTTGTTAAATTTATTTTCATTTGCAAAACAAACGCTACCTCACCCTGCTTTTATTTCCTTCACCTGACTCTTATTCCAAATTGTAATAAATTTTACCATCTGCTCACTTCTTCCTACATTTTTTTATAAGTATAGAAGTATAAGACATCATATTTTGCATGTAATTCTCCTTTCATCTATCTAATTATTTTGAGGAATATTTTTGTTCCGTCCAACCAACTACCTTCTTACCCCGCCTTATTTGAACTCGTTCTTTTCGATCTTAATTCGTTTCTCTTTTGGTTTAGTTTTTCTCTTCTTTCTATTGTTTAGACATTAGTGCTTGTAGTTGCCCGTGTCAACTCTAGTTTGGTAGTAGGCCCTTTTGGTAGGTGATGTCGTCGTAGTGCATGAGTATAGGTAGAGTGTGTAGACCTGTATGAGTGTGTCATCTTTAGGATCCTGATGATCGCCTTTTGTGTCTTGAATGTGTACTCAGTGTTAACCATGATATGCTTGAAGTTGTCTGAATGACGGTATTCATATGTGTGAATAGTGTCATAGCAGACAGTTCCTTAGACTTAGTCTTATATTAATGAAATGTTTATATTGGCTGCATATGATTGTATCAAACTTTTGTTTTCTTTTAGACTAAATCTTTAAAGTTTTGAAACTAACTCACAAGATCACAAATCACTTATCCTCCCTCATCCATTACCGCAACACAACACGTTTTTTTTCCAAATGTTTTAGAATATTTCATTTGCCTTAAGTCTCTCTTTCTCTTCTCTTCTTTCTCCCTTAAGAAATTTTCGTGTTCATGGTTGTTATATTAATTGGGGCTAGCTATTATCGTTATAGGATTTTTTTTACGGGTAGACTCAGGGAGAGATGAGTTATAGCAATGATTAATTGATTTTTGGAACACCAGGATGTTGGATTAGAATTTCTTTCAGATAAAAAGAATGAGCTGTCTAAGACTTAGTTTTTAATACCGATGGGTGACTGACTCAATGGAGAATTCTGGTCGGATGAAATTTTATACAGGGAGAAGAAAACTTATCAGACTTGAAGCTTAGGCGAATGGTAGATAGGAGTAGCTACAAAGTGTGGTATGAGTTAGGGTGATCATGAGAATGAGTAGAGCATTTAAAGCATCGAGACTTGATTGATGAGTTGACGTGAGAAGACATTGGGAATAACACGACGTGTTGAGATAAATGGATAGTTAGGTTGTTGGATATAATATTGGTTGAAAGTAATTATAATAAGTAGGAGGAGATGTGTTCTTGATAGTTCAATTATTTGGCGGATAAATTTATGGGAAGATATGACACGGAATGTATTGAGGACACGGCGATTGTTGATTTGTAAAGGTGTTATGAGGTAGACAAAGTTGTTGTCTTCGATTGGTGATTGACTAGAACATCATTTTAGCGATTGATTAATATTGGAAAGAGATCGAGAAATTTAAAGGTGTTATTGAGCGATGATGTTTAGTGGAGTGGTATAGTATGAGAAGATTATTATTATTCTTTTATGAGAACTTGGAGTTGGAAATTTGAACAGCAGTGATGGGTCTATAGTTAAGTGTTAGGATGTGAGATTAGCCATGGCTTTATCCAGTGAAAAGACGGGTTATGATGGATTATTTGAGGAACGATGATGGAATTATACGATTAGAGATTATGGTGTGGAAGATAGGAGTTATAGGCTTAAGTGTTTATAGATATTATTATTATCAATATGAGTGATTCCGAGGGCGGAATCATTTCTAAGGTGGGTAGAATGTAACGGACTATTTTCAATTGTACTCTCTTCGTGCACGTGCTTTTGACCGTGCACGTATTTATTTTAGACTTTGTTTGTTTCCGAACACTATAGTGTGATGTGTCGTTGTGATCGTCTCAGAGAGTATTAAATCATGGAACTATTTTGGAACGACATTTCACGGGTCGTTCTCCCACGGTTTGACTTTATTTGAAGAGACGTCGTGTTTCCCACTTTTGTCATGAGACTCTTTTATTTTTAATTTTGTGCGTCGTCATCGAATTTAAGATCCGTCTTCTAAGTTTTCTTTCTCTCGTCGTCCCGGTCACCCCAGTATTTATTTCACAATTTTTGGACTTCGTTTGACCTCCTTTCACTTTTTGCCCAACTTAAATAATATTTTAACCCTAAGTATCATATGGTTTATTCTTCCCTAATAATATCATTAATAATAATTATAACATCCTAACATTATTTTGACCTAGCCCCTATGTCTTGGCCGCTTACTACCCCGGGTGAGAGAGAGGGTGAGAGATTGGTGTTTGGAAATAATAGATATAATCAATTTTCTTATATTAAAACAAACCCTAACCAACCCAATAGCCTTTGGCCCCCACGTTGACTGCCCTAGCCCACGTTTTTCATCTTGACCGCACGATCACACAGCATGTGGAGAAAGGGAGTGAGATCATGTGCTTTTAATATTATTATAACAACTTTCTAAATCCTATAACAACTGTAAGCCCTAACCTATGCTATAGCCCTCACGTGCCAGCCTATAACCCTAAGAAAACAACATTATAAAACCTACAACACCTCCTACAACAACCTAAAAACCAACCTACCCTTTTATATTTTAAAAATAAAACCCTAGGTTCTTTTCCCTTTCACGCGAGGAAACCGCATCCGCCCTCCTCCTTTTATTCTTCACGCATCAACATCTCCACGGCGTCGTAAGCTCCGACCTTCAGACTACCCATCACCGGAGCTCACCCAACATCGGACTGCCCCTCTTTCCGCCGCGCCTGCGCAGAGCTCTTCGCTGCGCCGCCTTCCCACGGCGTCATCGCGTAGCACTCGATCCCGAGCCGCCGCCATCTCCTTGCACGCGAACGCTACTCCAGCAGCCACCGGAAGACTGCCCAGATCTGCCGGTCCTCCTCCACGTGCCGCCGACTGCCCAAACTCCGGCCTCCACAGCGTGTCTCCACGCCATGGCCTGCAAGCAACGGAATACTTTGAGTGTTGCTACATGGATGGTAGAGAGTTATGCTTGTTCACAGTAGTTGATGATGGGTTATAAGTATGTATGTAATTGTGAAACTGCGGGTTGTTGGTACCCTGTATACAGTGTTTTAAATAGTAGAGATATAAACAATTAGGTTATAAACATTAGGTTATACTTTGGTCTAAAACTTGTGATATCAAGGGTAATTATATTATAACATGAATCATGTTATAGTAAGCTAATAGTCTATTATATAAACAGTTTGTAAGTGGCTCATGCATGTGCTTACGTTCATGAACAAGTATGATATTTTTTTAAACAGTAAAGTTTATGTAGATCTTAACATACAATGTTATATGCATTATAAGTGAGGTATATTATGTTATATGTTATATAATCCTTTAGTTTAATGTTAAATATTTATGTTATAGATAAGTATGTACGCCCCATTGTCCCGTCTGGATCCCGACGTTCCCTCGCTTCTTGCCGCTCGTTGACGTTCCCTAGCTCATCGCCGTAGCCATTTCAGATCCGTCGCCGTTTAGACCCGATGTCAGATCTCGCTCGAGCGTTGTTCCAGACAGACTACCACTGACGAGACGTTTGGACGAGACGCTCTAGGAGGACGACACACTCGCCACCGCAGGCAAGTGTATCCCACTTGCACTTTTGGTCGTGCTTAGGCCTTAGTTGGTTAGAACTGATAACTATGAACAAATAGAACCGGACGTGAAATGATAGCGTCCGGGACGTCCCCTGACGGCTCAGACTTGACGACGAAGTCTGAGCCTGACAACAACAACTTTTGATATCATAGGGCTATCATGTGTGTGCGTGTGTGTGGATACCCTAGAACAACCCTTCCCGTCTTGTCACGTCCCGTCCCGTCTTGCACAGCCTGCGGGTAATAGGGCACTCGCCAAGCTAGAGAGAGTGATCCATTATACTGATACACAGCCCATAGGGCAATAGGGCACTCGCCAAGCTAGAGCGAGTGATCCCTTGTCGTGCTTGTCTTGTCTTGTCATTCTTGGGGTTTGGGGTTGGGTTGAGCGTGCGCACGGCAAGAGGGTCTGATCCCCCTCGAATCGTAAGGCGTGAACCCTTTCGTGTCTCACTTGTCTTGTCTTGTCTTGTCTTGTCCCGTCCCGTCCCGACTTGTCTTGACTCCTGTAGGTTAGTCCCGTAGTTGGTAGCACACGCTATGACCACTACTTGTTACGCTTTACTTTCCTGCTGATCGCTCCGGAATGTTACCCAAAAGGGCGACCGTGTAGTTTTACCGCAAGCGCACGGTGTAGCGGCGAGCGGGTTATCGAACACAGGGATGACGAATGACAGTGCCTGCTCCAAACAACCTGGCTATAAGAACAGAAAAGAGGGAACTTGCCTTTTGGCGATCCTGTCACAATTGTCAGACAAAGTATGGAGATATAAAATCAAATAAAGACGCCTAAGGAATGGGGAATCCCAGCTACTCACCGTATCTCGTCGATGTGATTCATTGGTATCACCATTGCTAGGGTAGAATTTCGGATGAACTAGTTGCAACTGAATGTAAAACCTAGCTCACGCTCTCGCGCTGTTGCCGGTCTATAGCTAACCTAGGTTTGGGTCCAATCTCTTGCAAACCCTAGCCTATGCAAGCTAGCATTAGGATCAACATCATCGCTCAATCGCATCCCGAGCCCACTCTCGTGCAAACTCGGGCCGCGACCTAGGTTGGGATAGTTCCTACCCGTCCAATCTCTTGCAAACGGGTATCGGTATGGAATTGCAACCGAGAACCCTAGTATCGGTCCAATCTCTTGCAAACCGATACTACGGAAACTCAATTTCAACCCAATTCGGATTTCTAGGGTTTCCTATCGAATTGGGATCCAATCTCTTGCAAATCCCAATCGATATGAACACCTAGCTATCCGTAGTATATCGATCCCAAACTAACCCTAATAACAATTCTAGCAATATTTCTACCAAATCATCATAAATCGAAAATTGGGCTCGTAGGGTTCATCCCCACGCCCCAAGACGTTAGGACTACTCACAATTCATATCACAATTGCAAGAATAATCAATTGAAATAACTATAGAATTCATCACAATATTCAAATAAGCAATAAAAATGAGATTTTTAATGGAGAGGGAGACAAACCAATAGAGTTCTCCAAGAATCCAACAAAAATAAACTTTTCTCTCCTCTCCAATCACAAAAATCAAAAGCTAAAAAGTTTTATCTAAAAAAAGCTGCCAAAAGCAAAGGAAAAAGCTCTCTAACCTAGGTTAAAAACTGGGGTTAAATACCCCCCAAAATCGTCCAAAAAACTGTGACCAAAATGCCCCTGCGCAGCCTGAAAATCGCAATTTACGCTACATGCAGCGCGGCTCACTCGGCCGAGTGACAACAGTCGCTCGGCCGAGTAAGAAACCCTGAGAATTTCCAGTAAGTCTGGGGTCTTGGGGGTCTTCACTTCGGGCGTCGCTCGGCCGAGTGAGTTGTCGTCACTCGGCCGATGGCTTCTATATACTCGGGTGGTCGGCATTTTCCACTCGGCGGAGTGGGTCTTCTGAAGCTCAGGCAGACGAAAAACAGTAAGTTGGCTCTTTTTGATGGGCGTCGTCTGAGTGCCACTCGGGCAGACGGGGTTCCGTTACTCGGCCGATGTGGCTTCTGATGCTCGGCCGAGTGCACACATGAAGCGTGTCCGATCTGGTCGGCCGACCGGGGTCTCGCTGGTCGGCCGAGTGACTCCTTCACTCGGCCGAGTGAGACACCAAAAATGCCCAAACAGCTTGTTTTTGCCTCCTCGTCGCTCCTACGACGTTCTTTCTTCTTCCGCTCCTCTCCAATAGCAAAATACCCCTCGGGGAAGTCATCGGTGACACTCTGGAGTAGGCGTATCTCGGGATCACTCCAAATCGCTCCAAATCTCCTGAAATACGACAAAAACAACAAATCGTGAAAAGCATCGCAATATTGTCGATAAATCGTGAAAAGCGTGATTTGAGCGATCTAAATGGCATGCAATCATGCGGAAAAAAGGTGTAAAACACGGAGTGATCACCTGCTACGTTAATTCTTTTGTTACTCAGTTATAACCCCAGCATGCTAATCAACCAGTAAATCGTTGTTTAAAAGTTGATACACTTGCAGTAGAGTCTAACCCTCTTTTGTAGACTTTACCTGACGTACAGTTCCTTTCTTTTGGGTGTTGTACGCCAGGTGTTGAGCCAGAGTTCATGGACGCAGCAGACTTACCGGAGTACGAGGAGCCGAGGACGTCGACCCAGAGTACGTGCCTGACGAGGACCAGACCTTGAGGTCTTTTTAGTCGTCACTTTCAGAGGTTACTACTTTTAGTTTGCTTTTAGATAGTTTGTTGCCATGCTTAGGATTCTTTTTAGACTTTGTTCTCGTTGGATATTATATCCTTAATTTAATGAATGCCATTTCCTTTCTGTATTTCCTATTGTTCCGAATATTATTAAAGCAAGAACCTGAAGTTTTTAAAATGGTACCCCCCCTCTACAAACGCTTATTGGTGTCGAGCTTCACTGCTCCGGCCCAAGCGGGCCTTAGTCACGCTTCGCCTCCGTCGTTTTGGGAAGCGGTGCGTGACAGGTTTTAGCGGTGGCCCATGCAGGTCATGCAAAAGTTCGGAACAATAAGAGTACTGCATTCATTTAATATCCATGTACAAGTCTAAATTAGGTTTCCCAGTCTTAGATGGTAGGAAGACTTAGGTAGACACCCAGGTTTGATAGTCTGACGCCTTGGTTAATATTTAGTCGTCCTCGTCCTAGACTACCTTAGTATCCCCATTAGATTCTGACCGTGTTAGATTTCTAGAGACCTCCTTTTTAGTCGTTTGCTCGGGTCCATCGATTTCGAACCCAGCAAAACGTGACCTTGATTCTCTTAGGGACCTTTCCCTTTAGACCCTGATTATAGTCTAGCTCCTTAGGAAGTTTTAGAGCTGAGTTATCCTGATCTTTAGATGGCCCGATAATTAGGAATCCCGGATTTCTGGCATCCTCCCAACCTTTGCACTTCTGTGTTATCGACCGTAGAGTCCCATCATACCTTCCGTAAATCATATCTTATGTGTAACCATCATGCGATCATCTTTCCTTTCTTCCAATTCACGTGATCGTTTCCTGACAATCATCGTAGGTCCTTCAAGTCTTTCTCTTTGCCAATTTTGCCTCCTCTAAAAGTATTTTCGAAATTCCTTATTAAGTTTCTTCGCTCTGCTTGATTTTCTTTGAAAACCCCTATATTATATATTTAAAAAAAATTCCTTGTTTTTCGGTTGAGTTAAAATCCTTTCTTTGACTTTGAAACCTTCTTGGTCGTAAATTTTTAAGCCAATATCTCGTACTCGTTTTCGAATCGTTATCCTTCATATTTCAGTTTTTTTAAAAAAAACTTGTTACCATTTCGATAATTCAATATGTATTATTTTTTTCTAAACTACAAAATTTATCTCTAACCACTTACCGTACGTATTTTTAGAATATTTTCTAAACCAAAGGGAACTTTAAATTTCTTTTCGTATATATATATATATGACTCATACTTCAAGGATCTTTGTTAAATTTATTTTCATTTGCAAAACAAACGCTACCTCACCCTGCTTTTATTTCCTTCTCTCGACTCTTATTCCAAATTGTAATAAATTTTACCATCTGCTCACTTCTTCCTACATTTTTTATAAGTATAAAAGTATAAGACATAATATTTTGCATGTAATTCTCGTTTCATCTATCTAATTATTTTGAGGAATATTTTTGTTCCGTCCAACCAACTACCTTCTTACCCCGCCTTATTTGAACTCGTTCTTTTCGATCTTAATTCGTTTCTCTTTTGGTTTAGTTTTTCTCTTCTTTCTATTGTTTAGACATTAGTGCTTGTAGTTGCCCATGTCAACTCTAGTTTGGTAGTAGGCCCTTTTGGTAGGTGATGTCGTCGTAGTGCATGAGTATAGGTAGAGTGTGTAGACCTGTATGAGTGTGTCATCTTTAGGATCCTGATGATCGCCTTTTGTGTCTTGAATGTGTACTCAGTGTTAACCATGATATGCTTGAAGTTGTCTGAATGACGGTATTCATATGTGTGAATAGTGTCATAGCAGACAGTTCCTTAGACTTAGTCTTATATTAATGAAATGTTTATATTGGCTGCATATGATTGTATCAAACTTTTGTTTTCTTTTAGACTAAATCTTTAAAGTTTTGAAACTAACTCACAAGATCACAAATCACTTATCCTCCCTCATCCATTACCGCAACACCACATGTTTTTTTTCCAAATGTTTTAGAATATTTCATTTGCCTTAAGTCTCTCTTTCTTTTCTCTTCTTTCTCCCTTAAGAAATTTCCGTGTTTATGGTTGTTATATTAATAGGGGCTAGCTATTTGTTGAATATTGGACTACCCGGATTTGGTTTTGATGATGAGCAAACATAAATAATCCATGAACTAACAATTTGTGAGCGCAGTATTGGAGATCGTCGCCAAATTCACGAGAACAATCAAAGCGACATCTCAACACTTCCCAAAGCTCGTATTCATGCCTAAAGCTTCGTTGAAGCTCTTGCGCCGTTTTGGAAGTCATGAAGAATTAATCGAAGCTCTCGAAGACCGTTCTTTAAGGTTTTATTTATAGTCTTTTAGCTTCGATCTATAGAATGTTAAGCCTTGAGTATATCTTACGATTCTATCTTCATAACGCTCATATCGTAGCTCTAGGATCTTAGTACAAGTTCATTCTAACTTCCTCGAAGCGTCGCGCTTCGATTCGGACTTGTTTGTGCATGTTAGTTGGTACAAGAAGAAGTACTGACCGACTAGATGGTGATCTAGTCGGTCAGCAGAGCTTCTTGGACCGACTAGTTTGTGTTCATCTTTTCCTGTTCAGTACTGTTTACAGTTAGTCGGTCTACGTTGACTCACCAACCGACTAGTTTGTGAACTAGTCGGTCAGTGATGCTTCTTTGACCGACTAGTTGTGACTTACTGTTCATACTAAATTTCTCATAAGCTACTGTTTATCGTTAGTCGGTCTAAGAACGTTTGGTGACCGACTAGTTGATAATCTAGTCGGTCAACTTTTGTTCTTGGACCGACTAAGTCAATTTATATTCAGACTATTTGTTTTGCCTCTTAGTCGGTCTACGTTCACTGACTGACCGACTAGTTGTGAAACTAGTCGGTCAGAATGTCTTCTTGGACCGACTAGATTTCTAGGTCTGAATTTCTATCTCTTCTCAGTTCCTCTCTTAGTCGGTCCATGTTGTTTGACTGACCGACTAGTTGATGAACTAGTCGGTCAGTGGTTGTTCTTTGACCGACTAGTTGCCTCAGATTTCTATCCGTTGGAGATTGACCTAACTTGTTTTTATGGGACCCTATAAATACGAACCTAGGTCATTTCTCTCTAGGTTAGAGCTGCCATTAAGTGATTCATTGAGATAGAAAGAGATAGCCATTCTCACTCATTTCTAAAGCTCTCTTCCTCACAAGAAATCCATTCTCTCACTTTCTAGATCTAGAATCCATCTTGAGAGAAGCTTGTTCTTGGTGAGCCCTTCAAGCTCTAGCTTGAATCAAGTCTCCAAATCACTCCTAGGCACCTATTGCTGGTCATTTCCTTGGTGCTAGGTCTTGGTGACTTCATCTTCCTCAAATCCTTCCTTTCACCTATTGGGTAAGAAAAACTCAAGGTATAGGATTTTGTGGTAAGATTGTTTATTTCATTATAAACTTATTTATATTGCTTGTTGATTCTCTCGGTTGTGAGAGAAGGTTGTGATCCCGGGTTGTGGGATTCACTATTGCCGTTGCATGTATGATTTGATCTTGTGAAGGTTTTTCACAAGATATTCATAGTGGAAATCTTGGGTTAGGGTTTCTAACCTAAGTATCCGGAGGGGATCCGGGTGGTTGGGACGTAGGATCACCGGGAACAAGTCGGGGGGACTTGGGTGGATCCGAACCCATTAACATCATTTGTTTGCATTGTTAATTTTGTTGTTGTCATTCAATTTAAGCTTCCGCAAATTGATTTGGTAGTTGTTTGCACTATAATTTGGAATTATACTCATTGTTATTTTTAAAGTACTATTCACCCCCCCTCTAGTACTTGTGCAGTAGCTTGTAGGGCATTACACTATTATCGTTATAGGATTTTGTTTACGGGTAGACTCAGGGAGAGATGAGTTATAGCAATGATTAATTGATTTTTGGAACACCATGATGTTGGATTAGAATTTCTTTCAGATAAAAAGAATGAGCTGTCTAAGGCTTAGTTTTTAATACTGATGGGTGACTGACTCAATGGAGAATTCTGGTCGGATGAAATTTTATGCAGGGAGAAGAAAACTTATCAGACTTGAGGCTTAGACGAATGGTAGATAGGAGTAGCTACTGAGTGTGGTATGAGTTAGGGTGATCATGAGAATGAGTAGAGCATTTGAAGCATCGAGACTTGATTGAGAATGAGTAGAGCATCTGAACGCGACGGCCGTTAAGAAATCTCTTGCGGCGCTTCGTCACGTGCAGAGTTCGACCACATCTGCTTCCCAGGCCACTCCCTCAGCTGCTTCGGTCCCTCCTTCAGCTGCTTCAGTCCCTCCTTCAGCTGCTTCAGTCCCTCCTCATACCACCTCTCTTGATGATGTCGTACGGTTACTTCATCGGCACGAGTCGCGTTTGGCTCGTACCGAGGAGGTAGTTTGCCGTATGGCACATTTGATGGGCATTGATCTTCCTCCGTCTGTTTCTGAGGATGAGGAGATGGGCGATGAGGAATTTGATGATCTTGTCACCTCCTTGGTTCGTGGCGATGAGGCCACTGCTGCTGCTGCTACCACATCTGCTCCTGATGCTGGCACCTCTTCCGGTGCTCCTGAGACTTCTGTGCCAGTGGATCAGACTTCTGATGCTGCTGATATTCCTGTTGATACTTCTGCCGTCGAGCCTGTCGTCGACGTCTCGACTCCTGCCCCGACGATCCCTTCTGTTCAGACGCCTCTCCTCCCTGCAGAGCCTGAGTCCACTCCCTCGACTGGACCCATGGAGACTGCAGATCCTGCCACTTCCTCGTGATCATCTGTTTCGAGGACTCTCCACTACTCATTGGATGATGTATCTTTTTGAGAGTATTTTGGGTTAGGATGGAGTGTTTGGTAGTTTTGATGTATTTTGGTTTTATGGATGTCGGTGTAGTATTTTGATGTACTTTGGATAATGATGTTGTATCGATCATTATGTTGTATTTCTTTTTGATGTTTATTTAGATGATGTGTCGCACTTGATATGATGTACTCGATGTGATATCTTTTTGGATGTACTCATGCTGTTTTTATATATATACATCGATCTTCTCTTCGTATTATTTCATCGTGCACATTTAATTTTCATTCAATGCCTTTGACATGTGAATTCGTCATTCGTCGCTTGAAAAACTTGGTTAAATAGATTGAAATTCTATAATTGTATAGAATTGTTTTCCATGCACAAATTTAACCAAGAATATTGAATATTGGAGAGTATGTTTCTTTATTCAATACATGAATAACTATTTGGTATTTTTGATGATTTTAATTATCGCTTTTTGATAATGGACAATTTGGCACACCATGATTTGATTTCAACACTTTTCCTTTGGTGTCAATTAGGTCCATCGTCATTGTCTACGACTCCCGATGTTGGATTTTCAATTTCCTAGTTGTTGTCGTTGTATGCCCCCCATTTTTGGGATAATGCCAAAGGGGGAGAGATAATGATAATAAATACGGCAAATGAAAATTTAACTCAATTTCCACGAATCTAATTTGATGTGTTAGATTCAGGGGGAGTTAAGATACATATAAGGATTTTGCAAAATCCGATATTTCAAAAATCGATTCTCATTATATATCTTACTCGTCTGATTGATGCAATTTATATATATTCATTTTGGAATTAATGTGTCATTAATGCAGGGGGAGTAAGTATTTTACATTTGAATCATTATTTTTTATTATTATTTATGTTGGTTTGTCATCACCAAAAAGGGGGAGAATGTTGAATATTGGACTACCCGGATTTGGTTTTGATGATGAGCAAACATAAATAATCCATGAACTAATAATTTGTGAGCGCAGTATTGGAGATCGTCGCCAAATTCACGAGAACAATCAAAGCGACATCTCAACACTTCCCAAAGCTCGTATTCATGCCTAAAGCTTCGTTGAAGCTCTTGCGCCGTTTTGGAAGTCATGAAGAATTAATCGAAGCTCTCGAAGACCGTTCTTTAAGGTTTTATTTATAGTCTTTTAGCTTCGATCTATAGAATGTTAAGCCTTGAGTATATCTTACGATTCTATCTTCATAACGCTCATATCGTAGCTCTAGGATCTTAGTACAAGTTCATTCTAACTTCCTCGAAGCGTCACGCTTCGATTCGGACTTGTTTGTGCATGTTAGTTGGTACAAGAAGAAGTACTGACCGACTAGATGGTGATCTAGTCGGTCAGCAGAGCTTCTTGGACCGACTAGTTTGTGTTTATCTTTTCCTGTTCAGTACTGTTTACAGTTAGTCGGTCTACGTTGACTCACCGACCGACTAGTTTGTGAACTAGTCGGTCAGTGATGCTTCTTTGACCGACTAGTTGTGACTTACTGTTCATACTAAATTTCTCCTAAGCTATTGTTTATCGTTAGTCGGTCTAAGAACGTTTGGTGACCGACTAGTTGATAATCTAGTCGGTCAACTTTTGTTCTTGGACCGACTAAGTCAATTTATATTCAGACTATTTGTTTTGCCTCTTAGTCGGTCTACGTTCACTGACTGACCGACTAGTTGTGAAACTAGTCGGTCAGAATGTCTTCTTGGACCGACTAGATTTCTAGGTCTGAATTTCTATCTCTTCTCAGTTCCTCTCTTAGTCGGTCCATGTTGTTTGACTGACCGACTAGTTGATGAACTAGTCGGTCAGTGGTTGTTCTTTGACCGACTAGTTGCCTCAGATTTCTATCCGTTGGAGATTGACCTAACTTGTTTTTATGGGACCCTATAAATACGAACCTAGGTCATTTCTCTCTAGGTTAGAGCTGCCATTAAGTGATTCATTGAGATAGAAAGAGATAGCCATTCTCACTCATTTCTAAAGCTCTCTTCCTCACAAGAAATCCATTCTCTCACTTTCTAGATCTAGAATCCATTTTGAGAGAAGCTTGTTCTTGGTGAGCCCTTCAAGCTCTAGCTTGAATCAAGTCTCCAAATCACTCCTAGGCACCTATTGCTGGTCATTTCCTTGGTGCTAGGTCTTGGTGACTTCATCTTCCTCAAATCCTTCCTTTCACCTATTGGGTAAGAAAAACTCAAGGTATAGGATTTTGTGGTAAGATTGTTTATTTCATTATAAACTTATTTATATTGCTTGTTGATTCTCTCGGTTGTGAGAGAAGGTTGTGATCCCGGGTTGTGGGATTCACTATTGCCGTTGCATGTATGATTTGATCTTGTGAAGGTTTTTCACAAGATATTCATAGTGGAAATCTTGGGTTAGGGTTTCTAACCTAAGTATCCGGAGGGGATCCGGGTGGTTGGGACGTAGGATCACCGGGAACAAGTCGGGGAGACTTGGGTGGATCCGAACCCATTAACATCATTTGTTTGCATTGTTAATTTTGTTGTTGTCATTCAATTTAAGCTTCCGCAAATTGATTTGGTAGTTGTTTGCACTATAATTTGGAATTATACTCCTTGTTATTTTTAAATTACTATTCACCCCCCCTCTAGTACTTGTGCAGTAGCTTGTAGGGCATTACATTTGGTATCAGAGCCAGATACTTAGCTATGTCTGCCAACGACAACAAGACCGTGCGTCCACCTTCCAACTATGACACCTTCACGAACCGTGAAGGAGCATCTTTGGTGATGGAAGGACATTCCTCTACGAGGCCTCCATTATTCAACGGTACCAACTACGGGTACTGGAAATGCCGGATGGAAACCTTCCTCCGGAGTGCATCCTTATGGAGGACCACAATGAAGGAATACATCGAGCCCGAAGAAGAAGACTTTGAGAAATGGACTACCGCGGAGGTCGCCGCGGAGGTAAGCAATGCCAAGGCAATGAACGCCTTGCAATGCGCATTGGAGCCCGAGGACTTCAATAAGATATGCACATGTAAGAGTGCATATCAAATTTGGAACTCCCTCCTCATACTACATCAAGGGACGAGTAGGGTAAGAGACTCTAAACTCGTAGTCGTAAACAAAGATTACGAAATGTTTCATATGCAACAGGGCGAGAAGATGAAGGAATATTACGCTCGCTTCGTTGACATAATAAACGAGTTAGAGGCCCTCGGCAAGTCCTACACTCAAAAGGAGAAGTGCTCAAAGCTTATCGAAGGACTTCCTTCTTCTTGGGAGAAACGTACATTCACCATCGAGGAAGGTAATGACATGAATAAGTATACCGTAGTTCAATTGATGGGTACTTTGATGTCATACGAGGTACGCAAAGATAGCAAGGTGAAGTTACAAGAAAAGATGAAGTCCTATTTGAACCAAGACGTGCCTAAGAAAAAGGCGATTGCATTCAAGGCGGCTTCATCCACCTCTACCGATGATGAGGACTCGGAAGAAGAAATGGACATGGAATCCGTTGCACTCATGGCAAAGAAGTTCAATCGCTTCTTCTGAAAGGGTAACTTCAAACAAAAATCTAAATTTATTTCTACTAACGCCTCTCCACCTTTGTGCTTTAAATGCAATAAGCCGGGACACATCAAAGCGGATTGTCCTCAAAACAAGCAAAAGGAGAAGTGGAAGGCGCCGAAGTTCGACAAGTCGAAGAAGTACAAAAAGGGGTACAAAAAGGGACTTGTCGGAGCAACATTCACCGACTCCGAGGATTCCTCAAGCGGAGAGTCGGACGATGAGAAAGTGGAGCAAGCGCACATGTGCTTCATGGCAAGAGAGGAGCATGATCAAGGATCTTCCTCCTCCGATGATAGCGACGACGAAGGCGATGAGGTAACTATGGATGATCTTAGGGATGCTAACTCTCATGTATGGTCTAAATACACTAAATTAGTAAATAGATATACTAAAGTAAAAGATGACCTAGCTAGCATTCAAACCTCGCCTAAGACTATCATCACCAACAACGACACCGTTGTTGAAGAGTTAAGAAATGAGATTGTCAATCTTAAATCTAAACTTGAACATGTTAGCATTGATGATTCGGAAGAACATAGGATAGCGGATTTAACTTCTCAAAACTCGACTTTGAGTATTGAGAACGAGAATCTTAAATCTCGTGTTTATGTGCTCACATCGCAAGTATCCACTTTAGATACTTCTTTTCGTTCTCTCACCGAGAAATATGAGAACACATTAGGCCGAATCAATGAATTAAATAAGGGTAAGGGCCATTTGGATAATATCCTAAGTGTCTTACTCCTGGCCAAACACCATGTTGGTTTGGGGTATACTTTGGGAAAGTCATCCAAGTCGGTCACTACTTTTGTTAGGCCAACTTCCGGTGACTCTACGAGTGGTAGCAAACACTCTATTGGTAGTTCATCTACCAATGGTGCTTCCACCTCGTCCACACCCTCTTTCGGAAAGAAACCCACTTTGGGTGGACCTCCAAAGAAGGGGCATGCTTATATGTACACCAATACCATGCCACGTAGGAACACTCGTCCTACTCCACCGTCACACACATATGATGATTTTTATGCAACACATTCCCGGGCACGTGCACACCATGTGAGACACCCTCACGCACGTGTTCCCACACATGCATATGTTCACCCACCTCATCATATGAATAATTCTTGTCGTGCACCATTCCATCATGTTCCTTATGCCTATCCACAACATGCATCACGTAGAAATCAACGTCGCATGCATGCACCCAATAGGATGAGGGCTCCCAAGATTTTCACTATTTGGAGTCCAAAGGACACAAGCATGGATGAAAAACAAGTGTATATGAATGCTTATTTTTCGAATGTTGTGCATAGTAGAAATTATGTGGGGAAGTCTAAGTCCAATTGGACTTGGCTTCCAAAGGTCTAACCTTTGAGGACCCAATGACCTTGGGTACCATGATATGAAAGTTTCTATCTTTAGGTACTCAAGGGAAAGAAAAAGAAAAGGAGCAACAAATTCAAATTTAGCTCCAAAGGGAATTGGATACTCGATAGCGGGTGTTCAAAACACATGACGGGTGACGCTCAATTGCTCTCCGGAGTAGTTCCCATTGCAAATGGAAACCGCGTCGTATTTGGAGGCAACGAGAGCGGAACCATCGTCGGTGTTGGTAAAGTGGGTAACCCGTCTAAACCCTTAATTAGTGATGTTTATCTAGTTGATGGTTTAAATCATAATCTTATTTCAATAAGCCAACTTTGTGACAAAGGTTACAAAGTTAGATTTGCGAAAGGATTAGGTCATATTTCAAATGATAATAATAAGTTATTATTTTCCGGCACACGCCATAAAGATATTTATATTTTGGATCTTCCCAAGTCATATGAACAATGTCTCGTTGCCAACACAAGTGAACAACACTTATGGCATCGACGCTTTGGACATGTGAACTTTGGAACACTTTATAAGCTTTCAAAATTAAATTCCATTAAAGGTTTTCCGAAGCTCGTTTTTGAAAAGAAAAGTTTTTATGATTCTTGTCAACGTGGCAAGCTTCCTAAATCTTCATTTAAACCTAAGAAAAGCATTTCTACTAAACGGCCACTAGAGCTATTACATCTAGATTTATTTGGGCCAACTAGAGTTGCTTCCTTAGGAAATGCAAGATATGGACTTGTCATCGTCGATGATTATTCTAGATTTACATGGGTATTTTTCTTATGTAATAAAAATGAAGCTTTTGAAAACTTCACAATATTTGTGAAGAAAGTACAAAATCTCATCGGAACCACCATTCTCACTATTCGTAGTGATCATGGGGGTGAATTTGAGAATGAGTCTTTCTCAAATTTTTGTGATGATCTTGGAATTACTCACACGTTTTCTTTCCCTCGCGCCCCTCCTCAAAATGGTGTTGTTGAGAGGAAGAATAGAACGCTTGTGGAGTGTGCTCGCACTATGCTCGAAGATAGTCAACTTGGTTATCAATTTTGGGCGGAAGCGGTACACACCGCTTGTTATGTGTTTAATAGAATACTTTTGAGGCCCGGCACCAAACAAACTTGCTATGAATTGTTGTTTGGTAGATTGCCTCAAGTTAAACATTTTCGTGTTTTCGGCGCAAAATGTTTTATTAAAAACACATATGATAATTTGGACAAGTTTGATCCGAGATCGGATGAGGGGATATTTGTTGGGTATTCCTCACGTAGCAAAGCCTACCGGATATACAACAAAAGATCCTCTACGATCGAGGAATCATTACATGTCTCTTTTAATGAGAATTTTACTACTTCTAGAATTTCAAATGATAATGATTCTATGGATGTTTTATGTGATTCATTTGAAAATTCTAAGTCTATTGATTCAATTGATTCTATTGATACTAACCCGACTAATGAAGTTGTTGAGTGTGCCTAGTGATCAAGGTATTCCCAAACGGCTTCATACCGTCCGCGACCATCCCCATGAGCAAGTCATTGGAAATATTCATGATAGTGTCAAGACGAGATCGCAAGTCCACCACTTCGCCAATTGTGCCTTTGCCTCATCGATAGAGCCAAAGAATATAGTTGAAGCGTGCGAAGATAGTGCTTGGATCCTTTCCATGGAGGAGGAACTCATTCAATTCGAAAGGAATGAGGTATGGGAGCTTGTTCCTTTGCCATCGAAGAACCACACCGTCATAGGGACAAAGTGGATCTTCAAGAACAAAACCGACGAAAATCAAGTCGTCGTCCGGAACAAAGCTCGGTTAGTTGCTCAAGGCTATCGCCAAGAGGAAGGTATCGATTTCGAAGAATCCTTCGCTCCGGTAGCTAGATTAGAATCAATTAGACTATTATTGTCTTATGCATGCCATAAAAATTTTAAGTTATTTCAAATGGATGTTAAAAGTGCATTTTTAAACGGAGATGTTGTTGAGGAAGTTTACGTTTCTCAACCTCCGGGCTTCATAAATGAAAAATTTCCAAATCATGTTTTTAAACTAAAGAAAGCTCTTTATGGTTTGAGACAAGCTCCTCGAGCTTGGTATGATCGCCTAAAGAATTTTCTTTTGGATTTGAATTTTAAAATGGGCGAAGCCGATTCTACACTTTTTGTTAAGCATGCGAATAATGATATTTTATTAGTTCAAATTTATGTTGATGATATCATTTTCGGTGCTACTAACTTCACTCTTTGCGAAGAGTTTTCTAATGTTATGAAGGAACAATTTGAGATGAGCCACATGGGCGAACTCAAATATTTCTTAGGTCTCCAAATTCGCCAATTGAACGATGCAATCTTCATCCACCAAACGAAGTATACGGTGGAGTTGCTTAAGCGATTTGGAATGGAGAGTGCTTCAGGGAAAAAGACTCCAATGAGCACGACTACGCATCTTGATAAGGATACGGGCGGTAAGGATGTAGACATTCGTCTATATCGAGGTATGATAGATAGTTTACTTTATCTTACCGCAAGTAGGCCCGATATTATGTTTACCGTATGCGTATGTGCTCGTTATCAGTCTCAACCTAAGGAGTCTCACTTAGTAGCGGTAAAACGTATTTTCCGTTATCTAAGTTATACACTTGATTTTGGATTACTTTATCCAAAATCTAGCACGTATGAGTTAGTCTCATATAGTGATGCCGATTATGCGGGATGCAAATCCGACAGGAAAAGTACTAGTGGCACTTGCCATTTTCTAGGAAATTCTCTTGTCTCTTGGTTTTCCAAGAAGCAAAATTACGTATCACTTTCAACCACCGAGGCGGAATATATTGCCGCCGGTGCCGCTTGTGCCCAGGTTCTTTGGATGAGACACACACTGAAGGATTTTGGTATTCATTGTGATAATAGCCCTATCATGGTGGATAACTAAAGTGCTATCTGTCTTTCAAAGAATCCGGTGCACCATTCCCGATCTAAACACATAGATGTCCGACACCACTTTTTAGATGATCATGTTGCTAAAAAGGACATCATTTTAGTGTACGTTGAAACCCAAAAGCAAATCGCCGATATTTTCACGAAACCCCTAAAGGAGGACTCCTTTGTGCGGTTGCGTCGAGAATTGGGGATTATGGGTGAATCCGAGATATAGGATTCATGTTTCATTCAATTATCTTGCATGCTTTTATATTTCGCGATATTTCGTTCATGCTAGATTTATTGAATTTTTGGGGATTTTATGTGATATGTTTGAATTTTTGCTCGAATTCTTATTTGAAAGTTGTATTTAAGATTTCGATGTTTTATGGGGTAGTTTAGATGACTAATGAGAGAGTTAAGATGTTTCATCCAAGTGGTTTGTGAAGAGAACTCATTTATCAACATTTGGACTCTCCTAGTCGGTTTCAGTTCATCAGCCAACCGACTAGATGCTCATCTAGTCGGTCAGCTAGTGAACTCAGACCGACTAGATCAAGCTTTAATCTTTCTTTTGTCATTTTCTTTCTTTAGTCGGTCACAGTACACTTACCGACCGACTAGATTGAAAACTTGTCGGTCAGTGAGTATACTGCGACCGACTAACTCTAGCCCTAAAAATTCCTGTTTGCCTCTGTTTCGAATTAGTCGGTTCAAGCTCATTGACCGACCGACTAGATCGTAATCTAGTCGGTCAGTGCTTGAACTGTGACCGACTAAGTGCGTTAGGGCAAACACGTCTTTTCGCTTTCCGACCGACTTAATCCCAATCTATCCGACTTTTTCTCTTTCTAGTCGGTTGTTTTTCATTTCCCAGCTCGAAATCTCCCTCTCCCCTATCGAAAACCCTTCATCTTCCCGTCGTCTCCGGCCAGTTTTCCGGCCATCCCCGCCGTCCGACGCCGTCGCCCTCTCTCCTAGGTTTAACCCCTTCCTAGATCTCTGTTTTGAATCTCTAGGGTTTGATTTAGATCTCATCTAGGTTCTAGGGTTTCGAATTTGTCTCTGTTAGATCTATTAGGGCTTGTGTGTTAGGTTCTAGGGTTTGTGCTTAGGATCTTTGAACCTATCCCGACGTTTGGTTGTACTCGTTGTGCCGAGATCATGGCACGAACGAGGATCCCGATTACATCTTCTGGGGCATCCCCTATGACCATAGAGGGTGCTACCGCTTCGACCCCTCCCAAACGTAGGGCCAAGACCACTCGACCCCCCTCTTCGTCTTCAACTCCGTTGAAGAGGAAGAGGACGTCCAAGCCTAAACCTGCCGGCCAATCGTCCAAGCCAAAACCTAAACCCAAAGCTTTCCGTGCACCCACTCCTCCCGGTGAGCGTTCAGGTAGTGATTCAGAGGATAATTCCGATGAAGAATACACTCCTGAACATCCCGAGAAAGCTCCTACTCCACCTCCTCCGAAGACCCGTAAGGCTAAGGGTAAAGCTCATATGCCAGTCGGCGGTGTAGATATATCGTTGTGCCGCGACGACCCTTAGTGTCTCGCAGCGTACAACCGTATAGAGCACTGCCCACTGCTGTTAGAGCATTACGTTCAGTTTTCTGATTTTCTTGGCCTGGCGGATCTTCTCTCCTACAGTGGCCTTCTGGACTATCTTAGATATGACCCCAAGGTGAACCCCAGACCATATCCTCGCCTGGTCAAATTATTCTATGCCAATCGTGTTCGTGGCCAGTACGACGAGTCTCACTCCATCGAGACTTCTGTTTTGGGGACTCCTATAGTCCTCACGGCAGAAATCTTGGGGGAGTTGATAGGTTGCTCGTCGTGTGGCCTCCTCCCTTCTGACATCTCTGTCGATGATTAGATCAGCGGACCCTAGGCAAAATCTTCCAGGTTATCCCCCCAGCTTTTATAGGAGTCCCTTCCAAATCTTTCAAATCAAATGCTTGGGGTGCTTAACCTTATCTTGAAGTCCTGCCTTCTTCCCAAGTATGGATATTCATCTCTTCCATCTCAGCCGTTTTTGAAACTGATATACGCTCTGTTTATGGGTAGCGAGATTAATTGGGCTCGCATTATACTCGATAAGATGGACTCTTTCGAGTGTATACGCAAGACCACTAAATCTGCGCATATCCCATATCCATGTCTGTTGACCTTGGTTTTCCGTCGTTTCGGTGTTCCCCTCCCTCCTGACGATGAGCGTCCTTTGGGTCCTCCTCTGAACGCGACGGCCGTTAAGAAATCTCTTGCGGCGCTTCGTCACGTGCAGAGTTCGACCACATCTGCTTCCCAGGCCACTCCCTCAGCTGCTTCGGTCCCTCCTTCAGCTGCTTCAGTCCCTCCTTCAGCTGCTTCAGTCCCTCCTCATACCACCTCTCTTGATGATGTCGTACGGTTACTTCATCAGCACGAGTCGCGTTTGGCTCGTACCGAGGAGGTAGTTTGCCGTATGGCACGTTTGATGGGCATTGATCTTCCTCCGTCTGTTTCTGAGGATGAGGAGATGGGCGATGAGGAATTTGATGATCTTGTCACCTCCTTGGTTCGTGGCGATGAGGCCACTGCTGCTGCTGCTACCACATCTGCTCCTGATGCTGGCACCTCTTCCGGTGCTCCTGAGACTTCTGTGCCAGTGGATCAGACTTCTGATGCTGCTGATATTCCTGTTGATACTTCTGCCGTCGAGCCTGTCGTCGACGTCTCGACTCCTGCCCCGACGATCCCTTCTGTTCAGACGCCTCTCCTCCCTGCAGAGCCTGAGTCCACTCCCTCGACTGGACCCATGGAGACTGCAGATCCTGCCACTTCCTCGTGATCATCTGTTTCGAGGACTCTCCACTACTCATTGGATGATGTATCTTTTTGAGAGTATTTTGGGTTAGGATGGAGTGTTTGGTAGTTTTGATGTATTTTGGTTTTATGGATGTCGGTGTAGTATTTTGATGTACTTTGGATAATGATGTTGTATCGATCATTATGTTGTATTTCTTTTTGATGTTTATTTAGATGATGTGTCGCACTTGATATGATGTACTCGATGTGATATCTTTTTGGATGTACTCATGCTGTTTTTATATATATACATCGATCTTCTCTTCGTATTATTTCGTCGTGCACATTTAATTTTCATTCAATGCCTTTGACATGTGAATTCGTCATTCGTCATTCGTCGCTTGAAAAACTTGGTTAAATAGATTGAAATTCTATAATTGTATAGAATTGTTTTCCATGCACAAATTTAACCAAGAATATTGAATATTGGAGAGTATGTTTCTTTATTCAATACATGAATAACTATTTGGTATTTTTGATGATTTTAATTATCGCTTTTTGATAATGGACAATTTGGCACACCATGATTTGATTTCAACACTTTTCCTTTGGTGTCAATTAGGTCCATCGTCATTGTCTACGACTCCCGATGTTGGATTTTCAATTTCCTAGTTGTTGTCGTTGTATGCCCCCCATTTTTGGGATAATGCCAAAGGGGGAGAGATAATGATAATAAATACGGCAAATGAAAATTTAACTCAATTTCCACGAATCTAATTTGATGTGTTAGATTCAGGGGGAGTTAAGATACATAAAAGGATTTTGCAAAATCCGATATTTCAAAAATCGATTCTCATTATATATCTTACTCGTCTGATTGATGCAATTTATATATATTCATTTTGGAATTAATGTGTCATTAATGCAGGGGGAGTAAGTATTTTACATTTGAATCATTATTTTTTATTATTATTTCTGTTGGTTTGTCATCACCAAAAAGGGGGAGAATGTTGAATATTGGACTACCCGGATTTGGTTTTGATGATGAGCAAACATAAATAATCCATGAACTAATAATTTGTGAGCGCAGTATTGGAGATCGTCGCCAAATTCACGAGAACAATCAAAGCGACATCTCAACACTTCCCAAAGCTCGTATTCATGCCTAAAGCTTCGTTGAAGCTCTTGCGCCGTTTTGGAAGTCATGAAGAATTAATCGAAGCTCTCGAAGACCGTTCTTTAAGGTTTTATTTATAGTCTTTTAGCTTCGATCTATAGAATGTTAAGCCTTGAGTATATCTTACGATTCTATCTTCATAACGCTCATATCGTAGCTCTAGGATCTTAGTACAAGTTCATTCTAACTTCCTCGAAGCGTCACGCTTCGATTCGGACTTGTTTGTGCATGTTAGTTGGTACAAGAAGAAGTACTGACCGACTAGATGGTGATCTAGTCGGTCAGCAGAGCTTCTTGGACCGACTAGTTTGTGTTCATCTTTTCCTGTTCAGTACTGTTTACAGTTAGTCGGTCTACGTTGACTCACCGACCGACTAGTTTGTGAACTAGTCGGTCAGTGATGCTTCTTTGACCGACTAGTTGTGACTTACTGTTCATACTAAATTTCTCCTAAGCTATTGTTTATCGTTAGTCGGTCTAAGAACGTTTGGTGACCGACTAGTTGATAATCTAGTCGGTCAACTTTTGTTCTTGGACCGACTAAGTCAATTTATATTCAGACTATTTGTTTTGCCTCTTAGTCGGTCTACGTTCACTGACTGACCGACTAGTTGTGAAACTAGTCGGTCAGAATGTCTTCTTGGACCGACTAGATTTCTAGGTCTGAATTTCTATCTCTTCTCAGTTCCTCTCTTAGTCGGTCCATGTTGTTTGACTGACCGACTAGTTGATGAACTAGTCGGTCAGTGGTTGTTCTTTGACCGACTAGTTGCCTCAGATTTCTATCCGTTGGAGATTGACCTAACTTGTTTTTATGGGACCCTATAAATACGAACCTAGGTCATTTCTCTCTAGGTTAGAGCTGCCATTAAGTGATTCATTGAGATAGAAAGAGATAGCCATTCTCACTCATTTCTAAAGCTCTCTTCCTCACAAGAAATCCATTCTCTCACTTTCTAGATCTAGAATCCATCTTGAGAGAAGCTTGTTCTTGGTGAGCCCTTCAAGCTCTAGCTTGAATCAAGTCTCCAAATCACTCCTAGGCACCTATTGCTGGTCATTTCCTTGGTGCTAGGTCTTGGTGACTTCATCTTCCTCAAATCCTTCCTTTCACCTATTGGGTAAGAAAAACTCAAGGTATAGGATTTTGTGGTAAGATTGTTTATTTCATTATAAACTTATTTATATTGCTTGTTGATTCTCTCGGTTGTGAGAGAAGGTTGTGATCCCGGGTTGTGGGATTCACTATTGCCGTTGCATGTATGATTTGATCTTGTGAAGGTTTTTCACAAGAAATTCATAGTGGAAATCTTGGGTTAGGGTTTCTAACCTAAGTATCCGGAGGGGATCCGGGTGGTTGGGACGTAGGATCACCGGGAACAAGTCGGGGGGACTTGGGTGGATCCGAACCCATTAACATCATTTGTTTGCATTGTTAATTTTGTTGTTGTCATTCAATTTAAGCTTCCGCAAATTGATTTGGTAGTTGTTTGCACTATAATTTGGAATTATACTCATTGTTATTTTTAAAGTACTATTCACCCCCCCTCTAGTACTTGTGCAGTAGCTTGTAGGGCATTACACTATTATCGTTATAGGATTTTGTTTACGGGTAGACTCAGGGAGAGATGAGTTATAGCAATGATTAATTGATTTTTGGAACACCATGATGTTGGATTAGAATTTCTTTCAGATAAAAAGAATGAGCTGTCTAAGGCTTAGTTTTTAATACTGATGGGTGACTGACTCAATGGAGAATTCTGGTCGGATGAAATTTTATGCAGGGAGAAGAAAACTTATCAGACTTGAGGCTTAGACGAATGGTAGATAGGAGTAGCTACTGAGTGTGGTATGAGTTAGGGTGATCATGAGAATGAGTAGAGCATTTGAAGCATCGAGACTTGATTGATGAGTTGACGTGAGAAGACATTGGGAATAACACGACGTGTTGAGATAAATGGATGGTTAGGTTGTTGGATATAATATTGGTTGAAAGTAATTATAATAAGTAGGAGGAGATGTGTTCTTGATAGTTCAATTATTTGGCGGATAAATTTATGGGAAGATATGACACGGAATGTATTGAGGACACGGCGATTGTTGATTTGTAAAGGTGTTATGAGGTAGACAAAGTTGTTGTCTTCGATTGGTGATTGACTAGAACATCATTTTAGCGATTGATTAATATTAGTAAGAGATCGAGAAATTTAAAGGTGTTATTGAGCGATGATGTTTAGTGGAGTGGTATAGTATGAGAAGATTATTATTATTCTTTTATGAGAACTTGGAGTTGGAAATTTGAACAGCAGTGATGGGTCTATAATTAAGTGTTAGGATGTGAGATTAGCCGTGGCTTTATCCAGTGAAAAGACGGGTTATGATGGATTATTTGAGGAATGATGATGGAATTATAGGATTAGAGATTATGGTGTGGAAGATAGGAGCTATAGGCTTAAGTGTTTATAGATATTATTATTATCAATATAATTGATTCCGAGGGCGGAATCATTTCTAAGGTGGGTAGAATGTAACGGACTGTTTTCAATTGTACTCTCTTCGTGCACGTGCTTTTGACTGTGCACGTATTTATTTTAGACTTTGTTTGTTTCTGAACACTATAGTGTGATGTGTCGTTGTGATCGTCTCAGAGAGTATTAAATCGTGGAACTATTTTGGAACGACATTTCACGGGTCTTTCTCCCACGGTTTGACTTTATTTGAAGAGACGCCGCGTTTCCCACTTTTGTCGTGAGACTCTTTTATTTTTAATTTTGTGCCTCATCATCGAATTTGAGATCCGTCTTCTAAGTTTTCTTTCTCTCGTCGTCCCGGTCACCCCAGTATTTATTTCACAATTTTTGGACTTCGTTTGACCTCCTTTCACTTTTTGCCCAACTTAAATAATATTTTAACCCTAAGTATCATATGGTTTATTCTTCCCTAATAATATCATTAATAATAATTATAACATCCTAACATTATTTTGACCTAGCCCCTATGTCTTGGCCGCTTACTACCCCGGGTGAGAGAGAGGGTGAGAGATTGGTGTTTGGAAATAATAGATATAATGAATTTTCTTATATTAAAACAAACCCTAACCAACCCAATAGCCTTTGGCCCCCCACGTTGACTGCCCTAGCCCACGTTTTTCATCTTGGCCGCACGATCACACAGCATGTGGAGAAAGGGAGTGAGATCATGGGCTTTTAATATTATTATAACAACTTTCTAAATCCTATAACAACTGTAAGCCCAAACATAGCCCTCACGTGCCAGCCTATAACCCTAAGAAAACAACATTATAAAACCTACAGCACCTCCTACAGCAACCTAAAAACCAACCTACCCTTTTATATTTTAAAAAAAAAACCCTAGGTTCTTTTCCCTTTCACGCGAGGAAACCGCAGCGGCCCTCCTCCTTTTGTTCTTCACGCATCAACATCTCCACGGCGCCGTGAGCTCCGACCTTCAGACTACCCATCACCGGAGCTCACCCAACGCCGGACAGCCCCTCTTTCCGCCGCGCCTGCGCAGAGCTCCTCGCTGCGCCGCCTTCCCACGGCGCCGCCGCGCAGCACTCGATCCCGAGCCGCCACCATCTCCTTGCACGCGAACGCTACCCCTGCAGCCACCGGAAGACCGCCCAGATCTGCCGGTCCTCCTCCACGTGCCGCCGACTGCCCAAACTCCGGCCTTCACAGCGCGTCTCCACGCCATGGCCTGCAAGCAACGGAATACTGTGAGTGTTGCTACATGGATGGTAGAGAGTTATGCTTGTTCACAGTAGTTGATGATGGGTTATAAGTATGTATGTAATTGTGAAACTGCGGGTTGTTGGTACCCTGTGTACAGTGTTTTAAATAGTAGAGATATAAATAATTAGGTTATAAACAGTAGGTTATACTTTGGTCTAAAACTTGTGATATCAAGGGTAATTATATTATAACATGAATCATGTTATAGTAAGCTAATAGTCTATTATATAAACAGTTTGTAAGTGGCTCATGCATGTGCTTACGTTCATGAACAAGTATGATATTTTTTAAACAGTAAATTTTATGTAGATCTTAATATACAATGTTATAATGTTATATGCATTATAAGTGAGGTATATTATGTTATATGTTATATAATCCTTTAGTTTAATGTTAAATATTTATGTTACAGATAAGTATGTACGCCCCATTGCCCCGTCTGGATCCCGACGTTCCCTCGCTTGTTGCCGCTCGTTGACGTTCCCTAGCTCATCGCCGTAGCCATTTCAGATCCGTCGCCGTTCAGACTCGATGTCAAATCTCGCTCGATCGTTGTTCCAGACAGACTACCGCTGACGAGACGTTTGGACGAGATGCTCTGGGAGGACGACACACTCGCCACCGTAGGCAAGTGTATCCCACTTGCACTTTTGGCCGTGCTTAGGCCTTAGTTGGTTAGAACTGATAACTATGAACAAATAGAACCGGACGTGAAATGATAGCGTCCGGGATGTCCCCTGACGGCTCAGACTTGACGACGAAGTCTGAGCCTGACAACAACAACTTTTGATATCGTAGGGCTATCATGTGTGTGCGTGTGTGTGGATACCCTAGAACAACCCTTCCCGTCTTGTCACGTCCCGTCCCGTCTTGCACAGCCTGCGGGCAATAGGGCACTCTCCAAGCTAGAGAGAGTGATCCCTTGTACTGATACACAGCCCAGAGGGCAATAGGGCACTAGACAAGCTAGAGCGAGTGATCCCTTGTCGTGCTTGTCTTGTCTTGTCATTCTTGGGGTTTGGGGTTGGGTTGAGCGTGCGCACGGCAAGAGGGTCTGATCCCCCTCGAACCGTAAGGCGTGAACCCTTTTGTGTCTCACTTTTCTTGTCTTGTCTTGTCTTGTCCTGTCACGTCCCGACTTGTCTTGACACTTGTAGGTTAGTCCCATTGTTGGTAGCACACGCTATGACTACTACTTATTATGCTTTACTTTCATGCTACGTTACTTCTTTTGTTACTCAGTTATAACCCCAGCATGCTAATCAACCAGTAAATCATTGTTTAAAAGTTGATACACTTACAGTAGAGTCTAACCCTCTTTTGTAGACTTTACCTGACGTACAGTTCCTTTCTTTTGGGTGCTGTACGTCAGGTGTTGAGCCAGAGTTCGTGGACGCAGCAGACTTACCGGAGTACGAGGAGCCGAGGACGTCGACCCAGAGTACGTGCCTGACGAGGACCAGACCTTGAGGTCTTTTTAGTCGTCACTTTCAGAGGTTACTACTTTTAGTTTGCTTTTAGATAGTTTGTTGCCATGCTTAGGCTTCTTTTTAGACTTTGTTCTCGTTGGATATTATATCCTTAATTTAATGAATGCCATTTCCTTTCTGTATTTCCTATTGTTCCGAATTTTATTAAAGCAAGAACCTGAAGTTTTTAAAATGGTACCCCCCCTCTACAGACGCTTATTGGTGCCGAGCTTCACTGCTCCGGCCCAAGCGGGCCTTAGTCACGCTTCGCCTCTTTCGTTTTGGGAAGCGGGGCGTGACACCACCGCTCCTTGCCGCTCGTCGGAGCACTGTCGTGTCGCCCCACCGGCCCCACCGCACCGCTGACCTCGCCCAACCCCCTTCCGCCTTCCTCTGTCAGTCACCGGACGAAGACGATGGAAAATACACCACCGCAGGCTACCTTGGCATGGGTGCATGAGTTAGAGAGTTGGGCGGAGAGAGATAGTTAGAGAGAGAAACACAGATTTAATAAAAAATGAAAACGTAAAATATAAAAGCCATAAAAATTATTGGAAAATACCATAAAATCCAGCACGACACAACAATCGCATTGGTGCTAGTTTTGTTACGATCAGGCAAGTACAACTCCCGCAATAATTTTTTAAAGGTAAATTCTAACTATGCTATTTTCACTTAAAAATTAGTCCCATTGATTTTTCACATTTACTGATAAACCCAAAAAATATATGTTGTAGTGCTAGTTGAGACGATCATTTTGACGTCTTGTTGAAAGAATTTTGACGTGTAGTTTGCTCTATATAAATCGTTGAACATATTGAGAAAATCATTTTTCTTAATTTGAAAATTAATTTTTGACTATTTAAATTAAGAAAAATGCCTAATAATTATTTTAAAATTCTAAAAAATGCTAGTTAGCTTTAGAAAAATATTTTATGCTTAAATATACTCATCTGCTTAGTTTTGACTATTTATTTTTACATTTCTTAAGCTAATTGCATGTTTTTACGTAGTGAAAAATTGTAAATTGTAATTGTAAAATTATGAAATTCTGTGGAAATATTGTATGGACTCATAAGACACTGTGGAGAGGTTGTATGCATCAGATATGATGCAATTGAACAGAAACGACTGAACGACTAATGGATCATATATGTCAAAAAAGATATTACACGTCTTGACCCGACACTTGACTTGATCCGTGGGATTTTGGGTAGTCCAGTTGTCATTGAGGGCATATGAGTGGCTGGATGGGCATTATGAAACACCCCGCTTCCCAGGATACCCTGGAAGTACGAATCCATCCCAGGTAGCAGCGAATGTCACAAAGAAAGAGAAGTACAAGAAGAAGATGCAGGTCACTGCGCACATGCTGGAAAGTACAAGTAATGTTCTATCACATATATCAACACCGAGAAATAATAATAAAGTACAAAGTCAAACATTTCATTTTATTTATACAACAGTACATCATTTACATATGTCATCTCCGCACTGAGTACAAAAGTTGTAAACAAAAGAAACTCCCCAAAGAACCCACAAAAGGAAAAAATACTCAAACAACTTACAAAAGTACAACTCACTCCCTAACTACCCCTGGAAGTATAACTGTACAAGACTGCTCTCTATGGGCTCCATCTCTGAGTCAAGCCCAGCACAGTCTGCTCTACTCCTAAACCAGGAAAAAATAAATTGGGCACGTCAACATGTGACCCAGTAGGATAACCTGACTAAACTAGGTAGATCCCAGTTTCAGAACCAAACTACCTATCTAAGAGATGGTCTACAGAAGTAAATAAGTCCACAAAACACGCATAAATAATCACATCACAACATGTGGGTACTGAAAGTAGAATTGAGAATCAAGTAAACATGAGATATCAATATTCATGGATTAATGATAATTATTTCAAAGTTATCAGACAATTTATTCGGAAACCCATGTAAATCGTAGGACACCTAAGGAGCTGGACTTCACACATGGTGGGTGAAATAGTGGTACCCTAAACAGCAACAGAGCACTCTAGGAGCCTCTTAATTTCCCCTTTTGGAAGTGAGACAATTCTCAGTTTTTCTGGCAAAACAGAGAAAACCACCAGTTACTTAATGGTGCATCACGAGTACACCACCGGCCTCTCTAACTCTAGTAAACTCCCCCTTTCGGGAGTGCGAGTGAGAATCAAATCTATGCCACTCCTTAAAGTCTACTTTTTACAAGTGCTCCACACACCCCTCAAAACCCACATTTAGAGCTTCGCCCATTTTAGAATGGACTGAAGACTCCAGACCATTACACTCATCTCACTCTCAATTTCAACATTTCATGAGAATTTTTGTTTTGGCGGTCTCATTACCACTTTTCACATTACATTCGTCATTTACATCATCATCACATAGATATCTCATTATATCCATTTATCATTGTGGTTCATTTGCTTTTCATTTCCAATCGCATATGAAGTTTCACATAGAAAAATAACATACATTTCTTTCATGATATATTTACATATAAAACCATTCAACAATAATATGAGCTTCTCTTTCTTACATATGAAACATAAAGGAAATGGGCATAACATCGTGGGATTTTCATTAATGATCTCAACATGGGTTCTTAATATGTGAACTGAAATGTAATTACATGAGAGGCATATCTTAGCATGAAACTTGCATTGCATGATAACATAGTCAAAGTAATAAAATGAAACTCACTATGTTTCTGGATCTAAACCGTACGACCGTTTGAAGGATTCACATGGCCATGTGAAACAATTTAAACCAGGGCTTACAAGAACAGCCATAGGGCCATTTGGGGAGAGTCCACACGGTCATGTGGTGGTAACTAAAGGTTCCACTCGACACGGTCATTTTCGTAATCAACACGACCATGTCGTTCGAGGAAGACACGGTTTGCTCATTAGCATCTAAGTCGACGCGGCTTCGAGATTCAAGGAGTGACACAACCGTGTCCAAGGCGATACAGCCGTGTGGGCCAAAAGACAATAACACAAGCGTTAAACGATCGTGTGGCATTGCTTAGGGTCGAAACAACCGAGACACGGTATTGGCATGATCGTGTTGTTAACTACACGACCATGACACAGTCTAAATACGACCGTGTCGACCACAGACTACCTATTCTACAGAATCTTAAATCTATCTTCTACGCAATCTGAAATGATATCTATCTAGCTTAGTTAGAAATCCTACCTTTCTTAGTCCATCTAAGATCGCTGGCCATTCTTCTCCTTGACGACAATCTGAAATGCTAACTCTTATTCTTCTAATTCTTCTTCGAATCTTAAAGAGATGGGTTGCTGGCTTTAGCTTTGGTGGAAGAAAAGAAAATGGTAGAGTGTTAGGTTTATGTGAGTGCGAGATAAAGGGGAAAAGGAACGGGGGCTGGGCTATAGCCTGAGCTGAGGAAATGAGAGGGGTTTTGGGAGGTAGAGAAAGGAGTAGCAGTAAGGCTTGCGAGAGTTTGAGAGAGGAGAAATGAATTGGGTCTCTCTCTCTCTCTCTCTCTCTCTCTCTCTCTCTCTCTCTCCCCCTCTCTCTCTCAATTAAAATGAATACCGTATCCTCATCACCTTCCATCATTAATCTAAGTTGCCATGTGCCCAACTAGGTGTCTAATGGTGGTTCAAAGTTATTAAGACATGACACATATGGCATGAGGTGTCATTAAAAGGAAAATCACCCATTAATCTTTTTCGGAAAATAGGAATACCTAGGGAATACAATATACCGCATATTATACCATGTATTTCATCTAGTATTTCACCCATTAATAAGCAAATGATGTTTTAAAAATCATGGAATTTTTTTTATTTTTAAACATTAAGGAAAATTACGTAAAATATACGTATACGCATACGTATACGATCAAAAAATACGTAACGTTATACCAGTACACGTGAATACATGGTATTACATTCTACCCACCATAAAAACAAAGTCCGTCCTCGGACTTTCTAAGGCTACGGGTCTAACTGAAGCTTGTATAGATCTAAAGGTCGTCCCACCCATAAAATACAACAATACTATGTTTATACTATAATCATAGATAACATTATGCATCACGCACATGCGCACGCGAACACTCGCGCGCGCGCGCGCACACACACACACACACACACAGCGTATACATAACATTCAAGAAGATACATATACACCCTAGTAAGTATACATATTCATTCAAGTACATAGTTTTACAATGTATATATACCTAACATCTACACAATAGACCAACACATTAAACATAAGTAACATTACTTACAAGTTCACATACATAAATACCTCACATCTATATCCAACTATATAATTGTATATCATACATATACTAACACTGCCAATCTATATCTCCAAAATAATCATACCTACATCCATATTAAAAAGTGCATCATATAATATTAGTACACATACACTTACACCTCTATGGGCTTCAGCCATTATACATCCTAATCCTAACCATATATGATTACACACATCATTATACTAAGATACCCACATGTAATAAATATTCATCCAATTCATACCACGTATATTTCATAACAATACCAATTTAATACAATACGGCTACACATATCATAGATACATCCGATACATAAAACTAGACATATACACTAATACACACACATGCCTTTATTCACATTACTTCACTTATTCAATTATATCATACTCATACATAACATGGATAGATGCACTTATATTTACAATCACAACACCAAGATAGATACATACAACAACCCATATACATATACTAGTTATAACTCGTGCCCATGGGCACGTTCATTTGAGATTTTCCCCTGCGAAATCCGTTCCTCAAAAAGTTATTTCCACAGCGAAAATTGCACGGAATAACAAATTAGCGCAAAAATATTTAGTGGCACGAGCGCCTTCAACGTGGAACAACAAATTCGGTGCATGCGCAATCGACGCAGAACAACAAATTCGGCGTGGAACAACAAATTAGCATAAAAAATTTAGCGGGCGCCTTCGACGCGAGAAATTATTCTCATCTTGTTGCTCCATGTATTGAAGAGATGTTGGGCCCCATGTTGAATAAGAGATCATTCGATCTACAACAGCATTCGATCTGTAGCATTAAGTGCAAGTTAAAGTTTTTTCCCCAAATGCATTAATTGCATGTACTCTACTATTACCCAAAAACTTTCTTAAGTGCACGTTAAATTTTTTTTCCAAATGCATTATTTGTGTGCACTCTGCTATTCCCCATAAACTTTCATTTCCCCAGGAATGTTTTTCCCTCCAAAACTTTCCACAAAATATCATTTCAATCATTCATTCCTCAAGATTAAATCTGAGTCGTTCTTCTATCAATCCTTTTGTCCTCGTCAGCTTGTTCTAGTCAGCCCTAGTGTAACGACTGGTTTTCATGTATCTGGATTTATTATATTATAATATATGTTTTGGTGGATTTTCTCCTTTTGTGTGGCTTTCGTCGCCGTAACTTTCATTTTCGATCATTTCGTCGTGTTTTCTCGTTTCTTCCTTAGGATCGTCGATTTCGAAGTATGTCATTCGTGACGGGCTTCATAGCGGTTGTATCTTACTGTTAGATCAAGCCTAGGAGTCTTAGGAATCGATCCCGGAGCTCCGCGCTTCGTATCAGAACTTTTGGTGCTTATTAGCCGGTGTAAGAAGGGGCACCGACCGACTAGATGACGATCCAGTCGGTCGGTAATCCTTCTTGGACCGACTAGTTGGCTTTCTAAATTTCTCAGGAGTTACTGTTTATCGTTAGTCGGTCTAAGAACGTTGGTTGACCGACTAGGTTGCAAACTAGTCGGTCAGCAATGCTTCTTTAACCGACTAACACATCATCTAAATTTTAGTATCAGTACTGTTCATTCTAAGTCGGTCTAAGTTCATCTTTCGACCGACTAGTTGTTAAACTAGTCGGTTAAGTTTTGTACTCAGACCGACTAATTCTTGGTTCTTCTGTACAGTCGAGTTACTGTTTACTCTTAGTCGGTTTAAGAACGTTCATCGACCGACTAGATGTCAAACTAGTCGGTCAGTATTTGTTCTTCGACTGACTAAATCTAAATCCTATTTTCGTTCAGAAGTTACTGTTTACACTTAGTCGGTCTGCGTTGGTTGACCGACCGACTAGTTGCCAAACTAGTCGGTCAGTGGTTGCTCTTTGACCGACTAATCTGTGTTAAAACCCTAATTTCTGGGCAGCCGCCAGCCCATCCTATTTAACCCCCTCCCAAACGTTTTCTTCTTCCTCCACTCGACCTAAAACCCTAGTTTCTCCCCCATTGAGCCCCCATCTTCCTACAAGCCTTATTCCTTCATTCCAAGCCCTAAATCCATCATCCAAACCATCCATCAACTCATTCTACCTCTCATCTTCCCCAAAAGCTCATCAAATCCCCAAAATTCCCCAAGAACCCTAGTTCTCCAAACTTCTCCAATCTTTTCCAGATCTGATCCATAGGTTCTCCGGAGTGTTTCTTCCGCTTCCTCTCGGTAAGAAATCGATCTCTTGATGTTTTCATAACCTATGTGTATTTTTATGAAACCCTAATGAATGAATGTTGTTTTGATGATTGTTTCCCCATAACAGCGACTTCCCCGTAGATTAGCATCCGCGAGACGAACCTTCGTGATCGTCTTCCCTGGTGCTAGGCAAGTGAAACTTGCCACTTAGGGTTTTGGCCATGTTTTAGGCCATTTTGCTTGTTGTAGGCGTAAAAGAGGCTAGGCGACGAAATGATACTCGCCTAGGCGCAAATTGGGGAACTAGCTTGACAACGAAGCTAGTTCCGACATTTAGCATGTTGCACAATTACCATGTCATGTTTACTTTCCATTAACGGTATGCAAATTAATTGTCATGTCATTGCATTCTTAAGTGATCCCGTGATTGCGTAGCACCGCTACAATACTTGTGTTTCCTGGCTCGTGACCAGAAGCGAGCATAATGAGTTGCTAACCCCAACGCTCGATATTGATTTGTGAACTAAGAAACAAGCTCCCGTGCGGGGCAACCCTGGCTCACTTGCTGGGCTCATGTACAGGGACCCTGGCTTGTTTACATGTGGGATGGGGTAAGAGTTAAGCGGTCATTCAACTGGGGGTCTGCCTGATCAGCAACTGCAGTTGTAAGACGTAAACTCTGGGGTGGGGTAGTGTTTAGTGCCGATCGGTGTGAATGTTGTACCATTCAGCTGAAGGGCGTAAACATCTACAAAACAACGTGAAACGTGAATAGTGAATTGATTGAGATTGTTAGTAGCTTGGCTACTCTTGTCTTGTCCCGATACTTGTTCTCTTGTACTTACTGTTCACCATGTCTTAATTGTGCACTCATGTTATAACTGCCATGTCATGCGTACTAAAACTGCTAGGTCGCTAGTTGCCTTACTTTCAGTTTCCTTGCCCAAGTCTTTTAGACTTGCTGACATGTGCCCCTTTACTCTTTTGGGTGACACATGTTAGATCCTGAGCCTGAGTACCTTGTTGAGGACGAGGTGTTTGCTGACGCCGAGCCCGAGCTTGTGTTTGACGGGGAGTACGTGGACACTGGGGACCAGTCCTAGTGTCTTCGTAGTGTTTCCTTTTTGTTTAGACTGATGTTTGGTTATCGGTGCGTGGCACCTATACTTTGTTATGTTGTTCCTTTTGTTGGCCTTGTTCTGGGCCTTTAGACTCTTTCTTTTAGCCTGGTGGCTTTTCTGGATGTTGGACTTATTTTCATGTTGGACAACTTATGAGATATGAGAATTTTATTTCTGTCTCTCCTTTTATTATTATTGTTGCTCCATTTGTGGTTACAGGGACCTGCTTATGTTTTTTTTACGCTTATCAGGTTTGGGGCTTCACAGCTCCACTCTCGTGCGGACCTTTTCACGTCTCGCCTCCATTTTAGGGAAGCGGGTCGTGACAGGTTTTGTTGGTGGCCCATGCAAGTCCTTCTGTAACTGCGATTATCGGAATAGCGATAATAATATTAGAATGTCCAATAAACTAAGTTTGACATCCGAGTCATAAGCTATGAGTCTAATCTGATTCGTTTTCTGTGTCACTAGATGGCAGGAAGACGATTCACCCGTGGTGGGGGCAGCGGGGCGCTCCCTCATGATGAGGAGCCTGAGCGGAAACCCACCAACGGTGAGATGATGCGGATGATGCTGCAGATGATGCAAGTGCAGCAGGGCGTGCTCCTGCAAGTATAGAATGCTCTACTTGCTCGAGCTGCCCGGGCTCTTCCGGATGCCCCTCGCTCTGAGCCGGGAGCGAAGCAATTTCGGGAGCTGGGTCCCGCGTATTTTGATGGGTCTGAGGGTCCTCTGGCTGCCGATGAGTGGATTAGGAACATCGAGGACAATCTGAAGATGGCCAAGATCACCCCGGCTGGATGGGTTGATTTGGCGAAGAGGCAACTCAAGGATAATGCTCGGAATTGGTGGGATGCGGAAGAGAAGATGTTGGTGGAAGCCGGTCTGCGGACTGACTTTTTGATTCATGAGGATGAGATGCGAGAGCGTTTCCCACTTTTGTTTCCGGACTCGTGAGTATTTGGAAATTCCGAGGACAGAATTTTTCTTAAGTTGGGGAGGATGTAACGACTGGTTTTTATGTATCTGGATTTATTATATTATAATATATGTTTTGGTGGATTTTCTCCTTTTGTGTGGCTTTCGTCGCCGTAACTTTCATTTTCGATCATTTCGTCGTGTTTTCTCGTTTCTTCCTTAGGATCGTCGATTTTGAACTATGTCATTCGTGACGGGCTTCATAGCGGTCGTATCTTACTGTTAGATCAAGCCTAGGAGTCTTAGGAATCGATCCCGGACCTCCGCGCTCTGTATCGGAACTTTTGGTGCTTATTAGCCGGTGTAAGAAGGGGCACCGACCGACTAGATGACGATCCAGTCGGTCGGCAATCCTTCTTGGACCGACTAGTTGGCTTTCTAAATTTCTCAGGAGTTACTGTTTATCGTTAGTCAGTCTAAGAACGTTGGTTGACCGACTAGGTTGCAAACTAGTCGGTCGGCAATGCTTCTTTAACCGACTAACACATCATCTAAATTTTAGTATCAGTACTGTTCATTCTAAGTCGGTCTAAGTTCATCTTTCGACCGACTAGTTGTTAAACTAGTCGGTTAAGTTTTGTACTCAGACCGACTAATTCTTGGTTCTTCTGTACAGTCGAGTTACTGTTTACTCTTAGTCGGTTTAAGAACGTTCATCGACCGACTAGATGTCAAACTAGTCGGTCAGTATTTGTTCTTCGACCGACTAAATCTAAATCCTATTTTCGTTCAGAAGTTACTGTTTACACTTAGTCGGTCTGCGTTGGTCGACCGACCGACTAGTTGCCAAACTAGTCGGTCAGTGGTTGCTCTTTGACCGACTAATCTGTGTTAAAACCCTAATTTCTGGGCAGCCGCCAGCCCATCCTATTTAACCCCCTCCCAAACGTTTTCTTCTTCCTCCACTCGACCTAAAACCCTAGTTTCTCCACCATTGAGCCCCCATCTTCGTCCAAGCCTTATTCCTTCATTCCAAGCCCTAAATCCATCATCCAAACCATCCATCAACTCATTCTACCTCTCATCTTCCCCAAAAGCTCATCAAATCCCCAAAATTCCCCAAGAACCCTAGTTCTCCAAACTTCTCCAATCTTTTCCAGATCTGATCCATAGGTTCTCCGGAGTGTTTCTTCCGCTTCCTCTCGGTAAGAAATCGATCTTTTGATGTTTTCATAACCTATGTGTATTTTTATGAAACCCTAATGAATGAATGTTGTTTTGATGATTGTTTTCCCATAACAGCGACTTCCCCGTAGATTAGCATCCGCGAGACGAACCTTCGTGATCGTCATCCCCGGTGCTAGGCAAGTGAAACTTGCCACTTAGGGTTTGGGCCATGTTTTAGGCCATTTTGCTTGTTGTAGGCGTAAAAGAGGCTAGGCGACGAAATGATACTCGCCTAGGCGCAAATTGGGGAACTAGCTTGACAACGAAGCTAGTTCCGACATTTAACATGTTGCACAATTACCATGTCATGTTTACTTTCCATTAACGGTATGCAAATTAATTGTCATGTCATTGCATTCTTAAGTGATCCCGTGATTGTGTAGCACCGCTACAATACTTGTGTTTCCTGGCTCGTGACCAGAAGCGAGCATAATGAGTTGCTAACCCCAACGCTCGATATTGATTTGTGAACTAAGAAACAAGCTCCCGTGCGGGGCAACCCTGGTTCACTTACTGGGCTCATGTACAGGGACCCTGGCTTGTTTACGTGTGGGATGGGGTAAGAGTTAAGCGGTCATTCAACTGGGGGTCTGCCTGATCAGCAACTGCAGTTGTAAGACGTAAACTCTGGGGTGGGGTAGTGTTTAGTGTCGATCGGTGTGAATGTTGTACCATTCAGCTGAAGGGCGTAAACATCTACAAAACAACGTGAAACGTGAATAGTGAATTGATTGAGATTGTTAGTAGCTTGGCTACTCTTGTCTTGTCCCGATACTTGTTCTCTTGTACTTACTGTTCACCATGTCTTAATTGTGCACTCATGTTATAACTGCCATGTCATGCATACTAAAACTGCTAGGTCGCTAGTTGCCTTACTTTCAGTTTCCTTGCCCAAGTCTTTTAGACTTGCTGACATGTGCCCCTTTACTCTTTTGGGTGACACATGTTAGATCCTGAGCCTGAGTACCTTGTTGAGGACGAGGTGTTTGCTGACGCCGAGCCCGAGCTTGTGTTTGACGGGGAGTACGTGGACACTGGGGACCAGTCCTAGTGTCTTCGTAGTGTTTCCTTTTTGTTTAGACTGATGTTTGGTTATCGGTGCGTGGCACCTATACTTTGTTATGTTGTTCCTTTTGTTGGCCTTGTTCTGGGCCTTTAGACTCTTTCTTTTAGCCTGGTGGCTTTTCTGGATGTTGGACTTATTTTCATGTTGGACAACTTATGAGATATGAGAATTTTATTTCTGTCTCTCCTTTTATTATTATTGTTGCTCCGTTTGTGGTTACAGGGACATGCTTATGTTTTTTTTACGCTTATCGGGTTTGGGGCTTCACAGCTCCACTCTCGTGCGGACCTTTTCACGTCTCGCCTCCATTTTAGGGAAGCGGGTCGTGACACCTAGAATTCAAAAAAGTTGTCAAATGTAATATAGATATACTTTACTTCACAAATATGATTACACAGAGATCTTAAACCAATCATATATACATATCTAGGTAGAACTATTTCCAGATACATAGTTATATACCCAAAATGTACACTGCTACACACTTATTTATAGGTCACTATATTAAGGATACATGCAACTATCAAGCCATTCAATAGAAATATAAATACTAAATATAATTATACCCATGACTTATATCAATGCAAACTCTTATACAATAATTACATTTGTTCACACGAGTTTAATAAATAAAGGCACTCACATACATATATCCAAGTTCCACGTACACTCATGAAGAAAGGTCTATAACATGTATCTTGTATATATAGCACATATATAAAACCAATATTCACAGTTACAACTACATACCAATATCTACTCAATCACTACATACACTTGCATAAGGTTGCACAATATATGTTCAAGGATACATTCTATTACTTAAACACACATATGGATATACTTAGAAACATACACTCATGTACGGAACCAGACGACACCCCTTATATGTATACCCATCTATATATACATATATGTTCACACTATATTCAATCACACAACAATCACTTAATAAACCATAGGGCAAGCATACCCATATATATACGCATCTATAGATATGCCTAGATACGTCCATATATAAATACAAGTATACAATCAAGTATACATCCATTTATAAGTACTAATATATCCAGTAATGGTTACATAATACCAACTATAAGTACATGTACTACCATATACATCATATTCAATATACAAACAACCTCACTAGCATATATATATATATATATATATATATATATATATATATATATATATATATATATATATATATATATATATATATATATATATATATATGTATGTATGTATGTATGTATGTATGTATGTATGTATGTATGTATGTATGTATGTATGTATGTATGTATGTATGTATGTATGTATATGTAAATTTAAATATTGATACACATATAGTAAATAGTCATACACCAATGTTTATACCAACAAATGTGCCGCATTACACATCCACTGGACGGTCATATATAAATATCAGTTAAGTACTCAAGTATGATCACTCACAACTATATATATAACCATATAGCCGTTCACACGCATATATATACTCAACATATATTATTATATATCTATATACAACACATTAGTATAAATATAGTATGCCTACTCGTACGCAAATTGTCTGCACAGATCCACACATGAACCTACACACGACGCACATATTGCATACTCCTTAACCCATACAGATATAGTTATAGATATATACACAAGTATATCATAGAGATGTACATGAGATAGGCATATAACTACATATGTATAGAAACAACTATATTGATCTACCCCTAGGAATTCTGTACTTTGGGCTTTCTAATGTTAGGGTTGTTTCCTAAGGCTAGATACCTACCCATCTTATGACTCAACTACCTCTATGGAGAATTACCCGCACTATCCTTACGCACGCCGCAGTGTGGTGATCTGCATGGGTCACAAAATGAAATGTCCCGCTTACCAGTACCCTGCAAGTACAAAATCATCCCAGTTATTTCTAGAGCAACAAGTGTCACAAAGAAAGAGAAAAAAGAGAAGTACAAGAAGAAGAAGTATGTCACTACGCACATGCTGGGAGGTATAAGTAATGTTCCATCACATATATCGACACAGAATAATAATAATAAAGTACAAAGTCAAACATTTCATTTTATTTACACGACATTACATCATTTACATATGTCATCTCCGCGCTGAGTACAAAAGTGGTAAACTAAAGAAACTCCTCAAAGAATCCACAAAAGAGAAAAGTACTCATACAACGTACAAAGTACAACTCACTCCCTAATTACCCCTAGGAGTATAATTGTACAAGACTACCCTCTGTGGGCTCATTCTCTGAGTCAAGCCCAACTCAGTCTACTCTACTCCTAAACCTAAAAAATAAATGGGGCACGTCAACATGTGACCCAGTAGGATAACCAGACTAAACTAGGTAGATCCAGTTTCAAAACCGGACTACATATCTAAGAGGTGATCTACTGAAGTAAACAAGTCCACAAAGCATGCATAAATAAACACATCACAACATGTGGATACTGAAAGTAGAACTGAGAAACAAGTAAACATGAGATATCAATATTCATGGATTAATGATAATTACTTCAAAGTTATCAGATTAATTATTCGAAAACTCATGTAAATTGTAGGATACTTAAGGAGCTGGACTTCACCCATGGTGGGTGAAATAGTGGTACCCCAAACAGCAATATGAGCATTGTAGTGGCCTCTCGTAACTTTCCCTTTCGGAAGTGAGACAATTATCAGTTTTTCTGGCAAAATAAAGGAACCCATCAGTTACCTAATGTTCAATCATGAATACACCATCGGCATCTCTTGTAAGGGACCCTGCGGGGCTACACACACACTAGAGGGGGGTGAATAGTGTAATAGCAAGCAAAGTGCTTAATTAAAAGTTACTAAAATTAAAGCACAATAAGCAGCGGAAATTAAACAGAGTGCTCAACAACAACAATCACAAACACAGAGATTTTACCCTGGTTCCCCAAAACTTGGGTACATCCAGCCACACCAGTATTCACTATAATCCCACACAGAGAAGTGAATACAAATCCCACAAAGGGATACACTCCCACAAAGAGAGAGACCTCACCAAGAGGATTTTGTCCTACACAAGGACCCAACCAACCCTACACAAGGGTCAAGACTTCCACCAAGAGAATCACTAACTCCCACTCAGAGAATTAGGGTTAGCCCTATACTAGGACACTAAACTCCCACAAAGAGAGTTACTCCCACAAAGAGAGTTATTCCCACAAAGAGAATATCCTAAGTCCCACAAAGAGACAACCTCCCACAAGAAGAGAAAGTTCTAATTCCCACAAAGAGAATTAGAGACACAAAGGTGAAACGAAATAACACTTACCTATGCCTTGATATGATCTTACCAATGCGATGAAGAAGGCATGCAAGTGAAAACTCAAATGCTTGAGATGAGGCTTTGATTGCACTTGATGATCTTTCTCTCTTCTAGGAATGCATCTGAACACTACTCACTTGAGTGTATGAAATGAAGAGAAGAAAGATGTTCTCTAATAAGAGGAATGAGATTGAAATCCCTTAGAGAAATTCCCTAGAGCTTAGATGCTATAGCATAAGAATGAAGCTCTAATTAGGGAATGTGGGAGGAGTGGCTTAGAGAAGAGATTAAATGATCTTCTATGATTCCTAACCCTTTCAATAAGTCTAAAAGAACTAAGCCAATCCCAATATATAGGAAGCCAAAGGAACCCATAAAACCAGCCAAAACCCCAAAGGGAAGAAATCTGCAACGGCTAGATTTTGGCAGTTTACGGCATGATCAGTCGACTGATGATCATTAGACACTCGACTGATCAACGGCTAGAAAATATCCCAACGGCTATAATCTGAGCCAGGAAAGTCGACTGTAGAAGACTACACAGGCGATTAAAAAGCAGACAGTCGACTGTATATCCTTCATCAGGCGACTGCAGCAGGGATGGAAAAGAAACAGAGAGCTGCACTCTTTCTCCAGATACGCATACAGGCGACTGATGTCAATAATACAGTCGACTGTCTTATAGTCAGGCGACTGTAATACCGTCATCAGTCGACTGCTGTATAAGATGGAGAAAAGACAGAGAGAGATGCATATTTCGCACTTACGCCTTTCAGACGACTGAAGACCATTTCACATGCGACTGTAAATATACAGGCAACTGTAAAAACAGCAACAGGCGACTGTCTTGCAACATGGGAAAAAGCCCAGAAAATGCAAGAAGCGCACAGGCGACTGTCGACCATTTCACAGGTGACTGTAAGAGTACAGGCGACTGTAAATTGAACATCAGTCGACTGATGTGAAAAGCTCAAGAAGAGTCAATAGCAAAATTTGACTTGAGCTGTGCATCACAGTCGACTGTAGAAGGCTCGACAGGCGACTGGAAATCACACAATCGACTGTAAAACCTTCAGCAGGCGACTGCAGGAGAGCCAGAGACTCCAAATGAGTCTTTGGGCTAGATGAACCTATTGGGTTGGATTCTACGATAATCCTAAGGCTCACTAAGATGGTTAAATGTAAATGCATGAGAGTATGACCATCTATCAAGGCATTACAATAATCCTAGACTCAAAAAGAGAAATACAAGTAAATGAAATTACATGGATTACAAATTGCATCTCCTAGAGTCTAAGTCTTCAAGCTCACTATACCTTGATGCTCTTCATCATCTCCAAGCTTTGGTACTCCTTGATGAGCTTCCCTTCATCAAGCTCCAAGCTTTGACAATGCTTCTCTAGATGTCCATCCATCATCATGCTCCAAGCTTTGGCTTCATTAGATGATCTTCATGACTTCATCCAAGCTTGAGCACACCATCACTCTTGGAGGTCTTTAAGATATCCCTTGTAATATCCTCCAAGCCTTATGCTTTGTCTTATCAACATATAATCATTAAGATAAACTGAGACTAAAACATAAGATTGATTAGCAAACTAACATAATGTATTGATCATCATCAAAACAATGTTAGTCTTGAAACCCAAGAACTAACATCTCTAACTATAGGCAACTTCCCCTTTCTGGAGTGCGAGTGGGAATCAAATCTGTGTATACTCCATAACGTCTACTTTTTACACATGCTCCCCCAACCTACATCTAGAGCTTCATCCTCTTTAGGATGTACTGAAGACTCCAGACCATTACACTCATCTCACTCACATTTTCAACATTTCATGATACTTTTTATTTTGGCAGTCTCATTACCGCTTTTCACATTTCATATGTCCTTTGCATCATCATCGCATGGGTATCTCATTATATCCATTTATAATTGTCGTTCATTTTCTTTTCATTTCCAATCTCATATGAAGTTTCACATAGAAAAATAACATACTTTTCTTTCTTGATAAATTTACATATAAAACCATTCAACAATAATATGAGCTTCTTTTTCTTACATATGAAACATAAAGGAAAAGGACATAACATCATGGGATTTTCATTCATTATCTCAACATGGGTTCTTAATATGTGAACTGGAATGTAATTATCATGAGAGGCATATCTTAGCATGAAACTTGAATGGCATAATAACATAGTCAAAGTAATAAAATGAAACTCAACTATGTTTCTGGAATTAAGCCACACGGCCATTTGAAGGATTCACATAGCCGTGTGAAACAATTTAAACCAGGGCTCACAAGAACAGTCACACTGCCATTTAGGAAGAGTACACACGGTCTTGTGGTTGTAACTAAAGGTTCCACTCGACACAGTCGTTTTTGTAATCGACATGACCTTGTCGTTCGAGGAAGACTCTGTTCGCTCGTTAGCGTCTAAGTCGACACGGCTTCGAGATTCAAGGGGTGACATGCCCGTGTCCAATGCGACACGGCCATGTGGGCCAAAAGACAGTGACATGGTTGTTAAACGATTGTGTGGCATTGCTTAGGTTCAAAATGACTGAGACACGGTATTGGCACGGCCGTGTCATTAATTACAAGACCACGACATGGTCTAGACACGACCGTGTCGCCCCATAGACTGCTTATTCTACAAAATCTTAAATCTATCTTCTATGCGATCTGAAATGAAATCTATTTAGCTTAGTGAGGGACTCCTACCTTTCCCCGACCATCTAAGATCACTAGCCTTTCTTCTCCTTGATGACCATCTGAAATGCTAACTTTTCTTCTTCTAATTCTACTTCGAGTCTTAAAGAGATAGGTTGTTGGCTTTGTCTTTGGTGGAAGAAAAGAAAATGGTAGAGTGCTGGGTTTACGTGAGTGCAAGAGAAAGGGGAAAAGGAACCGGGGCTGGGTTGTCACCTGAGCTGAGGAAATGAGGGTTTTTGTGCAGCAGAGATAGGAGTATCAGTAAGGATTGCGAGAGTTTGAGAGAGGAGAAAGGAATTGGGTTTCTCTCTCTTTTTAATTAATTAAAATGAATACCTCATCCTCATCACCTTCCATCATTAATCTAAGTTACCATGCGTCCAACTAGGTGTCTAATGGTGGTTCAAAGTTATTAAGATCATGACATATATGGCATGCAGTGTTATTAAAAGGAAAATCACCCATTAATCTTTTTAGGAAAATAGGAATACATAGGGAATACAATATAGCCCATATTATACCATGTATTTCATCTAGTATTTCACTCATTAATAAGCAAATGATGATTTAAAAATCATTAAAACTAAATTTTCCTTTTTAAAAAAATTAAGGAAAATTACTAAAATATATGCATTTGTATATGGTCAGAAATACATAACGTAATACTCGTACACGTGAATACAGGGCATTACACATTACAACTTTACCTCCACTTACACAGGGTGGAGGAAACTACTTGACCGTCGCCCAATGAAAGGGGTCGGTAAGTAGCACCACGGAGAGCTCCCGATGGTATTGTGCTTTTAGTTACACATCTTGCCCTCATGACATAGACTTAGAACTAGAACAGTTGGTGTTGCTCTCCGGATTTTAACCCGAAAACTACCGCAAGGGCACGGTGTCAAAGCTTTGTAATATAATAAAATGTCGAACCTACATGGAGGCAGATGCTTATATAGTTTTGGGTTTTGTTCTGAATCTCAGAAAAGTGTCAGTTTGTGTAGTCAGAAAGGTTGTCACATTTATCTTCTCAAATAGGATTATCGGCAATATAAAAGACTAGGGCAATATGAGTCACCACTAGGATCGTTGGATGTCAATGCTATGTTAGAATTCCTAAGTTGAATTGGCTTTATTAGGGAGAGATTGTCGCATCTAAGATGTAAAACTCATGGCCAACTGTCGTTATGCCACTCGTCTAACATATCCCTTGTTTAGCCCCACCATCGTGGATAGCCTCACACACGATCCGTGCATTACGATTGACAACTATTCTCAATCTCTACTCATGCCACTATCGTGGATAGAGCTTTGATCTGTGATTTAGTGGCTCTCATTTATGCTAATTGATTCTGAGAGAATATTACAGTTTTAACCCCTCATTTACACTGTATTTTGTGTATATTTAATATCTATTTCGTCTCTAATAAAGTATATTATTGAAATATCATTAAATTTTAGAGCATATCACTTGTTTATACGCAAAATACCATTTTATGGCCTAATTTTGTCTCATTTATATTTTTAGATGAAGCTTGCATTTTTTCGAATCAAACGGCTATTTTTTTCACATTTTTCGGGTGTCGGACCGATTTTCTAGAATTTTTACAAGGCAAAAATCAGGTTTAAATGAGTCCATGTCCTATAATTGCTCCAATTCGCTCCAAAGTTCCTGAAAGTCCTCAATTATATATGAAACTCGAATATATCATTAAACACGCGATAATATATATAAATGTGAACTTTGGACGGCAAAAATGAAATGAAATGATGTGATAAAAACATATAAAATATGGACACATCAAAATCCCCCAAGCTTAGCTCTTACTCGTCCTTGAGGAAGACGAATACGAAGCGCACTGTGAGGTGAAAATAAGAAATAGAAAAAGAATGCATAGAGGATAAGGTCCCTAGATTATTCGCTCAGATCTGAAGCTATAACGCACACATCACGATAACTCATAAAATGGGTCACATACTAATAAGAGATTTCATATCTTTCATAAATATAAATCTTGCAAACTTTTAAGATCAACAAAAGGGACTCTCTAAATTCATGCAATCAACTCATATCCACTTCATGCAATTCAGTAAATTTAATATGCAAATCATTGGCGATGCACTTTTCTTTATATTTTTACTTTTCTTTATATAATCCAAAAAAATTTAAATCTTTTATAAATGTTTTTAAATGGATCGTGATATTAACAGTGATGCAATCGTTTTCGACTTTATTAAGGGGTTGATTCAAATCATACCAGTTTTCCATGGTACAGAGGAGGAGAACCCACATTTACATTTACAAAAGTTTGAAATGATATGCTACACTTTATTCGGTGGGAATGCATCCATTAATGACTTATTTCTTAGATACTTCCCTTATTGTTTGAGAGATTTTGCTAAGCATTGGTTTGACACATTGACTCTTGACTCAGATTCTACTTGGTTATCGTTTCAGGCTGAATTTATTCGAGTATTTTTTCCTATTTTCTTTGAGCTTGTACAGAGGTGGCAGGCCACGAAGCACCATGTAGCAAGTTTTACTCAAACTGATGAGGATGCATACTATCAAGCTTGGCATAGGTTCAATGATTTGATGCTTGCATGTCTACACCACAGCTTCCACGATGATCATCTCCTACAAATCTTCTACACGGGATTACTGCCTTCTGTGCGGGATTTTGTGCAGACATGCTACAATGGGGAATTCTTTGATTATTCGACCGAGGAAACATGTTGGTACTTGAATGATCTTGCTGAGTATGAGATTGCACTCCAACAGGTCCACGGGCGGCTTGAGGTTCTGCCAGAGGGCTCATTCCATTACGACCCTCTGGAAAAACTTGAAGAACATATTGATGTGGACATTGGAGCCAAATGAAAGAAGATGAACGACCATATCTTGAGGAGCAAGAGGAGATTGATGATGTGATGCATGTTGACCATGAGGAAAACTACTTTGATGATGACGAGGAGAATATGTGCGAGGGATCGAGCTTACAGACCAAGACAGAGCCCGAGCCATACCTTCCTCCAACTTCAGTGTTGCAACTCCCACTACCTTCACCTTAGGAGGCAATTGATGGCGATTGCGATATGGTCTACATTGAGCTAGCGCTGATTTACCCTCTAGATCCACTTCTGCAGACACTTCCTCCTCCTCCTGAGGCAGAGTATCAGATCGTGCATAGCAACACACATCAGGGGAGTTCCCACAATTTCATGCCCTATTTTATTGAATCACAAATTTCAATTCCATATAATTTTGATTCAAACTGTCGTCAATTGAATTTAAACTCTTTAGTTAATTTTGACGACCCATTTTGGAACACTTTTGTTACAGGGTATTATGATAACACTTAGATTGATGCAGCTCGTCTGGGAGTTGCATTGCTGGAATCCAAGGAGGCTGGTGGAGGCCTAACATCGCAGCAGCTGGCTGAGGAGCACAATGAGTTGATTATGCAGATGCCACCTCTGCTAGAGATTCTGAATCCTCCTTTTATGATGGAGACAGTACCTTTGTTGGATACAACGTATGTTTGATACACCAATCGTTAACTTCGTGTATGATGATAACAAACATGTGTGAACGTTCTAATGTGTGTGCTAAGTGTTTTCAGGAATGGCACTCTTGCGAATACTCAAAGAGCGACTAGCCAAAAGTGATGGAGGAATTGCTATACACACTTCAAGTGGACTAAGTCAAAGATGGAGAATATGGCTACAACAATTGGACTAAGTCAAAGATGAGAAGATAAAGAGCAAATCAATTCAAATCCACATTTGAATTGATTCAAATCAATTGGTGCAACATTTAAATCCTAATGCCATGAAAATTGGAGACTTGGTCAAAGATGGAGAGATATGAAGAATCTCATGCAAATTAAAGGTGACTAAATGAGATCTAATTCAAATCCTATAGCTACACAAATTGAATTCCATAGGCATTCATATTCAAACTCCATATCCAAAAAGATTCATTCAAATCCTAATCAAACTAGGATTCCTTCCTATCTCCATCAAATATGGGATTCTAATTGATTCTATCATATCACATCCTCTCCTATATAAACCCATATTCAAAGAGAGGGATTTTGAAAGAGAGGCAACCAAAGAAATTCGGCCACAACCCTATAGGAAAGCTTCATAGCTGTAACTTTGCAAGGAGCTCGATGGACGACGCTAAAAAGTGCATAACTTTCTCCATAGAGCTAGGATCGACGAACCGTTTACGCCAGGAAGATCAAAACTTGGTGCTCTACGATATGGTGTATTTTTTGATTTTAATCTATGAATTAAATCAATGGTATTTATTTTAGCATGAGTTGTATTTTGAATAGCTTCATATATTTCATCATCTCCTAGGTCAAAGTTTTTCATCTCCTCCATGCTCTTCGACGCAAGCTACATCTCCAAGTTACTCTCCAAATCTCCTTGCGTAGCTCAATGCCTAAGCACACATCAAAGCCGCAACATCCTTGAAGATCCCCCTGCTGCAAGTTACATCCCAACCCTAGCCTTGCCGCAAGCTTCTCCTAGGAATATCCCATTGCCGCAAGCTTTTACCAAGGCCAAGGAGCATCCCAAGCAATCAAATTCATCTAGTCACAAGTCCTAATCTCATATCATCTTTCCAAGGCCAAATAATCTCCTTCACCTTGTGTAAGACACCAAAGAGATCTCCCTAGCGGCAACCTACAAAGCTTCAACTACCATTACCGCAAGTTGCCATTGAGAAGGAGAAACCATAGCCGCAGGTTGCATCTCCCAAGCACCAAGAGGAGGGTGCTAAAGCATCAAGGAGGGGTCTACATGTGAACTTCTAGAGCAAACAAGGGGTCTGCGTGCACACTGCGAGGGTCTACGCGTGTACTGCAGGGTTCTGTCCATGCACTGCAGGGTTCTATCCACACACTGCAGGGTTCAGTCCACACACTGCTGGGTTCAGGTCATGCACTGCTGCTGCACCATCAAGATAAGGCTGTAATATTCAAAGAGGAGTCAAGAGAGAGCGGCAACTTGAGTTGCAAACGTGACGAGACATCTACATCTTGCCAGACGAGAGCTGGCCCGTGTCGATGGACAGAGACGACTACGCCTACACATTGAGATTCTCTAAACTCTTTTAATATTAATTGTGTGTAGTAGTAACGATCTCTGTAGGGAAAAATTTACATCTTTTGTATTCTTTTGAGGTCTTGTCTGGTGGGTTCTGGACAAGAGGGACTTGACTAGTTGGGACTAGTCAAGTGAAAGCATATACCAGGATTAGTTTTGTTGAGCACTTTGGTGAGAGCAGGTACTGAGAGCCAGGCGAGTGTAGAGTGGGTGCTCTAGCTACAGGTTGTACTCGGTAACATTTCTAATATAGTATTTGCTTTCGGGGCTGTACGTAGGTCGTGGGTGCTATCGACCCAGGGTAAATCTGTTGTACATCTGTGATTGCTTATTGTTTACCCTACATGTGATTATAACAGCGTGTGATTTCTCGTGGGTTGTGCAAGAATTTTTTATAAGCCTATTCACCCCCTAGGCTTAGATCCAGATCCAACAAGTGGTATCGGAGCAGATTAGAGGATCTCGTCTAGAAATCATGAATACAACATGATTAGTTTACGCTCATGCATGCCTATATAGACTTATCCCCTTTATTTAGCGGCCATGATTATATATACTGGAAGGCTAGGATGAAAACTTATTTATTATATGTTGATATTGACACTTGGTACATTATTGAAAATGGACATACTATAATCCCTAAGCCTGAAAGTAACCTGGATGCTAGAAATATGTTTGCTATAAATGCTAGAGCAATGAATATTTTATTATATGGAATAGATAGAAAAATATTTGATCTTATCTCACATTGCTCTTTTGCGCAGGATATATGGAGGACTTTGAAGACAACTTATGAAAGCAAGCAATCCTCCGGCAATCACATCTCTAGTAATGAAAAGAGTGCACAAAAAGGGAAGAAGCAAAATGGAAGAAATGCTCTCTTAAATAAACATGATGCTCCTATGTCTAATAATAATTGTGACATTACTAATGATAAAATTGTTTGTTTTAAATGCAGGAAGTAAGGATATTTTAGGAGCCAATGCCCACAAGTAAAGGGTATTGTCGTCGAAAAAGAAAAGAAGAAATCTCGAGTGTTGATGTAAGACGACGATAGTGAAAATGAGATCGAGGAGACTGCCCACACCTCCCTCTGCTTGATGTAAGAGTTAGATGAGGTAACATCTTGCACTAAAAGAGTTGATCTTCGAAATTTGTGTAAAGAAATGCAAGTTGAACTGGATAGGCAAAGATGTACTATTAATGATATGCAAGATGAAAATGACAACCTAGAATCTACTCTAGAAAAACATGAATCCACATTAGAAGGTTTTAAAATTTCTAACGGTAAACCACAACAAGTAAATTGCGACATGTTTCATGAGACAAATGAATTGAAAGAAAAACTTGTTGCATGTAATTCTACCATTGCTTTGTTGGAAAAAGAGAACTCTAGGTTGCATTAAAAAGATGAATGTCTTATTTGGCCTACATTGTTAAAGAAAAATAGCATGTATAAACAAGATGTAATTAAGCCTGAAACTGAAAAAGATTATGTGATTAAAGAGCTTAATGATAAATTGTGCATGCTAAATAACGAGCTTAAAATAATGAAAAAGAATGAAGAGGACAATAAGAAAGCTTTTATAAGTAAATGCACTTTGATTGTGAATGAAAATGCTTTATTAAAATCTAAAGTCAATAGTCTAGAATTGTCATTAAGGACATCTTCAATTGGTAAACATTCGTTGGATACCATACTTAAGAATCAATTATAGAAATAATAGACGTGGACTTGGTTTTGGTTTGAAAATTGTTGAAAAGCCTAAGTTTAAGAAAATCCACAATGTGCCTACTATTGCTAAAAATGTTTATGCGAAGTGCTTTACTTGTGATAGTGGTGGCCATACATCTTATAATTGCAAGTTTAGGAACACGAAAATAAAGTTTAAACAAGTGTGGGTTCCTAAAACTTTAATGGCTAACATGAGTGGACCTTGTTGGATTCCAAGATCACACATAGCATCTACCGTGTAGGTACAATCGAGATTTGGCGAGGAGTTTTGGATTGAACGTTTTCATTATATAGCTCCTTAGCCAAACAACGACGCGAAGGTATATCTTTTTCTTTGAAATTAATGCATACCTTCATAGATTTTGCATGCTTGAACAATTTTTTATTTGAGTGCTATCTTGCTTGATTTTAGCTTTCTTGATTCATTTCATATAAAAATCAAAAAAATGAAAAAAAGGGTGTTTAATGAGAAATCTTTTCTCTCTGTATCATTCAAGTATTATTATTGAATGTCATTAATATCCTTATAGAAATCATTGTATTATTGTTAAGGCTACATGCGCATGTTAGAATTCCTAAGTAGCCATGACATGCTTAATGAATTGAATAACGTGATTTCTATACTTACACATTCACTTTCACGAGTATTGAATGTTGTTGCACAATTGGATAATCTTTTATAAAATGTTGGAAAGTGTATGTAGGCTGAAAATGACTGATAAATCTAATGGATATGATGTGTATTTGCCATGTATAAAAAATTGAGCACAAAAGAATTATATATGAAACAAGAAAAATGAAAAAGAATGAATAATTGCTCTATATGTAAAATGGATACAATTTATGGCAAGTATACTACCCATGAGTATCCAACTTAAGCTATATGGGTAATGTTTAGCGTTGGTATATTTTACTCGTCAAGCAATGCCACCCCCACATCTAAGAGTCCTTATATGCTATGTTTTTGGGGTGTGGTATCTTGAACTCATTTTTAATGAGGTGGGGAAAATCAATCCTAGTGATATCATGTTTATTGAAAATTGTGGATTGGTTTTGGTTGATTTCTATGAGAGTTTCTCCCTTTAAGCTTCAATTATTTAATCATCACACTTACACGATGATGTAGAAGTCTGTGTTACACTTTCATTGAAATTGAAGTGCTTACTCTAAGAAAAATGACATGCAAGTGTTAGTCGTAATTTATAATACTTTATTTTTGCATGTGACATGAACTAGACTTCGTGTATACGCTTTTGATGATAACAAAAGCGTGAGAAAATATTGAAGATTTGTGTGTGTTGCATTAAATATTTGTGTGTGTTGCATTAATGCTTTATATGTGCATATCTGAATATGGGTTTAAGGGGAAGCATTAATGAATAATTGACCATGTGAGTATGTGAATATATGTTCAAGGGGGAGCATAAAAATAGGGGGAGCATACCATGCTTATTTGTTTCACATTGTCATTGCATCATTGCATGCAGGTATGCTTGTACACGAAGTGGAAAATTGTTGCATACATCCTTCCATTATCACACTTCACACACACATGTCACGATGTATTATTTAGAACGTTAGCACAAATCTTATAATCGTTTGTCATCATCAAAAGGGAGAGATTGTTGGATACAATGTATGCTGGATACACCTATCGTTAACTTCGTTTCTGATGATAACAAACGTGTGTGAACGTTCTAATGTGTGTGTTAAGTGTTTTCAGGAATGGCACTCTCGCGAATACTCAAAAAGAGACTAGCCAAAAGTGATAGAGGAATTTCTAAACATACTTCAAGTGGACTAAGTTAAAGATGGAGAATATGGCTACAACAATTGGACTAAGTCAAAGATGAGAAGATAAGGAGCAAATCAATTCAAATCTACATTTGAATTGATTCAAATCAATTGGTGCAACATTTAAATCCTAATGCCATACAAATTGGAGACTTAGTCAAAGATGGAGAGATAAGGAGAAACGCATGCAAATCAAAGGTGATTAAATAGATCTTATTCAAATCATATAGCTACACAAATTGAATTCCATAGCCATTCATATTCAAACTCCATATCTGAAAAGATTCATTCAAATCCTAATCAAATTAGGATTCCTTCCACTCTCCATCAAATATGGGATTCTAATTGATTCTATCATATCACATCCTCTTATATATAAACCCATATTCAAAGAGAGGGATTTTGAGAGAGAGGCAACCAAAGAAATTCGGCCACAACCCTAGAGAAAAGCTTCATGGCCGTAACTTTGCAAGGAGCTCGACAGACAACGCTAAAAAGTGCATAACTTTCTCTACAGAGCTCGGATCGACGACCCGTTTGCACCAAGACGATCACAACTCAGTTCTCTACAACATGGTAATATTTTTCTGATTTTAATTTATATATTAAATCAGTGGTATTTATTTTAGCATGAGTTGTATTCTGAATAGCTTCATATATTTCATCATCTCCTGGGCCAAAGTTCTTCATCTCCTCCAAGCCCTTGGATGCAAGCTACATCTCCAAGTTACTCTCCATATCTCCTTGTGCAACTCCATAGCCCAAGCACACATCAAGGCCGCAACATACTTGAAGAAGATCCCCTTGTCGCAAGTTACATCCCAACCTTAGCCTTGCCGCAATCTTCTCCTAAGAATATCCCATTGCCGCAAGCTTCCACCAAAGCCAAAGAGCATCCCAAGCTATCAACCTCCTCTAGGCACAAGTCCTAATCTCATATCATCTTTCCAAGGTCCAAGCATCTCCTTCACCTTGTGCAAGACACCAAAGTGATCTCCCTAGCCGCAACCTACAAAGCTTCAACCACCATTGCCGCAAGTTGCCATTGAGGAGGAGAAACCATAGCCGCAAGTTGCATCACCCAAGCACCAAGAGGAGGCTACTAAAGCATCAAGGATGGGTCTATACGTGGACTGCTAGAGCAAATAAGGGGTCTACACGCGCACTGCGAGGGACTACGCGTGCACTGCAGGGTTCTGTCCACGCACTGTATGGTTCTGTCCACGTACTGGGGTTCAGGTCACGCACTGCTACTGTACCATCAAGATAAGGCTGCTATATTCAAAGAGGAGTCAAGAGAGAGTGGTAACTTGAGTTGCAAACATGACGAGACATCTACATCTTGCCAGACGAGAGCTGGCACATGTCGATAGACAGAGACGACTATGCCTACACACTGAGATTCTCTAAGCTCTTTTACTATTATTTGTGTGTAGTAGTAACGATCTCTGTAGGGAAAACTTTACCGCTTTTGTATTCTTTTGAGGTCTTGTCTGGTGGGTGCTAGACAAGAGGGACTTGACTAGTTGGGACTAGTCAAGTGAGATCATTACTAGGATTAGTTTTGTTGAACACTTTGGTGAGTACAGGTACTGAGAGCCAGACGAGTGTAGAGTGGGTGCTCTAGCTACAGGCTGTACTTGGTAACATTTCTAATATAGTATTTGCTTTCGAGGCTGAACGTATGTCACGCCCCGCTTCCCTAAAATGGAGGCGAGACGTGAAAAGGTCCGCACGAGAGTGGAGCTGTGAAGCCCCAAACCCGATAAGCGTCAATAAAACATAAGCAGGTCCCTGTAACTACAAACGGAACAACAATAATAACACAAGGAGAGACAGAAATAAAATCTCAAATCTCAGAAATTGTCCAATATTAAAGTTAAGTTCAACATCAAGAAAAGCCACCAGGCTAAAAGAAAGAGTCTAAAGGCCTAACACACGGCCAACACAACAAACACCAACAAAGTATGGGTGCTACGCACCGATAACCAAAAGCAGTCTAAAGCAAAAGGGAAAGCTCCACGAGGACACTAAGACTGATCTCCAGTGTCCACGAAGTCCTCGATCAACGCGGGCTCTGACTCAGCGTCAGCAAACACCACGTCCTCAGCAAAAAACTCAGGCTCGGGATCTAACATGTGTCACCCAAAAGAGAAAAGGGGTACATGTCAGCAAGTCGAAAGACTTGTGCAAGGAAACTGAAAGAAAGGTAAACTAACAACCTAGCAGTTAAAGTATGGTGCATGGCATGGCAAGTATCGTATGGAAGTAACAAGGGAAGAACAAGTAGCAAGTAACAAGTGGTAGGTGTGACATGTATTGTCCAGTAACAAGTACAAGGGATCACCTACACACATGTGAGCACCCTATTGCCCGCAGGCTGTATTCAAGTACAAGGGATCACTCACACACAGGCGAGTGCCCTATTGCCCGCAGGCTGTATTGAGCTCGTTTTCTGGACCACGAGCCAGATTTGAAATTGGCCTAGGGTTGTGCCCGCAAAACGAGTGCCTAGCCGGAACAAGTAGCACTAGTGTGTAGCGATGCTACGCAATCACGATGAGTGTTCAAGCATGCAATGACATGAGCAGTTATTCGCGTACCGTTAATTAAACTAAACATGACAGGCAAAATGCAATGGCATGAACAGATATTCGCGTATCGTTAATTTAAATTAAACATGGCAGTTAAAGATGCATGGATGACATGAACAGTTAATACGCGTACCGTTAAGTGAAATTAAACGTGACATACAATCATGATGAAGGTGACGGACCAAGCTTCGTTGTCAAGCTAGGTCAATGGCGTCTAGACTGCTATCCTTTCACCGTCTAGTCTCTTTTACGCTAAAGCAAGGAAATGTCCTAAGACATGGCCCAAATCAAGAGAGGCAAGTTTCACTTGCCTAGCACCGAGGATGACGATCAACGAGGCCGTCACACAACTGCTAACTACAGAGATGAGATCGCTGCCATGGCAAAACAACATTAAAACAACATCTAACCTAGTTTTATTAGGGTTTCACAAAAACACATTGGGTTCATGAGGATATTAAGAAATCGAGTTATTACCGTATTCGGAAGCGGAAGAATGATGCCGAGCAAGCACGGCAACGGAAGAAATGCTCCGGGGAACCTAAGGTTCAGATCTGGAATAGATGGGAAAAATCTGGAGAAATGGGGTTTTGGGGATTTTTGGGGATTGGAGATGACCTAGGGCATGGTGGTTGGTCAAAATGGTGAGGGGGAGAAGCTCTTGATGAAAGAGGAAGGCTAGAGGAAGGTTGGGGAAGATCAGAGGTCAATGGGGAAGGAAAGAGTCCTGGAGAAGAGAAAGAAAGAAAAGAAACGAAGTGGGGTATTTATAGAAAATAACCTGGCGGCTGCCCATAAATTAGGGTTTCGACACTGATTAGTCGGTCAAAGAGCAACCACTGACCGACTAGTTTAGGAACTAGTCGATCGGTTGACCAACACAGACCGACTAAGTCCAAACAGTAACTCCTGTACAAAAATAGGATTTAGATTTAGTCGGTCAAAGAACAACTACTGACTGACTAGTTTCGAATCTAGTCGGTCGATGAACGTTCTTAGACGGACTAAGAATGAATAGTACTTGGTATCAAAAATGATCATAGAGCTAGTCGGTTAAAGAACATTTGCTGACCGACTAGTTTGCAACCTAGTCGGTCGATGAAAGTTCTTAGACCGACTAACGATAAACAGTAACTCCTGAGAAATATACAAAGCCCACTAGTCGATCCATGAAGGTTTGCCGACGACTAAATCGTCATTTAGTCGGTCGGTTCCCCTTCTTGTACCGGCTAACGTGCACAAAAAGTTCCGAAATGGATTTCGAAGCTTCGGGATCGATTCCTAAGACTCCTAGGCTTGATCTAACAATAAGATATGACCGATATGAAGCCCGTCACGAATGCCTTACTCCAAAATCGACGATCAACGGAAGAAGCTAGGAAATCACGACGAAACGATCGAAAATGAAAGCTACGGAGACGAAAACCACACATGAGGAGAAAATCCACCAAAACATATAATATAATATAATAAATCCAGATACATGAAAACCAGTCGTTACATCCTCCCCAACTTAAGAAAAATTCCGTCCTCGGAATTTCCCAACACTCACGTGTCCGGAAACAAAAGTAGGTAGCGCTCTCGCATCTCATCCTCATTCTCCCAAGTAGACTCCCCAGGCGAGCCGTGTCGCCACATCACCCTCACAAGATTGACAACCTTGTTCCGAAGTGACTTCTGACGCCTGTCCAGAATCTGCACTGGCTGCTGGTCATACGTCATATCAGGGCGAACGGTAATCTCCGAGAAATCCACAGCATGAGATGGATCGCTAATGTATCGACGAAGCTGCGACACATGGAAAACATTGTGAACTCCTTCCAAAGATGGCGATAAGACTAAGTGATAAGCTACCTCGCCAACTCTCTCCAGAATGTCAAACGGTCCAATGTATCACGGGCTCAACTTCTCTCGCTTCCCAAAGCGAATCACACCACGATTTGGAGAAATCCTCAAGAACACATGGTCGCCCGGCTGAAACTCCAAAGGACGACGTTTAGCATCCGCCCAATGCTTAAAACGGTCCTGAGCAATCCTCAACCTCTCCCGAATATTCCTGACAACATCTATGGCCTCCACAATCATCTCAGGTCCCAACAACTCCTGATCACCAACGTCATCCCAACTCAATGGTGATCGACATTTCCTCACATAAAGAGCGGGAAAGGCGCCATGCCAATACTCGCCTGGAAGCTGTTGTTGTAAGAAAACTCTACCAGATGTAGATGGTCCTCCCACAAACCCTTGAAATCCAACATGCACGTCCTCAGCATGTCCTTCAAGATCTGAACATCCTCTCGGACTGGACATCCGTCTGCGGTGGTACGCCGTGCTGAAACTCAGACGCGTACCCAAACTCTTCTGCAAACTCTGCCAGAACTGAGATGTGAACCTCGTGTCTCTGTCCGACACGATACTCACGGGGACTCCGTGAAGTCATACGACCTCCTTCACGATTCACGTTACATCACTATCCAAACTAGGAAAAGGAAATAAAAACGGAGAGTAAAAGAATTTACCTCCATATATCTCCTCACTAGCGCCTCAGTGGACTGTCCCACTTGGAATGGAATAAAGTGCGCGGATTTGGTCAATCTATCTACGATCACCCAAATCGCGTCATTCTGCTTCGGACTCCGAGGTAGTCCAGTCACGAAATCCATAGTGATGTGTTGCCACTTCCACTCCTGAATCGGAAGTGGTTGCAGCAACCCTGCCATACGCTAATGCTCCACCTTCACTTGCTGGCAAACCAAACACTTGGCTACACTCTGAGCCACACTCCTCTTCATACCATGCCACCAATAGTTCAGACGAAGATCCTTGTACATCTTGGTCCCACCAGGATGCACAGAATACGGCGAACTGTGTGCCTCCACCATCAACTCCTCTCTAATATCCCCAGCTGGCACACACAACCTGGCTCCAAACCTCAGCGAGCCATCCTCATAAATCAAAAAGTCAGTCCGCAGACCGGCTTCCACCTGCTCCCGAATCCTCACCAGCTTCGGATCCTCAGCCTGGCCAGCCTTGATCCGGTCCACAATCGTCGACTGTATCTGCATACACATCAACGAAGAAGCCTCCCCAGGAAGAACAATCTCCACACCGGACTCGCAAAAATCCTGCTGCAATCTCCACTGCGAGGTCAAAACCATCACCGCTGGAAGCCTACTCAGCGCATCAGGAACCACATTCACCTTGCCAGGGTGATACTGCAAATCAATCTCATAATCCACCATGAGCTCCAACCATCGACGCTGTCGCATGTTGAGCTCCTTCTGAGTGAAAATATACTTCAAGCTTTTGTGATCGGTGAAGATCTTCACTTTCTCACTCAGCAGGAAGTGCCTCCAAATCTTAAGAGCAAACACAACGGCAGCCAACTACAAATCATTCGTCGGGTAATTCTTCTCAGGAACCTTGAGCTGACGAGATGCATACGCCACAACGTGCCCGTGCTGATGCAACACACAACCGAGACCCTTGCCCGAAGCATCGCAAAAGATCTCAAATCCACCGCTGCGATCAGGCACAACAAGAATAGGGGCAGTCGTCAACCTCTCCCTCAGAACACCAAAAGCATTCTCACAATCACCCGACCAAACAAAAGATACATCCTTCCGCGTCAATCTGGTCATCGGCTCGGTAATACGGGAAAAGTCCTTAATGAAGCATCGATAATAACCAGCAAGTCCAAGGAAACTCCGGATCTCAAACGCTGACTGCGGAACAGGCCACTCCCTGATGGCCCTGATCTTCTCGGGATCCACTGAAATACCATCTCCAGTCACCACATGCCCGAGAAAAGCAACTCTGTCCAGCCAAAACTCGCACTTCGAAAACTTAGCATACAACCGATGCTTCCTCAAAATCTCCAACACTGTCCTCAAGTGCGAGGCATGCTCCTCCTCCCACTTAGAATAGATCAGAATGTCGTCAATAAAGATAACGATAAACTTATCTAAAAAGTCATAGAAAATCAGATTCATCAGATTCATGAAAACTGCGGGTGCGTTGGTTACACCGAAAGGCATAACCATAAACTCGTAGTGTCCATACTTCATCCTGAATGCTGTCTTCGGAACATCATCCTTCTTCACCTTCTGCTGATGATAACCGCTCCTCAGATCCAACTTCGAAAACACCCTCGAACCCCCAAGCTGATCAAAAATATCATCGATGCGAGGCAACGTGTATTTATTCTTGATGGTCACCGCATTCAACTCCCGATAGTCCACACACATGCGACGCGAACCATCCTTCTTCTTCACCAGCAGCACCGGTGCTCCCCACGGGGACACACTAGGATTGATATAACCCTTCTGCATAAGCTCATCCAACTGCCTACGCAACTCTTCCAACTCTGCCGGCGCCATACGATATGGTGCCTTCGAAATGGGCTGCGCTCCTGGAATAAGATCAATAGAAAATTCCAAAGCCCGATCAGGTGGCAATCCAGACATCTCCTCGGGGAAGACGTCATCAAAATCTCGCACCACAGCTGCCCTCTCCAACTCCATATGTATAGCCACAACCTCCACTGGTCTGGCCCGAAATCTGACAGGACCAAGCGAACTGCTACCACGGCTGAACTCAAACACTGGGTGTCCGGGAATCTCGAACACGACCTTCTTCCTCCGACAGTCGATCGTAGCATAGAAGCTCGCAAGCCAATCCATCCCAAGGACTGCATCATAGTTGATGATGTCGTGGACAATGAAATCAGCGTAAAGCTCATGTCCACAAACCACCAACGAGCAAGAATTGCAACCAAGATGCACCAAGACCACGCCATTCCCTGTAACGATATTCCAATTCTTGGAAAGAGGGGACGTCGACAAGGAATGCTTCTCCATGAAGCTCCGAGAAATAATGCACATCGATGCACCTGAGTCAAAGAGAACTCGTGCAGGAAATGTGCACACCAAAATCACACCTACAAACAGTCTAACAATCAAGCCCTAGTCTAGCAACAAACATGAGCAAGCAACCAAACATAATCTAACAATCAAACATAACTAGGGAAGAAACAGCTAGGAGGGAAGTTACCTGTGATAACCTCGTCCATGGCCATGCTCTCCTCCTCAGTCATCAGAAAAGCCTGCCATCTCGGCGGAACAGCCTGCCGAAAGGCCTGTCTCTGTGGAACAAGGGGCGCTCCACGTCCAGCGGGCACAGGAGCTCGCTGCTGCAACGGCTGTGCTGCAATAGGAGCCAGCCAAGGCTGCTTCGACTTGGGACACTCCCTGATGGTATGGGCAGGATCTCCGCAGACAATACACTGCCCCATGAACCTCCTACACTGATCCCTGAGGTGCCCGGTCTTGCCACAGAAATGGCAAGTCTTCAGAATAGGCCCTCCTGGACTCTTGAACTGAACAGGCTTATTAGGCTTGAAACCAGGCCTAACCACCGCCCTGGCCTGCTCCACAGGCCTCTTCCCAGCTCCTGAAACATGTCCCTTCCTCTGGTTCAAATTCAACTCCTGCCGCCTCGCAGCAATCAGAACCTTCTGATATGTCTCCAGGTCAGAAGAGGTCACAAAACTCTGAAGCTCCAAGGCAAGTCCCTGGAGGAACCGCTGAGCTTTCTCATCGGCATCTTGCACCATCTTTGGTGCAAACCGACTGAGCCTCGTGAATTCTTAGTGGTACTGATCCACCGACAAGCTCTCCTGCTTCAGATCTATGAAGCGCTGCAGCATCACCTGCCTAGCAGCCTTCGGGAAGAACTCTCCATCAAATCTGGACTTAAAGGTAGCCCAAACTATCGGCTCCACCAGCATCTTCTCTTCAGCATCCCACCAGTTTCTGGCATTGTCCTTCAGCTTCTTCTTAGCCAAATCAACCCATCCAGCCGGGTTAATCTTCGTCATCGCCAGGTTATCCTCAATGTTCTGAATCCACTCATTGGCAGCCAGAGGACCCTCAGACCCATCAAAATATGCGGGACCCAGCTCCCGAAATTGCTTTGCTCCCGGCTCGGAGCGAGGGGCATCCGGAAGTGCCCGGGCAGCTCGAGCAAGTGGAGCATTCTGGACTTGCAGGAGCACGCCCTATTGCACCTGCATCATCTGGAGCATCATCCCCATCATCTCTCCATTGGTGGGTTCCCGCTCAGGCTCCTCGTCATGAGGGGGCGCACCACTACCTCCACCACGGGTGAATCGCCTTCCTGCCATCTAATGACACAGAAAACGAAGCAGATTAGACTCATAGCTTATGACTCGGATGTCGAACTTGGTTTATTAGACATTCTAATATTATTATCGTTATTTCGATAATCGCAGTTACAGAAGAGCGACCTGCATGGGCCACCAACAAAACCTGTCACGCCCCGCTTCCCTAAAATGGAGGCGAGACGTGAAAAGGTCCGCACGAGAGTGGAGCTGTGAAGCCCCAAACCCGATAAGCGTCAATAAAACATAAGCAGGTCCCTGTAACCACAAACGGAACAACAATAATAACACAAGGAGAGACAGAAATAAAATCTCAAATCTCAGAAATTGTCCAACATTAAAGTTAAGTTCAACATCCAGAAAAGCCACCAGGCTAAAAGAAAGAGTCTAAAGGTCTAACACACGGCCAACACAACAAACACCAACAAAGTATGGGTGCTACGCACCGATAACCAAAAGCAGTCTAAAGCAAAAGGGAAAGCTCCATGAGGACACTAAGAATGATCTCCAGTGTCCACAAAGTCCTCGATCAATGCAGGCTCTGACTCAGCGTCAGTAAACACCACGTCCCCATCGACAAACTCAGGCTCGGGATCTAACATGTGTCACCCAAAAGAGAAAAGGGGCACATGTCAGCAAGTCGAAAGACTTGTGTAAGGAAACTGAAAGAAAGGTAAACTAACAACCTAGCAGTTAAAGTATGGTGCATGGCATGGCAAGTATCGTATGGGAAGTACAAGTATCAAGTAACAAGTGGTAGGTGTGACATGTATTGTCAAGTAACAAGTACAAGGGATCACCCACACACATGTGAGCGCCCTATTGCCCTTAGGCTGTATTCAAGTACAAGGGATCACTCACACACAGGCGAGTGCCCTATTGCCCGCAGGCTGTATTGAGCTCGTTTTCTGGACCACGAGCCAGATTTGAAATTGGCCTAGGGTTGTGCCCGCAAAACGGGTGCCTAGCCGGAACAAGTAGCACTAGTGCGTAGCGATACTACGGAATCACGATGAGTGTTCAAGCCTGCAATGACATGAGCAGTTATTTGCGTACCGTTAATTAAACTAAACATGACAGGCAAAATGCAATGGCATGAACAGATATTCGCGTACCGTTAATTTAAATTAAACATGGCAGTTAAAGATGCATGGATGACATGAACAGTTAATACGCGTACCGTTAAGTGAAATTAAACGTGACATACAATCATGATGAAGGTGACGGACCAAGCTTCGTTGTCAAGCTAGGTCAATGGCGTCTAGACGGCTATCCTTTCACCGTCTAATCTCTTTTACGCTAAAGCAAGGAAATGGCCTAAGACATGGCCCAAATCAAGAGAGGCAAGTTTCACTTGCCTAGCACCGAGGATGACGATCAACGAGGCCGTCACACAACTGCTAACTACAGAGATGAGATCGCTGCCATGGCAAAACAACATTAAAACAACATCTAACCTAGTTTTATTAGGGTTTCACAAAAACACATTGGGTTCATGAGCATATTAAGAAATCGAGTTATTACCGTATTCGGAAGCGGAAGAATGATGCCGAGCAAGCACGGCAACGGAAGAAATGCTCCGGGGAACCTAGGGTTCAGATCTGGAATGGATGGGGAAAATCTGGAGAAATGGGGTTTTGGGGATTTTTGGGGATTGGAGATGACCTAGGGCATAGTGGTTGGTCAAAATGAAGAGGGGGAGAAGCTCTTGATGAAAGAGGAAGGGTAGAGGAAGGTTGGGGAAGATCAGAGGTCAATAGGGAAGGAAAGAGTCCATGAGAAGAGAAAGAAAGAAAAGAAACGAAGTGGGGTATTTATAGAAAATAACCTGGCGGCTGCCCAGAAATTAGGGTTTCGACACTGATTAGTCGGTCAAAGAGCAACCACTGACCGACTAGTTTAGGAACTAGTCGGTCGGTTGACCAATGCAGACCGACTAAGTCCAAACAGTAACTCCTGTACAAAAATAGGATTTAGATTTAGTCTGTCAAAGAACAACTACTGACCGACTAGTTTCGAATCTAGTCGGTCGATGAACGTTCTTAGACCGACTAAGAATGAATAGTACTTGGTATCAAAAATGATCATAGAGCTAGTCGGTTAAAGAACATTTGCTGACCGACTAGTTTGCCACCTATTCGGTTGACGAACATTCTTAGACCGACTAACGATAAACAGTAACTCCTGAGAAATATACAAAGCCCACTAGTCGGTCCATGAAGGTTTGCCGACCGACTAAATCGTCATCTAGTCGGTCGGTTCCCCTTCTTGTACCGGCTAACGTGCACAGAAAGTTCCGAAATGGATTGCGAAGCTCCGGGATCGATTCCTAAGACTCCTAGGCTTGATCTAACAATAAGATATGACCGATATGAAGCCCGTCACGAATGACTTACTCCAAAATCGACGATCAACGGAAGAAGCTAGGAAATCACGACGAAACGATCGAAAATGAAAGCTACGGAGACGAAAACCACACATGAGGAGAAAATCCACCAAAACATATAATATAATATAATAAATCCAGATACATGAAAACCAGTCGTTACAACGTAGGTCGTGGGTGCGATCGAACCAGGGTAAATCTGTTGTGCATCTGTGGTTGCTTATTGTTTACCCTGCATGTGATTATAACTGCGTGTGATTTCATGTGGTTGCATGAGAATTTTTTATAAGCCTATTCAACCCACCACCCCCCCCCCCCTCTAGGCTTAGATCCAGATCCAACAACCTTCACCATACATGACGCCTAGCACTTATTAGATGCCCACTTTTACACAATTGCCTTTGGCATCCCCATCTCGAGCACTGACGGATGATATATGCAAGGAGCTTCTGGAACAAATTCCTCCACCGATAGATATCTGTGATCATCCATTTGGGAGGCTACGGTGATCTTTTTCCTTTTTACCCTTATATGTCAGTATATATATTCGAAAGGGAAGCTGTTTGTTTATGCATTCACATATTTTGATCTCCATATTTTATTCTACTACCCTTTAAACATTGCAGACAATGTTCATTTTAAGTTGGGGGAGGAAGTTGTAAACAATATATCATATATGTTTTGCATAAACAATATATATAGTTTGCATTTAAAAAATGTTGTTTGTTTACATTTACAAGTTTGTAAAAAACAAGTTTGCATATGTTTGAATAATATAATAAGGAAGCTGTGTTTTTCACCCAAACAATCTATATGTCCCATTGAAGTGGAAATTACATCGTCTTTAATTGAACACCTATATTCATTATTGTAAAATAGATTAAGAATGTGTTACCCCTGCGTAGAATTTTAAATAATCATGACTTTCATGTAAATTAGTGCATGTATCCGCAATTGTAATCTCATGAAACTATTGTTTGGTTTAGGCAATTTCATGTCGCATATGCGTTTATGAATTGGTAATTATGTGAAGAATGTTATAAATTCATAGGATAACAGCTAACCACATACGCATGCTTGTTGCTTAGTAAGTGATGGTGAATTTTACTCAAACATGTCTCATGTCAAAAAAAGAAAAAAATAGTGAATAAAATGCACTGTTCTTCTAGCTTCTATTTAGTAGACATGTCCTCATGCCTCAGGAAGCATGGGGATTCACGTCGAAAAATGAAGTATGGGGGAGCGCATAATAATCTTTAGACATTCCCATTTATTAAGTCTGTGGGGTTTTTCAAAACCTAATGCCCTAAAACCGTCTGGTTTGGGTGTCATTGACTTAACGCACGTTACATGGATTGCTTTAAAATGTTAAAAAAAGAGAAAAAAGCGAAAAAAGAAAAAAAGATGAGATATTTTGAGTGGATTCAAGATCATGATCTTATGATTTGGGTGATGTGATGTCCTAATCCTATAAAATTTACAACCTAGGACACTTGATTACCTAATTGATTAAACAATTGCATGCAATACTGAATATGCGTGGATTGAGATAAAATTGTAAATTTTTGCATTAGTCTATGAAAACACATGATAGTTATTGAACTTTGTTGGGTAATATTATTCTTAATTCATTTTAAGCTTATTGAAGTGAATATGGGGTGTATGACATATTTTTGGAATATTCGCTTATTTTGCTAAGTGAGTAGCAAAAAGCTAGTTGGGGGTGTGATTCTGAGAGTATTACATTTTTAACCCATCATTAAGACTGTATTTAGCGTATATTTAATATCTATTTGGTCTCTAATAAGTGTATTATTAATGATCATTAAATTTTAAAGCATATTGCTTGTTTATATGCAAAATACCATTTTAGGGCCTAATTTTGTCTCATTTATATTTTTCACATGAAGCTTGCAATTTTCTAAATCCAACGGCTATTTTTCACATTTTTCGAACGTCGAAGCGATTTTCTAGAAATTTTACAAGGCAAAAATTGGGTTTAAAAGGAAATAAGGAGCTGCTGGCGTCGGCCGCCAGGCTGACGCCAGGCTGGCGTCGACGTGAAACAACCGCCTGCAAACACAGGCGCGTCCCATTGCGGCGACGCCCGCATTTGCAGGCGGGCGCCCGCATTTGCAGGCGGACGCCGACCCACCCGCCTCTTGGAAAACGCGGGCACCCGCCCGCATGGAAAACGTGAGCGGTGCCCACCCGCCAGTGACCGTCGATCCGCCCGCATCTTTTGACCCGCCTCCTTTGACTTGCGGGTTGTGGGTTGCACAACCCGCAAGCCCAATAAGCCTATTTTCATGTATAAAGTGGTACTTTGGGCATATCTTGAGCATCCAAGCTCGGTATTGAGCGAAACTTCTTTTGGGAGCTTCTCTCCCAAAGTCTAAAGGAGTTGGAGTAGCTGTAGGGGTGTTTTGATATCGTTTTGGGTGGTATCTCTCCATTTTTCCTATGTTTTAATTAGTTTTGTATTAGAATTTGTAATTAAATCATGTTTGTAGTAATAAAATTTGTGTTTTTGTTACCATGCCTAGCTAAAGTACTTTGGTTATGTTGTGTGGAAGTTAGTATTGTTAGGATAAATGCTTTCATATCTCCATAAACTTTGCAATAATCGAAATCGTTAAAAATGTTGATTTCTTAATTTGTTGAAATATGCGCAATCCGTAGAGGAATCCGCTTAGGATGACATGCCGCGAGGCGTCGCTACGTGCACTAATCCATAGATGAGCCCAAGGAGGGTGATGAATCGCGAGGTTCATCTATTCATGTTTCATTATTCAAGAAACCACTCGTTTTTGCGATTATGTTTTAAACTGAAAATCATCGTTTTTAAAAGATAAATCATCTTATCCCCATACATTGGTATGGATGTGGGATTGAGAATCTATGGAGAATGAATAGCATAACATCCTACAAGACTAATGAAAACACAACACACACCCACTTTTTACCGTTTCATTTTTACGTTATTTACTTTCGTAAATTTTAGTACACGTTTTATCTGAAATCAAAACCAAATACAAAAATTCACCTTCAAAGGGTGGTTCATAATTCACTAAATTATTTCCAAACAAATTTCAGATTGTAAAACTTGTAGATTAGTTTGTCCTGAGAAATACGACCTTGGACTCACCAGGATTACTACTTGACCGACTTCCTATACTTGGGAATATAACTACAACATTTTGGTCCAGTCACTAATGTCGTAGTCATCAATCAGTAACATAGGACGTCGATGGAAACCATCAAAGTGCATGCCACCGTCGTAGTTACGAATTCCAATTGAATTCGCTAACGTGCCACATTAAGCCCATAGGATATCCATCCAAGAGGTGCACCATTGTCGTGGTCACAAATCCTATTTGGAATCTCCTATAAATTTGGCTGGATCAGCCAAAACACATCCCTTTTATACCAAAACAACATAAAAATCCTAACTTTACATCTAAATCCTAAGATCCTAGGGCTAATACATTAGCCCTAGATAAGACTACTCACAATTTATAAAAAGACCAATAAAAGCAATTGAATTCATGATTGCAATAGAAAACATCAAAACAAGCATAGAAAGATGAGAGCTCGTTACCAAAATGTCGAAGATCGATACTCAATTGCAGAGAATTAAGATCACAAGATTCCAAGCAAAAGAAATTAATAAAAATCCAAAATTTTTCTTCAACAATAACGGCGGCTCTCAAAACTCTCTAAGAAAACTTAAACTAAAACCAAAACTAAGGGAAATAAGCCTCTCCAATCTAGGGTAAAAATTGTGCTTATATACAATGGGGTGGACCCCACAAAAAATCTAGAAAATAGGATTCTTGGGCCAACTTTAAGTCAGGCTGCGGCGCCCTACTTGGTCGAGTAGTGGCGTCGCTCGGTCGAGCTGGATACGCGACTCCGCTTCGCTGCTTCTTTAGCTTAGGGCTGATATGTGCTACTTGGTCGAGTAGCGCTCCGCTCCGTCAACCTACAGTAGGCTTGAAAAATCCTCAAAATCATCATACTGTTTGGTTCATGCTTGGTCAAGTAGATGCCATGCTCGGTCGAGTTGATGCCATGCTCGGTCGAGTTGATGCCATGCTCGGTCGAATTGCCTTGCCTACTCGGTCGGCTATAGTGCTTGGAGAAACCCTCAAAATCTTCACTCTGTTTGGGTTCCACTCGATCGGCGGTCTTAGGATCTCAAAATTCTGCCAATTGTTGGTAGTTATCGAGTTGGTCTGACCGAGTAGCTGCTCTACCCAGTCGAGTGAGGCATATCCGATCAGCTGAAGTCTTCTGAGTGTCAGCTCGGTCGAGTGCTGAGCAGCTCGACCGAGTAGCCTGGGAAAAACAAACTTCTCTTCTTTGGATCTTCTTTTCTCCATCTCTTCTCCTCTTCTCCTCCAATCTTCTTCTTTACCTCGCCGAACACCTATCGAACCTTGCCAATGATGCGTTGGACGGCTCGAATGTGTCCATGTCCTATAATTGCTTCAATTCGCTCTAAAGTTCCTGAAAATCCTCAATTCTATACGAAATTTGAATATATCATTAAACACGCGATAATATATATAAATGTGAACTTTGGAAGGCGAAAATGATTTGAAATGATGCGATAAAAACATATAAAATATGGACACATCAAAATCCTCCAAGCTTACCTCTTACTCGTCCTTAAGGAAGACGAATACGAAGCCCACCGGGAGGTGAAAATAATAAAGAGAAAAAGAATGCATAGAGGATAAGGTCGCGAGATTATTCGCTCAGATCTCAAGCTATAAGCCACACATCACGATAACTCATAAAATGGTTGACATACTAATAAGAGATTTCATATCTTTCATAAATTTAAATCTTGCAAACTTTTAAGATCAACGAAAGGGACTCTTTAAATTCATGCAATCAAATCATATACACTTCATGCAATTCATTAAATTTAATATACAAATCATTGGCGATGCACTTTTCAATCAAAAGCTATACTGAAGCATAGAAGATACACACCAAGCATGCAATAGAGAATGGAATAAGAGTCATGGCATTTACATATTCGTAAAACCATAAGAAATCTACATAGCAAAATTATTTCGCTAAGTATCAGCATTATCAAACTTTCCCAATTGTGCACCTCTCAACTCTAATGTCATACTCACTCATTTTGATCAAAAGAGTTCAACCCCCAAAGCTTAGCTTTAGGCATCACATCCAAGGAAAATGATATGGAAAATGGGATTCGTGCCTTGGTTTTTCCAAGTATATGTTGCTCCAAGCAGTGATATATATATATATATATATATATATATATATATATATATATATATATATATATATATATATATATATATATATATATATATATATATATATATATATGGTATGAGCTATAGAATAAGTAATTCTTTGGCTTTTGGCTCCTTTTTGGCTATTTGTACTTTTGGTGCTAGCTTTTTCTTTTGTATGGGATTTTTGGAAATGGATGTGGTATAAGTGGCTGTAAGGGGTGAACTCAAGTGACAAGTAGAGAATAAAATATATATGTGGAGAAGAAAATAAAATAACACTCGGTTCACTCTAAGATATTCACAAATGGTTCGATAAGATAATACATCAACTAAACTCATATGTAAGCATGAATATTCTTAATCATCTCAACAAATAGTAAAGTCAAGCGATAAAATTTACAATCATATCAGGCATGCAACAGAAGGTGAATAAGACAATAAAGGTGATGCTTCAGATATGCGAATGATGCGTGAATTTTAGAGCATTTTCAATAAAAGCATACTAACACTAATCCATACACTCAGCTTCAACAAATATCATGCATTTACTTAGATGAGTCATCAAAAGAAATATATTTTTGCACGCACATGTCAATAGCAAGATACTGAAATATTCTAAGTAGCATGGCAGGGAATAACAAGCATCGTGATAGCCGCTAAAGCAATAAGAGATATCAACATATGGAATATATCTAGCATAAAAAGGAAAAGAAAAGTGGAGTAATAAAACTAAAACAAGCATGCAAGCATACCAAAAGATGGAAAATATGATGCTAAGAAAATAAAATGGTGTAAAATGGGTGGAAACTAAAATAAAAAGAGGTAAAGTGAAAGAAAAAAGAATAAAAATAGAAATAAAAGCGATAGCGCTCATCCCACACGATAAACACAGCAGTGTCCTCACTGCTGAGAACACGCATGTAAGGCAGGAAATGATGCTAGGGTGAGGTAGGTGGCTAGTGAAAAAGAAACTAAAAGTAAGGGATAGAAAACTATACAAATGAAAAAGAAAAGATGCAAATGCATGTCCTAATGCATAGAATATGTACAAGCATACAGATGATGCAATGATGGATACATGCAAATAGGTAATGATGGGTTCTCCCCCAAGCTAAGCATGTGCAAGGCCTCGAAAGGACAGATGGGTACAAAATATGGAAGGAGGGACGAATAAGAGAAAAAATGTAAATCAGGCAGGGGCACCACCCTCTGGAGGTGGTGGTGGGTCCCACTGTTGAGGACCAGATGATGGAACAAGAGGTGGGGGTCAATAGATGTGTCGATAGGTGAGTCGACAAGTGATTCTACCGGCTCAACAGGAGGTGGGGCAGGCTCTGCAGAAGCCTGAACAAGTGGCTCAATGAGTGATGCATGTGTGACAGGATGAGCAGATGCAGCAGGAGGAGCATGTGCAAGTATGACAGGTGGTGCATGCTATGTACTCAGAATACCTAAAATCGCTTGAATGTCCTGGCTTACTGACTCGTGGTGGGTGGAGACCGAGCATGTGAGGGTGGCAAAGTCATGCCTCAAACCAGCAACCTCGTCCTCCACTGCTGTCAATCGTGCGTCAGTGAGGCATGAGTTAAGTGGTGGGCATGCACTACTAGAGACAACTCTCTCTACATAGGCTCGTGCACGTGCTGCACGAAGTCTGAGTGAGAAATCAGGAGAGGGTGTTCTAGTAAGGATCTCGGTAGAAGATGGAAGAGGTATGGATCCGAGATCGGCTGCAGAGGTCTGGACAGTAGAATCAGTGGGGAGAGTCATCGCAGCGACAAAAGTGGTAACAGAGACCACGACACTCTCCTGAAGACAGCAGATGTGGGGACAGTGGTGGTGCCAGATAGTGAAGGTGTGGACTCCGAAATGATAGGAGTGATAGGAATGGGGTCCACAGGTGCAGGCAGTGTGCTGGTGGGAACAAAAGTGGTGTGGACAGGCTCCAAAATGGTAGAATTAGTATGTGTAGGGGCCACTAAAATGGAAGTGACTGCAGAAGCGGGAAGAGATGATGGTGCAGATACACCGGGGGTAGAAGTGTGGACAACCCTGGAACTCACTGGTGGTGTGATATGGTGGTGGGAGTGGAATTTTCAAAACTGTGGACAGAGGTGCTCACTTGTGGGGTGTAGGTGGAAGGAATGGTAGTGCTCACAGGATCCTCCTCAGAACTAAGCTCCCAATCCTCGTTGCCCTCCTCAGTGGCAGGCTGGTCTCTTGCGGGCTCTAAGACGTGGATCGGTGGGATAGGGTGAATGCCAGGAAGGAGCCAGTCCAGCATGACTGGCTCAATCTATGTAAGATCAGAGTGAGGGAGGTACATGCGGTGCTCTCGATGGGTGCCTAAAATATAGATCCAGTGGAGCTCACCATGGGGGCTTGATGATGTGCATGCGAGCAAGCACATATGCGGTCAGTCTGGTAGGCCCGGTGGGAACCACTAGATCGGTAGGAAGATCAAGGCCGAGCATGGTAGAAAAAATGGTAAATAATCCACTGCAACAGATCTCCGTAGCGGTGGAGGCAGTGAGAAGCGTGTGGTGGCATAACCACTGGGCTGTGTCAAATAGTATGGATGGGCGGAGTGTGCCATCCACTGCCCGTCTGAGCGGTCAGGTCATCCCACTGAGGTGTACAAGCTCTGGGAGTGAGAGGGTCCCGACCTCAGGCCTAGAAAACATGGTGGTGGTGATGTGGCACTGGGTATATCTAAGGCCTGGGTGGATGATGGATGAAGACTTCGCCCTACTATGGCTGAAGCCACGAAGGCCGGAGATATGCCGCCAGAAACTCTTGGCATCGAATGAGGGTAGTTCAACGTTAGAAGCGTAGGTCTGGTCTGGATATGGGATAGGTGGAAAATGGAAGTAGGCATGGATCATGGCGTATATGATGACAAGGTCACGATCAAGCAGCCTGAAGCGAATATTGACGCCCTCCCTGACAATGGAACTCATCACCTCATAGGTGCGGCAAGTGAAAGTGCATGCATGCATGGTCAGGAAGTGGTCCCAACCTATAGTCTGGTAGAGCCTCTAGACACCTTGTAGGATGCACAGGCTCGTGAGTGTGATGATGAATGCGAAGCGGGTGGGGACGATGTGACGGCAGGATACGTTCTCAAATTGTGCATAATGTGCGACATCCCTAAAGACAATGACATATGTCCTCAGCACGTCGGTGGGTGGACGGGATGGTGGAGGAGGAGCGGATGTGGGAATGGGAGCGGCGATGGTGTATGGGGCCTCTAGTGTTAGAGGCGTAGGGGATGGAGAGCGTGAGGGTGTGGTGACGTCCATGTGCTCAGTGGGTGAGGGTGATGGACGTCTACGGTGTGTAGGCCAAGAAGATGAGGGATAAATGTCGCTGCTCATTAGTGGGCCGAGATATTTTGGTTTAAAAAGTGGCCCCTCCCCATTAGTTATGGCTCGTTCGAGCAGCATAGACTGCTCGATCGAGAAAAAAAGATATGAAAATTTAAAATTTTGATCCCCCAAACTATGCCCAGCTACTCGACCGAGCTGCTTACTTAGCTCGATTGAGCTGAAACGTTATTGTGTTGAGTTCGACCGAGTAGTGTGGCTACTCGGTTGAGTTCAATTAATTACAAAGCAACATTTTCAGCTCATTTTTGGATGCGGCTGTAGCTCGACCGAGTAGGGTGGCTACTCGGTCGAATCAAATTGATTACAGAGTGCACTTTTCGAGCTTCCTCCTCATCTGACTGTAGCTCGACCGAGAAGGGTAGCTGTTCGGTTGAGTGGCCTTCTATTGATCTCCAGGCTAAGTATGGTTGTCATCGTTATATCCTCTTGGTTCCTTCTCCAAATTTTCATCGTTTTGTGTGCTATCTCCATTGTTCACCTGCATAAGGTAGAACACATCAGAAATTTTTATAATTTTAATAATTTATATTTTTCTAATGAATTAAAAGCATTTTTATTTTGTTTTTGGGTTAAATGAAGAACAAACTAAAGGAATAAAACTAAAGATAAATAAAAATTCGGGTTGCCTCCTGATAAGTGCGTGTTTAAAGTCTTAAGCTCGACTCCCTATGATTTTCAATAGAGCTTCTTGATGTTGGGTGCGTATGAGATGTGCTCGTCCTGCTTCCCTATGAGGCCATGTGGTGGGAGTTGGCTTGCCTCGCCTTGTCGGTCTTCAGCGACTTCAAAGATCACGGCCTCCGGTGGTTGATTATGAAGTGATGTGCCAGGTGGCTCCTCGTCCAAGACCTTTAAGTAGGCGGCCAACGCCTTGTCATGTAAGACGTCGTCATCGTCGTCTAAGACCTTCCTCATGAGGTTTCTAGCAATGTCTTCCATATCATATTATTCTATAGCTTCGTCCTCTAGAAGGTCAAGGTAGCTAGCATCTTCGTGCAGAAAACGCTCCTTCATTGTCTTTTGCAGGTGGACCTCGATCTCAATATTTCCAATGTTCATAGACAACGTCCCTTAACGGATGTCGATCAAGACTCCAGCTGTGGCTATGAATGTGTGTCCCAAGATGATTTGAGAACTCCCCTTCTCAGACATGTCCATAATAACAAAGTCCACCGGTACACTAATACCTCCCGGCACTTGTAGGATGACGTCTCGTGCGATGCCGACCGGGTAGGTGATCAATTGATCTGCTAACTGTATGCTCATACTGGTGGGTTCTAGCTCCGTTCCCGTATTCAACCTTTTGAAGATGGAGAGCGGCATCAAGCTAATGCTCGCCCCCAAGTCAATAAATGCTATATCAATATGGATGCCGCCAAAGGAGCACAGTACAATGAAGCTTCCGGGATCGGGTAGTTTCTTCGGTAAGGTATTCTTGAGGACCGAAGTACAACTATCTGCCAACTTTACTGCCTCTTGTTTCTCCTTCCTCGATATTAAATCCTACAAAAATTTAGCATATGTGGAGATCTCGGTAAGTGCGTCCATGAAAGGGATGTTCAAGTGAACACCATTTAGAAACTCCATAAACTTAGCATACTTCTTTTCAAGCTTTGTCATGGCTAATCTCTGCGGGTATGGAGGTGGTGGATGGCTTCCCTTATCCTTGTTGGCATTCGTCGACATAGTGTTTTCAGAAATAGGAACGTCCGTCGGTGCCGTAGGAATGGGAATAGATGACGTGGTAGGTGAAGCCTCCTTCTCTGCAATGGCGGGCGGTTCATCAATAATTTTCGCCTCGTCCTTCACAACTATAGGCTCGAAGATGGTGGTATCTTCCTCTTGAATAGGCGTCAATGCTTATTGATCCACTGTCTCAGAGACCGGTACCATCACAGTGTCGGTACTCTTTCCTCCTCTCGTCATAACTGCTACTACTGCGTTGACTTGGCCCCTTGGATTAAGCTCTGGTTGAGATGCCAATCTCCCTTGAACCTTCATAAGTTGAGTCATTTGGGCCGCTAGGCCATCAACAAGGCTTGCAGTTGCTTTTGATGGGCTAAAAATTTTGAATTGATCTTTGTTTACGAGCTAATAAAGGCCTCAAACGTCGCTTCCACTTCAGATTTTTGCACTGCCAGTTGGTACTGCTGCTATGGTTGCTGGTAAGGCTGACGATTATAATACCCTGACGGCCTATAAGGCCCAGATGGCCTGAAGCCATACTGCTGCTGCTGTGGAGGTTGGCCTTGTTGTTGTAGAGGTCGTGGTGGCCTCAGTTTGGATGGCGGCTGCATGCTCCGTTGGGGTTGCTGTAGGAGAACCGAGGATGAGATTTCCATGCTAGATTTGATCACTGAGGTGTAGGATTGATCCCCTCACCCACTATATAATTGAGTTGCTCCACTGGCATGCCCCTTCCTTCACAGGACCCTTCAATTGGAGCGTACCATTGCTCGGCGTAATCTTCATAAGTAGCATATACTGGATCTTTCGAAGTAGTAGGAATAGCATCCAATCTCTGCTCAATTTGTGCAACCTGCTTGCAAAGAGTCTCAAGTTGCCCCTCAAGCTGTGTGGCTACCTTTACCTAAGAACATGTGCCTCTAAATGTTGAGCGATCGTTGCTCCATTGTTGGTTGTTGGAGGCCATTTGTTCTAGCAGTGATGTAGCCTCCTCTGGTATCTTAGACAATAGTGCACCTTGTGCAGAGGGGTCAATAATCATCTTGGTGTCGGGCTTGAGACCATTATAAAAGCTTTGGATGAGATCCCAATCCGGAACACCAAGGTGTGGGCATTGATGTTGCAAGACTTTAAAGCATTCCCATGCTTCGTAGAGTGACTCCTATGGAAGCTGCTTAAAGTTCGTGATCGCCCCCTTATCCTCACCGTTTTGGACGGTGGATAGAACTTATGGATGAAGGCTAAGGCCAACTGTTCCCAAGTTTTGAAAATAGTGGGGTGCACCCTCAATCAATAAGCCGCTTTGTCCCTTAGAGTAAATGAAAATAGACGAGCTTTATTGTATCGCCACTCACATCCTTAACTTGGAAAGTGTCGCACTTTGCCAAGAAGAGATCTACACGATGGTTGGGATTCTCATGTGTATGCCCATGGAAAGGATCCTGTTGCATCAAATTTATCAACCCAGTCTTTAATTCAAAATTTCCAGCCGCCATTTGCGGTCTCAAGATAGAAGATATACTGTATAAATTAGGCTTCATGTGATCCTGGATGTTGTTGGTATGCGGAGGAGTATTAGAACCTTCGGCCATTGATTCTTGAAAAATAGGGTTCCACTTTTCTGCTCTGCACCGCCTTACTGTTCTTTCAATCTTAGGGTCAAATATTAGATCGTCTGATTCCTCAAGGTAAGTGTTCATGCACAAGCAACAACTCAAAGAAAATGTCAGTAGCAAATGAAAAAAATAAAAATATGGAAAGATGAGAAGATGAAAAAAGTAACTAACAGTTTCTTCAATAAAGAAAATAACCCAACTATAAACCATTGCCCGCCCGGTAACGGTGCCAAAAGCTTATTTCTTATTTCGCTTTGGATTTTAACCCGAAAACTACTGCAAGTGCACAGTGTCAAAGCTTTGTAATATAGTAAAATGTCGAGCCCACAGGGAGGCAGATGCTTATATAGTTTTTGGTTTTGTTCTGAATCTCAGAAAAGTGTCAGTTGGTGTACTCAAAAAGGTTGTCACGTTTATCTTCTCAAATAGGATTATCAGCAATATAAAAGACTAGGACAATAGGAGTCACCACTAGGATCGTCGGATGTCAATGCTAAGTTAGAACTCCTATGTTGAATTGTCTTTATTAGGGAGAGGTTGTCACATCTAAGATGTAAAACTCATGGCCAACTATTGTTATGCCACTTGTCTAACGTATCCCATATTTAGCCCCACCGCCATAGATAGCCTCACACGCGATCCGTGCATTACGATCGACAACTATTCTCAATCTCTACTCATGCCATTGTCGTGGATAGAGCTTTGATCTGTGATTTGGTGGCTATCATTGACGCTAATGTCGTTGTCATCAATCAGTAATATAGGACACTGGTGGAAACCATCAAAGTGCATGCCACCATTGTGGTCATGAACTCCAATTGAATTCACTAACATGCCTAATTAAGCCCATAGGATATCCTTCCAAGATGTGCGCCACTGTCATGGTCACAAATCCATTTTGGAATCTCCTACAAGCTTGGTTGGATCAACCAAAACACATTCCCTTTTATACCAAAACAACATAAAATCCTAACTTTACATCTAAATCCTAAGATCCTAGGGCTAATCCATTAGCCCTAGATAAGACTACTCACAATTCATAAAAAAGATCAACAAAAGATTCAATAAAAGTAGTAGAATTCATGATCGCAATAGAAAACATCAAAACAAGCATAGAAAAATGAGAGATCGTTACCAAAACGTCGAAGATCGATACTCAAGTGCAGAGAATTAAGATCACAATATTCCAAGCAAAAGCAATTAATAAAAATCCAAACTTTTTCTTCAACAATAACGACGGCTCTCAAAACTCTCTAAGAAAACTCAAACTAAAACTAAAAATCAAGGGAAATAAGCATCCCCAATCTAGGGTAAAAATTGTGCTTATATACAAAGTGGTGGATCCCATAAAAAATCTGGAAAATAGGCTTCTTGGGCCCACTTTAAATTAGGCTGCGACGCCCTACTCGGTCGAGTTGCAGCGTCGCACGGTCGATCTAGATATGCGGCTCTGCTTCGCTACTTCTTTAGCTTAGGGCTGATATGCGGTACTCGGTTGATAAGCGCTCCACTCGGTCGAGCTACAGTTGGCTTGAAAAGTCTTCAAAATCATCGTATTGTTTGGTTCGTGCTCGGTCGAGTGGATGCCATGCTCGGTCGAGTTGATGCCATGCTTGGTCGACTTGCCTTGCCACCTCGGTTGAGCTACAGTGCTTGGAGAAACCCTCAAAATCTTCACTCTGTTTTTGTTCCACTCGGTCGAGCAACTGATCTGCTCGATCGAGCGATCTTGGGCTCTCAAAATTCTGCTAACTGTTGGTAGCTGTCGAGTTGGTCTGACCGAGTAGCTGCTCTACTCGGTCGAGTGAGGCGTATCCGATCAGCTGAAGTCTTCTAAGTGTCAGCTCGGTCGAGTGCTGAGCAGCTCGACCACGTTGCCTGGGAAAAACAAACTTCCCTTCTTTGGAGCTTCTTTTCTCCATCTCTTCTCCTCTTCTCCTCCAATCTTCTTCTTCACCTTGCCGAACACCTATCGAACCTTGCCAATTATGCTCTGGATGGCTCGAATGTGTCCATGTCCTATAATTGCTCCAATTCGCTCCAAAGTTCCAGAAAATCCTCAATTATATACGAAACTCGAATATATCGTTAAACACACAATAATATATATGTGTGTGAACTTTGGATGGCAAAAATGATATAAAATGATGCGATAAAACAAAGAAAATATGGACACATTAGTCGGTTATCAAATATTACTTTAACATCTTATACAGTCGTCTTCTTACAGGTTGCAAATTGCTATCAAATGTTTAGCTGCTGCTGCTCTTATAGATTATACATGTCAAACTCATACCATGCTTATACTTTGCTCACACTATGTTGATACCAAGTTCATGTCATGTATGCTTCTATGTACTCATACCATGCTCGTCTGTAAATTTATAACTGAATCGATGGAACAGTTGTTGATAATTGGCATTCTTAATATTGGTACCCGACCCGGTGTCTATGATCGCTTGTGTCCAAGTCTAGATCACCCTATCGGGGATAGTGACCTGCTTGGCCAAACCTGACTGGCCGTGTTCGCCTGAATCAATGTTAGAATCCCAATTATCATCAATGCAAACACTGATTATGGTTATATCTTGATTTCAGCTTCGCTTAATTAAATTACTTAACCTTTCTGTTACAAAGATTATTTGCCAAGTAAAACTTGCTGACATGCATTTCATTTTATTGTTTATGAAATTTCTGTAAGGTTTTGATAGTGAGTTTGTGGAAGACACTGCTGTAGATGTTGAGCCAGCGCTCAAAGAGTATGTGGAGTACCTACCTATCGAAGACTATACTTTTACCTTGGCAATAGTATTTTCACTTTGAAATAATGTAATTTGTGTATGTGTTGTTTCGGCCATACTAGACCTATGTTGTACTTTACTCTCAGACGCGTTGGTATTGTAATAATGTTGTTTGATCTATTTCTTGATTAAGCATGAAAGGATCTGTCGGTGTATTCACAGACACGTCATTGTGTTTAGACCAAGGAGGAAAGAAAAGATTTATTGAGAAGGAAAAAATACACATCCTTGTTTTAAGCACTTCGCGGGCCCGTTCGCACTCTCTCTCCCGGTATAATGGGAAACGGGGCGAGACACAGAATCAATGGATATGGCCATCAATCTTCTTGATTAGATAGATCGGAGGCCAAGCCCTTGTTGGAATCATGCTAATTGATCCAACTTTCCAATCCTTTGTTGCTCCATCTGCCTTCCATAAGTATGCTATTGATTAGTGCTATCATCATGGTGCATTCTAATTGTTGATATAAATGAGTTTTTTAATTTTTAAATGGATATTTTGACAAACTTATAAGAATAAATGTTTTTTAAAGGCATGATAGGGATTGTGAAGGATTTGCTAGGGTGACTAGAGAAAGAATGCCGAGGATTTAGGACGAGACTCCTAGCAGCACAATGAGTATACTTTAATTGGAAATTATCAGAGACATTAGATAGATTTATGTAATTTTAATATATGGAGATGCATTTATTTCAACAATTTTGGTTTTTTTTGCTTAGTTTCTGCATTATGTATCTTTAGAATTTGTGCTTAAATTAGTAAAATTGTTTGTAATTTGAATGCTTCCAGGGATTAGCCGAATATTGTATACTTTGAAGCTGAGACAAATTGGTAACCCTCCTTTGGATACTAGGTAGGCTTGTGGAGTTGGCTTGATTTGGCGTAGAAGAAGAATTGGTTGTACAGACAAGTTACCTTGTGCAGAGATAACTCGGCTGTGTTTGGTGTAGACCTATCTGACTCTACACAAGTCAGATACGAGAATGGTGAGCATTTGGTCTTCTACAGCATAGTTGGTCGATTGGCTGTCAGTTTGAGTCTGATGATCGATCATTCGGTATTGGGTCGTTCGAACGTAACTTGGTTGAAGTCTGTGTTCGGTCAAATGGTCGTATGTCAACTCATTGGTCGATAGCTCATATGCATGGCTTGGCACTTCAATCGTTCGGTACAGAAGGAAGAACGCTCGATCGAAGGGAGCCCATTGGGATACGGCCCACTAGGATGCGACGGATGACCACTAGGATACAGCACATTGATTTGCGTAGAGCTGTGATTGGATTAGATGTCGTGAATTACAAGGTTTGTATATGTAGGAGATCCTAGCCAATGATGACACCTATTGTAACATAAGGTTATAAATACTGGGTTTTAGGTTAGGGTTTTGGGTGGAACATTCAGAGAGAATCAGAGCCACCATTTGTGAGAGCCAACTTTGAGAGATTGTTGCAAGCTTTTTGGAGAGATCTTGTGTGCTTCTTCTTCGTTGAACGAAGAGAAGATTTGTATTGTTCTTTCGTTTTGTAATAAAGCTCATCGGTGTTCCACCTTGGCCGGTATACGATCTAAAAGCAATCCTCTTTATGCTCTATTAATTTGTTTATTTGCTCATCTTTGTTCCAGGGTTCTTCGGTGATCTTTGTTTCCACGTCTATGCGCACAACAAACTGGTATCAAAGCTGTACGGTGTCGGTGATCAACATAGTAGTAGAAGATGAGTAGCAGTTGTGATGACAATTCCTCAAAGGCATCGACTTCTGGATATTCTTCATCAGCTCAGACTATCGTGTTCAACACGAAGTTTGAAATTGAGAAGTTTGATGGAAAGATCAACTTCAGTATGTAGAGATGCAAAGTCATGGATATCTTGAACTAACTTGGTCAAGATATCGTATTGGACGAGAAGCCGATGGGCATGTTTGATCAGGAGTGGAGAACTCTGAATCGGAGTGCATGTGATACCATCCAACTGTATTTATCGAAGGGGAAGAAATATACGTATATGGAGGAGACAAATGCAAGCAAGTTCTGGAAGGAGCTCAGCGACAAGTACATGAAGAAGAACATCTAGAACAGGCTACACTTGAAGAAGAAGCGTTTTGGGTTGAAGTTAGCCGATGGGGTTTCTATCGAGGAACACCTCGACTACTACAACAAGCTCCTCACCGATCTAAGAAACGTGAATGTGAAGGTCGATGATGAAGACAAACCGATGATTCTCCTTACCTCTCTGCACATCGAGTATGAGTACTTGGTGTCAGTTCTTACCTATGGTAAGGAATTGATCACTTTTGAAGAGATGTCTAATGCTTTGACGAGCAACGAGTTCAGAAAGAACGATGGGGACACATATAGCCAAGCTTTGAGCGATGCTCTTGCAATCGTAAGGGGTCGTAGTGGTAAGAAGGGTGGAGATCGAAAGGGTTTTTTAGATCCAAGTCCAGAGATAAGACGAGGGGCCCTCAATGCAAGGTGGCGAAGGACCAATGTGCTTTCTGTCGAGAAAGAGGACATTTGTCAGAGACTGCCAGAAGGCAAAGAAGAAGCATGACACAATTGCCAACGTCGCGAAGGGCATTGAGGTCGAGGAATATGTATTGGTCGATGCTTTGGAGGGTGTGGCATCAGATGGTTGGGTGCTCGACTCTGGGTGCTCGTTCCATATGATGCTACATAGAGAGTACTTTACGACCTTCAGAGAAGGTGTAAGAGTACAGTCTTGATGGACGATGACCGAGCTTGCAGCATAATATGCATTAGGACAGTGCGGATGAGGATGAGCAATGGTGTTACACGAGACATCGAGGAGGCACACTTTATTCCTGCCTAAGGCGTATCTCATATCGCTTGGCTCACTCAAAGCCAAGGGCTGTCGAGTGACCATGGAGAATGGAGCTCTGAGGGTGACCCGAGGAGCAATGATCGTGATGAAGGGGAAGCGACGAGATAACCTCTATTACTTGGATGGCTTGGTCGTAGCTGGCACAACAGCTCTGACTCATGAAGCGAAGAAGGACGACTCATTGTTGTGGCACATGCGTCTATGGCATGAGGGCGAGAAAACTTTGCAGAAGCTAATTGTTGGAGATCGTCTAAAGGGAGCCAAGACCGTGAAGATCGAGTTCTACGAGCATTGTGTGTTTGGGAAACAGACACGTGCTTCATTTGGGACGGCCATCCTTGGTATAAAGGGATCACTTGACTATGTACACGCCGACGTATGGGGACCGAGTAGAATGGCCTCATTGGGAGGGAAACACTATTTTGTGTCGTTCATCAATGATTTCTCACGCATGGTGTAGGTGTTTCCTCTGAAGTCAAAAGACCAAGTTCTTAGCACTTTCATCGAGTCGAAGAAGCTGGTTGAGACACAGACTGGTCGACAAGTCAGGCATCTCCGAAGTGACAATGGTAGAGGGTATAGGTCAGATCTCTTCGAGAAGTTCGACAGATCAGAAGGGATACATAGACACTTCACTGTTGCTGGTATGCCACATCAGAATGGGATAACTGAGAGGATGAATCGGACTTTACTGGAGAAAGTCTGATGCATGATGCATGTTGTTTACAGCCGACTTATCGAAGGAGTTTTGGGCAGAGGCCCTGGCATACGCGACCTACTTGGTCAATCGACTACCATCAGCTGCCTTGGGAGGACGACATCCACTAGAGATCTGGTCGAAAAAGCCAGTTTCTGACTATGGATCACTTTGCGTTTGGGACTGTCTGAGTTACTATGCTATAATGGAAGACAAACTCGATGCTCGAGCCAAGAAATCCATCTTCTTGGTCTTCAGCAAAGGTGTCAAGGGCTATCGTCTATGGTGTACGATATAAAGGAAGTTGATCATGAGCATAGACGTAATGTTTGATGAGTCAGCATTGCTGAAGTAGAAGCATGAACTAGTGGTGGAGATCGAACAAACACAATTGAAGCATGTCTACGACAACGTGTTTGAGGTTTCACATCGGTCGATCGCCGACTCAGATCGACCCATACCAGAAGCTGCAGATGACAGACTCCAAACGGATGCTAGTGAAGTTGGTAGTTCAAGCTCAGTTGGTGGAGATAGCTCGTCTCCAAGGATCGTTCATTCGAAGGATTCCATAGCCGTATCAATGCCGAAGTGTGAGATATGTCGACCTACAAGGTACTCGAAGATGGTCTCTTTCGCCTTTCCCACAATATGTATCGAAGTTCCTACTTCTTAACAATGAGGTGGAGAAATCCGAAGACCAGAAGCAGTGGAGAAGTGCAATGGACGAAGACATGGAATCGTTGAGAAAGCACGACACATGGGATCTCGTGGAGCTTCCGAAGGGCAAGAAGCCAATTGGGGGTATGTGGGTCTACACTAAGAAGTAAGGGGTCGAATCAGGAGATGTTCGCTACAAAGCTCGCCTCCTAGCAAGGGGGCTTTGCACAGAGAAAAGTCATTGATTACAATGAGGTCTTCTATCCTGTGGTGAAGTATTGCTCGATTCGGATCCTATTGGCATTGGTTATTCAGTTCGACCTTGAACTGGTGCAGCTAGATGTTAAGATGGCGTTCTAGCATGGAGAGCTCAAGGAGGAGATCTATATGGCTCAGTCCGACGGCTATGGGAGTGATGATAGTCGTGCATATAGCCTGAAGAAGTCACTCTACATGTTAAAACCGTTGCAACAGTAATGGTATAAGCATTTTGAATGCTTTATGACGGATGATCAAGGGTATGTTCACATCCCTTTGATCACTGCGTGTTCTGTCGGAAGTTGGTTGGCGGGTCCTTCATCTATCTTTTGCTCTATGTCGATGGCATCCTCATAGCGTCATCAAATAAAGAGGAGATTCGAAGATTAAAGTCTCAATTGAGTTGTGCGTTTGAGGTGACGGATCTGGGTGAGGCACGGAGGATTCTTGGGAGGCAAATCACAAGAGATCGAAGTGGAGGTATAGTACATTTTTCATTGAGTTGCTATTTGAAGTCTGTTAAACAGAGATTTGGCTGTAGCTACTCCACTTGCACCTCACTTCAAGCTCAGTGCCAAGCATTTTTCGAAGAACGAAGAGGAGAAGAAGCTCATGGAGAGCGTACCGTATGCCAATGTGGTAAGGGCCTTGATGTATGCAATGGTATGTACCAGACCCAATTTAACACATGCAGTCAGCATGGTGAGTAGATACATGCAGAATATGGGGAAGGAGCACTGGCGAGCGGTGCAGTGGATCTTGCAGTACATCAATGGCACAGTCGACATTAAACTGACTTATAGCTGAAGTGTTCATGGTCCACACACTGTCAGTTATGTCGATTCCACCTATGCAAGCGACTTGGATGGGAGGTGATTGATGACATGCTACATCTTCACCCTGTTTGGCACTACAATACTGTAACGCCCCGCTCCCCAGGATACCCGGGAAGTACGAATCCATCCCAAATATACCCAGAGTATCGATGCAAAGAAGAAAGAGAAGGAAGAAGGAAGAGAAAAGTACAACAGAAACCAGCAAGCCATTGTGCACATGCTGAGAAGTACACGTAATGATCCAAACACACAACACCAGTGAACAACATATAATATACAAAGTCCAGACATCTTTTATTATTAATACAAAGTACATCTTTACATACATATACTGTACTGTGGTACAAAAGTGGGAACAACAAATGGAGAACTCTTAACCCAAAAAGTACAAGTGTCCACATCTAGTACAACACACCCACTAATCTACCACGGGAAAAGTTCAATTCGACACAGTGGCCTACAGGCTCTACCTCAGAACTGGAAATGGCCTCCTGAGTCGGGTCCCGCTCTACCTACTCTAATCATTCTCCTGGAAAACATAATTGGGACATGTCAAAGCATGACCCAGTAGGAAATTATAACATCACTAAGTAGGATTCAATTTTAGAATCAGTCCATCTAATCTATGGTCTATATACTGGTGATACACTGTCCACAGGAGTAAAACATAAAAGTAAACATGCATATCATACAGGAGAAATAACATAACCACAATTATAGATTAAATTAGTCTAAAAGTTAGACATTTGGTTATTATTTGGAAACACGGGTAAATGGTAGGACATCAGTTCCAACTAGACCTCACCTCAGGTGGATGGCTCTCAAACTACTCTGCCAGTGGTACACGAGCACTGATTATTTTTAACGGGGCCTCTCAAACCTCCCCCGTTTCGGGAGGGAGAATCACTCGCCACATAGGCAAAAATACCTCATGGTGCATTGATGTGTCTGTATTTTACATGTTTTATACCTCCCATCCACATCATATTTGATTGCTTAAATCCTGATTTTATGCGCTTTCATGTTGATAATCAGAACTATTTGACTTTGAGAGCGTTTGTTGCATTTCAGATAATATCGAGCAATTTGGATCATATTGGAGAGAAGGACAAAATCATCGATGTCGGAGCGTCAATAGCATCGTATTTGAGAAGTTCATGTTGCTGGAGAGGAGCAAGAAGAGAAAGAAAAGGGAAAGAAGGGAGAGAAAGACAGAGAGAAAGAAAGAGAGAAGGGAAGGCCAGAATGAGAAGCTCAGCTGATCTGGGCTGGAATTCTAGATCGCTCGACCGAGCGGCACTCACGCTCGGCCTAGCTGTTGACAAAAAAAAGAAGGAATAATAAAGGCTAAGAAGATCTGAATGGCAAGATGCCGCTCGGCTGAGCGACCCACGTGCTCGACCGAGCGACCCCCTTTGAAGATTGCCTGGATTTCTATGTCAACTTAGCTCGACCGAGCGATCATCCCGCTCGACTGAGCTTCTCCATTTGCCATACTCGAGAGGTGAAGCATCCAAGAGGCACTCGACCGAGTACTAGGTCATGCTCGATCAGCGGCATTTGAGCTCGACCGAGCAGAGTAGAAAGCGCAGAAATATAGACAGCCCTTCACTCTTTGTAGATCTTCTATTATCCAAGATTTTACACTATTTTCCTTATATTTATACCAGATAGTAGACTCCATATTGGTTCCAACGCTGCTAAGAACTCATGAAATGGAGGTCATATGAGTTCTAGGGGATTTCTACAGTTGACAAATTTGTGCTGGAAATTGTGCTCGGGCAGGCCCTACAGTGTGCTCGGTCGAGCGCCGGTGCACAGCATGCCCGAGTTAAGTGGGCTGCCAGATTGGGCCCAATTCGAGTCAATGGTATTTTTAGAGTTTTCTTGGGGTAATATATATGCTTTGGGTAGCTATTATTGGGGGGCTCCCCTCCTTGGTTTTCGAACGATTTTTGGAGGCTAGGTCACGCCATTGGCCCCCTCCTTGGTGATTGTGTATCGGATCTTTCACGAAGCTAAGTACTTTTCGTTGCTTATTTGTTTATTTATATGCTAGCGATGTTGATATCTCTCGTTTATATATCCATTTCTATGATTGAGTAGATTTATTGCTAGGGTTAGGTTGAACCCTATTGTTAGGGCTATTTGATAGAAATGGTGTCCATGAGAATGGTACCAAATCTATATTGATGATGAATAATCTTTAATCGTTGGAACCTTAGCTTAGGGAAGGGATTCAACCACGGTCAGATCTAGGAATTGACAAGCCTAGAACCCTTGAATTGATGACATTTGGTGGTCGATGAACTCACCCTAGGATAAATCCCATCGTTAGAGCTATGCGTAGTGAGATGAATCACGAGAGTCAGCATCATGGTGAATCACGAGAGTGTCATCATCATTCTGTAGCTAGGTGAATCAAGAAATTGGCACCTCAACATTGTTCTTCACACCTGAAGCGGTAGTGGGGATACCGACACCTTAGTGATTCCTCTCTCAACTATTTTCCATGTTTTATTTGTCTTCTTTTGTGTGGAGTCTTTGGTTTTGTTTTGTTGATTGTGACACCCTCGCCATTCACATCCATCGCCATTACGACCCTTTCCGTAATCCACATCCACAATAAAACCGAAGCCAAACCAACCTAGGAATCGATAGGTAGTATACACAATGCCTCCCATGTGGATTCGACCACGAACTCATTGTGAATATATGGCTCTGACACCCTTGCACTTTGGGGGTGAGGGAGTGCATACCTTTCTAGAGGTGCACATCCTTGCAGACAACAAAATGGAGCCGATGCTGGGGAGGCGTTCCGCCATATTACCTATTTATCGCAATTAGGTTGCTAGACTTTGAATAAAAAGGAATAAAAAATAAAACACTTGAAAAAAATTTAATAAAAAAGAGAAAAAAGATTTTTTTTCACGCCACCTGCTTTATCATTATTTCTATCCTCTTGTACCACCAATATCTTTTCTAGTGTGTTTGCTTTTGACTATTCAGGTACAATGGAGCAAATTTGGGACTACTCAAGCAATGATTATTCGGTATAATTGAGGCTCCAATAGAAGAATACGGATATTATCCATATCACCCATACTATCATATGGAAGGATATGATCATTATTCAGAGTGTTATGCCTACTGCGAGTCTTGTGACATGGAGGGACACATGCACTACGAAAACCGCGTCGGTCTCTTGAGTCTTGACCATCCCATCAATTTGGCACTCGCACGTTTTGAGGAGGCGTTACACATGGAGCCAGAGCTTGTCACTGATGAGGTCATGCATTGGGACGAGGACACATTTCTGGGCCTATTGAGAAGCATTGCAGACGTAGTTCGGTCCACCGGTCTAATGACACTAACTGCAGGTGATCCTTCTGATCGTGAATTTCATAATTTTATTATTCATAGCATCTCTTCTACAGGTACCATTGATGATGGAGTCCACGCTTGAGTTGAGGGGGATAAGATATACTTTTATATCGTGGTTGATATACATGAGCCCGTAAAGCAGCCTGTTGCACCAGAGGACATTATTGAGGAGGCAGTGCTAGCAGAGCCGGAGCAGACCATTGAGGAGCACGTTTTTGGGATGAGGATATAGATATTCACGTGGAGCCCGAGTATTGTCCACCTTCCGTTAAGCATCCACAGCCACCTCCACCATTCACTGCAGCCGAGGAGCACCCACTAAAGCTTATTGCTCCCACTCAGGGAGACCTTTTTGCCCACTCCATTTCTGAATCATGTATTCCATTTGATATTTATTTTGATTCAAATGTATTTGACACATCATACTTATTGCAGCACACATGGAATTATAGTCCTGAGGTATGCTTGGACGTGTCACTGCTTAAAAAACCTGACAAGCACATCGAGGAGTCTCCTAAGGAGGATTATGTGAGGTTACCTGAGACCTTTAGAGATGCTACCAAGGAAAGATCTATCTTAGTACATGAGAGTAGAAACCTATTTCCAGGGAAGTACTGTCAACTGATTTTAATTTTTCATATCTTATTTGACGATCCTCTCTGGGATACTTTTATTTCAAGGGGAAAATCTTCACAACAGGTTTTTAAGGCTTGTTTTTTGCAGGGGATAGATGGCATACTGCAGAAGATGCTGGGGGATGCATTGCTGGAATCTGATAGAGTCTGTAGAGATACGCAGCTGGCAAAGCCACAGAAGGTGCTGATAGGGCAGCTGGATGCACCGCTAACAATCTTGGATCCACCATTTGAACCAGGTGTATTCTAAATCTAGTAGTATAGTTTTATTCTTTTGATATACATGAATCCTCTCGACATTGAGATGATTGTATAGATTTGCTTGATTAGTTAGTTTAAATAAACTCACCCTTAATGATGGCAACAAAATCTTTTGTACCCAACCCTCTTTTTGTGATGATTGCCCACCCTAATATTGATCCTTGTTTTTGCCCTGCCCCCTCCCCAATTTTTTGTGCCCATCTGTCCACATCGGGCACCTTCTGAAATAGCTTGGGGGGAGGGAGATATTTTGATGTGTAACTCTCATTTTTGTTGGTGTCTTCTCTTTTTTATATCCAAACATATTGAGGACACTGTGTTGTTCAGCTTGGGGGAGTGCACTATGTTTTGCATGTTTCGCACACCAACTTTTAAAAAAAATTTGCCACTACTTGTGAGTTTTTCACATGCATCATATTATTAGTGCTCTAAATTTCTTTTGACATCTCAAAATTGTGAATGTTTGAAGCTTTATGAAACTGAATATATGGAGTAGCATTTTTTAGTATTCTTTCAATGGAATCACACCAAGTATTCATGCATCATTAGTTCAATAACCATCTCCCTTGATAGATTTGAGCAGAAAACTTATCTTTCTAAACTGTTTGTGCACAAGTTGAAAAAGGAGTGAATCGAGTGTTACAATATTTCATTCTCCACAAAAATCTTTTATTTTCTACATGTCAATGGGGTTTTCCCCCAAACTAGTTTTGTGTACACACATTCCCAAAAATCCCCACAATTCTAAATATTGCTCCAAAAATTAAAAGTGAAACCAACAAGCTAAAGTGCAAAAAGGAGCCAGAAAATCACAATTACAAATCAATTCCAAAGCTCCTACAAAACTGAAAGAAAAGGAGAAACAAAAATTTCAAATTCTAGAAAATCAAAATATCATTTCCTTGGAGCCATTCATATTAATTTGGGAAATCCAAAGCCAAAATTCCAATTCCACAAAAATTCAATGGATATGATACACCAAGCCAAGCTGGGGGATCTTTGACCAAATGAGTGAGCTTAACATTAGAGTGGATTTTGTGCACGAACATCGAAGTTATAGAATTCCAATACTTAATGATAGATTGAGATGTGGGATGACATCTATGAGTTGATATGGGTGTGTATAGTCGTGATACATTCTATTCTTGTTGCATGATATGCATGATATTTCTGCACTTCAGTTAGGATCTTGATTGAAAGTGTGTGACCATTATTATGTATATTCTATATGCTATAAAGTATAGGAGGAAGATAAAAGTGAATTTCATAAACTATTGCGAGATTTCCATTCTTCATCCTATTCTTGAGTACTATGCTTTAATACAATGATGAAAACTCTATAGTAGCATGCAATATCATATTGTTGGTGCGTGTTCATGAATTCATATGTTCATATATTCAATGCGTTTTAAGATTGAGCTCCCTGATTCCATCACGCTTCATCACGTCACTTTTCCAGTGTATTCCTCTCCTGGGTTCGCTAATTATTCGTCTTCCTCGAGGACGAGTAAGAGGTAAGCTTGGAGGATTTTGATATGTCTGTATTTTACATGTTTTATACCTCACATCCCCATCATATTTGATTGCTTAAATCCCGATTTTATGCACTTGTATGTAGATAATTGGAAATATCTAACTTTAAGAGCATTTGGTTGCATTTCAGGGAATATCAAGCAATTTGGAGCATATTAGAGAGAAGGACATAATCGTCGACGTCAGAGCGTCAATGACATCGTATTTGAGAAGTTCATGCTGCTGGAGAGGAGACAGAAGAGAAAGTAAAGGGAAAGAAGGGAGAGATGGAAAGAAAGAAGAGAAGGCCAAAATAAGTAGCTGATTTGATCTGGGCTGGAATTCCAGATCGCTCGGCTAAGCGGCACTCACGCTTGGCCGAGCTTGGCCAAGCGGCACTCGTGCTTGGCCGAGTGGCACTCACGCTAGACCAAGCTGTTGACACGATCGAGCTGTTGACTGTTGTCATGAAAAATAAGGAAAAATAAAGGCTAATAAGAGCTGAATGGCAAGATGTCGCTCGGTCGAGCGATCCACGTGCTCGGCCGAGCGACCCCCTCTAAAGATTGCCTAGATTTCTCTTTCAACTTAGCTCGACCGAGCTTCTCCCTTTGCCAGAATCGAGAGGTGAAGCACCCAAGAGGTGCTCGACTGAGCTCTAGGGTGTGCTCGATAGAGCGGCACTTGCGCTCGGCCGAGCGGAGTAGAAAGTGTTGGATCTGGATCCTAGCCCAGAGGGGGGTGAATAGGCTAATAAAAAATTCTTGCACAACCTACGAGAAATCACACGCAGTTAAAAGCACAACCAGAGTAAATAAGAGACAATCACAGAGTATGCATAGATTTACCCTGGTTCGGTCGCATCAACGACCTACGTCCAGCCCCAAGCAAATACTAGCATTAATATGTTCCTTCTGTACACCTCCAATGGGGTCCTAGATTTAACTCCCCACCTAGACTGTACCACACTCAATAAAGTGCAGAACCCTATCAACCTAGTAAATGCGTATCTTGACTGCAACAACACGTCAAGACCCTCGTGTCTAACCCCAACCAGACAAGTCAAAAATAGTCACAAAATATGGTAAAAGTTTTCCCTACAGAGAACGTTACACTAAGACACGAATATAAAGAGTACATGGTTTAGAAATGCTCAGTTCATGTCTGTGTAGGTGTCTCAGTCAATCAGCACGTCGTCAGCTCCAATCTGATGCAAACGGTGTCTTGATCCGACTCCTGGATCGCAAATAGCACACTGGTCTGTGTGTAAAGAAGTTTCATTTCAAACCAAAATAATGAGCAGTCTGTGCGCACAGTAATCTCCTTAAATCATCCACGTCAGCAAAAATAATTCATTTTGTTCTCGCATTAGGTCGTCCACGTCAGCTTCTGCATGCAGCGGCGATCTTTCAACGGCGACGGCGGCGACGAGTTTACAGCAACGGTGTGAGGGGCTTTGTTTTGCTCTCATGCGGCGACCTAAATCCAGCGAGCACACGACTTCTCCGATGGCACAACAATGATGGCAGCAGCCCCGTCTCCTCGTTCTCTGACTTCTTCTTCGACTTAACAGCAGCGATCTCTTCCCGTTTGTTTTCTCCTTCATGTGGGAGTCTACATGTCAGCTCCTCTCTCCGACATGAATTAGGGTATGCAGCACTGCATCGATGGCTTCCTCGAGATCTTGACGACAAGCAGCTCCTTCGACAGCGACGCCCTCCAGCGAGCTCTCCTCGACGGCATGTGACGGTGAGCTCTCGACAGCATGGGCTGCTCCGATCGCTTTTCTTCGATGGTGATGGTGTTCGGTAGCTTCGACTGTAGCAAAACCCTGATCGACTCCTCTCCGACGTGCAGGCTTCTTCGAATGTTTTGCTTCGACCACTGGGGATGACGGCGCCTTCTCCGAAGGTGACTCGAGGGCAGCATCTCGATCTCTTTGATGGCGACGTCAGCGGTGACTTGATACGTGGGCTTTAAGCAGCAGCACTCCTTCGTCGATGGCGAGGGCATGGTGGATCAGCAGTGCTTGCGTGGATGGGTAACCTCGATGGTGATGATCTTTATGGCGGTGGGAGCTTTGGCAGTAAGGTGATGATCGACGGCGGGCTCCTTCTCTCAATGATGATGATGAAGCTTACGTGTGTGACTTTGCCTCAGGTAAGATGATGAGCGCTTGAAGGTGACGGCCCTAGGGTTTGCATCGAGGCACAGCAGGGTTCTTTTGGATTTTGGATATGAGCCTCTCCCTTAGGCCTGTTGATGTCTTTGCATGAAGTTGATAACTTGGAGAATAATATGGCCTGCTCTCTTTCTTTCGTTTGGTTGCCTTCCCTTTTGCTTTTTTTTGGTTTTGCCGCAGGGTGCTAGTTTTTTTTGTTGCTGCGTGAGTTTGTTGTTTTTCTGCAGGGAAATGATAAGAGGGTTAGGGTTTTAGATATGGCCAGCCACCCACGGCAATTCTATGTTGCCTCACGTACACCATCTTAGGGTTGAGATGAATGATTATATAGGGATGGAGGAGATAGAATTTGGCTCAAAATAGAATCCCACAATATAAGGGATTTGAGGTTTGAATAGGGATGATGTACGATTTGAATAGATCTTCATCTAATTCAAATAGAAATAGAGAGTAGCATATCTTGCTTATTGATTTGAATTGATCCAAAGTGATTCCATCTCTCTCCATTTTGACCAAGTCAAATTGCTTTGTGTATAGCTCTTTGTCCAAGTCCATTAGTTATGTGGATAGCCATTCCTCCAATGCGTAGAGTAACGACTTTGCCATTTCTGAAACACACTTAGCACACACGTTAAATAGTTCGCACACAATTGTCATCATCAAACTAGAGTTCCTAGATCATTGCGTCCAACAATCTCCCCCTTTTGATGATGACAACCCAATGAAAGATTTGAGCAAATAGAATGTGAAGTGTGTTGAAGGATGTCATGCATATGAGTAATACAATGAGATGTAAGCATTACGAGCATGCACAATTTTACCACTGAAAAAAGCATGCTCCCCCTATTTCCAGGCTCCCCCTTCAATAAGCAATACCATATTAAGCTCCCCCTTCAACAAATAATACCAAACCATCACCATCACAAATAATACCAAAATCTTTTCCTTTCTCCCCCTTTGTTATCATCAAAAGTGGACTAATGAAGTCAAAACAATATCACATGCAAAAATAGAGCATTATAAATTATATCTAGTATTTGCATGTCATTTTCAATAAAGTAAATAATTCAAGTTCACAGAAAATCATAATTTAGACTTCACCATCATTGTGTAAAGGTGATAATATAAACAATGAAGTACAGAGGGAGATTCAATTTAGAACATCAACCAAAACAATCCACATTTTCCGATTAACATGAATTTCACTAGGATTGATTTTTCCCACCTAATTAAAAATGAGTTCAAGGTACCAAACCCCAAAACATAGCCTATAAGGACTCTTAGATGTGGGGTTGGCATTGCTTGACGAGTAATATACACCAACGCTAAAGATTATCCTTAAAGCATATGTTGGATACTCGTAGGTAGTGTACTTGCCAAGAATTGTATCCATTTTACATACGGAGCAATTTTCATATATATTTTTTTCTTCATTTTCATTTCTGTTCGTGCTCAATTTTTATTCATGGCAATACACATCATATCCCTAAGAATATTCAGTTTTTATTCATCCTACATTCACTTTCCACTATTCATAAAAAGAATCTCCAAAAGTACAACAAGTTTAATATTCGTGGAAGTGCGTATGTAGGTGTAGAAATCAAATTAATCATTTCAAGAAGCATGTCATGGCTACCAAATAGTTTCTAACATGCGCATGTAACTATAACAATAATACAATGATTTCTACAAGGATATGAATGAACATCCAATAATACCAATTATAAAGATTCATAAGGGGTATTCAATAAGCACCATTTTTAATAAAGAACTAAAACAAGCCTAAAAAGCAAACAAACAAGCACTCAAACAAAAATTAAGTCAAGCACACACAAAATTTATGAAGGATGCAATGAATGCAAAGAGGGAAAAGAAATATACCTTCGCGTCGCTATTTGACTAAGGAGCTAAAAGAATGAGACTTTCAATTCATCGCTCCTCGCCAAATCTCCACCTTACCTACATGAAAGGTGTTAAGTGTGACCTTGGAATCCAACAAGGTCGACTAGTGTTAGTCATCAAAGCTTTAGGAACCCATACTTGTTTGAACTTAATGTTCGTGTTCCTAAACTTACAATAATAGGATGTGTGACCAACACTATCACAAGTAAATCAATTTGCATGCATATTTTTCACAAAAGAAGGCACATTGTGGAATTTCTTAAAGATGGGCTTTTTAGCAGTTTTTGAACCAAATCCATGTCCTCGCCTATTATTGCCATATAATTGATTCTCTAAAATAGTATCCAACGATTGTTTTCCTATAGAGAACTTCATAATGGACAATTCAAGACTAGAGACTTTGGATTTTAATATCACATTTTCATCCACAAGCAAAGTACATTTACTTACAAAAGCTCTCTTATTGTCCTCTTCCTTCTTTTTAAATTCATCCATTTTCTTTTTAAGCTCGTTATTCAACATGCACAATTTATCATTAAGCTCTTTAATCACATAATCTTTTTCAGCTTCAAGTTTAAATAAATCTTTCTTAAGCATGCCAATATCATTCAATAAGGAAGGACAAGAAAGACAAGCATCTTTTTCAGATGAGCTAGATTCTTCTCTTTTCAGCATGGCAATGGTTGATTTGTATTTTTCAAGTTCTTCTTTTAAATTTTTAGATTCTTCAAATCACATCACAATTTTCTTTTTGCAAATCAAAGCAAGAATTTCTATAGGATTCAACTTCATCAGAAATGTCACAGTTTTCTTTTTGTAATTTGAAGTTAGCATTCCTATAGTCATTGAAAGTAAGTTCTAGCTCATCAATTTCCTCTTGCATGGCTTTACAAATAATTAGAAGTTCAGCTTTACTACCAGATTTTACCTCGTTATGGTTTGCCATCAAGCAGAGGGATGCTTGTGCTTCATTCTCCTCGTGATCATCTGCACTATTCATGTCCCACGTTCGCACTATAGATTTTTCTTTCTTCTCTACGACACTAGATGTTTCTTGTGGGCAATGTTTAGCGAAGTGTCCCTGCTTTATGTATTTAAAACAAATAACTTTACGCTTAGTATTGTCACAAAGAGAAGCATCAATATTATTTAAAGGAGCGTTTCTTACCTTTTTGATTCTTTTCATTGCAGCAGAGGGATTTCTCACTTCCATATGCAATTTCCAAGGTCCTCCATGTATTCTGTGCAGAAGAGCAATGTGAGATACGATCAAATATTATTCTACTCAACCCACACAATAAGGTATTCATTGCTCTAGCATTTATAGCACACACATTTTTATCATTTAAATTCAGATTACTTTTAGGCATAGAATATCTGTTATCAATAATGTACCAAGTATTAACATCAACGGATAGTAAACAAGTTTTCATCCTAGCCTTCCAGTATATATAATCATGGCCACTAAAAAGAGAAGGGCGATCAATAGGCATGCCATGGGGAAAGACTAACTTTGGGTTTTTCATGATAGCTAGACTAGACTAGATCCTCTAACATGCTCTGATACCAATTGTTGGATCTAGATCCTAGTCTAGAGGGGGTGAATAGGCTAATAAAAAATTCTCACGCAACCCACAAGAAATCACACGTAGTTAAAAGCACAACTAGAGTAAATAAGAGACAATCACAGAGTACTCATAGATTTACCCTGGTTCGGTCGCATCAGCGACCTACGTCCAGCCCCAAGCAAATACTAGCATTAATATGTCCCTTCTATACACCTACAATGGGGTCCTAGCTTCAACTTCCCACCTAAACTGTATCACACTCAACAAAGTACAGAACCCTATCAACCTAGTAAATGTGTATCTTGACTGCAACAACACGTCAAGACCCTCTTGTCTAGCCCCAACCAGACAAGTCAAAAATAGTCACAAAATATGGTAAAAGTTTTCCCTACAGAGAACGTTACACTAAGACACAAATATAAAGAGTAAAGGGTTTAGAAATGCTCAGTTCATGTTTTTGTAGGCATCTCAGTTAATCAGCACATCGTTAGCTCCAATCTGACGCAAACAGTGTCTTGATCCGACTCCTGGATCGTAAATAGCACACTGGTCTGTGTGTAAAGAAGTTTCAGTTCAAACCAAAATAATGAGCGGTCTGTGCCCACAGCAATCTCCTTAAATCATCCACGTCATCGAAAATAATTCGTTTCGTTCTCGCATTAGATCGTCCATGTCAGCTTTTGCATGCAGCGGCGATCTTTCAACAGTGACGACGACGACGAGTTTACAGCAATAGCGGGAGGGGCTTCGTTTTGTTCTCGTGCGGTGACCTAACTCCAGCGAGCACATGACTTCTCCGATGGCACAACGATGACGGTAGGGGCCCCGTCTCCTCATCCTCTGACTTCTTCTTCAACTTAACAGGAGCGATCTCTTCTTGTTCGTTTTTGCCTTCACGTTGGACTCTACACGTCAGCTCGTCTCTCCGACGTGAATTAGGGTATACAACACTGTAGTGATGGCTTCTTTGAGATCTTGACGGCAAGCAGCTCCTTCGACAGCGACGCCCTCCAACGAGCTCTCCTCGACGGCGCGTGACGGTGAGCTCTCGATAGCGTGGGCTGCTCCGATCGCTTTTCTTCGACGGCGATGGTGTTCGGTAGCTTCGACTGCAACATAACCCCGAGCGACTCTTCTCTGATGTGCAGGCTTCTTCGAATGTTTTGCTTCGACAGCGGCGAATGATGACGCCTTCTCTGATGGTGACTCGAGGGCTGCATCTCGATCTCTTTGATGGCGACGTCGGCAGCAACTCGATACACGGGCTTTAAGAAGCAGCGATCCTTCGTCGATGGCGAGGGCACGGTGGATTAGCAGTGCTTGCGTGGATGTGTGACCTCGATGATGATGATCTTTGCGGCGGCGGGAGCTTTGGCAGCAAGGTGATGATTGACGGCAGGCTCCTTCTCTCGATGATGATGAAGCTTGCATGTGTGACTTTGCCTCAGGTAAGATGATGATCCCTTGAAGGTGACGGGTGCCCTAGGGTTTGCGTCGAGGCACAACAGGGTTCTTTTGGATTATGGATATGAGCCTCTCCCTTGCTCCTGTTGATGTCTTTGCGTGAAGTTGATGACTTGGAGAATAATATGGCATGCTCTCTTTCTTTCGTTTGGCTGCATTCCCTTTTGCTTTTTTTTGGTTTTGCCGCAGGGTGCTAGTTTTTTTTTGTTGCGTGAGGTTGTTGTTTTTCCGCAGGGAAATGATAAGAGGGTTAGGGTTTTAGATATGGCCAGCCACCCATGGCAATTTTATGTTGCCTCACGCACACCATCTTAGGGTTGAGATGAATGATTATATAGTGATGGAGGAGATAGAATTTGGCTCAAAATAGAATCCCACAACATAAGGGATTTGAGGTTTGCATAGGGATAATGTAGGATTTGAATAGATCTTCATCTAATTCAAATAGAAATGGAGAGTAGCATATCTTGCTAATTTATTTGAATTGATCCAAAGTGATTCCATCTCTCTCCATTTTGACCAAGTCAATTTGCTTTGTGTATCGCTCTTTGTCCAAGTCCATTAGCTATGTGGATAGCAATTCCTCCAACGCGTAGAGTAACGACTTTGACATTCCTGAAACATACTTAGCACACATGTTAAATAGTTCGCACACCCTCTAGTCTTCTCTTTGCCATCTCAGGTCCCAACACTTGGTATCATAGCAAGGTTAATAGATGGCATCAACTGATCGATTCCCCGAAGGATAATCTTCCACCCGACCACCACTTCTCAACGGATTAAATTATCGATCTTGGTAGAATCGGATGCAAATGTACCTTCTCTCTATTTCCTACGAGCTATGAAAAAATGGTGGAGAACCCTTATGAGGCACCCACTCTTGAGGAAGAAAAGTGGTCCAAGAAGGAGACGGACAAAGTGTCTCGTAATGCCAAGACGATGTCCATTCTATATTGCGGACTTGACACAACGGAGTACAACCACATCTCCATGGCTACCTCCGTGCACCAAATATGAAACATCCTTGAGGTAACGCATGAATGTAACCAAAAAGTTAAATCATCGAAATCTTCTCTTTATGTTGGTAGGTATGAACAATTTATGATGGAGAAAGTCTAGAACATAACAGAGATGTACACGAGATTTACAGAGATCCTCAACACACTTGCGGGATTGGGAAAGAAGTACACACAACAGGATCATGTATGCAAGATCATTAGATCCCTCACTCCCAAATGGCAATCCAAAGCTTTGACCATTGAAGAGGGTAATGACACTTCATAGCTAACATTGGAGGAGCTCATCGGTAACCTAATGGCGTATGAACTCCCATTGGAAGAGAGAAACACCAAGGAGCACAGTGAAAAGAAAAAGACCATCGCATTCAAAGACACATCGGATATGGAGGAGTCCGATAATGAAGTCAAAGATGAAATAGAGAAGCAAATGGAACTCATCTCCAAAGGATTCAAGAAAATCCTCAAAGCACGTAAGTCTCAAAACCGAAAGTTTAATTCTACTAACGAACTTATTTGCTATGAATGTAATAAGCCCGGTCACACGAAGAAAGATTGTCCAATAAAGAAACAATGACAATAGAATGAAGCCGTGCAAAGGTAAAAGGCCAAATAGAAAATCTTTTGCGGCTTGGGATAGAAGCGATGATGAAGAGGATTTCCATATCCCATTATCATCCGAAAGTGAATGAGAAACAAGCAAAAGGAATGAGAAGTCATATATTTGCTTCATGGCAAGAGGACATCCCAAGGTAAATTCTAACCCTAATTCTAGTGATAGTGATGTAGTGATGATGAGGAACTTGATTATAAGGAGGAATTTCATAAAATTTATGCTTTATATGAGGTCCAACTCAAAGAGCTGTTAACTCTGAAAAAGATGCATAAATCTTGTGGTTCTAATTATATTAATCAAGAGCTAGAAAAGATTAGGAAATAGAACCTAAATTGATTTGCAACAATAAGGATTTAATTGAAAAGAATAGGTTGCTCAATGTAGAACTCAAAGACATAAGAAATAGATTTGGAAACTTAGAAAAGAACATGACCGCCATTAAGGCCAAGCATGATGACTTGGTTAATATTGTTGCTAGGTTCAATAAAGGTAAAGAAAAATTAGATAGCTTGACTAGTTCACAGAGACCCAAATCTAACAAACATGGCTTAGGTTATAATGTGACCAATCAACATGCTATGAATTCTCATCATCAAGCTAGAGTTCCTAAAATTGAAAATGGATATGTCAAAGTTTAGATTCCCAAAATTGGAACCGTCCAAATGAAAGACAATTATATTTCTAGTTTTATGAACAATGTTCATTTTCGTAGGGATTATAAATTTATTTATGGGAAATCTCAACCCAACTGGGTTTGGTTCCCTATTGGTTAATTTTTATATTATTATGTATGACTAATCCCACAGACCCACAAAAAAAGGGTACCAAAGTTATATGTTTGATTTTCAGGTACCAAAATTATACGGGATTAGTAGATGGGCTCCAAATGAACCTCTAAAATTATGCATACATTAAGGGAAGACCCAACTTCAATGATGCAAACTTTGAGGGGGAGCCAAGGTAAGAATTTTTTCACTTGGTATATTATTCGGTTTTACCTTTTTTAAATGATGCCAAAGGCGGGGAGAGATAAATATGCACGACATTGCATAGTTTTTATGTCTTTATGCAATATGTTGTCATCATCAAAATGGGGAGAATGTTGGATATTGAGACTACACCATGCTGTTATTTTGATGATGAACAACATATTATGCTACTTATATTTTCATTGAGTTTGTGAGTAGGAAGTTCATTTTAATGTAGGGGATGAAGCATGGAATTTTAAGAGCCATGATTCAAAGAATGAAAGTCAAACTTATATGTTGGTACAAGCAAATCAAGGAAGGCACAAAATCAAGTTGCATCCAAGGCTGGAAGGCTAGGAGTATTGAAGAACAAGCACAAAAACTATGTGGATCAAAAGCTCAAGTGAAAGCCAAGGCAAATGGACAAAGAGTTGCATGCTACCTCAAATAATGTAATGTAATGTTTTGAATTTTATTTGAGCCTTAGAAATTTGTTAAGGCCTTTTAAATAAACCCACACACACTTAGGATTATGCCAAAAATGATTTAAAATGTTTTAAATATTTTTTCCTAAGTTTTCGAGCCCAAAGCCCATACTAGGAAGTCTCTGGGAGTCGACTACCACCGTGGGAGTCGACTATCAGCAGACAGCCTGGCATCTGGGTCAAACGACTAGATTTTCAAAATCATTTTAATTATTGCATATAAATGAATTTGAAATTATTTTCAAAAGTCTCCTTATTTAAATACATATAAATGTTGGAAAAGTCTTTTGGAAATAATTCCAAATTCCAAATTCCAAATTCCAAATCTCCTTGATTAATGCAAACATATTTTGGAAATAATTTGAATTTCAAATTTCAAATTTCAAATCTCCTTGATTATTGCGGAAATAATTTGAATTTCAAATTTCAAATCTCCTTGATTAATGCAAACATATTTTGGAAAAAATTTGAATTTCAAATTTCAAATCTTCTTGATTGATGCATTTTTGAAATAGTTTTTTGAAATGATTTTCATCTTTATGAATATGGGGATTGAGCTTGGATTTAAAACAAGAAGATTTTTCATCTAAAATTATTGTTTCAAAAGGTTTTTTAAAGTTCTTTCTCAATCTCTCAAAATCTTCTCTTGGCCATAGTTTAAATTGCTTTTAAAATATTTTTTGGCCTTATTTTCTTGATCTCCTAAAGCTTCCAAATTCTTGTCTTTGAGATCAAGATCATCCTATAGCTACACTTCAACACTTGGGCTTCAAATTGAAAAGGGTATAGGTAATCCTTCAAAAGCATTGTAAGTATTTTTCTAACTTGGGTGCAGTGAGTTGTGAAAGTCATTCGATTGTAAGGCAATTAAAAGTCATCGGCTTGTGAGGCAATGGAAATCCTTGTTATTGGCAAGGTGGTTGTAAATCCTCTTGGCAGGAGGTGGTTTGTACTATTTACCGATAATAGTGTATTAAAGCCCGACAAGAGTTTCGGGGACTAGACTGCCTGGGAGTGGGGAACCAGGATACATCGTGGTGTTAGTGGTTGTTATCTTGGTTTGATTCCTTACTTGCCATTAATTATTTTCGATGTGCTTATTTCATTGATGCAAGTATTTGTTGATTAAGATTGATATTAGGTAATTCTATATTAATCTTAGGGAGAAAATTTCTAGAGGAATTCTAATTTCTAAAAACACTATTCACCCCCTAGTGTTCTCTTTGAGATCTTAGGTCCCAGCAGTTACAGCCGAAACCCCACAGGGTACAGAATCTGTTTTTAAGACAGAATCAGTGAGCCCTAAATATCTATCATTTGTGATATCTTACAGTTATAATTTCAGTGAGTCTAAAACACGAAAAGTGTAGCTATTGAAGCCATCTTTCCAAATTGACTAAAATCACACTTATTGAATTTCTACAATGGAAGTTCTACCCTTTTGGTAATAGGGTGCTGATTCTGGTAGAGTCTGATACTACTACATAGATTAATAGTTCAGTCGAAACATAAATAGAACTTGGCCTAGGTTAACAAATGAAAGTTGGAGCTAACTAGGCTTTTCAAATTGTATTTTTGCATGATTTTTGAAATTTTAGAATAAAAGTTGTGCATAGATGAAGTTGCAACAGAACAAACTTCCAAAAACAGCCAACATCTTTGCAAGAAATTCAACTAACTTTAAAAGATATAGCATGATATGCCATGTAAGTGTTCTACTTAGTGAAGTTGATATCCTACAACACAAATCCTAGAACTAGAACCTAACTAATGATATTAGAAATCCTACCTTATTTGGCCATTCTTTCTAATCTTTGGCCCTTTTTCTCCTTGAAGGCATTTAAGCTTTTCTCTTCTCAAGCTTCCTCTCAAGCTTCTTCTCCTTCAATGCATTGTCTACTGTGAACTTATTTTGGTCTTGGTGATGAGGGATTTGTTGGATCTGGATCTAAGCATTAAGGGGGGTGAATAGGTTTATAAAAATATTCGTACAACCCACACGAAATCACAGGCAGTTATAGCAGATGCAGAGTAAATAATAAGCAATCACAGAGTGCACAACAGATTTACCCTAGTTCGGTCGTTTCCACGACCTACATCCAGCCCCGAAAGCAAATACTAAATTAATTATGTTACCGGTACAACCTGTAGCTAGAGCACCCACGTCTCTACACTCACCTGGCTCTCAGTACCTGCACTCCACCGATGCTAAACAAAACTAACCCTAGTATATGCTCTTGCTTGACTAGTCCCAACTAGTCAAGTCCATCTTGTCTAGTACCACATTAGACAAGACCACAAAAGTTACAAATATGGTAAAGTTTTCACTACAAAGATCTATACACCAATACACAAAGATAAATAAATATGAGTTTAGAATAGCTCGGTGGTGTAGTCGTCTCTATTAATCAGCTTAGGCCAGATCTGAATCTGACAAGTAGTCGTTATTTCGAACTCTAAAGCAACTCAAGCTGTGGCTTTGGCCTCTCTCCTTGGATGTTGCAGCCTTGGAACTCCCCTTGGCTTGGTGGCACTTGCTTGGATGTTATGCAAAGGTCGGCAAGCATCAGTGTATGGGTTGGTAGCAGCATTGTGTAGGTCAGCAGCAGCAGTGCGTGGTTCAGCAGTATCAGTGCATAGGTCGGCAGCAGCAGTGCATGGATGAAGCTTGAATAGAGAACTTGCGCAATGGATGGATGTCCTGTTTACGACAACATGAAGATGTGGCTCCTTGCTTTTATACTTGCGGTAATGGGGAAGTAGTTGCTTGGCTTGCTTGCAGATTGATGAAGCTTGCTAGGGTTTTATCTTTGAAGCTTTGTGCAAGGATGATGAAGGCTCTATCATTAGTGCTTGCGGCTTATATGAGGATGTGGCTCTTGGCTCTTTGTGCAAGGGAGGAAGGAGATATGGAGCTTTGGCCTTTGTTTCTTGGGATGTTGTGGCAATGGAGCTTTTGCAATGGAGATGGGATCTCTTGGATATGTTGCACATAAAGGCTTGAAGATGTGGCAAGATTGCGCAATAGGATAGAAGAATGGCTTACGGCAATATGCTATGAAATTTAGGGTTTTGGCCGAAATTTCTTGGTTGCTCCCTCTCTTCTCTCCTTTGAATATGAGTTTATATAGGAGAGGACGGGATAAATTAGAATCAAATCGAATCTCATTTATGCAGGAGATTGGATGGAATCATAACTTGAATAGGATTTGAATGAATCACCATGGAAGATCTCTTCTAGTCACATTGGATATGGAGTTTGAATTTGTATGGCTATAGGATTGGATCTCATTTAATCACAATTGATTTGCGTGAGATTCTCCATATCTCTCTCCATCTTTGACCAAGTCTTCAATTTGTATTGCTTTAGTATTTGATTCCTGCACCAATTTATTTGAATCAATTCAACTATAGATTTGAATTGATTTCCTCCTTATCTTCCCATCTTTGACTTAGTCCAATATGTGTAGCCACTATCTCCATCTTTGACCAAGTCCACTTTACTAATGAATGGCAAATTCTCCATCACTTTGACTTAGTTTCTCTTTGAGTATTTGGGAGAGTGACATTCCTGAAAATACTTAGCACACACATTAAATCGTTCACACACGTTTATTATAATCAAACACGAAGTCATCGATCGGTGTATCCAACTACACGGTGTATCCAATAATCTCCCCCTTTTGATGATGACAAACCAATATAAGATTTGAGAATAACGATGACATGTGTGTATGTGAAGTGTGATGGTGGAGGATGCATGCGGTAAGTATAACAATGATGTTCAAGTATACAAGCATGCAACAATGATGTTCAAGTATACAAGCATGCAACAATGATGTTCAAACATATATAAGCATGCTCCCCCTATATTCATGCTCCCCCTTTAACATTTATTTACATATTCATTATTCATTAATGCCCCCCCTTAAACCAATATTCATGTAACAACATGTAAGCATTAATGCACAAATCTTCTCAATATTTTCTCCCCCTTTTGTTATCATCAAAAGTGTGTATACGAAGTCAAATTCATACCACATGCAAAATAGTGAGCATTATAAATTACAACATACACTTGCATGTAGACATTCGCATAATGAGGAAGTCAAATCCAATGAAAATTATAACAGAGACTTCAACACCCTCGTGTAAGTGTGATGATTAAACATTGACGTACATGAGGAGAAACTTTCATGAAATTCAACCCAAACCAATCCGCATTTTCCATGTAACATGATAGCATCTAGGATTGATTGTCCCCATCTCATTAAAAATGAGTTCAAGTTACCACACCCAAAAACATCGCCTATAAGGACTCTTAGATGTAGGGTGGCATTGCTTGACGAGTATAACACCAACGCTAAAGTTTTACTTTTAAAGCATATGTTGGATACTTGTGGGTAGTATACTTACCAAGGATTGTATCCATTTTTCATACAGAGCTGTTTTCATTCTTTTTCAATTTTTTTGTTTCATATTCAATTCTTTTGTGCTCAATTTTTATCCATGGCAAGACACATCATATCCCTTAGATTTTTAGTTGTTTTTCATCCAACATTCACTTTCCAATATTTCATAAAAGGTGTCTCCAAATGTACAACAAAATTTAATGCTTGTGGAAGTGAAAGTGTAGGTGTAGAAATCATATTATTCATTGAACATGTCATGTCTATTTAGAAAATCAAACATGCACATGTAGCCATAATAATAATACATCAATTTATACATGGATATAATTACCATTCATTAATACACTTAAATGATTTGAATAATATGATTTCATACCACTTAAATGATCCAAAAGAAAGATATACATTAAGCTCCATTCTTTTGCTTTTTGTATTTTTCGTTTTTTTGTTTATAAGGAACTAAACAAGGTAAAAAGCAAGCAAACTAGCACACAAATAAAGACAAATTAAGCCCAAACAAAAATGCTATGAAGGTATGCATTATGTTCAAAGAGAAAAACCATACCTTCGCGTCGTCGTTTGGCTACGGAACTTTAATAAGATGCGACATTCAATTCATAGTTCCTAGCCACCTCCATCTCACCTATGCGGAAGATGTTATGTGTGACCTTGGAGTCCAACAAGGTACACTCATATTAGTCATCAAATTTTTAGGAACCCACACTCGCTTAAACTTTATGTTTGTGTTCCTAAACTTGCAATAATGAGAAGTATGACCAACACTAGCACATGTAAAGTACTTTGCATAAATGTTTTTAACTCTCGTAGGCTCATTGTGAAATATCTTATGATAAACTTTTTAACATGTTCAAATCATATCCAAGTCCGCGTCTATTATTGCCATAAAGTTGATTTTTAAGAATAACATCCAACGATTGTTTTCCAGTAGAAAATTTCTTTAATGACAATTTTAGATTCGTGACTTTGGGTTTCAATGAAGCATTTTAATTCACAAGCAAAGTGCATTTACTAATAAAAGCTTTCTATTGTCCTCTTCATTTTTTTTCATGATTTTAAGCTCATCTTTTAGCATGCCATATTTTCATTAAGCTCTCTAATCACATATACACTTTCAGTTTCTAACTTAATCAAATTTTGTTTATACATGCTAATCTCTTTTAACAAGGTAGGACAGATAAGACATTCAGCTTTTTCATGCAATCTAGATTTCTCTTTTTCCAACAAATTAATGGTAGAATCACATGCAACAATTTTTCCTTTTAGTTCCTTAATTTCTAACGACATGTTGTAAGGGTCTTGTTGTAATTCATCGTTGGCATTTCTATACTCTTCTAATATGGATTCACGTTTCTCTATAGTAGATTCTAGGTTGTTAATTTCATCTTGCATTTCATTAATAGTACCTAGAAGTTGAGCTTTTGTTACCTCATTAAATTTTCCCATTAAGCAAAGGGAGGTGTGGGCTGTCTCCTCAATCTCATCCTCGCTATACATATCCCACGTTCGCGCAAGCAAGATTATTCTCTTTAGGTGGGCAATCCTTCATAAAGTGTCCTTGCTTTTTGCATTTAAAACATTTAATTTTATCAGTAGCAGTCTGCTCAGAAGATTTTTTAGAAAAAATTAAAATTATTAAACCGAATGAACCTTTTTTCATTTCTGCTCTTCCTTAAGGAATCCTGACGTATTTCCTGAAATTTCTTATCATCAGTGTTATCTCCTCATCGTCATCTCCGTCATCTTCTTTAGCTTGAAGAGCTAGTGGTTTAGGAGTCTTTTCTTTTGGTTTCTCCCTTGATTCGATGCTCTACAGCTCAAGCTCGTGAGACATTAAGTTTTCTATCAAGTCCCTCCACTCTCATCTTTGATAGATGTTTATCTTCTTGAATGGCTGTGAATTTAATACGGAATGAGCTTGGCAGCGCCCTTAAGATTTTCCTCGCCTGCTCAAGGCTGGAGTATGTCTTACCAAGGGAGCTAGACTTGTAGAGGATGTCTGTGAACCTCGCAAACATCTCTGATATGGATTCTGATGGAAGCATGCGGAAGCTCTCGTACTCTGTGCTCAGCAAAGCAAGTCTAGACTCCTTCAGCTGCGACATTCCCTCATGCGTCAGCTCCAGCATATGCCATATTTTCTGTGCAGTTAAACAATGTGAGATACGATTAAATTCATATTTATTCTCAGGAGCGAATAAGTGCATTCATAGCTTTATCATTTAATGAATAAAGTATCCAATCAGCATCATCCCATTTATCTTCAGGTTTAAGCTTTTGGTGTCTTCAATTTTAATAACATGTGGCTTATAACCTTTTTCAACAATATTTCATACTTTATAATCAACAGATACTAAATAGATTTTCATTTCATATTTCCAATAAGCATAATCTACACCATTAAATTTAGGGGGTCGTGATATGGACTGACCTTCAGCAAAAGTAAAACGTATTCATGGGCAATCTAGACTGGATCCTCTAACCTGCTTTGATACCACTTATTGGATCTGGATCTAAGCCTAGGAGGTGAATAGGCTTATAAAAATATTCTTGCAACCCACACGAAATCACAGGCAGTTATAGCAGATGCAGAATAAATAATAAGCAATCAAAGAGTGCCATCAGATTTACTTTGGTTCGGTCGTCCCCACGACCTACATCCAGCACCGAAAGAAAATACTAAATTAATAATGTTACGTGTACAACCTGTAGCTAGAGCACCCACGTCTCTACACTCACCTGGCTCTCAGTACATGCACTCTACCGATGCTAAACAAAACTAATCCTAGTATAAGCTCTCGCTTGACTAGTCCCAACTAGTCAAGTCCCTCTTGTTTAGTACCACACTAGACAAGACCCCAAAAGTCACAAATATGGTAAAATTTTCCCCACAAAGATCTATACACCAATTCACAAAGATAAATAAATATGAGTTTAGAATAGCTCAGTGATGGTGTAGTCGTCTATGTCAATCAGCTTAGACCAGATCTGAATCTAACAAGCAGTAGTCGTCTCGAACTCTGAAGCAACTCAAGCTGCATCTTTGGCACCTCTCCTTGGATGTTGCGGCCTTGGAACTCCCCTTGGCTTGGTGGCACTTGCTTGGATGTTGTGCAAAAGTCAGCAAGTATCAATGCGTGGGTCGACAAGTAGTAGTGCATGGTCAGCAAGAAACAGTGCGTGGGTCGGTAGCAGCAATGAACGGATCAGCAGCAGCAGTGCGTGGATCGGCAGCAACAGTGCGTGGGTCGGCAGCAGCAATGCATGGATCAGCAGTATCAGTGCGTGAGTCGGTAGCAGCAGTGCGTGTATGAAGCATGAAGAGAGGACTTGTGCAATGGATGGATGTCTTGTTTGTGACAACTTGAAGATGTGGCTCCTTGCTTGTATACTTGTGGAAATGGGGAAGTAGTTGCTTGGCTTGCTTGCGGATTGATGAAGCTTGCTAGGGTTTTATCTTTGAAGCTTTGTGCACGGATGATGAAGGCTCTATCAATGGTGCTTGCGGCTTATAGGAGAATGTGGCTCTTGGCTCTTTACGCAAGGGGGGAAGGAGCTATGGAGCTTTGGCCTTGGTTGCTTGGGATGTTGTGGCAATGGAGCTTTTTCAATGGAGATGGGATCTCTTGGATATGTTGCGCATGGAGGCTTGAAGTTGTGGCAAGGTAGCGCAATAGGATAGAAGAATGGCTTGCGGCAATATACTATGGAATTTAGGGTTTTGGCTGAAATTTCTTGGTTTCCCTCTCTCTTCTCTCCTTTGAATATGGGTTTATATAGGAGAGAATGAGATAAATTAGAATCAAATAGAATCCCATTTATGGAGGAGATTGGATGGAATCCTAACTTAAATAGGATTTGAATGAATCACCATGGAAGATCTCTTCAAGTCACATTGTATATGGAATTTGAATTTGAATGTCTACAGGATTGGATCTCATTTAATCACAATTGATTTGCATGAGATTTTCCATATCTCTCCATCTTTGACCAAGTCATCAATTTGTATGGATTTAGGATTTGATTTATGCACCAATTGATTTGAATCAATTCAAATATGGATTTGAATTGATTTCCTTCTTATCTCCCTATCTTTGACTTAGTCCAATATGTGTAGCCATTATCTCCATCTTTGACCAAGTCTACTTTACTAATGAATGGTAAATTCTCCATCACTTTGACTTAGTCTCTCTTTGAGTATTTGCGAGAGTGTCATTCCTGAAAACTCTTAGCACGCACATTAAATCGTTCACATATGTTTGTTATCATCAAACACGAGTCATCGATCGTTGTATCCAACATGATTTTGTAGTATATATGGAGATTTTTATGGAAGAAATTTAGTGGAGGTTGGGTGGTGGTGGTGGAAGAGGAGGAGTATGTGGTGGTGTTGGGTGGTGGAGTGGTGGAGGAAAGGGAGAGGGGCCTAAGGGGGAGGATGGAAAAATGCAAGAAATTTTCTCTTTCTTTTTCTTTTTCCCTTTTGTATTAACTCCCATTTAATCCCCTCCACACATTTAGTGAAAGTAAAAGCCACATGTAATTAAGGATTACATGCAAGAAGACGCATAACTAGGTTATGTGTCATCCCAAAGATTTTTCAAATTTAATTTTTGTTACAAATAGAAATACATATTTAATACTCTATACCATTCTAAGTACACGGTATTTCATTCAAATACTTCACTTATTATAATTCAAATGATGTTTAAAAATTATTTAAAAATAATTTGGTCATTGGAAAATTATGGAAAATTCATAAAAATCTCCACAAATTTCATATGTACAAATACATCCAGAAATGTAACGACATGCATTTTTAGGCGCCTTGGTTTGCATGTATGTCTGTATTTAGTTCAGTTATCCGAGTATTTTTCTTTTCTACATATCGACGCAAGCGCATCTAAATTTTTCACCGTAGTTTAAATAGTTACTATAGTTAATTTAATTTACTAATTACTTTAACTAATTTATTTTACAAATTACCAATAATTATTATTTGATTATAACCTGATTCTCCCCACGTTTTTCTCGTTCCAAGCCCGGTACCTTCCCCAAAAAAAACCCATTTGGTTCATTCCCCTAAAACTTTAGTCAAATGATAACCTCCCATCATAATACTAAATTTGATTTACGTTCTAACACGTCTCTTCCACTTACAAAAATTCTTCCTCCTCTTAAATGAACACCTAATCAACTTATCTATCTAACCTAATCCTTGACTAAATCCTCCCCTGGTTAATGAACCTTGTCCCCTGCATCTTCCTTCTTCAAGAATCCCCCTTCATCAGAAATTCATCAGCATCCCTCTCATGTTCTTTACCATCCTCATTCCCCATTCAAATCAGAAACCGAAACCCACAGCCAAAGTCAGAAATTGGGGAGAATCAAATTGAAAACCCAAATCACAATCCCAAATCCATCACAACTCAAAACCAAAAATCAATCTCATTTCATCATCCTCCTTCATCCAAAAATCAAACATCAAACAACCAAACCAGAATTGAAAATTGAAGAGTGAAATAGCAAGTTTGAAGCCCAAAAATTGAGAAATTGAAACCCAAATTGATCAAATCAGATTCATCTCCATGCTGCCACGTGCCCTAGGCGTGCGCTGCCGCTCTGCCCTAGGCCGCCGCCCCCGAGCCCCTGTAGGCCACCACCCAGAGCCCTAGCCCCCGCCCGTCGTACGCCTGCCCTTGCGCCGCCGCCCGGAACCCCCATACGTCGCAGCCGCCCGTGCTGCCTCGCGCCGCCCTAGCCCCCTAGCGCCACCGCCCAAGGCCCGTACGCCGACGCCCTGTCCCCCTTTGGCCTACAGCAAACGAAAAAAAAGAAGAAAAAAAGGGAAGACAGAACGAAGAACGAAGAGTCAGACAGAGTAATAAAGGTAGGTAAGGTAAGTTATAATATAAGTTAGTTAATTAAGTTAATGTATTAGTTATTAATTTTATTAGTTATAAAGTTAGAGTTACGTTTTGTTATATGTGATATAAATATTCTTATAGGTTTCCTTTTAATTAGTTTCAACATATCCTTTTTAATATATTAATATACAAGTTTAAGTATTTGGTTAAGTTATGTTAAAGTTAAGTTATATGTATAAGTAATATATGAGTTTAGATTAACTATAAAAAGTTAAGTTTTAATCTAAGTTTAAGTTATTAGTTATTTTAAGTTTAAGTTAATATATAAAGTTTTTTTAATTAAGTTATTAAATAAGTTATTAAGTAAGTTTCTTAGCATGTTAACAATTTATGTAGCTAACTCATTTGTACCGTGTGAACCCAGGTGTCGCTACCACTGATTGAAATGTGCCTTTCACAACAAGGCGATTTGGTAACTCATTGTACCCTAGCTATGGGGTTTAAAAACAATATTGATGCATGTTAAATTAGTTTCTTTTTGTTAGCAAAGTGTTACACACGAACCGTTAGCTAAACTCGATAACTTGCATAGTATCGTATTTGCACCGTATCATAAATTGAATTGGACTCTATAGCATGCTTAACTGAAAGATGTAATTGAAAAAGTGAGAATAGTAGTTGACTCGTAAATTGTAAGTATGGTAACCTTCATACACACACATACATGGTTTTGGGGTAACTTATAATAGTGGAAGTGCGGGAGCGACCAGTCCGATCTGCTGAATAGTACCGTTTTGATTGAACAGTATCGTTTTGTTAAAAAGTACCATTTTGATTATACCGTATCGTTTTGTTTAACCCGGGATATCAGGTGGACTCTTTGTTGCATATTGTACTTCCCTTTATAAGTCACATAGGATCAGGCACAACTAAAAACCTCGCAACTGGTCATTTTAATGTTGTTTATTGCTGATAAGAATTGTAATAGTTGTAAATCTGTTATGTTACTTTTCTGCTCTATTATACGCACTTTACTCTTTAGATTGCCATACTAGTTTTGACATGCTTGTTTATTGTTTTAAATATCATGCTAAAGATACTTTGAGTTACGTCTGATCCTGGCGACCCTTCTTTTGTGGTGGTCTCGCCAGATACAGCACAGGTTGAAGAAGTTGCACCGGGGACTGTAGATGCTGAGTTTGTTGTAGAATTTAACCAGGAGGACGCTGGTTTCTAAGTGTGAGTGTGAGAGTGCTTTATATTTTAATGTATCAGAGTGGCTTGGTTTGTATTTGTATTTCGAGTTGTATTTTCTTTTCATGTACGCTGCTGGTTTGTAATAAGGTTTATACCACTATCATGTATGAGTATTTGGGCACATTTCTGTAACAGAGCCTGTATTGATTTCATTGGTGCCTAGCAGGACTTGTGCATTTCCAAACAGTAATAGGCCCCGAGAGCGGGTCGTTACAAGTTTGGTGGCCCATGCAGGTCCGTGCTAAATACCACATGAGCAGTACAGGAAGTTCAGAATGTGCCGTATAAAATACTCAATGGAACTGATCAAACCTTATGAAACGCAAGAAAGCAATGGAAAGGAACACTTCAGGAAGCGAGGACAGTGCGTTTGGATCTGGGATCAATCACCTGAATGGGGGGGACCAACTAGAATGATGCTGGCAATGGAGCCAACAACGGTCCGGACACGATAGCATTCCCGACTGCACCTCTATCTGCAGAAGATTGCATGCGAGGCATGTATGCCCTTCATCAACATCTTGGACATGCTTTGGGATAGGCTTTGCTTAGAGAGTAGAAAGCTGACCTGAGTGCTTATCACTTTCGAGGGATGAACCCGAAGACTTTCGCTGGGACTGAGAATCATCTCCAAGTAGAAGAATGGCTCAGGAGCATCACTGATGATCTGATAGCATCTCAGATTTGAGAAGAAGCATGGGTGGCTACCGCCAAAAGGCAATTAACTGATGGTGCTCGAGACTGGTGGCAGGCGATAGAAGACCGCTTGGGATTACCGATTTCGTGGGATGTCTTCACCAAAACATTCAATGCTTAGTACTTTCCCCCACAGGCAAAGATCCTGATGAGGAAGAAGTTCATCAACCTGAAGCAGGGTTCGATGACTGTGGATCAGTATGACGCTGAGTTCTCCAGGCTCAGCAGGTTTGCCCTGGAGATGATTGCAGATCCATTGACTCGAGCCCAGTAGTTCCAGCAGGGGCTCAACATTGAGATTCGGAGGATGATGGTCGGTGCTAGTCCGACCACACATGCTGAAGTACTGGCCATTGCTCGTAACCATGAGATGGTGGAAGAGGAAGCGAAGGAAGAGTGAAGGCTGACAGCATCTGCGACCCAAGCTGGGCCAAGCAGACGGCCACAGATGCACCGCCCTATTCAGCAGGTTCAGTTTAAGAAGCCAGGGCAACAGCAGCAAGCCCTCTCGGTATGCCACTTTTGTGGGAAGCCTGGACACATCAAGTCTGAGTGTCGAATTCTTTTAGGCCTTTGTCTGGTTTGCGGGAAGTCAGGATACATGGCTGGGGATTGTCCACATTCTAAGACACGTGCACCAGCTCCAGCTGCTCGTGCTGTCCCGACTGGGAATGCTCCACAGCGTACACCTCTACCTCCACAGTAGAGGTAGTTTCAGCAAGCAAGGCAGCAGCCACCACCGAAACGCCAGGCTTACACCATGACCGTCGAAGAGGCCGAGGCTACCGGTAGAGTGATCACATGTATATTTCTTGCATAATTCGTAATTCATTTCTTTCGTTAGCATTGGTTGCTTAGATTAGTGTTTGTAACTTAGGTGTCATACTAGTAGCTGGGAACCCCGCCCTCTCCTTATTCGACTCGGGAGCATCACACTGCTTTCTGGCGAGTCGATTCGTTTGCACCCACACTATTCCTGTCAAACCTTTAGCATCCGGTTGAAACGTCAACACGGGTGGCAGAGTGATAAAGTCGACCCGTGGGTATCCACAATGCCCAGTGGTTATTTGTGGGCGACCGTTATTTGCTGACTTCATGATGATAGATATTCTGAACTTTGATACTGTATTCGGGATGGATTAGTTGGAGACTTTCCATGCCACCATAGACTGTAGTCGAAGGAGGGTAGTCTTCGAGATTCCTGATCATCCAAAGTTCGAGTTCATTAGTGGAAGCATATCGGTAGGCCCAGTGGAGTACAGAGCCAAATTGGCCGAAGCAATAGCAGCCGCTATGGAAGCTGAGTCTGAGATACCAGAAGTAGTTCGAGAGTTCTTGGATGTGTTTCCAGACGACCTTACAGGTTTGCCTCCGGATCGCACTCTCAAATTTACCATTGAACTAATGCCAGGAGCTCAACCAATATCTAAGGGACCATATCGTTTAGCACCATCTGAGCTAGAAGAATTGCGGGCCCAACTAGATGAGCTTCTGAAGAAGGGATGGATACGACCCAGTGTATCTCCTTGGGAATATCCTATATTGCTGGTGAAGAAGAAAGATGGATCCCTTCGTATGTGCGTTGACTACCGTGAGCTAAACAAAGTCACCATGAAGAACAAGTACCCTCTACCATGCATCGACGATCTTTTCGACCAGCTCGGTGGATGAAGTGTCTATTCAAAGCTGGATCTGAGGACATGGTACCATCAAGTGAAGGTGAAAGATGAAGATGTTTCCAAGACTGCATTCAGGACCAGATACGGACATTATGAGTACTTAGTAATGCCTTCTGGTGTGACCAATGCACCCGCGGTATTTATGAGTCTCATGAACCAAGTATTGTATGAATACTTGGACAAGTTCGTAGTAGTCTACATCGATGACATTCTCATCTACTCGAAGAATGCGGTGGAGCATGCAGAGCATCTTAGGAAGGTTCTCGAGACCCTGAGAAGACACCAGCTTTATGCCAAACTTAGCAAGTGCACATTCAGGCTGAACAAGGTGGCGTTTCTAGGCCACATAGTGTCCGGAGAAGGGATTGTTGTTGATCCTGAAAAGTAGCCGCTGTTCAAAACTGGCCAGTTCCCCGAACGGTGACAAGATTCGAAGTTTCTTGGGGCTCTCTGGCTACTACCGGAGGTTCATCAAAGACTTCTTAAAGATCGCAGGAGCCATGACGCGATTGACGAGAAAGGATGTGGTGTTTGTTTGGTCAAAAGCATGTGAGGATGCTTTCCAGGAGCTGAAGAAGAGGTTGACGACTGCACCTATTCTGATCATTCCAGACCGATCAGGAGGATTCGAAGTCTTCTGTGATGCATCCGGTAAAGGACTTGGATGTGTGCTACATCAGCACGGTCGAGTCGTAGCATATGCATCCAGGCAGTTGAAGATCCATGAGAAGAACTACCCCACTCATGATCTTCAGTTGGCGGCAGTGAATTTTGTATTGAAGATTTGAAGGCATTTCCTATTGGGAGAGCACGTGAAGGTGTTCACGGATCATAAGAGTCTGAAGTATCTCTTCACTCAGAAGGAACTCAACATGCGTCAGAAACGATGGATAGAGTTCATGGCAGATTATGACATTGACCTTCAGTACCATCCTGGGAAAGTCAATGTCGTACCTGATGCATTGAGTCGTCTACCAGCGGTGATGACCCTTACGACTCAGTGGAGATTGCAGCAAGAGATCCGGGACATGGGTAAAGAAGTGATTCTCCCAGCGATGTCTGCATCTTTGATGTGCATGCATATCCAGTCAACCTTGGTAGAGAGGATCAAGAATGCTCAGATGGATGATGAGAAGCTGCAAAAGATCAAAGATCTGGTGATAGCAGGCCAGAGGCCAGAGTTTAAGATTCATGCAGATGGATCCTTAAGGTTTGAAGACAGGATCTATGTACCATCTGACTCCATCAGAGAGGAGCTATAGGAGGAAGCTCACAGTTCACCATACTCCATACATCCTGGAGGTACCAAGATGTACCAGGATCTGCGATAGCATTACTGGTGGCATGGCATGAAGAGAAGCGTCACACAGAGCGTAGCAAAGTGTATTGTGTGCCAACAAGTGAAGGCTAAACATCAGAGGACTACCGGCTTATTACAGCCCTTGCCCATTCCGGAGTGGAAGTGGCAGCATATCACGATGGACTTCGTGACTGGACTACCCAAGAGTACAAAGTAGAATGACACTGTCTGGATGATCGTAGATCAATTGACCAAGACCGCACACTTCATTCCTTTCAGAGTAGGCCAGTCTACCGACGTGTTGGCCAAGAAGTATATGGATGAGATTGTGAAGCTGCATGGAGTACCTCTCAGCATGGTCTCTGACAGAGACACCAGATTCACATCTCGTTTTTGGAGGAGCCTCCAGCAGAGCTTGGGGACTCACTTGAGTTTTAGTATGGCTTACCATCCGCAGACAGATGGCCAGTCAGAGCGTACTATTCAGATACTTGAAGACATGCTGTGGGCATGTATGCTGGAATTCAAAGGATCATGGGAAGACCATCTCCATTTGGTGGAGTTTGCATACAACAACAGCTACCAGTCTAGCATTGGCATGGCGCCATTTGTGGCACTGTATGGGAGGAAGTACCGATCCCCCTTGAGCTGGGATGCTGTAGGAGATCGAGAGTTGGTTGGTCCTGAGCTAATCACAGAAGCTGTGAATGTGGTTCGAACCATCAGAGAGAAGCTGCAGCTGGCTCAGGACATGAACAAGCATTAGGCAGATGCGAAACATCGACATCTAGAGTTTCAGCCTAGAGATCATGTTTTTCTGGAGATCTCGCCCAACCAAGGAATGATTCGTTTTGGGCGGAGATGAAAGCTTAGTCCTCGGTTCATTGGACCTTTCGATATTCTGGAGCGAGTAGGAGAGGTGGCATACAAACTTGCATTGCCCCCTGCCTTAGAGGGAGTGCATAATGTGTTCCACATCTCGCAGTTGCATCGTTATGTGAGCGACCCTAGTCATGTCGTGGACTACTTGAAGATCGTAGTTTGTCCGGACTTGACATACGAGCAACAACCAGTGGAGATCCTAGATCGATGTCAGAAGGTCTTCAGGAACAGGACTATTGATCTAGTCAGGGTGATGTGGCGTCGCAACTCACCTGGTGAATCCACCTGGGAGCGAGAAGACGAGATGCGAGAACGTTACCCTTACCTTTTCCATGCTCACCCCCCAACTAGAGTTTTGCTAGTCTCTAGCAAAAAGAGCGATTCAAAATACGCCTAGATCACCTTATCAGATCTCAAATTACTCACCATCATACTACTACGACAAAAGAGATAACCGCACACTAATATCAAAATTTCAAGCTCATCAAGTAACGGTACTTGTGGGTTTTCAAAAATGAATGTCAAGCACCTCAAATGGTTATAAAATAGACTCAAATTCACTATCAATTATTTCATGGCACATAGTATACTAAAGCAATGGTACACACCGTTCAATCACATATTTTAACTTGGAGCGTGAATTTTTCAAGCAAAGCAAGCATTAAAAATACAATGGTATTAAAGCGTACACACGTCAATCTCTATTCATAGGGACCGACACCACATCTTGTGTTTTCTTTTAAGCTTTGGTAGTGCTCTTGCCTCGCTAATCATGCACACTTATTCTCTATTTTCTTTCGCTTTTTTCCATAGTTCCGTGTAACGTGCATTAAGCAACATTCGCGGAAAAGTATATAACTTGGATTGCTCTATCAAATAATTGATGTTCCGGTCAATGGCTCCCAAATCAGACGATCATAGGGCATTAGGACAAGAACGGCCCCTCGGACTGTACTACTCGAGCCAACCAAGTTATTTCTTTAATAGCACATTTATTCATTTTTTTTTCTCATTCATCTCATTTTTTCTTCTCTTGTGTGTGCATAAACAACGTGGCAAGATAACTTCCTCTTCATTAATTTTTTTTTTCACAAGAATGGGTATCCTAATCATTTCAAATGACGTGGTACATTTTCTACCCAAAATCACACCAAGCATGCAAATGGCAATGAATACGAGATAAAGAACAATGCTCCAGTTAATTTATGAATTATTGGTGCATGAACTTTGGTGTGTTCCAATGAAAGCATACCACTTGCTAATCCATAATTTCTAGATTCATTAAGTCATCGATTAATCTTGCCATTGAGACGTATAAAAAGAAATTCACCACAATTACTCAAGTTAATGTATAATGAGACTGGAATATTTAACAATAGTGGTGGAGGAAAATAGATCATATGTGTATGGTGGTGAATAAATATCGAGAAATTTCATCACATGGGGGTCATTTCTAGGTAAAGATAGACTTTGGTGATATTTCTTAACTCAAAAATTTTTTTTTTTCAATGCAAAAAGGGAACTAAAAAAATAAAATCCTAAAAGAAAAAGAAAAAGAAAAAAGAAAAATCCTAAAAGTTATACCCTCCCCCCAACTAAAAATAGACATTGTCCCCAATGTTAGGAAGAGGGAATCATGGAAAGAACACACCTGATTAGTTCCCACCCGAAGATGGGTCTGTGAGATCCATGGTGCTCGCTTCCTTGGTCCAAGGCTCGTGAAAATGCTTCAATCTCTGGCCATTCACCTTGAACTCGCTTCCATCTTTTTCATTTAGTAAGAGCACAGCGCCATGTGGGAAAACTTCTTTGACGACGAAAGGTCCATACCACCTAGAGCGAAGCTTCCCAGGAAAGATGTGCAGCCTGGAATTGTATAGCAATACTTTTTGGCCTGGGGTGAACTCCCTCCTCAAGATCATCATGTCATGGACGGATTTCATCCTCTCTTTTGATATTTTAGCGTTGTCGTACGCATTTCTCCTCAACTCCTCCAGCTCCAACAATTGTAACCTGCGAGAAGAAAAAGAGACATCAGTATCAAAAATCATTTTCTTTATAGCCCAATAAGATCTATGCTCTATCTCAACAGGTAAGTGACAAGACTTCCCAAATACAAGGCGGTAAGGTGACATCCCCAAAATTGTTTTGTAGGCCGTCCTGTAGGCCCACAACGCTTCAGGTAAGCGCAAACTCCAATCTTTTCTTGATGGATTCACCGTTTTCTGTAGAATTCCTTTGATCTCTCTATTTGCCAACTCTGCTTGACCATTGGTTTGGGGGTGATACGGAGTAGAAACTTTATGTGTGACCCCAAACCTCTTCATTAAAGTAGCGAACATGCGATTGCAAAAATGAGACCCTCCATCACTGATCAAGGCCTTTGGCACTCCAAACCTAGAGAAAATGTTCTCTTTGAGGAACTTAAGCACAACGGAAGTATCGTTCGACCTGCAAGGAATAACTTCCACCCATTTAGAAACATAATCAATACAAACCAAAATATAATCATATCCAAATGATGGTGGGAAAGGTCCCATGAAGTCTATGCCCCAACAATCAAATATTTCAATTTCCAAAATGGGGTTTAAAGGCATCATGTTACGTTTAGTAATACCCCCTAATTGTTGGCATGCAGCACAAGTCTTGCAATAATGAAATGTATCTTTAAACATAGTTGGCCAATAAAAGCCACATTGCGAGATTTTTGCCACAGTTTTGTTCGCAGAAAAATGTCCACCACATACTCCATCATGGCAAAATTGTATCACACTGGTTATTTCATGATCAGGAATGCATCTCCTAACAATTTGATCACTACAATATTTGTAGAGGTACGGATCATCAAAGAAGAAATATTTTACCTCATACTTGAACTGTTTAAAATCTTGAAGAGACCAAGTGTCAGGGGTCTTACCAGTTACCAGATAATTAACTATATCAGCATACCATGGAGAGGTGGAAACACTAAAAAGATGCTCGTCGGGAAAGGAGTCCTTCAAAGGCACATCTGCTGAATCAAGGCCTACTGTCAATCGTGATAAATGGTCAGCTACTAGATTCTCCACGCCTTTCTTGTCCTTGATTGTGACATTGAACTCCTGCAACAATAAAATCCATCATCAACGAGGCTTAGCATCTTTTTTAGACAATAAATATTTTAAAGCAGAGTGATCAGTATATATCAAAATAGGTGATCCCAGAATATAGCTCCTGAATTTTTCCAACGCGAATACTACAACAAGCAACTCCTTCTCTGTGGTCGTATAATTCCTCTGAGCGTCATTTAGTGTCTTGCTAGCGTAGTAAATCACCACTGGAACTTTGTCTTTTCTTTGGCCTAGGACTGCACCAACTGCGTAATTGCTTGCGTCACACATTAGTTCAAATGGTAGGGACCAGTCTGGCACCTGTAAAATAGGAGCAGAAATCAGCAACTTCTTTAAAGTTTCAAAAGAAAGTTGACACTCAGGTGTCCAAATAAAATCCACATTTAAAGTTAGTAAGTTGCAAAGAGGGCGAGATATAGCGCTAAAATATTTGATGAACCGCCTATAAATTCCTGCATGTCCCAAAAATGATCTGATGTCCTTCACGCATTTAGGACTTGGTAGCTTCTCAATTACTGCTACCTTGGCTCTGTCTACCTGTATACCATCTTTAGAAACCAGGTGACCTAGGACAAGTCCCTCTGTGGTCATAAAATGACACTTCTCCCAATTCAATAGGAGGTTCTTTTCAATGCACCTGTCAAGAACAAGAGCCAAGTTAGCTAAACAATCATGAAAAGAGCTACCATATACTGAAAAATCATCCATAAATACCTCAACAATTTTCTCAACCATATCATCAAAAATACTGAGCATGCATCGCTGAAAAGTAGCTGGAGCATTACATAAACCAAACGGCATTCTTTTAAATGCAAAAGTACCAAAGGGACAGGTAAAAGTAGTCTTTTCCTGGTCCTCAGGTGCAATCTCAATCTGATAATAACCTGAATAACCGTCTAGAAAGCAATAGTACTCATGTCCAGCTACCCTCTCTAAAATTTGGTCAAGAAATGGAAGAGGGAAATGATCTTTTCTAGTTCGGGAGTTCAACTTCCTATAGTCTATGCACATCCTCTAACATGTGGTGGCTCTAACTGGGATAAGCTCATTATTCTCATTTTTAACCATGGTGAGGCCAGACTTTTTAGGAACAACCTGTGTAGGGCTAACCCACTTGCTGTCGGAAATAGGATATATAATGCCTGCATCCAATAATTTTAAAACCTCGCCTTTCACCACTTCTTTTAATGTTGGATTTAACCTACGTTGCATTTCTCTAGTGGGTTTGGCGTCATCCTCTAAATAAATGTGATGCATGCATACAATAGGGCTTATACCTTTTATGTCAGCAATGGACCAACCAATAGCACCTCTATGTTTCCTCAACACATCAAGTAAAGAGCTTTCCTGTTCTAAAGTAAGTTTAGAAGATATTACCACAGGGAAGCTGTTTTCATCTCCAAGAAAAGCATACTTAAGATAGTCAGGAAGTGGCTTCAACTCTGGCTTTGGATCCTCCACCTCAGATGAAATTTGAATTGATGCATTAGGTGGCAAAGCCTCGAACCTTGGCTCACATACCGCGTTAAGCTCCTTCACGTCTCCAGCACAAAAGATATGTCATCAGAATCACCAATAAAAGTCTCAACAATAGAAGCATCATCATAAAATTCAGAACAAATATAATCATCCACCAACGAATCAATCATATGCACCCTCTCAATCTCATCATCCACATGTGGCAACTTGCAAGTATTAAAAATATTCAAGTCCAAAGTCATGTTGCCAAAAGTAATTTTCAGTTGACCATCCCTACAATTTATTAAAGCATTGCATGTCGCTAGGAATGGTCTACCTAGAATGATGGGAGTAGCATTGGCAGTTTGGGGTCCTTGGATGTCTAGAACTATAAAGTCCGCGGGGTAGTAAAATTTGGCCACCTGAACGAGGACATCCTCAATGCATCCCTTTGGAACTTTAATAGATCTATCAGCTAGTTGCAATATAACAGATGTAGGCTTTAGCTGTCCTAACCCAAGCTGCACAAAAATAGGATATGACAATATATTGACACTAGAACCTAAATCCAATAAAGCATTTCCAATCTTTTTAGTGCCAATGGTGCAAGTGATGGTGGGTGATCCAGGGTCTCTAAATTTAGGTGGTGTATTTTGTTGCACAATAGAGCTAACCTGTTCAGTCAAGAATGCTTTCTTTTTCACATTTAACTTTATTTTAACAGTGCACAAATCTTTCAGAAATTTAGCATAGGCAGGTATTTGATTAATAGCATCAAGCAATGGAATATTGATCTGGCACTTCTGAAAAATTTCTCGAATCTCAGTTTGATACTTATCTTTGCTTTTCTGAAGTAGCCGATGATGGTAGGGTGCTGCAGGTACATATGCTGCGGGTTCCTTCTCTTTAATGACGCTTTTGCTCACACCCACGTCCGTGCTCTCTTCCTGCACCTCCTCTTGTTCTTTAATTCCCTCTTCTTGGATCTGAATTCCCTCTTCTTGCTCAGCTTCTCTGCTCGGTGGGTCAGGCTTCTGAATCTCTTTTCCACTCCTCAAAGTGGACACCGCTTGGCAAGGCTTCATATTATTTCCTGCAAAAGAAGATGAGCCCATATTAGGATTTGGAATTGACTGAGATAGAAGCTTACCTTTCTCCAGTGTCGCTGTAAGCCTCGCCAAGCTCTCGCTCATCTGCTGATTCTGAGTCTGCTGAGCCTGAAATTGAGCCTGCTGCTGCTGCATCTGAGCTTGTTGCAACTGAATGAGCTGCTGAAGTGCATCACCAAATGGTTGCATCTGCTGTTGTTGCATCGGCTCATGGTCCCTCTTCTGGTTCCCACCTTGATAATTGTTGTTATATTGATTCTGTCTGAACGGCGGTGGTGCTTGCTGCTGAGATTGCTGATTGGGGCCCCAGTTTAGATTAGGATTGTTGTGCCACCCCTTATTGTTGGAATTGAAGTTCTGGTAGTTTGATGACACTTGATTCACCCCCGTTGGATTGCCTAGCATGCTCTTCAAAGCTGGAAGTGTAGGACAAGCACTAGTGTCGTGGCCACCAACGTCGCAAAGTGCACAAATCTGCTCTTTCTCAACTGCCTTGGCCTCTTTCAAATTCATTGCATGAAGCTTGGTTGAGATCATGGCCTCCATCTTTGCCTCCAACGCATCCTCTTGCTTCAAATTATAAACCACTCCTCGTGTGGGCTGGGATGGTGCAGAATGGCCTCCTCTCTCGTAGTCTGAAGTAGTGTCCCATGTCTGCGCATTTTCTGCTATCTCCTCCAGGTACGTCCAAGCTTCATCTGGCTCTTTATCAAAGAATCCCCCATTGCACATCATCTCTACAAATTGCTTCATTTGCGGCTGCATTCCATCGTAGAAGAAGCCAATAATCCTGCTTTTGTCGAAGCCATTGTGCGGGCATGCGAGCAGTAACTCATTGAACCTTTCGAATGCCTGGTAAAATGTTTCCTCGCTTTTCTGGGCAAAGTTCATAATCTGCCGCTTCAGTCCCTGCGTCCTGTGAATAGGAAAAAACTTCTTTAGAAATTCAGCCTGCAAATCAATCCATGTAGTAATAGAGCGTGATGGCAATGCATTCAACCAATTTTTAGATTTGTCTTTTAATGAAAATGGGAACAGTTTAAGATATATCGTGTCCTCGCTAGTTTTCCCATCAAAGCATGTCAAGCAAACCTCCTCAAATCCTTTAATATGAAGATATGGATTTTCCTTGTCTAACCCATGAAAGGTGGGTAAGAGTTGGATCACCCCAGGTTTAAAATTGAAAGAATTTGCATCGGCAGGTAAAACAAAGCATGAAGCAGTGCTAGTCCTAGTGGGTCTGAGTAAATCTTTTAAAGTCCTAGGCACTCCAGGTTGCACATTATTCTCGTTATTGTTGCTAAAATTTTCATCCATATTATTATTAGTCATATCAAAACGTCGAGTCAACCTATGTGTCCTAGGAGTCCTATGCCACATAAACTAGCACAAATATTTTTTTTATATATGAAAGCAAACAAAAGTCTATATACAATAAAGTGGAAAGATCTCACCGAAGGTCTTCTGAGTGAAATAAACCGTAGTAACAAACCGTTCTCCCCGGCAACGGCGCCAAAAACTTGGTGGGCTCCGAAAGGTGCTTCTCTCAAGCGCAAGAGTCCGTTCAAGTAGTAGAATCTGGGAGTCCAGATGTCGAATCCTCGGGAGAAAATCTGTTGAAACCACAGCACAAATCAAATAGAAATCTATCGGAAAGAAACTAACCACTCTAATAATGAAAGTGATGATGGTGTGAAAGTGTGTCGTGAATACGTAATCAAAGCGAACAACGAAAGAGTCGTGTATGAAAATATATGAGAAACATGCACATGATATGGGTTCGTTAGGATCAGCGATTCGTGTATTTTGGTTGATTAAATATAACTCAACAAATCCTCCTTTTGGGAGCGATTCGTCGGAAAATACCCTTTTGGGGGTTCAAGCACAATTTGAATAAAAACGTCGCTAAAACTATAGTTCTACGAATATGGTATGAAGCTCTCTTTTGGAGAGATCAAATCTCACCCTTGTGGAGTGATCATCAACGTATTCGCTTCTTTTGGAAGACGAAAAGAGGATTAAATAGCAAAAACATACAATTTTAGCGACTTTTACGATGAAGAACAACAATATTCAACCTAAATAGCATGAATCACATCACCTAACTACTCCATATCATGCACAACAGAGATTTAGCTACACATCATGCAAAAATAAACAACTTCCATAGCAAAATACATCAAGTTTATAGCAAAATACGCTAGAAAACACCAAAATACGGGGTTTGAGTTAAGGTAAATATCACCAAATCTCCAAGTTTCGACTTCAAACTCTCTGGAAATAATAAGAAAGGCCTCTGGAAATTTACAGAATTTTTCAGAGAGAGAATACGGCTCCTAAGTGCTCCAATACGGCAATTATACGCCCCAAAACCCTAGAAATACGCTTAGATAATAAGATTGCGGGTTTTGGGGTATAACGGGTCGAAACCCGCTCTAAAATCGCGCCCGAATCCATCCTGACCGTAGATCCTGATCGGGGCAAATGTGGGCCGTCCATCGCAGCGGGATCGAATGTGGGCACGCCACGTTTTCGCCAAAATTCGCGCTCAGCGCTTCGCATCCGAACTCCGCTTCGGGGTTGATCGCCACCGTCCGATCTCGATCTCATGGCTCGCTCTTCGCCACATCGCTCGCCCGCGAATACGAATTCGATTCGAATTCGTATTTAATCTGCGCCGTCCGATCGGATTTCCACGGTCATGATGATGCCACGTCGCTGCCGCTGAACTCGGATGCGGGTTTGTCGATGACCGTTGGATGAAGGCGGGGGCCGTCGAGATGCTGACACGTCGCCCCGCTCTCGTATGCCGTCAGCGCCGATCGCTGCCGTTAGAACTCGATCGGACGGTCCTGAAAATTCCACGTCGCCCGCTCGATTTCCTCGCGTACGGTCCGTTGGATCTTGATCCAACGGCCAAGATCGCTCCGTGTCGACCGTATATACGTATTTTAACGTATTTCTCACGTATTTATTCAATTAATTGGTATTCTGCATTCAAAAATACACAGTAATTAGCACAGATCTCAGAAAAATACAAATAAATAGTCGTTGGAATCGTGAGAGACCAAGCTAGGAAAAATATAATAAGTACAGAAATACTTCGTTAATTGTTGTTTTGTGCTCAAATAGGGTGTTTTCTCTAATAAATAAATGTGTAGAAAATACGTATGTACTAGAGACCAATATAGCATCACATGAGCACAAAATAGGGCTAAATGGAGGGTTAAATACGCAATATTGAACCCAAATCAGCCGTGTAGAGAATTTCGAGGACAGAATTGTTCTAAGGAAGGTAGGATGTAACGACATGTATTTTTAGGCGTCTTGGTTTGCGTGTATGTCTGTATTTAGTTCAGTTATCCGAGTATTTTTCTTTTCTACATATCGACGTGAGCGCGTCTAAATTTTTCACCGTAGTTTAAATAGTTACTATAGTTAATTTAATTTACTAATTACTTTAACTAATTTATTTTACAAATTACCAATAATTATTATTTGATTATAACCTAATTCCCCCACGTTTTTCTCATTCCAAGCCCGGTACCTTCTCCAAAAAAACCCATTCGTTTCATTCCCCTAAAACTTTAGTCAAATGATAACCTCCCATCATTAATACTAAGTTTGATTTACGTTCTAACATGTCTCTTCCACTTACAAAAATTCTTCCTCCTCTTAAATGAACACCTAATTAACTTATCTATCTAACCTAATCCTTGACTAAATCCTCCCCCGATTAATGAACAATGTCCCATGCATCTTCCTTCTTCAAGGATCCCCCTTCATCAGAAATTCATCAGCATCCCTCTCATGTTCTTCACCATCCTCATTCCCCATTCAAATCAGAAACCGAAACCCACATCCAAAGTCAGAAATTGGGGAGAATCAAATTGAAAACCCAAATCATAATCCCAAATCCATCACAACTCAAAACCAAAAATCAATCCCATTTCACCATCCTCCTTCTTCCAAAAATCAAACATCAAACAACCAAACCAGAATTGAAAATTGAAGAGTGAAATAGCAAGTTTGAAGCCCAAAAATTGAGAAATTGAAACCCAAATTGATCAAATCAGATTCATCTCCCTGCTGCCCCGTGCCATAGGCGTGCACCGCCGATCTGCCCTAGGCCGTCGCCCCCGAGCCCCTGCAGGCCGCCACCTGGAGCCCTAGCCCCCGCCCGCCGTACGCCTGCCCTTGCGCCGCCACCCAGAACCCCCATACGCCGCAGTCGCCGCCCGTGCTGCCTCGCACCGCCCCAGCCCCCCTAGCGCCGACACCCAAGCCCCATACGCCGACACCCCGTCCCCCTTTGGCCTGCAACAAACGAAAAAAAAGAAAAAAAGGGAAGACAGAACGAAGAACGAAGAGTCAGAGAGAGTAATAAAGATAGGTACGATAAATTATAATATAAGTTAGTTAATTAAGTTAATGTATTAGTTATTAATTTTATTAGTTATAAAGTTAGAGTTAAGTTTTATTATATGTGATATAAATATTCTTATATGTTTCCTTTTAATTAGTTTCAACATATCCTTTTTAATATATTAATATACAAGTTTAAGCATTTGGTTTAGTTATGTTAAAGTTAAGTTATATGTATAAGTAATATATGAGTTTAGATTAACTATAAAAAGTTAAGTTTTAATCTAAGTTTAAGTTATTAATTTAAGTTTACGTTACTAGTTGTTTTAAGTTTAAGTTAATATATAAAGTTTTTTTAATTAAGTTATTAAATAATTTATTAAGTTAAGTTTCTTAGTATGTTAACAATTTGTGTAGCTAACTCATTTGTACCGTGTGAACCCAGGTGTCGCTACCACTGATTGAAACGCGCCTTTCACTACAAGGCGATTTGGTAACTTATCGTACCCTAGCTATGGGGTTTAAAAACAATATTGATGCATGCTAAATTAGTTTCTTTTTGTTAGCAAAGTGTTACACACGAACCGTTAGCTAAACTCGATAACTTGCATAGTATCGTATTTGCACCGTATTGTAAATTGAGTTGGACTCTGTGACATGCTTAACCGAAAGATGTAATTGGAAAAATGAGAATAGTAGTTGACTCGTAAATTGTAAGTACGGTAACCTGCACAACCACACACACACAGAGTTTTGGGGTAACTTATAATAGTGGAAGTGCGGGAGCGACCAGTCCGATCTGCTAAATAGTACCGTTTTGATTGAACAGTATCATTTTGTTAAAAAGTACCGTTTTGATTGTACTGTATCGTTTTGTTTAACCTGGGATATCAGGTGGACTCTTGGTTGCATATTGTACTTCCCTTTATAAGTCACGTAGGATCAGGCACAACTAAAAACCTCGCAACTGGTCATTTTAACGTTGTTTATTGCTGATAAGAATTGTAATAGTTGTAAATCTGTTATGTTACTTTTCTGCTTTATTGTACGCACTTTACTCTTTAGATTGCCATACTAGTTTTGCCATGCTTGTTTATTGTTTTAAATATCATGCTAAAGATACTTTGAGTTATGTCTGATCCTGGCGACCCTTCTTTTGTGGTGGTCTTGACAGATACTGCACAGGTTGAAGAAGTTACACCAGGGACTGCAGTCGCTGAGTTTGCTGTAGAATTTGACCAGGAGGATGCTGGTTTCTAAGTGTGAATGTGAGAGTGCTTTATATTTTAATGTATCAGAGTGGCTTGCTTGGTGTGTATTTGTATTTCGAGTTGTATTTTCTTTCCATGTACGCTGCTGGTTTGTAATAAGGTTTATACCGCTATCATGTATGAGTATTTTGGCACATTTCTACAACAGAGCCTGTATTGATTTCATTGGTGCCTAGCAGGACTTGTGCATTTCCAAACAGTAACAGGCCCCGAGAGCGGGTCGTTACAAGAAATATGTACATTATACTCATATATACAGAAATAGGGTATTACAAATATGTTGGCGGAGTATCTTTCCATCTACGGCGGCACTATCTACTACAGAGGCATAGTATATGGCATTAACTGAAGCGGTGAAAGAGGCGATATGGCTGATGGGCTTGATGGATGATCTGGGAGTCTACCAAGAGTGGTACGATGTCCATCGTGATAGCCAGAGTATAGTGCACTTGGCTAAGAATCAAGCCTTCCATGCTCGCACTAAGATAATCAATGTGAGATTCCGCTTTGTCAGGGACTATGTTGGAGAAGAAGACGACGATATCAACTTGCTTAAGATCGAAACAGAGGACAACCTGGCGGACATGCTGACGAAGGTTGTATCGGGAGTCAAGTTTAAGAATTGTTTGGACTTGTTCAATGTGGTTCCTCGATGAAGTTGACGTCGGCCCCAGGAGGGGGCATCGTGACGTGAAAGAGTCGATCGGTCTTAGGAGGGGACTTTCGTAGCTCGGTGGAGCATTCGGTCCTTCAGGACATTTGGCTCTTCGGAGGAAAAAGGCAAGGGAACACCCGTTGATGCTCTACCAAGGCGATGCAGTGAGGGTCATTCGATGGTCGAAGGCTCGAATCTCGCCAAGATGGAGATTTGTGGAAGTTGGATCGATTCGATGTAGAAGAATCATTGGTTGTAAAGACGAGTTACATTGTGCAGAGATAACTCAGCGGTGTTTGGGTTTGACCTATCTGACTTTGCACAAGTTAGATACGATGATGATAAGCATTTAGTCTTCTACAGAGCAGTTGGTCGATCGGCTGTCAGTTCAAGTCTGATGGTCGATCGATCGGCATTGGGTCGTTCGGTCATAACTTGGTTGAAGTCTGTGTTCGGTCGAACAATCGTATTGCGGCTCATTGGTCAATAGCTCATATACGTGGCTCGGCACTTCGGTCATTTGGTACAGAAGGAAGATCGCTCGGTCAAAGTGAGCCCATTAGGATGCAGCCCATTAGGATGCGGCGGAGGCTAACTAGAGTTCAGCACATTGATAGCGTAGAGCTATGATTAGATTGGATGCAGTGAATTACGGGATCCGTATCTGTAGGAGATCCTAGCCAATGTGGCACCTAGTGTAACCTAGGGTTATAAATAAGGGGTTTTAGGTTAATGTTTTGGGTGGAACATTCAGAGAGAATCAGAGCTGCCATTTGTGAGAGCCAACTTTGAAAGATTGTTGTGAGCTTTTTGGAGAGATCTTATGTGATTCTTCTTTGTAGGATGAAGAGAAGATTTGTATTGATCTTTCCTTCTGTAATAAAGCGCATCGGTGTTCCCCCTTGACCGGTCCATGGCCTAAAAGCAGTTCTCTTTGTGCTCTATAGATTTATTTGTTTGCGCATCTTTGTTTCGGAGTTCTTCGGCGATCCTTGTGTTTGCGTCTCAGTGCACAATAAGGCTATGTAAACACCACTTTGCATGCCCTTATCTCCATTTTGATGTAGAAGTTGATTGTTCATTCCTTTACATTTCTTTACATTTGGCATGTGTTATGACTAGTTTGTGTATAAGACCCTCAAACTATCAAATTTTCAAGCTAATTAAACTGCAAGCTAAAAACATGAGATAACCATTACATGTAAGCCCGTAAAACTAACATATTTATTATACCTAAAAACATGCCAAACTCAGGTATTGATTAATTTTTGTTATACACTTAAAGATTTTAATTTAACAAATGCATTCTTTTAACTTACATGTGCATTTGCACGTGCGAAAACCTAGTGTTTCTAAATTAGATGCCTTCAAAAATTAAATCCGTGTTATGAGTGGGGGATACTTACGGTCTCCCCCCTCATTTATCCACCATAAACACCCCACAACATGGTAGTGGGATGGACCTCTGGCATATTAGAGACCATTGGTCTCCCCTCTTATGATCATGATATAATAAAATAGGACCATTGGCCATTGCCATGCCTGATTGATCTCCAACACGTTATCAGCATGATAAAGCTCTAGAAAAAATTTTTGAGCCACAAAAATTTCATATTCCCCACAAAATTTCCCTCTTGCGAAGGAATCTTGTAGTTGAGGTAAAGCTTTTGCGACGACAATCGATTTGCGGCAAAGCTTTCACAGATTACGGGAGCGGGGATTTTTATCAATGGATTTTATTTGTTCTTCCCTAGATCTTTGATCTAGAGGTAAAAATTTATTCCGTTAGATATATATTATAGACCATCTTCTATTACATTTGTATGTTGATTGTTTTACTCAAATCAACATATCAAAAAATAGAATTAAAACGTCAACTTCCCCTTATTTGTTGTTTATAATAGATTTTTACAAAATAACAAAATTAACAAAATTAAACCCCAAGCCCCCCCCCCCCCCCACAGCGGGGGTTCCTCACGTCTGCCCCCTAGTCGGGGGGGAGGGGGGCTCCCCCGCGCCGCCGCTTCGGGGTGGCCTCCGATCCCACACTGCCCCCCAGTCGGGGGGCTCATTTCCGGTGTCGGGGCTCATATGCCGCCGCCCCCCCCCTGTCGGGGGCACAGTCGCCCACCGCCCCTCAGTCGGGGGGCTCTGCCCCCCCCCCCCCCTCGGGGGCACTTTCGCCCGCTGCCCCCCCCCCCCAGTCGGGGGCTCCACTGCCCCCTGTCGGGGGCACTGTCGTCCCACTGCCCCCTCCCAGTCAAGGGGGGGCTCCATCGCCTCACCACCCCCCTGGCCGTCCGGGAGGGGGGGCTCTCTCCGATTTGCACCGCCACCCCCCGGTGGGGGGTATCTCTGTTGGAGGGGGCTGATTTTCTGCGCCGCCCCCTCCCCACTTTTCGGACAGATGGGGGCTCCTCCCTCTTCTCCGCCCCCCTATCGGGGGCAGGAGGGACGTCCAGAAGCTCCGCCCCGGGGAAGATGCCGGCGAAATTGAGAATTATTTGCTTGCTTGCAAATTAAACATGGGGGTTTTGAAATCAAAGTGGGGATGATGACGAAATTGAACATTGGGGATTGGGGGAGATGATGAAATTGTTTTCAATTTCATTTTTTCTTGGGGCTGAATATATTATTTTTGCAACACTAAAAATATGAGCTTTTAGCCCATTTACCTATTTATTATAAATATAAATAAAGATTTTTTTTGGCTGTTGGGCCTGAAGCCCGCAGCAAGCCTAAGGGCCTTTTATTGTAATAATTGGGTTATTTTATTTTCTTGTTTTAAATATAAATTTAACTCAGAAAAAAATCAATTAAATCTAGAAATATATCAGAAAATACCAGAATATTAGTGGAAATTCTGAAAAATCTAGATAATTGATATATTGCATTAATATATTCTTTTGGGGATTCTTTTTGTTTTTGGTCCATATAAATATCATTAACATCAATATCATCAATATCTGCATAATTTGGATTAATTAGATTTTTTTATTTAATAATTCTAAAAGGTCTTGAGATCGCTCTGCCGTTAGTTATCTAACCTAACGGTACATGATATGTCTCCACGTGACCCAAGTAATTATTAAATATTTTATATTTCTCCAATATATTGTGTGCGATGTTGATTAAATTAAATTTGATATGCATGTAATGTTGCACAATTATTTATGCATGTGTTTGTTACATAATTTATAAATTGCGTGGATGTTCAATAAATTACGTTGTGGTTTTGGATCGGCCAATTTGTCACCATTTTATATTCATTGCATTTTCTTTTCTTTTTTGAGAGAAATTATAGTGATGATATAATTTGTATAAAGCCAAAGACCGAAGTTTCTTTCCTTAAATTGCAAATTTGCAGGGACCCAATGGGTTTCCAGGTTGTAATTTTTCATTTTAGTCTTTTGTATTTCATGGACTGTATAATTTTGGACTTTGGACTTTATTATATGGTGACTGGCCGATCCACTCAACTAATTTATTAACTTTACATGAATTTTTAATATATGTTTTATTAATTCATGTCATTTTAAATGCATAGATAAAATGGCAAAAATAGCGAGCGTTGACTTTGAAGTTCTCGATGCGGCTGGAAAGAATTATCTGAGTTGGCATGTGGACCTGAAGTTCCACTTGCGCCTACAGAGCCTAATGGCCACAATCTCTACTCATGTTCCCGCAGCAACAGGCATTACTGAGGCAGCTTCTACACCAAAAGTCTCTGATGTAGATAAGGCAAAAGCCATAAGCTATATCAGACGACATATTGATCGGACCCTGAAGGCCGAGTATCTCACTGTAGAAGACCGACTAGAGTTATGGACTGCACTGGAGGACAGGTATAAGCATCAGAAAGATGTGATCCTCCCATGTGCACGTTATGAGTGGGAAAATCTCCATCTACAGGACTTCAAGTCCGTTGCAGAGTATAACTCGGGACTTCACAATATCACCTCACACCTGAAGCTGTGTGGTGAACAAGTGATGGAAGAACGCATGTTGGAAAAGACTTACACATCCTTCCATGAGAAGGATGTCATTCTCATGCAACATTACCGTGAACGCAAGTTCACTAAGTACTCTGAGCTGCACTCCTTCCTTCTCATGGCGGAGCAGAACAGAGACTTACTACTGGCCACCCATAACCTATGCCCTGCAGGCTCAGCTTCTCTCCTTGAGGCTCATAGAGTTTCTTCCCAGAAGCAGAAGAACAAACAGAAGGGAAAATTCAACAAAGAAAACCCCCTAAGAGGCAAGCCAGAGGTCCTCCCCAGCACAACATCCCTCCCCAGAGCAACAGATATGAGGGAAAGAAGAAACTCCAGTAGAAGAAAAAGAACACTGGATAGACGTCTATTCCCAAGAATAATTGGGAGGACAAATGTCACCGATGTGGCATGACTGGACATTGGTCCAGAAACTGTCGTACTCTACAAAACCTCCAAGATCTGAATCAGGCGAGCCTGAAGTCTCCCGTTGAAACAAATCTGGTAGACAACTAGCCGACATCCAAGTTCACACTGGATGACTTCAAGAATGAAGACCTCCTAGATCGATGTCATATTTATCTATTATGCATTTACTTTGTCATCTGTAATTGGTTTAATCTTTACTTTTTCAATAAATAAATGTCTTCCTTTTATTAAAGTATTGATTTCATTATCTATAGATGAAGTGTGAGTGCATAGATAAAATGGCAAAAATAGCGAGCATCGACGCACACAATCCTTCGAGAAAAAAGCTATTTTATTAGCTTAAATAATTATGATGGCCCTGTCATTGTTCAGGACTGTCTAACTTAATTGAAGGATTTGGTATAGCAATGATTATGCTCCCAAATAACACAAGACTAATAATAAAAGATGCACTTTTTTCTCCTAAATCAAATATGAATCTATTAGGTTTCAAAGATATTCGTTTAAACGGATATCACTTAGAAACTATAGATATACATAAGGATGAATATGTGTATGGTACTCGTCAAAAATACGGTTTAAAACTGTCTTAGAACGATTTAAGGGACTCCCGTCGGGTCTCTATCATACTTATATTAAACCTATAGAAGCTAATTTGACTATGCACCAGAAGTGCCTTTCATCGCCAGAATTCAAACTCTGGCATAACAGACTTGGTCACCCTGGATCTGCAATGATGCACCGCATCATCACCCACTCTTTAGGACATAATCTGAAAAACCTGAAGATTCTTCAGAAAGGTGATTTTCCATGTCTCCCTTGTTTCAAGGGCAAATTAATAACGAGACCATCCCTACTAAAAGTGGGATTAGAGTCTCCAAGCTTCTTGGAGAGAATACAAGGGGATATTTGCAGTCCTATTCACCCTGCAAGTGGCCCATTTCGGTACTTTATGGTACTGATAGATGCATCATCAAAATGGTCTTATGTGTGCCTCTTGTCCACCCGCAACCTAGCTTTTTCAAAGCTTTTGGCACAAATTATTAAGTTGCGGGCTCATTTTCCCGATAACTATATCAAGAAACTATGTTTTGATAATGCGGAAGAATTCACTTCTCAAGTCTTTCAAGACTATTGCCAAGCAACTGGCATCGAAGTTGAACATCCAGTAGCACATGTTTACATCCAGAATGGGTTAGCAGAATCTCTGGAAAAGAGACCGTAATGGATTGCCCATCCATTGCTGATACAATCTCAGTTGTCTGTGGATGCTTGGGGCCATGCCATACTGCATGCCGCATCGCTTATCAGAATACGGCCCTTTGGTAGCCATATTTTATCGCCGATGCAGCTAGCGTATGGTGCACCTCCTAATATGTCTCATTTGAGAGTGTTTGGCTGTGCAGTCTACGTCCCCATTGCACCACCTTAAAGTACCAAAATGGGTCCACAACGTCGTTTGGGTATCTATATAGGGTATGATTCACCCTCTATAATTAGATATCTTGAACCCCTGACGGGTGACGTATTTAAGGCACGTTTTGACGACTGTGAGTTTGATGAAAATATTTTTCCAAAAATAGGCACACAGTCTAAGAAGCCAGAAGCTTCTGAGACCATTTTTTGGGACACAAAGACTTTGTCTCATTATGATCCGTGTACTAGTCAATGTGAAGATGAGATCCTGAAGATCCTTCATCTTCAGAATATAGTACATTTACTACCGGATAATTTTACCGACAACCAGAAGATTGTCAGATCACACGTCCCTACTGCCAATACGTCAGCTAGGATTAACATCCCCAAAGATGGATACAATCCATCGGCATCAGAATCGGCTGTACCTCAATTAAAGAGAGGACGCCCACCATGTTCGAAGGACAAAGCTCCTCGAAAAAGAAAAAATCCTGGAGAAATTAAGATGAACCCTACACAAGATGCTAAGCTCAGACCAACTATCTCTCCCCTCCTACATTCCCATGAAGAGGAAACTAAAGGAGAAACATCATTAAATTTTGTACGTATTGGTGAGGTACTGGACAGAAAAAGCACTGTCGTCGACAACGAATTTGCGTTCAATATTGCCGAGCACGTCGCTGAATACGACGATGACATCGAACAACGATCTCTTGCTGAATGTAAACGCAGAGATGATTGGCCAAAGTGGAACGAGGCAATAGGAGTAAAGCTGGACTCACTCTTGAAACGCGAAGTTTTTTGACCAGTAGTCCAAACACCTAAAGGTGTAAAACATATGGGTTATAAGTGGGTTTTCGTCAGAAAAAGAAATGAAAATAACGAGATCGTATGCTACAAAGCATGGCTTGTAGCACAGGAATTCTCCCAACGACCGGGGATAGATTATGAACAAACCTACTCCACTGTTATGGATGCGATCATGTTTCGATTTTTGTTAAGCCTATCATCTCTAGAAAGCCTAGAAATGCAGCTCATGGATGTTGTGACTGCATATCTATATGGCTATATAGATAGAGAAATCTATATGAAACTCACTGAAGGATATAAATTACCTCCAGAGATAGCAGAGAGACCTCGGGACGTCTACTTTGTAAGCCTTCAAAGATCATTATATCGTCTTAAGCAATCGGGTAAAATATGGTATAACAGACTGAGTGATTTCCTTGCATAACAAGGTTTCACTAATAATGAAGTCTGCCCATGTAACTTTATTAAAAGATCGGGAACATGATTTGTTATAGTCGTCGTCTATGTGGACGACTTAAATCTCATTGGATCTCCTGCAGAGATCGCTGATATATCTGCAAGCCTAAAGAATACGTTTGAAATGAAAGAACTAGGCAAAACAAAGTATTGTCTTGGCTTGCAAATCAAACACCTACATGGTGGTATCCTATTACACCAATCCACATATACAAGGAAATTACTGAAAAATTTCCACACATATAAATGTCATCCTATAAGTACACCAATGGTCTTTAGATCCTGGGATGTACATAAGGACCCCTTTCGTCCGCTGGAAGAGGGGAAGGAAATGTTAGGTCCTGAAGTACCTTATCTTAGTGCCATTGGAGCACTTCTATATCTGGCTAACTGTACGCGCCCGATATATCGTTTTAAGTGAATCATCTAGCCCAATATACTACAGCGCCCATAAAGCACCACTGGAATGGAGTTAAGCAGCTTCTGCGCTACCTCCAAGGGTCAATTAACCTGGGATTATATGTCCCTGAAGGTGGATCTCCCACTTTAATTGGTTATGCATATGCGAGTTACAGGTCTGATTCTCACACCGAGAAATCACAGACTGGTTTTGTATTCACCTACAGTGGACAACCATCTCCTGGAAACCTGTAAAGCAAACTACTACATATATTTCTTCCAACCACTCCGAGCTCCTCGTGATCCATGAAGCAAGCAAAGAATGTGAATGTTGAGTATTGATTCTCCGGATTTGGTTTTGATGATGAACAAACATAAATATCGTGAACTAACTCTTTGTGAGCGCAGTTATGGAGATCATCGCCAAACTTCTATGAACATCAAAAGTGACGTCTCGAGACTTCTCAAAGCGCGTGATCGTATGCTTGAAGCTTCGTTGAAGGTCAAGGACCATTATTGAAGTCAAGAGATTCGGATCGAAGCGATTGAAGACGGTTCGTCAAGTTTTATTTATAGTCTTCTAGCTTCGTTTCGTATATTGTTAAGCCTTGAGTAGGTCTTACGTTTTAATCTTCATAACGCTCCTATCTTAGAGCTAGGATCTTATTAGAAGCCCATAGAATCTTTCCTGAAGCTTAACGCTTCTCATCGCGGCTTCTTGTGCATGTTAGTTGGTTCAAGAAGAAGAACCAACCGACTAGATGGCAATCTAGTCGGTCGTCAATGCTTCTTGAACCGACTAGAATGCCTTGTTCATTTTCAGCTCAGTTACTGTTTACAGTTAGTTGGTCCAAGAAGGTTCACCGACCGACTAGTTGTGAAACTAGTCGGTTAGGAATCCTTCTTAGACCGACTAGTTGAGCTTCCATTTTTGAGCCTAACTTACTGTTTACAGTTAGTCGGTCAAAGCACAACGACCGACCGACTAGTTGAGAAACTAGTCGGTTGAAAGTTGTTCTTAAATCGACTAGCTGTATTTGAATTCAGCCTATTCTATTTCAGCTGTTAGTCGGTCAAAGAACACTCACCGACCGACTAGTTGTGAAACTAGTCGGTTGGCAAGTCTTCTTAGACCGACTAGTTCTATATTCCCTGAACTATTTCTTTTGGATGTTCACCTGTTAGTCGGTTCATGTTGAATCACCGACCGACTAGTTGAGAAACTAGTCGATCAGTGATCCTTCTTTGACCGACTAGTCTGCTTCAGAATAGAGCCGTTGGAGCATTTAATGCCACGATTTTTGCTCTCTCTTTCATCTATCCTATATATACTTGAAGGGCTGCTTTCATAGAATTCAAGGCTGATATTTATTGAAGTTTAGATATCAAAGAGAAGCAATTAATTCTCTTTTCCAAGCTCATTCATTTCTCTTGAATCTCTCCCTCACTCTTATTTCAAAAGAGAGATTCATTGATTGTGAGCCTTTCAAGCCAAGAGCTTGATTCTAGGTCACCAACTCCTCCCTAGGCTTCCATTACTGGTCAACATCTTGGAGCTAGGGTTTGGTGCCTTCATATTCCCCAAAATCCTTCTTGCCCTAAATCGTAAGTTTTACTCAAGGCATAGGGTTTTGTGGTAAGCATGTCTTATTTCAATTACTTTGAATATTGCAAGTGTTTTACTCTCGGTTGTGAGAGTTGTGTGTGATCCCGGTTTGTGGGAGTCACATTTTCATTTATGTATGATTTGATCTTGTAGAGGTTTTCTACAAGTATTTCATAGTGCAAATTTGAGTTAGAGGATTCTAACTCAAGTATCCGGAGGGGATCGGGGTGTTTGGGACGTAGGATCATCGGGAACAAGTCGGGGAGACTTGGGTGGATCCGAACCCGTTAATTCGTTTGTTTGCGATTGATTTTCTTTGTTGTCAATATTTTCATTTCCGCATTATTGGTTGAGTTTGCAAGATAATTAGAAATTATCTTCTTAATTATTTTAAAGTATTATTCACCCTCCCAACCCCCCTCTAGTACTTGTGCAGTAGCTATCAGGGCATTACATTTGGTATCAGAGCCAAGTTCATAGCTATGTCTTCCAACGACAACAAGAACGTTCGTCCACCTTCAGACTATAGCACCTTCAGGAACCGTGAAGGAGCTTCTTCGGTGATGGAAGGACACTCCTCGACTAGGCCTCCCTTCTTCAACGGTACCAACTATGGGTACTGGAAATGCCGGATGGAAACGTTCCTCCAGAGTACTTCACTATGGAGAGCCACGTTGACGGAGTACGTCAAGCCCGAAGAAGAAGATTTCGCTAAGTGGACTACCGCGGAGGTCGCCGCAGAGGTAAGCAATGCCAAGGCAATGAATGCCTTGCAATTCCCTTTGGAGCCCGAAGACTTCAACAAGATATGCACATGTAAGAGTGCATATCAAATCTGGAACTCACTCCTCATCCTGCCTGAAGGAACGAGTAGGGTAAGAGACTCCAAACTCGTTGTTGTAAATAAATATTTCGAATTATTTCATATGCAACAGAGTGAGAAGATGAAGGAGTATTATGCTCGCTTCGTTGACATCACCAACGAGTTGGAGGCTCTTGGTAAAACCTACACCCAAAAGGAGAAAATCTCAAAGATAATTGACGGACTTCCTTCGTGTTGGGAAAAACGTACCTTCGCCATGGAGGAGGAACTCATTCAATTTGAGAGGAATGATGTTTGGGATCTTGTTCCATTGCCTTCGAAGAACCACCCCGTTATAGGAACGAAGTGTATTTTCAAGAACACGACCGACGAGAACCAAATCGTCATCCGGAACAAAGCTCGGTTAGTAGCTCAAGGCTACCGGCAAGAGGAAGGTATAGATTTCGAAGAATCCTCTGCTCCGGTAGCTAGATTAGAATCTATTAGATTATTGTTATCTGTTGCATGCCATAAAGATTTTAAACTCTTTCAAATGGATGTAAAAAGTGCGTTTTTAAACGGAGATGTTGTTGAGGAAGTTTATGTTTCTCAACCTCTGGGTTTTATAAATGAAAAATTTCCAAATCATGTTTTCAAACTTAAGAATGCACTTTAAGGTTTGAGAAAGCTCCTCGAGCTTGGTATGACCGTCTAAAGAACTTTCTTTTGGATTTGGGTTTTAAAATGGGTGAAGTTGATTCTACATTATTTGTTAAGTACTCGAATAATGATATTATTTTAGTTCAAATTTATGTTGATGATATCATTTTCGGTGCTACTAACTTCACTCTTTGCGAAGAGTTTTCTAATGTTATGAAGGATCAATTTGAGATGAGCCACATGGGTGAGCTCAAATATTTCTTAGGTCTCCAAATTCGCCAAATGAACGATGCAATCTTCATCCACTAAACCAAGTACACGGTGGAGTTGCTAAAGCGATTTGGAATGGAGAATGCCGCGGGCAAGAAGACTCCAATGAGCACGACTACACATCTTGATAAAGATACCGGCGGCAAAGATGTAAACATTCGTTTATATCAAGGTATGATAGGTAGCTTATTATATCTTATTGCTAGTAGGCCCGATATTATGTTTGCCGTATGTGTATGTGCTTGTTATCAGTCTCAACCTAAGGAATCTCACTTAGTAGCGGTAAAACGTATTTTCCGTTACTTAAGTTACACACTAGACTTTGGATTACTTTATCCAAAGTCTAGCACATACGAGTTAATCTCATATAGTGACGCAGATTATGCGGGATGCAAATCCGACAGGAAAAATACTAGTGGCACTTGCCATTTTATAGGAAATTCTCTTGTCTCTTGGTTTTCCAAGAAGCAGAATTCCGTATCACTTTCTACCACCGAGGTGGAATATATTGCCGCCGGTGCTGCGTGTGCTCAGGTTCTTTGGATGAGACACACTCTTAAAGACTTTGGTATAAACTGTGATACTTGCCCTATCATGGTGGACAACCAAAGTGCAATTTGTCTCTCTAATAATCCGGTACACCATTCCCGTTCTAAACACATAGATGTCCGTCACCATTTCTTAGATGATCATGTTGCTAAAAAGGACATCATTTTAGTGTACGTTGAAACCCAGAAGCAAATCGTCGATATTTTCACGAAACCACTCAAGGAAGACTCCTTTGTGCGGTTACGTCGAGAATTGGGGATTATGGGTGAATCCGAGATTTAGGATTCATATTTTGTTTAATAATCTTGCATGATTTTAAATTTCTTTATATATGCTCATGCTAGATTAATTGAGATTTTCTGGATTTTTGGTTGAATTTTCGGAATTAATGCTCGAAATATTCATGAACGTCGTATTTAAGATTTTCGATGTTTTATGGGGTAGTATAATGATTAATGAGAGTATTTCGATGTTTCATCCAAGTGCGCGTAGGAGAGAACTCAAAATTTCAAATTTTCAAATTTTTGGACTCTCTTAGTCGGTTCATGTTCATTGACCGACCGACTAGATTGAGTTCTAGTCGATCAGTGAATGAACTCAGACCGACTAACTCAAGCCCTAATTTTTGGCTTCAGTTACTGTTTGCACTTAGTCGGTTCAAGCTCATTGGCCAACCGACTAGATCGTCATCTAGTCGGTCAGTGCTTAAACTGTGACCGACTAAATGCATCGGGGGCTGTTGTGTCTTTTGGCCTCCAAATCGACTTATTCACTCCCGCACCGATTAGATTCATTTCTAATCGGTGCAAAAGTCTCTCATCCCCGAAAACCCCTTCAACCTCTTCGACTTCCTCCGTCGATTGCGTCCATTTCCGGCCATCTCCTCCTAGGTTGCCGTCGATCTCCCTCTCTCCTCCACCCTAGGGTAACTCTCTCACTCCCTCTTAGCTTCTAGGGTTAGGTATCTTCGATTTTTCCGTCGGTTTCTAGTGTTTGTCTAGGGTTTGTCTTTCGATCTAGCTGTAGATTTCTAGTTCGTGTGTGCGTGTCTCGTCTCGATTATGGTGAAGATGAGTATCCCCATCCGACCCTCGAGTCCTTCTCCTATGACCGTAGAGTCTCCGTCTACGGACCCCCCCCCCTCAACCCAAACGCCGAGCCAAATCGACCCATCCATCTTCGTCTTAGCCTCCTCTTAAGAAGAAGAGGACGGCGACCGTGAAGCCTAGAGCCCAATCTCAGCCCAAACCCAAGCCTAGGAAGCAGACCGTGTCTCCAGCTTCATTCCGTGCACCCTCTCCTCCCGATGACTCCGACACTGAGTATATTCCGGAGACCGAGCATACCGCTAGGGATCCTACTCCTCCTCCTCGATCTAGCACTCGTCCGTCTAGGGGAAAGGCTCCCATGCCAGTAGGCGGTGTCGATATATCGCTATGTCGCGATGACCCGATGTGTCTCACGGCATACAACCGTATTGAGCACTGTCCACTGTTATTGGAGCACTTCGTTCAGTTCTCTGATTTCCCTCATCTCGCCGATCTTCTTTCCGATAGCGGTCTCATTGATTATCTTCGCCATGACCCTAAGGCGAATCCTCCCCCGTACCCCCGTCTTGTCAAGCTATTCTATGCGAATCGTGTCCGGGGTCAGTATGACAACACCCATTCCATTGAGACGACTGTCTTGGGGACACCGATTGTCCTCACGGCAGAAATCTTAGGGGATTTGATAGGTGCCTCATCTTCTGGCCTTCTTCCAGCTGATATCTCTGTTGATGATATTTCTGATCTTGACCAAGTCGTGCTTGCCGATATGTTTCATGTGATCCGTCCCGCCATGATTGGCGTCCCTTCTAAATATTTCAAGCCAAATGCCTGGGTTCTTAATAATATGATCTTGAAGTCGTGTCTCCTTCCGAAGTACGGCTCATCTAGCTTACCATCCCAGCCATTTCTTAAGCTGATCTACGCCATCTTCATTGGGATCGAGATCAATTGGGCACGGATTATTCTTGACAAGATGGACTCTTTCAAATGTATTCGAAAGTCCACCAAGTCAGCCCACATTCCATATCCGTGCCTATTGACTCTCGTTTTCTGTCACTTTGGCGTCCCTCTCCCTCCAGATGACCAGCGTCCTCTTGGTTCTCCTCTGAATGCGACGGCCGTCAAGAAGTCTCTTGTGATGATTCGTCACGTTCAGAGGACGACCCCTTCAGCTTCAGCTTCACCTTCTGCTCCTCCTGCTCCTACTCTCGTTGAGTTTGCACTTTCGTTGAGACGTGTGGAGTCTCGTTGTGCTCGTTCTGAGGAGATGCTTTCTCGCATCTGTTCTCACTTTGGTATTGAGATTCATCCGTCTGTTTCTGACGAGGAAGAGATGGATGAGGCTGAGCTCCAGGAGCTTGTTAGATCTGCTGCTCGTGCCCCTGAGGGTACGTCTGCTCGTGCTGCTGCTACTTCTGCTGGTGATCCCGAGAGCACACCTGCTGCCACCATTCCTCCGGTGGATACTTCGTCTGTTGGTGCTCCCGCGACCACTCCCGTTGTCACTCTCCCATCTGTTGACACTACAGTCGTTGCTGAGACCACCACCCCTCCTGCAGAGCCTGCTGCTGCTGCTGACCCTGCCTCCACCTCCTGAGCTTGCGTTGGAGGACTCTCCCTATGCACATTGGATGATATACTTTGTAGTGAGAGAGTGGGGTAGGATAGTTTGGGTGGTTCTGGATTTTTGATGTATTTTTGGTGTTTTGATGCTACACTTTTGTTGTATGATCATTTTGATGTCTGTGAGATATATGTTGTATGATGTGCTCCGATCGTTCGATCGTTATTATGTATGTTGGCGGATGTATATTTTTGATGTAACCATGTTCTTATATATATATACATCGTGTTGCCATTTACTTTCGTGTGCACATCACTTATATTTTTGTCTCTGATGTTGGCTTCGTCACTCGATGATTACATTTGATTTAATAGAAATTATTTCTATGAAAAAATAGAATTGTTTTCCATGCACTAAATTCATCAAGAATGTTGATATTGGAGAGTATGTTACATAACTCAATACGTGAAATTAATTTGAGTTTTGATGATTTTATTTTTCCGATTATTGACTATGGTCTCGTTGGCACGTTTTGATTTACTTCGTATTTTTCTTTGGTGTCATTTGGACCATGGTCGTATTCTACGACTCCCGTGCTTTTATATTTTAGCCATTGTTGTTGTCGTTGATCTCCTCCCGCTCTTTTTGCTTATGCCAAAGGGGGAGAGAATTAATAATGACGATGTGCTACATGATAATTCAAAGCAATTTACCGTGAATCTAATTTGATATGTTAGATTCAGGGGGAGTTAAGATATAAAAATGGATTTCAAATCCGATATTTCAATAATTGAATTCTCATTTTTTACTTTCCTCGTCTGCTTGATGCGTATGATTATTATTTAATTTGGAATTAACGTGTCATCAATGCAGGGGGAGTAAGTAAATTTCAGTTGAATCATTATTATTGATTATTATTTATGTTGGTTTGTCATCAACAAAAATGGGGAGAATATTGAGTATTGATTCCCCGGATTTGGTTTTGATGATAAACAAACATAAATATCGTGAACTAACTCTTTGTGAGCGCAGTTATGGAGATCGTCGCTAAACTTCTATGAACATCAAAAGCGACGTCTCGAGACTTCTCAAAGCACGTGATCGTATGCTTGAAGCTTCGTTGAAGGTCAAGGACCATTATTGAAGTCAAGAGATTCGGATCGAAGCGATTGAAGACGGTTCGTCAAGTTTTATTTATAGTCTTCTAGCTTCGTTTCGTAGATTATTAAGCCTTGAGTAGGTCTTACGTTTTAATCTTCATAACGCTCCTATCTTAGAGCTAGGATCTTATTAGAAGCCCATAGAATCTTTCCCGAAGCTTAACGCTTCTCATCGTGGCTTCTTGTGCATGTTAGTTGGTTCAAGAAGAAGAACCAACCGACTAGATGGCAATCTAGTCGGTCGGTAATGCTTCTTGAACCGACTAGAATGCCTTGTTCATTTTCAACTCAGTTACTGTTTACAGTTAGTCGGTCCAAGAAGGTTCACCGACCGACTAGTTGTGAAACTAGTCGGTTAGGAATCCTTCTTAGACCGACTAGTTGCGCTTCCATTTTTGAGCCTAACTTACTGTTTACAGTTAGTCGGTCAAAGCACAACGACCGACCGACTAGTTGAGAAACTAGTCGGTTGGAAGTTGTTCTTAAACCGACTAGCTGTATTTGAATTCAGCCTATTCTATTTCAGCTGTTAGTCGGTCAAAGAACACTCACCGACCGACTAGTTGTGAAACTAGTCGGTTGGCAAGTCTTCTTAGACCGACTAGTTCTATATTCCCTGAACTATTTCTTTTGGATGTTCACCTGTTAGTCGGTTCATGTTGAATCACCGACCGACTAGTTGAGAAACTAGTCGGTCAGTGATCCTTATTTGACCGACTAGTCTGCTTTAGAATAGAGCCGTTGGAGCATTTAATGCCACGATTTTTGCTCTCTCTTTCCTCTATCCTATATATACTTGAAGGGCTGCTTTCATAGAATTCAAGGCTGATATTTATTGAAGTTTAGAGATCAAAGAGAAGCAATTAATTCTCTTTTCCAAGCTCATTCATTTCTCTTGAATCTCTCCCTCACTCTTATTTCAAAAGAGAGATTCATTGATTGCGAGCCTTCCAAGCCAAGAGCTTGATTCTAGGTCACCAACTCCTCCCTAGGCTTCCATTGCTGGTCAACATCTTGGAGCTAGGGTTTGGTGCCTTCGTATTCCCCAAAATCCTTCTTACCCTAAATCGTAAGTTTTACTCAAGGCATAGGGTTTTGTGGTAAGTATGTCTTATTTCAATTACTTTGAATATTGCAAGTGTTTTACTCTCGGTTGTGAGAGTTGTGTGTGATCCCGGTTTGTTGGAGTCACATTTTCATTTGTGTATGATTTGATCTTATAGAGGTTTTCTACAAGTATTTCATAGTGCAAATTTGAGTTAGAGGATTCTAACTCAAGTATCCGGAGGGGATCCGGGTGTTTGGGACGTAGGATCACCGGGAACAAGTCGGGGAGACTTGGGTGGATCCGAACCCGTTAATTCGTTTGTTTGCGATTGATTTTCTTTGTTGTCAATATTTTCATTTCCGCATTGTTGGTTGAGTTTGCAAGATAATTAGGAATTATCTTCTTAATTATTTTAAAGTATTATTCACTCCCTCTCTAATACTTGTGCAGTAGCTATCAGGGCATTACATGTGCGTGACTTCGTTCAGTGATTCATCAGATCTTAATGTCTACCGGCCTGAAGACTGGTGACCTTGAGCCAACCACGATATTTGAGGACAATGCAGCCTGCATAGCTCTACTACAGACTGGTTTCATCAAGGGTGACAAGACGAAGCACACGACCTACAAAAGGAGAATCAAGTCGAAATACAGCAGATTCAGTCTTGTAATAATTTAGCTGATTTGTTCACTAAGGCTCTGCCTGTAAAGCTTATAAAAGGAATCAGGATGAGACAGTTGAGAGACCTACAAGCCTTAAGCTTGTACGGATCAGGGGGAGTAACCTGTGGGTTGTACTCTTTTTCCTTAAGACTGTTAGTTTTTCCCACTGGGTCTTTTACAGCTAAGGTTTTAACGAGGCAAACATGTTTACTCTGGATCCAAAAGTATCCACCTCATTAGCATCATGAATCCTAAAGTATTCATATGCTAAGTCCAATGTAATGAATGGGTAAGGGGGAGTGTTATGAGTGGGGGAGACTTATGGTCTCTCCCCTCATTTATCCACCATAAACACCCCACTACATGGTAGTGGGGTGGATTTTTGGCATACTAGAGATCATTGGTCTCCCCTCTTATGATCATGATATAATAAAATGGGACCGTTGGCCATTGCCATGGTTGATTGATCTCCAACAATCCTAAATAAAGTTTTCTTCTATTTGTTTATTTGCTGCCATGAAGTAGAAAAATGAAAGTACCATATAAATTAGATAATTTGTTTAAATTGGAGTTAGCTCTAAATTCTAACTGTGAAGGATGAAACAAATATAAGTTTGAGTTGTACCACTCATACAAATGATTTTTTGTTCAAAATATTTTACTTATCAAAATGCTAAATTTATGAAAGCACTCCCTTCAATTGCCGAATTTTACGAAAACCCCATCTAATTTTTTATGCAAGCAAAATCCCGGAAAAATATTTCATACATTTTGCAATAAGCCTATTCCACAAGTCTACCATCCAAACTATGGTCATCTGAGATTGTGCAGCACTATCCTTCGTCTTGCCTTAATACCTTAAAAATAATATTTAAGTTGAATATTGAAAATGATAAAAATAACAATTTTTTCCATAAAACTACAGAACGTGCTAAAAACTAATACAACATTAAAAATCATATAACCATTAATTAATGAGTAATTTATATATAAAAAAGGAGAAATTATGTTTTAACTCAAATAAATATTTTGTCTATCCATATTAGTAACTAAATGTGTTAGGGGTCTCTTTAAAAATAGAAGTTTTTAAGGCTTCATGCATATAAAAAAGGTAGAAGGATGTTTATTATAAAATGGGGCAAAGTTGATGGGGTTTTCGTATATTTACCCTTTATCTAGATAACACGACTTTTCTAAGCATCCAGACTTTGAAACACAAACAACATTTGACCATCTTGAGGGACATTTCCTAAAATATTTTTGCAGTATTAATTCATTGATTGGGATGTTATATAGGATTTTTGGAAGATATATCAATTGTGACAATTAGCAGTCACGTGCACAATACAAAATTGGTATTGTTATTTAGGGTGTGTTTGGTTAGTGGGAAAAGGAAAGAAAAGGAAGGAAAATAAGAAGGAAAATGATTTTCCATTGTTTGGCTCAAAAGAAAAGTGAAAAGAAAAAGAAAATGAAGGAAAAGAGTGGAAAATAAATAGTAAAACTTTTCCTTCAACTTTTCCTCCTCTTGACCCAAGGAAAATGAGGGAAAACAAAGCAAAACTAACTATTCTTACATTCATGCATTTGTGTTTTTTAACAAATATAATTAGTAGCTATTTTTAATGAATTCATGAATAATTCATGAATTCTTTTCAAAAAATTATGAATGAATTTTTCAAAAAATCACGAATTATTATCAAAATTTTACACATGAATTATTTAAAATTCGCAAATTATTCAAAATTTACGAATTTTTCCCGAATTTTTCAAAATAGTAAGTGAATAATTCGGAATTTTTTTAAAAAATCATGAATATTTAAATTATTTTTATTCATGAACTTGTTCAAAAAATTCGCGAATCATTCGTGTAATTTTCGCATTTTGCTTGAAAAATTCGCGCATTATGCACGAATTTTTCTAATAGTTTGTAAATTATTTCCAATGTTTTTATATAATTTGTAAATTATTTATGTACTATTTAATACCACATTATTTATGAATCATGATATTTGTATGGTTAGAGAATTATTTGTTAGAATTCGTAATTTATTTGCTAACTTTCTGAATTATTCAGAACAACTAACAAATTTTTAATTTATTATGAGACTAAAATACCTCTTAAATTTTTTAAGCAAATTATTTATAAAGTTAGCAAATACACCTCTTAAATTATTTAGCAAAAACACATCTTAATTTTTTTCGTTTTGAATTAATAACATAATGGTAGAAATTTCCTTATTTTCCTTTGAACTTTCTTCAAAATTTTCTTTGGCAACCAAACATGAGAAAGAATCTCATTTCATTTTCATTTCACTTTTCTTTCTTTTTCATTTTCATTTCACTTTTCTTTCATACATTTTCTTTCAATGACTGGAATCTTTTTTTTGGCAGGGGTGCTAAATTGGCAAAACTAAACTTGGATTCAGATTTCATATCATATTATGCGACATCCAATCCTGAAATATGACTGCATAATTTTGTTACATGATTGCAAATTATGTATGGTATTAAGAAACTACACAGATTATTTTGTGATAATAAGCCTGTAGTTTTATATTCTAACAATAACATGAACTTGACAAAGTTAAGGTATTCATAGATCTAGTTTCTCGTTGTTAACTAAAAGTTCGGAGTGAACAGTGTCTATAGAGCACATCAGAACACACTATATGGTTTTGGATCCACTAACTAAGGGACTGCCATGCAGAAGGTTTCATGAGCACTTTGCTCTTATGGGTGTCATGTCAGTTAAGAATATTCAGTTCTAGTGGGAGTTTGTTCTTTTGGGTGCTCATATAATATAGACATTTTCAGATTTTCAGTTTAAGGTTATTTTCTATAGAAATACCGATTTTGTTGTGGTTTGATCTCATTAACGTTTACGGGAGAACCAATTGTAAATATGTATGTTGAGATCACATTATATGAAATTTCCATGCTACACATACACATCATAATTCATGTCATTCATTTATTTTAGCATATATGGCCATTGATGGGTCGAGTTATGTGACAAATGCCGCTTTGACCCTATGTTAAAATGATTGAGGTACCAAATTGGTTATAGATACATTCTAGTAATGATAGCATATTGAGTACTTGTTCGGTTATTTATGTATACCATAATTATAAGGTTTGACATATAGTCCAAATGGGAGATTGTTGGATCGTTAATCCAACATTGGGCTTATGTGTACAATAATTATGTAACACACGCTGTCATATTAAGTTAAGCCCAATAAAGTGATCTAAAAAGTTATTTGGTTAAACGGGCTTTAATGTATTGTTAGGGTGTGTGCGTTTAATGTGTAGAGACATGTGTGCTTTCTGTTTTAATGATGTGCTAAATCAGAAACCCAATAGGCATTAAGACTCTTTGCCTATAAATATGTGGTCTGGTCTCTAGATCTCACGAACGAAGAGCCATTTTTTCTGCATCACATCGACAGCTTATAGACAGAGAAAAGCTAAAGGATTTCTCTCGGGGATTCGCGTAGATCTAGAAGGCCAACCACACGGATCTACAGATCAAAGCGCTATGAATTCAGGTACGCTACCACATTAAGTTTTCAGTTTGTCTTAGTGACACTGATTTGACATGCTTAAACTAGATTATTTAGCGAAGGTTTTTCGTAGAATAATTTAGATCTGAGCCCCAACATACCAAACCTACATGGAGTCTAAGTTATGTACTTATTTATTTGTCCCGCAAAAAAAGATAAGTAATTTGGTGTAAAAAGGAAACAAAATCTCCTGCACACCTTTCTCACTTCCCGGAAAAAACACTTTTCTTTCCCCTAAACCCCAGATATGAACCGCAGGTGCTGTAATAAAATCATAACATCAGGACCGGGAACATGCACCAGGAGTCCTAACGGGCACGGAAGGCGGGAGAAAGTTTTGTCTTAACTTGTTCCAAGGGTACAAATTCTCACTCTTCAAATCCCTTCTCTTTCTCTCGCTCCCCACTAAAACCCAGAACCTTCTGGTTTCCAAAAGAAAAGGAAAAACAGCAGCAATCAACTAAATTCCTCGCCATCAGACATTAAAAGCTACCGATCTCCTGCAAGTCTTCTCGCTTCAAATTCTCCTCGCTAAAGGATTTATTTCAATGTGAGTTCAGTCTTAAAGTCATATGATTTCTGCCGTTTTTTCCTGTTATTGCCTTTTTTGGGGAATAACTTCGCGTATTGCAATCTCTGTTCTGTCACGTTTCTTGAATCTGGCGCTATACGGATGCAACTTAATACAAAGTAGTTGACATTATGCGTGCTAGTTAATCGACTAATAATTTTGGTTAATTTTTTCTGAATTTACTCCAATATTTATTAGCTTGGTTAGAGTTCATATTTTGAATTCATGCTCTTTGGGGCTTGAATTTCTGATTTTTAGGGCCTCAATTGATTTTTTTTAAAAAGCTATGCCAGTTCCCTGACTGAAAATCATTTTGTTACTAGCTATTACGTACGTAATCAATACTGGATAATATAAAAATTTGTATGTTACAATATGAATAAAGCAATATTTTGAGCTATGCTCGTGATGTCACCAATTATTAGAATTCTATGTCGATAGACTCATGCACCAAATTTGACCCAATTCGGCCCTGTCAATAGAAATGAAGTTGGAATTCACAATTGCCTTAATTTGATTCGTAGCTTGTTATAATGTGAATGTTCAAATTCAAAGTTAAGCTTTATATTTTTCTTTGGAGGAAGCAATCTATCCAGACAATTATATTAGCTATAAACGATATGTTTATCTTAGAGAAAACAAGTTGTATGGTGTCTCTGAAATACAAGTGTACAAAAAAACGGTTGGATCATTATAGTTCAATGATATTTATGTGATACACCAAATAATTTACAATTTAGTTATGTGATCGAGTTAATTCAAATTGTTTATGATGAATTGGTTGAGTATGGATATACATTGATAATTTTAATATAAGTTAGGTGGATGTTGTGATTCATGTCCATTGCAAATGCATATGTATTTCATAGCCTAATGTTATACACACAATCCCAGTTAATTTATTCATTAGCATTGGCCATCGCATGTGAATGTTGTATCCATAGACGAGGGTTCACGGATTGAAATGTCTTTTTGAATGGAAATGTATGGCTCTTACTGATTAACCCCATGTATTGGGTTAAAAGTGGTATTAGCTTCCATGTGTCCAATAACTTCAAAGGGAAAAGGGAAATAATGCACCTAGTTTTACTCCCCATATCTTTGATATAGACGCCTCACCAAACTTTGTCTCCCTACTATAAGTTGATTCCCCCTTTTGCCTGTTCTATCCTATTGGGTTACTTTGGTAGCATCAGAATCCTTTAAGATCCACTATTGCATCATAGGTACTAATTTGCTGGAAGCACCTAGCATGAAATGTAAGAGTGAAGTATCCTTAAATATCATATGCGACGAATGCATCATCTAAGTACGCCTAAAAGGCAGAGTTTGCTCTATGCCTGAAGTGGCAACCTTCTCGTGTGTTTTGGATGCAAAGAATGTAGAAGTGTGTCTTGTGACAATGAAACTTGCCAACTAACAAGAAGGCAATCACAATAACCAAGATAAGTATGATAGGTATACAGTTCGATGTACGCCTACATCCAAGGGGAGATGAAAACTTTCTTTAACCATAGAGTACAAATTTCAAAGGGAACGTCCCTTGTTTAATGTAATCTTATCTCATGGTTTCTAGATAGATACCTAAGAGAACTCTCTTTCCTTTCCTAGCGTTTGAAGTGTATACTTTGTATAAAGATATTGATTTAGGGAAGAATGTTTTGCTCTTCACCTGCAAGACCCTATCTCTCCACATGCACAACCACACTTTACACCCACACATGCTACCCCAGCCTTAAAAAATAAAATTAAAGAAATAATAAAAAGTAAAGTAAAAAATAAAAATAAAAAAAGGAAGAGAGGAAGTTCCTATTTAATACATACTCATGCAACATGAGAGAAACTGGGGAAGAGAGAAAAGATCCGGCCTTCTGCATATGTCCATATGTGGGTGTGGTGCTGGACTGTGTAAGAGGTGCTGGCACACGTAAGATTATATGATGCTTTCCTGGCTTATTCTGCCTTTATGTATTCTTTAAATATCGATAAGCAGGGGGGTTGGCTTTGTTTTTGCACTTAATTAGTGGTATTAAAGTTGATGATTTCTAAATTTGAGATGTTAGGCATGCAAGTTGGAGACAAGATGTCAATATGCAATGGTGATGATTAATTATTGATGAAATTAAAGATGCTGTATTTTGTGAAAAAGGTTGAGTGAAAATTAGTTAATCTCATTTCTTCCTTAGATATATTATTTATAGTAATATGTTGGTGCTTTTACACAAAACCTATCAACAGATTGACTATTACATCTCAACACTTCTTATCAAGCTAGAACATATATGTCATACTGATGGGCCCCGCCCCCACCCCTGCGGGTTTACACGCAGGAAGCTGACGTGGGCCCAAGCCCAGGCCGCCCATGCTCCTTAGCCGCGCGCGCCTAGCCCCCCCACGAAACCCTAGTTTCTATTATAAATTGGGGGCTAGCCGTCTCTTGTTTGCCTATGCTTGATTATTGATATCGTGTGACTTTATAGGTAGACGAGTGCGGACGTCCTCTTTGACGTCTTGAGAGGAGAATACACCTCTTTTGTATTCACTTATCTAGTTTTGCTATTATATTCTCTATAAAAATTGTGCCTTTTTGTTAGTTCCTAATAATTTGGTATCAGAGCACGTGACGATCGATGGCGGCTACGACGAGATCACAGGACAAAATTGAGGCGTTGGAGGCAAAGTTCACGAGCGAGATCGAGGCTATTAAGAAATCGTTGGCGGGAAACGATGAGTCCATGGCAAAATAAACTACGTCTATCTCCCAATTGGCGTCAAATTAAGCGAAGCACGACGATCAATTCGCGCAATTGACGGGAGCCCTAAATCAATTGGCGATGAACAATGGAAACCCTAAGCCGGTGGGAAAGGCGGCACCTTTAGGTAAGGGGCGGGAAAAGTTGAGAATTTTGGCCCGGAAAACGACTTTGTGGAGGAGGAATTTGTCGAAGATGAAGAAGAGTAGCCGTGGAACGGCGACTATCGAGAAGAAATACGACAAAAGGCAGCGGAAGCCCAAGGGTGGACCGGCGGCAACACCCAACAGCTCCGGAGTGCGTGCGAGGAAGAAGGGGGGCCGCGGCAGCCCCCCAGGGCCCCGTCGCCCCCAAGAGGGCCACCGGGGAGGCGACGGCCTCCCCTGGACTCGCTCAGGCGCGGCGAACCCCCAGGGGGCCAGCGACCCTCCCCTGGGTTCGTCCAGGGGCGGCAAACCCCCAAGGGGGCCCGACGACCCTCCCCGACCCCAGGGCGGCCGCTGGGGCCCCCCAAGACCACCGCGCGGGGCCGGCGATCCTGCCCCAGGTAGGTCGCGGCCCAGCTGACCTGCGCAGGCCCATGTGCGCAGATTTCCAGACCCATGGCGGCAAATTTCAGATTTTTCGCTATGGACAGCCGCGTTGAGAGGGTGCCGGCACGCGACTTCGAAGAGGAATTGGGGCCCCGGGGATTCCAGGAGCACGGGGATTACATCGAAGGTTATCGGGACCCTCCCGATCCTCGATTTGACGACGGAAGGTGGCAGCCACCGTCCCACCACCCGGAGGGATGCACAGTAGGCGCATATGGAGTTTACAGAGACTTCCAGGAGAGGCCAGAGGGCATGTTTGGAGGCAACGAAGGGGGTGGGTACGGAGACCAAGGAGCAGGACCCCAAGGGGTTATAAGCGGCGCCAGGAGAGGTATCAACACTACCACCAGCCTAGGCATGGCGGAGGCCGCGGGGACCAAGGAGATTCAATATGGACCGACTAAGGAAGCTGAAGATGCCTATATTCGATGGAGGGACCCGGTCTCGTGGGTCTATAGGGCGGAGAGGTTTTTTAGAGTCTCTCGCATGACGGAGGAGCAGAAGTTGGAGGCTGCTGGCATTTGCTTGGATGGGAAGGCCCTGGCGTGGTTCCAGTGGAAGGACACGAGGCGCCCTTTTCGCTCATGGGAGAAGATCAGGGACCAGATGGTAGAGAGCTTCAGAGACCCCCACGTGGGGAACATACGGGAGCAGCTGCTTTCTCTCCGACAGGAGGGAACGGTGAGAGACTACCTAGAGCGATTTGAGGCCCTTTCGGGACAGGTGCACGGGGTGACCGACGAGACGATGGAGAGCACCTTCATGAAGGGGCTGAAGGCCACTATTCGAGCAGCCGTTCGCATGTACAAGCCTCAGAGTTTGATGGAGGCCTTGTAGTACGCTCAGATGACAGAGGACTTTCAGCTGGAGGATAGGAGGGCCCGGGGAGGTTGGAGCGGATCAACAGTTCGTAGTCAGCCAGTGACAGGTGGACAACAGAAAGTCACTACGGGGACTGATTCGGGGGTCAGGGAGAAGACTGGAGAGAAGGGTAGCGCACCGCAGGCTGGGGACAGTTCAGGCGCATGACGAACGCCGAGATGAGGGAGAAGAGGCAGAAGGGCTTGTGTTTTAGAAGCGATGAGCGATTTTCACCATGCCACCGGTGTGCGGGACGCAGGCTCCAGGTGCTACTATTGGAGGACGATGACGACGAGGCTGACGTCGAGGAGGAGGCAGCTGAGGCAGAGGAGGAGCTGGAGGGCCAGCAGTTGGACGTGGCAGAGGTGTCCCTCAACTCCGTGGTAGGGTTCACACCGAACCATACCATGAAGCTGAGGGGGGAGATCGACGACCAGGAGGTGACCGTGCTCATTGACAGTGGGACTACCCACAATTTCATCTCAAGGAGGGTGGTGGCACAACAGGGACTCTAGCTGACAGATTGCGGCAGCTTCAGTGTGATGATGAGGAACAGAAAGAAGGAGAGCAGTCGGGGAGTTTGTATGGGGCTGGTACTGACCATGCAGGGGATACAGGTGATCACAGATTTCTTACCTCTAGACCTGGGAAGCACCGACATCATTTTGGGCATGACCTGGCTGCAGACTTTAGGGGAGATGACAGTGAACTGGAAGCTGCTGCAGATGGAGTTTCAGGAGGCATGGAGAGCAGTGATACTCCATGAGGACCCCAGCTTATGCAGAGTTTTGGTCTCCTTGAAGACTATGGTGAGGACCATCCAGACTGAGGAGGAGGTTATTTAGTGGAGCTATACTCGTTGACAGGAGAGGGAGGCGCAGAGGCCAGTGCAGAGTAGCCCATTTCAGGAGAGGTACAACAGCTGATGGAGCAGTTTGAAGAGATCTTCCAGGAGTCGCGGGGTCTTCACACACACATAGGGACCACGAGCATGCCATAGTACTACGAGAGGGCGTGTCCCCCATTAGCGTGCGGCCCTACCGATACCCCCTGCATCAGAAGGATGAGATAGAGAGAATGGTGTCAGAGATGGTGCAGGCGGGGGTGATTCAGCCCAGTGTGAGCCCGTTTTCCAGCCCAGTGTGAGCCCGTTTTCCAGCCCAGTGTTGTTGGTGAAGAAAAAGGATGGGAGTTGGCGGTTCTGTGTGGACTACCGGGCGTTGAACAAGGAGACAGTCCCAGACAAATTTCCTATACCGGTGATAGACGAGCTCCTGGACGAGCTACACGGAGTAGCCTGGTTCAGCAAGATAGATCTTAAGTCTGGATACCATCAGATCAGGATGCGACGGGAGGATGTGCCCAAGACGGCGTTCAGGACGCATGAGGGCCACTACGAGTTTCTTGTCATGCCTTTCGGCTTGACAAACGCACCCGCCACCTTTCAGGCTCTTATGAATAAGGTATTCCGTCCGTATCTGAGGTGATTCGTACTAGTTTTCTTCGATGACATTTTGGTGTACAGTCGTACTCTGGAGGAGCATTTGGACCACATGCAGGTCGTATTTCAGGAGCTGCAGTACCATCAGCTATATGTGAACAGAAAGAAGTGTCTTTTCAGGTAGCCACAAGTGGAGTATCTGGGGCATGTAGTGTTAGCAGGAGGGGTGACAGCGGATAGAGCAAAGATAGCGGCAATGCTGGATTGGCCGTGCCCCACCATGCTCAAAGGGTTACGGGGTTTCTTGGGGTTGACAGAGTACTATCACAGATTCGTGGAGGGGTATGGCACGATTGCCTGGCCGCTGACAGCGTTATTAAAGAAGGACCAGTTTCATTGGGGGGAAGAGGCGACGACCGCATTTAAGGCCCTGAAAAGGGCAATGACCACTGTTCCAGTATTGGCGTTGCTCGACTTTTCTAGACCCTTCGTGGTAGAGGCGGATGCATCGAGGCATGGGCTGGGAGCAGTCTTGATGTAGGAGCAGCGGCCCATTGCTTACTACAGCCAGGTGCTGACCGCGAGGGTCCAACTGAGGTCGGTCTCCGAGAGGGAGCTGATGGCCATAGTCCTAGCTATACAGAAGTGGCGGCCGTACTTATTGGGGCGGAGTTTCCTGGTACGCACCGATCAGTGGAGTTTGAAGTATCTATTGGAGCAGCAGATGGTAGCAGAGGAACATCAGAAGTGGCTGCGGAAGCTGATGGGTACAGGTTTGAGATCGAATATCGCCCGGGACTGGAGAACAAGGCGGCTGATGCATTATCCCGGTGAGTGGTGGAGGCAGAGTTGGCGACCCTAGCAGTGTCCGTCCTTGAGGAGCGGGGCCCACTACAGCAGGAGGTGGAGCAGGACCCGGAGTTAGCAGGTATACGAGAGGCTCTTCTACTGGGGTCGACTGAGTTTCCGGGGTATTCTCTTCAGGATGGACGACTGTTATACTGGGGGACACTGGTGCTATCGAGGACATCTGCATATTTACCGGCCATACTCCAGGAATTTCACGGCATTGCCATTGGAGGACATTCTGGGGTCCTCAAAACCTACCAGCGGCTGGCGATGGAGGTCTATTGGAGGGAATGAAGGAGGTGGCAAGGATGGTGGCTGAGTGTGACGTGTGCCAGCGTCACAAGTACCAGGCGATGTCCTCGGGGGACTACTACAGCCGCTATCTTTACCAGACCGGTATGGGAGGACCTCTCCATGGATTTCATAGATGGGTTGCCGAAGTCGGATGGATACACTGTCATTTTTGTTGTGGTCGACCGCCTCAGCAAATATGCGCACTTTGTTCCACTTCGGCATCTTACAGCGCAGTCACGCTAGCAGAGGTGTTTGTGAGAGAGGTCATTCGTCTGCATGGACCTCCAAAGTCCATAGTCTCGGACCGAGACAAGGTGTTCCAGAGCAGATTCTGACAGGAGCTTTTCAGGATGCAGGAGACGGCATTGAAGCGGAGCACTGCATACCATCCTCAGACCGATGGTCAGACGGAGGTGGTAAACAGGAGTGTGGAGACTTATCTGCGGTGCTTCATTTCAGAGAATCCTAAAGAGTGGGCGCGTTGGCTAGCATGGGCCGAATACTGGTATAATACTTCACATCACACGGCAGCACACACGACACCCTTCAGGATTTTGTATGGCAGAGACCCCCCGCACTTGCTACATTATGGACATGAGACGACACCTGTGTCAGATATGGAGCGGTACCTAGCGGAGAGGGACCTGATTCTGGAGGAGCTGAAGCTCCATTTGGCCAGGGCGCAGCAGGTGATGAAGGCTAGGGCAGACTTACGCCGTCGTGACGTACAGTTTGAGGTATGGGACATAGTGTATCTGAAGCTGAGGCCCTACAGGTAGAGATCGGTGGCTCACAGGGGGAATGAGAAGCTGGCACCACGTTATTTTGGACCTTTCGAGGTCGAGGCGAGTGTTGGGCCTATGGCCTACAGGCTGAGTTTGCCCCCAGGATCGGCCATTCACCCAGTCTTCCACGTTTCGCAGTTGCGTCAGGCCATTGGCGACCACACACCTTTCCCTTCCCTACCCGAGACCCTTACTGCTGATATGGAGGTGAGACTGGAGCCCGAGGTGGTGAAATGGGTTCGGAGGAGCGACACAGGAGAGCAGCAGGTGTTGTTGCAATGGAAGGGCTTGCCAGAGCATGATAGCACGTGGAAGGACATGAACGAGATGGCAACGCGTTTTCCAGACTTCCACCTTGAGGACAATGTGTCTTTTTGGGGGGGGAGTATTGATGGGCCACCGCCCCCACCCCTGCGGGTGTAAACCTGTAGGAAGCTGACGCGGGCCCAAGCCCAGGCCGCCCATGCTCCTTAGCCGCGCACGCGCCTAGCCTCCCACGAAACCCTAGTTTCTATTATAAATTGGGGGCTAGCCGTCTCTTGTTTTCCTATGCTTGATTATTGATATTGTGTGAATTTATAGGTAAACGAGTACGGACGTTCTCTTTGGCGTCTTGGGAGGAGAATACTCCTCTTTTGTATTCACTTATCTAGTTTTGCTATTATATTCTCTATAAAAATTGCGCCTTTTTGTTAGTTCCTAACACATACTTGTCTAATTTATCATGAATATAACTCACTCTTTCCTTTCGTATACGCTTGGTAAGCATATTCATCAATTGATTTACAACAATAATAAGTCTCGTCTCTATCACCTTCTTGTCATATTGTTCCTTTATTATGTGATAGTCGATCTTGATGTGCCTTGTTCTTTCATGAAAGATGAGGGTTTTAGTGATGCATGTATCTGTCTTGTTATTGCCATACAATCTTATAGTGGTTGTTGTCACGAACTCTAACTTAAAGAGTAGCTATTGAATGCACACCAACTTACATGTGTTGTTGGTCATAGCTTTATACTTATACTCCATGCTAGATTAAGAAATGATTGGTTGGTTCATCCTTTTTTAAAGCCAAATTGCCTCTCACCAAAATACAATAACAGTCATCGAGCATCGATTAAAGGGTAAATCAATTCCATCCGTGTCTTTGAAGGTTGCAACTTTGCATTAACCATAATCATAGTATAGAAGATCTATACCAATGCACTCTTCAGGTATGTTAGACCTATTCCGAGACCTATATCGTAGTGTCTTGTTGTTACAGTTTCTAGGTCACTTATAAACTGGCTCAGCATACTGACAGGGAAGGTTATGTTAGAATGCATTATTGTGAGGTAGTTCATATCAACTAATCTCCTTATCTCTCTAGATCACGCAGTGGCTTCTCTTATTTTGGTACAAGTCTAGAGTTAGGATTCATACGTGAAGTAATACACATACGCCCAAACATTCTTATCTTCAATAACATATCCAAAACTTATTTTGTTAGGACAAATATGTCTTTCTTTGAGCATGTCGTCTTTATCCGTAAGAAATATACGAAAGGTCTAAACTTTGTGTCTGAAATAATGTTTTAAAAGGTGTTTTATATGACCACATATGCGGCCGCATAAACGATTGCTGCTCGGTACCACAAGGAATTACAAGTATGCTACATACAGATAAATTGCATATAAGGATTATGCATGCACATAGCCCGCATAGCCTGCATATTTCCATCATTATATTGTTGGGATATTGAGACACATCCCAGTGGAGTTTTGATGATGTTCACAAATGATATGATACTAATAATCACAATCAAGTGTGTAGGATATGAACTATGTGATGATCAAAGCTTTATAACCAAGATATAAAGCCATGCAGAACAAGAATGTAGTGTAGGTCAACCTATGAACATGGAGCCATTCAAGATTCAAGAACTAAAGGTTATAAGCTTAAGAAGAAGATTCAAATGAAGTGAACAAGCCTCAAGACTCAAGACTATGTTAAGTTATGTAAGTTGAGTCTTAGTTTGTAAAAGATTTAGATTTGGAGATACACACACTAAAATATCACAAAAATGTTTTTAAAGAGTATTAATATGTTTTAAAATAATAAATAAAAGTTTTTACTAAGTTCCAAATTATTTTAAAAGAGAAAAACCAACGTATCACATTATAGCAGTTTATCAACACACTGATAGCCAACTATTATGAAGCAGAAAATGAACTGGAAATTTCTGTCATGTAATAGCCGATTATCCCTTTACTATAACCGACTATTGGCCACAAGATAGCCGACTATCACTCTGGATAGCCGACTATCCGGGTCAAATGGATAAGTTATTTGAAAATCGTGATTTACGTGATATTGTTGTTTCTAGCCGTTGGGAGAGGATTTTTATGGACTCATTTTGAAATGTTTTAACCATCTATATATTTTAGAGCGTTTAGAATTATTAAAAGGGAATTTCTAAGCATTTTCTATCTATTTTCGAAAGAATTTTAAAGCTCTCTAGATCAAAAAGCTTTCATCTTTTGGCCATTGGTTTTAAAGTTCTTGTGCTTATTTTTCTAATCTACATTTTGTTGGCATGAAAATATGGATTTCAAATCTCCTATTTTAAGTTCCATATTTCAGAGATTTTGAATCAAGTTTTCTTTTTGATCTCCTATACTTCACTTATATATTTTAAGATCAAAGATTTGATTTTTCTTATAGCCACACAAAAGCACTTAAAGCTCCAATCTTTGGCTATAGGATCAAGGATGTATCAAGTATTCATTGACAAAGGTTTGTAAGCCTTAAAGGAAGGCATTTGGTAAGTGTTGTGTTGAATTCACTTTGTGAAAGGGGTATTGGTGGATTTGGTGGAAATCCTAGTTTTTGGTGTAACTAGGTGTGTAGTAAATTCCTAGCGAGGGAAGCTAAGAATTTATTTTACTTTGTTACAATAGCGGTTTAAAGCCCGAGGGAGGTCTGGGACTGGACGTATCCAGTAGTGGGGAACTAGGATAAATCTCCATGTCCGCGATGTGATTATTCTTATTGCTTATCTTGTTTGTGATTTAATTTTCGGATGCACATCATCTTATACTATTGCAAGCAATTATTTTGTGTTGATTAAGTACCAAGAGAGGTAACTCTTCTTGGAGACTTAGGCAACCAAATAGAAGGAAGTTTTATTTGCAAAATGTATTATTCTTTATATACAACACTATTCAACCCTATTCTAGTATTGTCTGACATCCATATGATCTGAATTCAACCGAGTGTCTCAGTGCATAACGGCTCATCAAATATGGCCTACGCTTGAGATGAGTCACGAGTGAACAGAAAAGGTAAAAGAATCTTAGATTAATAGGTTAAATGCAAAATTTGATAGTTTCAAAGCGGAAGAAGGCGAAAGCGTTAGCGATGTAAATATTCGTTTTACAAATATTACTAACGAGCTTGCATGTTTAGGAAAGAGAATTTCTGAGTCTGACCAGGTAATGAAGATCGCGAGATCCCTTAGACCAGAATGCAAAGGAAAGACAATCGCGATCCGTGAAGCTCATGACAAGAAGAAGATCACCCTAGAAGAGCTGATCGAAATTCTCATGGCATATGAGATAGAGCTCGAGGAAGACAAGAAAGTGGTGGACAAGCCCAAAAGAAGAATATGGCATTCAAGGCAAATGACTAGAGTTTCGAATCCGAATATTCTGATTGAGACGAGTAAGAAATTGCCCTCATGTCGAGAAACTTTAAGAGATTCTTCTGAAGTAAGTATGCTAAACGATCATCTCATTTTACTAACGGAATTATCTTTTTTTGGATGTAATAAGCTAGGATACGTGAGACGGAATTGCCTCCTTGAAGAAAAATCATGACAAAGGGAAATGTAAAGAAAATGAAAAGGAGTGGAGAAAACGTCACAAAGGTAAGAAGTTCGGGAAGCCAAAGTGTTAACGGGACTAGTTTGGCCGGGCCCGGAAGAGCCAAGTCAACTACAACTGGTCAACCAGACTACTACGACCTTGGGGCCTCGGCCCAAGGATCTCACGGGCGGGCCGCGCTTCTCCACACATGACGAAGGCCCACTTCCACAATGGAGGAAATCGAGGCCCAAGTCAAGGAAACATTCGCCAAATATGGCAACCGTCCAAAGCCATCACTCTCTAGCCATCATGGCTCGGCTTAATGGCTCAGCTTAATGGCCCGACTTAAATGGCCTTCACTCTATAGCCATCATGGCTCGGCTTAATGGCTCAGTTTAATGGCCCGGCTTAAATGGCCATCACTCTCCAGCCATCAAGGCCCGCCAGATATGGCAACCGCCCGAGTCCATCACTCCAGCCATCATGGCCACCTTCAGGACATTCATCTCCTCATCAAGATGGGCGCAATTAGTGGAGGTCAAAACTTCCCACATTTGCACGTCCCCATGAATGATGGCCATGATGTCACATCATGGCACATTATCAGGACGAGTCACCTATATGAGGGGATGGTGGGCATCATCCAAAGGGACCGCATCTCAGGTAACAAAACATAAGGTACTCCATCAACGACCTGGTTCCCCCAATTCATCTCCTTCCTCCCCCGCTCGCGCCGAGAGACGCCGTTACGATCTCCTCACGAGTCGGACCGTCTCCGCCGGGCCTCCTTTCTCAGATCTCTATCTGACTTAGGCATCGGAGGGGATTTGGCCGGAACCAAGGTCCGGCCCCCCTGACGAGCGTTCTCGTCTGCGCAGGTGGACAACAGATCAACGGGCCGAGGCTACCCCTCGCCCCTCTCCGACCACTCGATCAACCGGACAGTGAGGCTTCCCCTCACCGTCAGCCTGCCGTGGCCGAGCACGTCCTACCGAGGCCGAGTGTCCTAATCGGGGCCGAGACTCTCCCTCGCCACCCGTCGGCCGTGCATCTACCCGGGCGACTGAGGCTACCCCTCGTCCCCCTTCCAGCCGAGGCCGAGCACATCTGTCCGAGGCCGAGCGTCTCAACCAGGGCCGAGGCTTCCCCTCGCCCCTTCTGCACCGATTCGAAGCCCCCGAGGGACCCAAAGCGGGCCCCTTGACCACGTTAACCGGGTTCTCCACGGTCAACGCTTTGTAGTGAGAAAACACTCTGAAACATCTGGCGCCGTCTGTGGGAACGAGTCGACATCCACGACGTCAACCACATAGGCAATGGCTCGTTCCTTTAATCAAAGATCTGAAGGACCGGACTGCGGAAGTAAAGGCATACCACGTCATCGTACTTTCGCACACTCTCAACTCGTGAGGATTTACCCCTCACGCCCTTCATCCCCAAAACCCCATGGGGAAGAAACACCGGCATTTGGACCTAAAATTCCTTTTCTGCACCAAGGCTTTCTGAAAGATGAAGCCCCCCTTTTCCTAATCTCAAGGTTCAGATTCTCGAGCATGGGTCCGCCGTCATCCGACCTTATTACACCATGTGCTCGACCCATCTCTCACCTTGGCGAGATCCCGCCACACCTTTCAACCCGCTTGACGGCGATCTCGACGAGTTCGGTGACGATGAGGTGTGAGTCTTCTTCCCCATCTTCGAAGGACAGCGATCCCGTGGGTAAGTTCTTCGATGAGGCGTGGATGGAGACTCCCCCGAAGGGGAAAATGCCACCGGCGATAACGACAGATCCCGCCTGGTAGGGAGTTCAGGACCACGAATCAGCGGATCTCGGCGGTTTCGGGTTCAGGCGATCCCGTCGTGACGCTCACCGGCCATCTCTTCTCCGACAAGAAGCTCGACCCATGCCGGCTGAGGTTGTCCCTACCACCAGAGGACAGGTCGCAGGGGCCGCTAAGATCGAGGGTGAGATCCGAGATCGCGACGTCGGACCATTCGATTTCATCGCCGAGGGCTCTGGAACGCACGAAGTCTCTGGCAGAAGCTCCTCTGCCTGAGGAAACGTGAGGACACCTCATCGGCCTCCAAGCCCGATGGCTTCACCATCTACACCAAGCGCAAGATCCGGGATGCTGATGTCATCAAGATCAACCACCCCCCAGCGAACCCCAGGAAGGTGACCATGCTGAGGAGCTCGGACGGCGAAGAATTCGAGATTGAGGAAGCCCGAAGATCTCCGCGAGTATCACGACGAAGATCTTGTTGCCTGCGATCAACAACCGACCCTGCGGTTTTGCAAGTCTACAAAGGAGGCTTGTGCCTGGATCTGCAAATCAAAGACCACCGAGCTCAGGGATTTTCTCTCCCTGAAAATGTCGATCGTTGGTTCTTCATCTGAACAAGCAGATGTTTGTTTCTTCATCTGAACAAGCAGGTCTCCACCCGCCTGTGTGTCGGATCGGCTGAGCTGTTCTTATCGTACCAGTCCAGGCCGAGGCCGACCCCAGACGAGGCCGACCCCTGAGGAGGCCGACCAGTTCAGGCCGAGGCCGACCCCAGAAGAGGCCGAAGCCGACCCAGCAAAAAGGTCAAACTGTCCTCTTCCCCCTTTGCTAATTAATTGTGTGCTTTCAGACCACTACAAGAGCATCCCTGACAATTCTCCTCTCTTAAACTTCTTGCGAGATGGTGATAAAAAACCACATCCCCCGGTTTCAACAAATGTCTCACAAAAAGCTTGTCGATAAGGCTGCCATGGTCGCGACAACACCGGAGCACACGGCGACCGACATTGCGGCCTCGGCCTACTTGAGGGAGAGGCGCAAGGAGTGCGTCTAGATCCGGGGACGGGCCAGGAAGACGCGGGGCTACGAGTGGCCTGGCAAGGTCGCCAATGAGAATGAGATCTCGATCGAGTTCAGACAAGAGACAGCACCGACGACCCTCGCAGGCGTCGGGCTTAGCCCCGACTCGGCCTTCATCGATGGCCCTACCACCATCTCTGGCCATTGTCTTGACGTCCGCCATACCAACACCGTGCTGCCATCGCCAAGCATATGGGCTGAGCTCCCATCACTGTGCCGCCCTTGCCGAGCTACCTTGGTCGTACCGCCAAACAGACAAAAGCGGGAGCCGGAGCTAGAGCAGGAGCTGGAGCAGAAGCTAGGATCCAGACAAAAGCTATAGCTGGAGCTGGAGCTGAATTTGGAAATAGAACTAGAGCTGTGTCTAGATGAGGCCGACCCATCCAAGAGGAGGCCGACCACACCATTTCAACCGACCCATGAGGAGGCCGACCAGACAAGTCCGACCGCCTTGCCAAGTATCTGAGTTTCAACGCCAAGCCACCTCGTCGAGCTTACAAAGTTATCCCCACTGCGATGGGGCTGTTGAACCAGTCGAGCATCCAAACCGCTCCTCCGACCGTGGCCGAGCCGTTTTGCCGAAGCACCACCGTCTGAGTTCGAGCAACCAAGCAGCTCCTCCGATCGAGGCCGACCAGTTCAGGCCGAGACCGTGGCCGACCCCAGAGGAGGCCGACCGGTCCAGACGAGTCGGACCACCCTTCCAAGCCTCCGAGCCACCTTGTCTCAAAGTCGTCCTCATCCTGGCCAAGCCGATCTGGCCGAAGCACCCCCGTCCGAGTTCAAGCACCCGGATCGCTCCTACGATCGTGCTGCTGGGTCCCCGCTTACCGAACAACTCCTGCATCCACCGATCTGGACGAAGCAATGGCAGAGCGCCACCATGGAATCTTCGAAAGGCTTCACAAGGTCCTCACCCTTTTCGCCGGCCGTAAGCCGAGGGGCAACTCCCCTCGCCACCGGGCGGATCTCCTTTGCCGGCCGTAAGCCGAGGGGCAACTCCCCTCGCCACCGGGCGGATATCCTTCACCGGCCGTAAGCCGAGGGGCAACTCCCCTCGCCACCGGGCGGATCTCCTTTGCCGGCCGTAAGCCGAGGGGCAACTCACCTCGCCACCGAGCGGATCTCCTTCGTCGGCCGTAAGCCGAGGGGCAACCCCCCCTCGCCACCGAGTGGATCTCCTTCGTCGGCCGTAAGCCGAGGGGCAACCACCCTCGCAACCGAACGAACGTATCGGTCAGAGAGCTGGGGCAACCCCCCAGTAGGCCGAGCACTCCTTCGTCGGCCGTAAGCCGAGGGGCAACTCCCTTCGCCACCGAGCGGATCTCCTTCACCGGCCGTAAGCCGAGGGGCAACTCCCCTCGCCACCGGGCGGATCTCCTTCACCGGCCGTAAGCCGAGGGGCAACTCACCTCGCCACCGAGCGGATCTCCTTCGTCGGCCGTAAGCCGAGGGGCAACCCCCCTCGCCACCGAGCGGATCTCCTTCGTCGGCCGTAAGCCGATGGGCAACCCCCCTCGCAACCGAACGAACGGATCGGTCAAAGAGCTGGGGGCAACCCCCCCAGTAGGCCGAGCACTCCTTCGTCGGCCGTAAGCCGAGGGGCAACCCCCCTCGCCACCGAACGAATCTCCTTCGTCGGCCGTAAGCCGAGGGGCAACTCCCCTCGCCACCGAGCGGATCTCCTTCGTCGGCCGTAAGCCGAGGGGCAACCCCCCTCGCCACCGAGCGGATCTCCTTCGTCGGCCGTAAGCCGAGGGGCAACCCCCCTCGCAACCGAACGAACGGATCGGTCAAAGAGCTGGGGGCAACCCCCCAGTAGGCCGAGCACTCCTTCGTCGGCCGTAAGCCGAGGGGCAACTCCCCTCGCCACCGAACGAATCTCCTTCGTCGGCCGTAAGCCGAGGGGCAACTCCCCTCGCCACCGAACGAATCTCCTTCGCCGGCCGTAAGCCGAGGGGCAACTCACCTCGCCACCGAGCGGATCTTCTTCGTCGGCAGTAAGTCGAGGGGCAACTCCCCTCGCCACCGAACGAATCTCCTTCGTCGGCCGTAAGCCGTGGGGCAACTCCCCTCGCCACCGAACGAATCTCCTTCGTCGGCCATAAGTCGAGGGGCAACTCCCCTCGCCGCCGAACGAATCTCCTTCGTCGGCAGTAAATCGATGGGCGACTCCCCCACGACCGAACGAATCTCGGGCTGACGATCTATCGTCCCCGGCCAAACTCCGCAAGACGGGCCAAAGTTTTGCAGAGAGTACAACTTCTTCCACATTATACTACATCTCCCGACCTCCACCTCAACAATGGTAGAGCTCAGAAGATGGGGGCATGTTAACGGGACTAGTTTGGCCGGGCCCGGAAGAGCCAAGTCAACTACAACTGGTCAACCAGACTACTACGACCTTGGGGCCTCGGCCCAAGGATCTCACGGGCGGGCCGCGCTTCTCCACACATGACGAAGGCCCACTTCCACAATGGAGGAAATCGGGGCCCAAGTCAAGGAAACATTCGCCAAATATGGCAACCGTCCAAAGCCATCACTCTCTAGCCATCATGGCTCGGCTTAATGGCTCAGCTTAATGGCCCGACTTAAATGGCCTTCACTCTATAGCCATCATGGCTCGGCTTAATGGCTCAGTTTAATGGCCCGGCTTAAATGGCCATCACTCTCCAGCCATCAAGGCCCGCCAGATATGGCAACCGCCCGAGTCCATCACTCCAGCCATCATGGCCACCTTCAGGACATTCATCTCCTCATCAAGATGGGCACAATTAGTGGAGGTCAAAACTTCCCACATTTGCACGTCCCCATGAATGATGGCCATGATGTCACATCATGGCACATTATCAGGACGAGTCACCTATATGAGGGGATGGTGGGCATCATCCAAAGGGACCGCATCTCAGGTAACAAAACCTAAGGTACTCCATCAACGACCTGGTTCCCCCAATTCATCTCCTTCCTCCCCCGCTCGCGCCGAGAGACGTCGTTACGATCTCCTCACGAGTCGGACCGTCTCCGCCGGGCCTCCTTTCTCAGATCTCTATCTGACTTAGGCATCGGAGGGGATTTGGCCGGAACCAAGGTCCGGCCCCCCTGACGAGCGTTCTCGTCTGCGCAGGTGGACAACAGATCAACGGGCCGAGGCTACCCCTCGCCCCTCTCCGACCACTCGATCAACCGGACAGTGAGGCTTCCCCTCACCGTCAGCCTGCCGTGGCCGAGCACGTCCTACCGAGGCCGAGTGTCCTAATCGGGGCCGAGACTCTCCCTCGCCACCCGTCGGCCGTGCATCTACCCGGGCGACTGAGGCTACCCCTCGTCCCCCTTCCAGCCGAGGCCGAGCACATCTGTCCGAGGCCGAGCGTCTCAACCAGGGCCGAGGCTTCCCCTCGCCCCTTCTGCACCGATTCGAAGCCCCCGAGGGACCCAAAGCGGGCCCCTTGACCACGTTGACCGGGTTCTCCACGGTCAACGCTTTGTAGTGAGAAAACACTCTGAAACACAAAGAAAAAAGGCGTTTGCAACATTTGACCAAAGTGATGTTTCAAGTTCCGACAAGTCATCAACTTCATTTGACGAAGATGAAGAAAGGGAAGAATGACCGCACGTGTTTCATGGCCTCAACTTTTGCTAAGGTAAGAACATTTACTCCTACTCCCTCAAATCATGATAGTGACGATTATTTATTGACAAGTGATGAAGATGATTTTGATATAAGAGGTGCATATGAGGAGTTATGCAATGTACATGGAAAGTTGATCAATGATTATCGTAAATTGGACAAAAATTTAAGGATTTGCACCAAGAAAAAGGAAGATTTTGAAAAAGAGAATGAAAATTTGATGATAGAAATAGAATTCTTAATGATGAGATCACTGGACTTTAACTAGGATAGATGACCTAGATAGATGAAGTTGATGACTCGTCGGAACTTGAGACGACGCTTTGGTCAAATGCCGCAAACGCCTTTTTTTGGCTTCCCAAACTTATTATCTTTGTGGCTTCTTCTCCTCTCTTTTTTCTTTTCTTTGCTTTTCCCTTTGTCATGATTTTTCTCCAAGGGGCAATCCGTTCTCACGTGCTTATTATTCTTTTAATGAGACAAATGGGGAGAAATAGAGAAATGCATATAAAATAATGCAATTATTATTCATGGCATATGATATTATTATTTTGTTTTGATAACACACTTGAGATATAATATGAATGTGTATATTTCTGCTTATTTCTAATCAGCCTTGATACGCGGAGTAACTTTTCCATAGCAATTATGCATCTCTAAGGGGGAGTAAGTTATCTTTTTGAATTCTCATATTTTATTTTTTATTTTATATCATTGTTGTCATCATCAAGAAGGGGGAGAGTATTGGAATATTGAGGCACACCACATTTAAGTTTTGATGATGTTCACAAATGATATGATACTAATAATCTCAATCAAGCGTGTAGGGTATGAACTATGTGATGATTAAAGCTTTATAACCAAGATATAAAGCCATGAAGAACAAGGATGTGGTGTAGCTCAGGCTATGAACATGGATCCATTCAAGAGTCAAGAACTGAATGTTATAAACTCAAGAAGAAGACTCAAATAAAGTGAACAAGACTCAACACTCAAGACCATGTCAAGTTATGTAAGTTGAGTCTTAGTTTGTAAAAGCTTTAGATTTGGAGCTACACATACTAAAATATCATAAAAATGTTTTAAAATAGTTTTTATATGTTTTAAAATAATATATAAAAGTTTTTACTAAGTTCCAAATTATTTTGAAAGAGAAAAACCCATGTATCACATTATAGCCGATTTTCAACACACTGATAACCGACTATTGTGAAGCAGGAAATGAACTGGAAATTTCTGTCTTGTAATAGCCGATTATCCCTTTAGGATAACCGATTATTGGCCACAAGATAGCTGCCTATCACTCTGGATAGCCGACTATCTGGGTCAAACGGCTAATTTTTTTTAAAATCGTGATTTACGCGATATTGTTGTTTCTAGCCGTTGGGAGAAGATTTTATTTTATGGACTCATTTTGAAACGTTTTAACCCTCTATATATTCTAGAGAGTTCAGAATTATTAAAAAGGAATTTCTAAGCATTTTCTATCTATTTTTGAAAGAATTTTAAAACTCTCTAGGTCAAAAAGATTTCATATTTTGGCCATTGGTTTTAAAGTTCTTTTGCTTATTGTTCTAATCTACATTTTGTTGGCATGAAAATCTGGATTTCAAATCTCCTATTTTAAGTTCCATATTTCGGAGATTTTGATTCAAGTTTTCTTTTTGATCTCCTATACTTCACTGATATATTTTGAGATCAGAGATTTGATTTTTCTTATAGCAACACAAAAGCACTTAAAGCTCCAATCTTTGGCTATAGGATCAAGGGTGTATCAAGTATTCATCGACAAAGGTTTGTAAGCCTTAAAGGAAGGCATTTGATAGGTGTCGTATTGTATTCCATTTGTGAAAGGGGTATTTGTGTATTTGGTGGAAATCCTAGTTTTTGGTATAATTAGGTGTGCAGAAAATTCCTAGTGAGGGAAGCTAGGTGTTTGTATTGCTTTATTGCAATAATGGATTAAAGCCCGATGAAAGTTGGGGACTGGATGTACCCAGTGGTGGGGAGCCAGGATAAAATCTCTGTGTCTGCGTTGTGATTATTCTTATTGCTTATTTTGCTTGTGATTTAATTTTCCGCTGCACATCATCTTATATTATTGCAAGCAATTATTTTGTGTTGATTAAGTATCAAGCGAGGTAACTCTTCTTGGAGACTTAGACAACCAAATAGAAGGGGGGTTTATTTGTGAAAAGTTTTATTCTTTATATACAACATTATTCAACCCCTTTTCCAGTGTTTTCTTCCATCCACAGGATCCGACATATATGTCCATATGTAAGGAAACAATGCTAGAGTTTTTAATCTGATTAAGACAGAAAGCGTGGACAAATCAAATTTTTTAGAGCTTATCAAAACAAGTTAAGATCAACGGCAAAAACCATGAATTTAAATGCTAGAATTAAAATCGTATCTTTGCGTGAATATTTTTTCGTGACTTCTCTTTCGGTGAAGACCACAAGCTTTTCCATCAACCAGTGTGATAGATGATTTATCCTGATGACAACAACTTCACGATCCACGAGTGTTCTAAGAACTCGAACTCGCTCTCCACGCGTTGCTAGTGCTAGGCAAAAACTTTTACTTTTGGAGAGAAAAACTCTTCTTTTGAAAAAGCTTATATTTTTTCCTCTCAACAGATCTTAGATGCTTAGGATCTTTGATCTCTTGTGTGGGAATTATTAGTTCATCGAGAAGGGAGAAGAAGATTGCTTTATATAATGCTTGGGATCTTCGAAATCTATGTTGGATTCAGAATTCGAATTGGACTCCAACTTTATCTCTTAACACATTAATAAATAAAAATATTTCTGAATTCCGTGAAGCAATCTTCGTTAAATATAGAGTTTCATATAAGTAGCTCAAATTTTGAATATATGTCCAAATATCCGTAGTGAGAGCAATCCTAGATATTAGTGATGACAACTTATCTCTTAGGCTAGTTCTCTCACAAATATAGAGTTTCATGCAATCCCTAGCAACTGTGTATATTAAACATGCTTAAATAAAGGCTGACATGCAGACACAAAACTCTGGAATCCTTCATGCTCAACAACTGAAAATGGTTGCTCATCAATAATAACCATCCTAGCCAACATATGCCTACAATAATCTTCATTAAATTTCCAAGTGGTTAGCATGGGCTTATTATCCTTATTGACTCTAGATTTAGAAAATGATCCCAGCAGTTTTTGCTTCTTGTCAAGATTTTGAGGATATTTTTACAACTTTTCAAATGCTTCCACATGGATGACATACCGTTATTAACACTATAAGCCAAACTTTCTTTGCAATAACTGCAAATAGAAATATCATTACCGGTTTTCTTATCTTTTGCTTTAGTAAAATGCTCCCAAGCCTCAGATTTTGATTTCTTGGAGTGTTGTTTGGTTGATGATTGTGCACAATCTGTGGGTGCTGTGCTACACTCAGCCATCTACAGGAAAAAATATATCAAATTAGGATGATATATTAAGATGCATTACATTTTAGTTATATATTAAAAAAACTATAGTAAAGAAGGGCCAAATTCATCACGCAACGACCCGGTTTCACGATGTATACAAGCTACATAGAAGCTAAAGTGATTTGTGGATGTTCATTGTGATTTGGACGAATAGCTAGGAATTAGTTGCAAGTGTTAGTTCTCTCTCACCGAGCCTCTTTTCCTCACATTTGTCTCATTAGGGGCTTCATAGCAGCTTCCTAGTGTGAGTTTCAGGGAGATTCTGAGTATAATATGAATCAATCCTTATGCAATGACCTCCTTCTAGCAGCTCCTATTGCACATGACAATGCAACATAGCGGATCATGACACCCACACTTGTTAAAGCCTAAAAGGATGACACCAAATATAACATCATCATCATTTTTGATTGATATTATAACTGATACAAAAGTAAGTCCACAAATAGATGTCACATTTCCATTATAGAGAAATCGACTACAAAGCAGTGTCAGCCACAATGTTGTTAGCAATTTGCCAAGATGCATATACCCCAATAATATTAGACCATACAAATATATGTAAGCAAAGCACACAAGAACAAGTATGATTCTAGAAGACAGAGAAGGAAAAAGGAGAAAACACCTCCATCTTATGCCCCAGTACACATCCTTCATAGAATTTGAGAAGAAGACATTTAGTTGTGCTTCTATATGGGTCAAAGCACTAAAATCGAACTAGGCTTAACCTTATATCTGAAATTGATGGATAGAGTTAAGAATTCACTGTGTATTACTTTACACTAACAAGAGCCCAATGTGGATTTTTCTACTAAGCAACCAATTTTTACCTCAAGCAAAAATTGATCAAAGTTAATCAAATGATCGGGTAAAATTGATCAAATTGATCAGATTTTACCTTAAACAAAAATCGACCTGATTGCCTACAACTAGGGCACGGGAGAGGGAGGACGCGAGCTAGGGCACGGCGGAGACCGGAGAGGCAAGCGAGGGCATGACGGAGGCGCGATCAAGGGAAATTTGAAATTCAGCCTGAGCCCTAAGGTGGAGATGCTTGAGGGGGGAACCGCCTGCGGCCTGAGCTTGAGCGATGGTGAGGGAAATTTGAAGTTCAGCCTGAGCCCTAAGGTGGAGATGCTTGAGGGGGAACCACCAAATGGGGGAGATGCAAGGGCGAAGGGGGTAGCGCTTTGATCTTTCAGCAAATTTTGAGAAGCACGAACCCAAATGCAAACGAGATTGTCACGAGAGGAAAACACGGAGTTTTTGCAGAAAGCCCCCCGCAGCGCAGGATTCCCCTGAGCTGACATCGCAGCTCCATATATCTCTATATGAATATATATATCTATTATACATTTGACAACATTTTTTGAATTGTAGGGCTGACTAGGACAATATAAAGAGTGGCTTAGATTTGATCTTGGTAAATCAATGGTTGAGATTGGATTTTGTAAAAATTTTAGTGGGAAAACATAAATTTTGAGGGAAAAATGTCTTGGAAACCAAAACTTTGAAATTAAAAGTGTATTTGGAAAAGATTGTGGAGATTAAATTTTGGGAGGAAAAGTGTCTTGGGAACCAAAATTTTGAAATTAAAAGTGTCTTGGGAAAGATTGTGGAGAAACATGATCCATTAAATTAAACAAAGTAAAAAATAACATAAAAAAATTCAACGGAAATACAAACTAGCGTAAAAAAATTGAAGTTAATACCGTCACCAAAAAATATCATGAGGTTTGTTGTTCCGAGTCGAAGGCATAAAAAAATTTAAGTTAATACCGTCACCGAAAAATAGCCTGAGGTTTGTTGTTCCACGCCAAAGGCGCCCGCGTCGAATTTGTTGTTCCGCGTCGAATGCGCTCCCGCGTTGTTCTGCGCCGAATTTGTTATTCCGCGTCGAAGGCGCCCGTGCCGAATTTGTTGTTCCGCACCGAAGGTGCTCGCATGTTCCGCACTGGAGGCGTCCACGCCGAATTTGTTTCGTGCCGAAGGCGCCTGCGTCGAATTTGTTGTTACACGCTGAAGGCGTCCGCACCGTATTTGTTGTTCCGCACCGAAGGTGCCCGTGCCGCTAAATATTTTTACGCTAATTTGTTCTTTTAAATTTTGGCTGTGGAAATAATTTTTTGGGGAACAAAGATTTCGCGGGGGAAACTCAAATGAACCGTGCCCGCGGGCACGTGTTATGACTAGTATATATATAATATCGGGTCCGTGTACCCGTTTCCTATAGACGGGAACCGGAATTGGACCCGATACCCGCCGGTTCCCAATTTTCCTACCTGGAACCTACTCGAAACCTACCTGGAACCAATAACTATCTACCCAGAACCTACCCGTTCGGATAGGTTCCGATCGGGTATCTGGGTACCCTGTACCCGTGCACACCTCTACCTTTATCTATTGGCCCGGCCCATTGGGTCGCGCCAACTGTGATGGACGCCTGCATCACGCCTGCAGGGCACGTGCATGCAGGCGCGTGCCAGGCATGCGCCCCTGCGGGCTGCGTGCGCGTCAAGCCCGTGGGCCCCACACGTGGATTTTTTCAGCGAAGATCTGTTTTTGGGCTAACTTTGGACACATGTTTGAGGGGTCAAACAGAGTCGGAATTGAGTCCCGTTTGTTTCTATGCGATCACCGTTCAGTGCTCTTCGATTTGGTATATCATATCACTTACGAAGCTCAACGGTGAGGGATAAAAAATTCGTCAAAGTTTGGTCTTTGTGAAGGCTAACTTATAATTGATTTTTCCTTCAAAATCTTTAGTTCCACATCGGAAATTGAGAAGAAAGGAGGAGTCAGCCTCCTATATAAATAGCGGCCAACACCCCTCTTTGAAACTTGCACCAAGTGTCCAAATTCGATAAGTTCTAAAAAGTTTTAAGCACGCTCGAATTAAGACCCAATAAATATTCTCTTTCTCACAAATTCTTTCTTGTTCCTGATCGGGCTCTAGCAAAGCTACGAAGGAGTTCAGATAGGATCTGAAGTCTTGAGGGAGGATCCACTCAAGGTGAAGTTTTCTGGAGCGCGTGGTTTACTCGGCGACAAGGGTGTTGTTTGCCTCGGACGTGGTTCGGTTCAGGACGTTGTTCAGCTCGGGACGTGGTTCGGCTTGGGAGAAGCGACTTGGGGCATCGCTTCGGAGTCAAAGAATGGTGGCTGAAAACGACGCTTCGTATTCTGCAGAAACGAAGTTCTGGGTATGTAGTTTAATTTACATGCGTTTATAATTGCAATAGTTTGATAGATCTATTTTTAGGGGTTTGTCGGACCCAACTCCGGAATAGTAGAGATTCTAGCTAGGTTTAATTCTTTAAAGCTAGACCTAAAACCGTTTTAAGTTGTTTTCCGCTGCTTTTATTGCTTTCGTCGTCCGTCTGACTTAGGCTGGACGTCGATTTTATAGCCCTAAGGACCATGAAAACCCTTCAGTGGTATCAGAGCCAATCTGGTTTGATTTCTGTTTTTGCAATTATAAAGTGCATATGATGCAACATGTTTCTTCATGAGATGGAGGTTTTTTATTACGCTATTAAAATTTTCGTTCCATGTGATGGTTTTATTTTCAAAAAATTGTTTTTTGAAAATTAGATCTAATTTTAAAAATCATGTGATAATTTTAAAAATTTAGATCTTGATACTTATATGATAATTATTAATATAACCTAAATTTATGAGATAAATCTTTTAAGTTGCATGCTAATTTTTATGAGATAAAAATTTTAGTTGATGTTATTCTAATGGTTATTTTTTTCTTGCTTATTATGTGATAATACAAGAAAAACTTTTATGATAGCCATTAAAAGCTTTCTAAAGCTTATGAGATAATTTTTAGATGGACATGCTATGATTTAAAAATTGTTGCAACAATTAAATGCCTAATACTTAATTAGGGTAGCCCCTCCAATAATTATTTTTTTAATTGTTCTAATAATAATTTTGAAAACGGTTATGATTTAAATTGTTGCAACTTGAATTTTAAATCCCTAATACATGATTAGGATATCACCCTAAAATCCTTATAGTTGATAAGGATATTAATAAAATTTATTAACCAATCCTAATAATTTTGAATTTTAGGATTCAACTAGTTGATAGGATTTACTAGTTTTAATGAAGTCATATTAGACCGATGTTGCACATATAATTAATTCGTATCCTTAAAGGATCATGAACCGGTCTAACGTTTTTAACTAGTGTTGTGGATCACCCTAGCTCGACTGGGGATGGTGATCTTGGCCTAGCCTAGCCAAATCCCTGACCGTGTTCCGCTGGACCACAAGGATGCGAATTATTATTATGTGAAACCATTGATTACATCTAGTCTAATACGTTTGAATCTTCTTCAAGATTAACCGTAATCCTCCTTGCTTTTGGAATTTGGAAACTATGGATTCCTTGTTATAGTTGTTGAGTCAACTCAAGCCGTAACATGGATATCTCTTGGGAACCATTTCCATTCAACATGTGATGTAGTTCGACTTAAACCAAACCGTCGCGTCATGAACATAATCGAGTGCTGGTGTAAGTTAGGATTGGACAAGAAAGCAAGGGTCTGACTAGACTAGTCTTTATGATTTGTTGAGCCAACTCAAGGTCATAAGTGACTAGGGGTAAAAACCGATAAGAGAATCACATCCGATAAGAGAATCACATACGATGTGATTGATGAAGAGCCATCTACCGATCGCAGAGTTAAGCAACTTTTAGAGTATCAAGAACGAAGAAGCTTTTGATGTAGGGGGTTTCTGTCATTATAATTAGATTATGCTTAGGATGAATCTGGATTATACAAGTTTATACAACCTCACACAACCTTCCAACCTTATAAGAGAAGGGAATTTACTCCCACTCCCCTTCCCTTGCTGTATTAGTTGGAAATGGGTTTCATGTAGTGGATATAAATGAAATCTGACATGTCCCTCGTTTTTGTTTGACATTGCTATAAAACAAATGTGGAGTTGAACACTCGACTTAAATCGGGTGCTGATGCGACATAGGATACAACAAGTGACATGTAGTGGGGGGTTTGGTGTCTCTTTGTCCGAGTTGGGTTCGGTTTGGTTCCCATGGTGAAATATTCCTATGTGTATGTTTAAGCTACATGAGAACTTAAGATAAACTGAGTATAAGCCCTTTAATGTTGGATTTCTTCTTTTATTTAGAATTTGCAAATGCGATTTTGCAGGCCCATGAATATGGGTACATGCGCACAAAATTAGCAGTCTCGTTGGCCGCCCACTCAGGGCCTGCCCCCCCCCCAAATAAAATAAAATAAAATAAAATAAAATAAAAAATAAAATAAAATAAAAATAAAAATAAAAAAATAAAAGAAAACAAAAAAAACCAAAAAAACCCAAAAAGGTGGGCCTAGGTGGGCTAAGAACATGCTTAAAGTGGGCAACCTGCTTCATCATCTTCTTTTTCTTCACATCTTTCTCTTCTGGCCACACTCTTTTTCTTCTTCCTCTCCTCTTCTTCCTCCTAATGTCACTGTTGCTGTTTAAAAATTGCCAAGGCAGCAGTTGACACCCTGGTTAACAATGATTGGGAACAACATTAAGGTGTATGCGAATTAGGCTGCTTCTTGTCTAGGAGATTGCTATAAAGCAATTTGTTTCAGGGTGTTTTTTGGGTACAGAACAAGCTTTTGATGATGGTTTTTGATTTCTAGGCCTATGTAGTTTTATCCATGGGTTGCTTCAAGCTATGGATATTCTTTAAGTCCTTAGTCACCGCACCAAACTCACATGGTGTATCAGGTAGGTACACTTTACACATCTTTTGTTGAGACACTAAGTGTAAGAATGCCTGCCTATCGAATTGAAGGATTATCAAATCATGAATGTCCCCCTGTCGAATTGAAGGACCATTGGCTCTGATCGTTGTCCATGATTAGCTAAGACCCGAGTCTAGGAGCATGCACTGGGGTTGACGGGTAAATAGGCTTCAAAACCAATTTGATCCAAAAACCCTATATGAGTATTGGATTGAATTTATTTAACCATATATTCAACCACATTTGTACTTGATGTAGGCTAATTCATTTTTTGTTTACTATCTGATTTCACTAATTTACCCTAACCATGCTACTTTACCACTATTAATTGGATGCAATAAACATTCCAATAAGGATATGCATATCTTGATTTGATCTAATTAATTGAAAATAGGTTTCAAGGTTTACTCAAGCCTTACATATGGTCTGTTATATGGCTTGTCAAAGATTAGATCACTAGTTTCTCAAAAGAAAGGTCACGAGCTATGTTTCATGGATACATCAATGCCAACATGGCATGACACACCAACGCATGTCAAATTCTAGGAAAATATAGTACCCATGTGATCATGCGTCGATACGTAGCGGAAACAATTGTGGCTTCATGGTGAGGATGTCCTTCCTATGTGGGTAATAAAAGGGTGCGGCTAGAGAGTCAGAGAAGATGTGATAGGTTTCTCCTTTAAGATGTTGGAGAGTATCCCTCATTTAACCTGTGAGTGTAGGCCAGTTTTGGTTGAACCTCATGTATCTATTGTCCCCACCCTTACCCCCACTTGCTATTTCTTGTTCAGTCTCCTATTCGGTTGTGGGTGTGCATCTTTAGTCAACACTGATAACCTGTTCTTTCGGGATTAGCTGGAATATCACATGTGATTGTGATGTATCTTTGTAATGGTCAGAAATTTTTATAATTTTTCCTTCCTAACTTTTCTCTTATTTTCTTTTATATTCTTTTCATCTCTTTAATTTTCCCTTTCGTTTTCTTTTGGACACAAGCCCGAAAGCCACGACCCACTGTACTTTTACCTTTCACCTTAATTCCTTCTCTTCCCACACTTCAAGCACAACCTGCAAGACCAATCCCAGAAGCCCCACATCTATCCCACATGACTCCCTTTTGCCTTGCCCCAATTGGAACGAATGGTTGAAAAAGAGCAGCCGCTCTTTCTTCTTTCGCAATGAGAAACCCTAGCCATCTATTGAAACGAGCTGCCGCCACCTCTCCTTTGGTTACGCGAGTAATCCATCACGATCTCACCCACAATCGCTCCCAAAGGCCCCGTCCAGCATCTTTATCTTATACACTCTTTTCTTCATGGGACTTTTATGCGAACACTATATTTTTCTCTAAAAATAATTCTGAGCTTTCGGTCTTGATTTTTTCGGTTTTGGGCTTCGATTTCTATGGGGTTGATTGCTTCGCTTCTCGTGGATCAAGCAACATCAACATTGGTGAAGGGCTTGAGCACGAAATTCTTGGATTTTTGGCCATCTACGTCGAATAGACTCACTCAAAAATTTCTGAGCAAATTTATTAGCACGTTGAACAGACACTTCTTTGTGCCATCACCAACACTGAATGCAATCAAGTGTCTCGTGCAATCATCAGCCACGAAATTTGGAAAATTCTCGAGGTAACTTACGAAGAAAATTCTAAAGTTAAAACTTTAAAAACTGCTCTTTATGTTTGTAGGTACAAATATTTTGAGATGAAGACGGGAGAATCAATTACGAACATGTACACTCGCTTCATGGAGATCATCAACGCTCTTGCGAGATTTTAAAAGAAGTACTCACAAAGCGACCATGTGAACATGGTTCGCCCATCTCTCACACCAAATGGAAAAGAAAGGTCACAATCATAGATGAATGAAACAATCTTTACAAGCTCACCTTAAAATATTTGATTGACAATCTCATGGCATGCACTTCGATTATAACACAGAAAAGATAAGGAGCAAACCAAAAAGAAATCCGTTGCCCTCAAAGCCACATCGGAGATGGAGGAGTCCAAAGATGAAGTTGAAGAGTAACTAGCTCTCATTTCCAAGGGGTTCAAAAGACTTCTCAAGTCAGGTAAACTTCGAAATAAAAAACATAGATTATCTAATAAGTCTCCTATCTGTTTTGAATGTGACAAAACATGGCATTTGAAGAGAAATTACCCAATAGCTGAGGTCAAAGAAAAAAAAGGAAAGAGCATAGCTAAGTTCAAGAAGTCGAAGAGAAAAGCTTTTGCGGCTTGGGATAGAAGTGATGGTGAATGAATCTCCAAGGAGTCCTCATTCAAAGAGGAGGAAGAAGAACAGAGAGAGGGAGCTTATTTATGCTCATGGAAATGGAAGACAAGGTATATTCCGACTCACACTATAATGATAGTGATAATAATGATAATGAGTGTGATGGGAAGGAAGAGTATCACAAGTTATATGCTGAATATGAGAAAAAATTAAGGAACTTTTGACTTTTAAGAAAAAACATAAAACTTGCAATACTAATTCTTCTAATCTTGAATTAGAATAGATTATAGAATAAAATATAAAATTGAGTAGCAAGAATATTGAGATAGAAGAAATGAATAGATTGCTTAGTATAGAGTACAAAGACCTAAGTGATATGTTTAGTTATTTAGAAAAGACCAGGACCGTCATTAAGGCTAAACTTGAGGATTTATGCAAAAATATCGATATGCTTAATAAAGGTAAAGAAAAGCTTGATAATTTGATTAGCTCGCAAAGACCCTCAACTTTCAAATTTGGCTTAGGAAATAATAAGACCACTCAAAAAGCTAGGGCTACCCATCAAATGGATTTATCAAAGTTTGGATACTCAAGAGAGGGACTATTCAAATGAAGGAGGACTAAATTGATAGTTTCTTGTGATGGAAAGTCTAAACCCAAATGAGTCTAAACCCTACCAATGTTCATTTTAATAGAAATTATAGATTTTCTTGTGATGAAAAGTCTAAATCCAAATGGGGTTGGTTCCATGTTAAGTGATCACTCACTTTGACTAATCACATGGACTCGAAAGAAAAAGAGTACCAAGATATTTTGATTTTTCAGGTACACACATTTGAATGAATTAAAAGCTTGCCTATAAAATTCAAAGACTATGCATACTTTCAGGGGAAGGATCAATATGTTAAGCAATTTTATAGGGGATCCCGATGATTTTTGGTAATATATGTCAATACATGGTATTCTCTTATATGATATTTTAACACTTAGTATCATGCATTTCACATTGTTAGAACACTTGATATTGAGTCACAAACCCTTGACTCATTTTGCATATATTTAGGAGAAATATATTTGCATATGGGGGATAATGTTTTAAAAAAGGGATTACTTGATTTTCAAAAGAGAGAGAGAGAGCACTTATATGTCATATCCTTTTTAATGATAACAAAAGGGTAGAGATATTATATGCTCATGCATAATTACATTGCAACACTTGGTATTTAAAGCATATAGTTGATTGTTATGATGCTGTATTGCAGGATGAGTAAGTATTTTTTATTATGCATTCATGTTTGTTATCATTAAAAGGGAGAGAATGTTGTGATATTGAGTCTCACCCGTGTTGTTTTGATGATGAGCAAAAATATCATCTAATATCAATGAGTGCATGTATAGAGTTTAAGACAAATTAAAGAAGCACTCAATGAATTAGTGAGTTCAACATTGCCATGGATGAGCAAGACAAGGAGCTTGGTGTATCAAGAATACGTCATGGACTTCAATGTAATAATTTATTTGTGATGTAATTTTTATTCCTTGTCTCTGCATGTTAAAGCCTTGATTGAAACTTATACATCCTTAGAAATACACTAAAAATAATTTAAAAATAATTTAAAATGTTTAGGATCGTGTATCTTATACTTATTTGATACAAAACTTTATATCAGAAAAGTAGTTAACTCCCAGAAGTATATGAGTCGACTAGTAAGCAAACCAGTGTAGTCAAGGCGCACTGAGGCGCGCGCCTGAGGCGCGCCTAGGCGTGAGGCGCATGTAGTGAGCCTCGCCTAAGCCTGAGGCTCACTCCATTTCAGAGGCGTGCGAGGCGCAATCAAGGCGCGCGCCTCGGACCGAGGCGAGGCGCAATCAAGGCGCACGCCTTTTGTAAATGCCCAGTTAGTTCTTTTATTTTTGTTTTTTTTCCTTTTGATTTTTTTAAAAAGAAGCCCACGGGCCCGCTAGACATCCACTTAATAAAAAACCTTTTGTATTAATCTCTCCCGATCTCACTTCTATTCACAGTTCACACTCACTCGAAGCGAAGCCCAGGCGTCACTTTTGTTTTCGATTGGGTTGCTTTGTTGCCCTCTCTCGCACGACAAACAGCGGCGACAAAGGGTAGGGTTTAGATTTCTCGCTGCGCCCTAGCTCGCGTCGTCTCTCTCTCGCGTCTCTCTCTCTCTCACTCTCTCTCGCGTGTAGGAGACCCTGGTGAGTTCCAACTTCAATCTTCGTTCTTTTTTTTGAATCGTTTTTTTCGTTCAAGTGATGCAAGCAGTATAAATAAAGGGGAGGGTTTCTTTTTTTTTGAATTCGGTGCTGCATAAATAAAGTTCTTCGTTGATTGATGAGATATTCTGAGTACATTACCATCTCTTCTTGTGATTTATTATTTATATTACTGATGTATTGTTATATTTACATAAAACCTCCCTAACTACTACCTATCAGATGCATTAAACCGGATGACTGGCTTGATGCCATTTAAATCTGTGGAAGGTTTTCATAAACTGGAAATTAAACCCCTTCATTCCCTTTTGAATGTATCTGCCCTAAGAGGCGAGAGGTGAGAAAAAGTTAGTCGATGCAATTTCACTGAAATGCGAGTTAACAGTGTATATGTATATTACACTTGTACCCAGAAATTCTCGTGCCAAATTTCTTTGAGGCCTCAGCTCAATGCTTCTGACAATGACAGTTGGAAAAGCAAATTATAGCCTACATTACAAATCTTGCATGAACATACACATACATGGTAGTATAATATTGATGGGAGTTTTTTTGCTTTTTCTACAAGTATATTCTCAGTCGGTTATGGATATCGTACTATGGATTATTGATTTTTGATTTGGTGAACCCATTATGATATATGATATGTGATGTTATATTTTGATGTTTTAATCATGATTAATTCTAGTTCCTATGCAAATTTATTTCTGAAATATCATACCTCTTCGGGGTTATATATCCAATTTTTATACATTGTGCGCCTTTTCAAAAAAGCCAGCGCCTTAAGTGCGCCTTGCGCCTCAGGCTCCAAAGAACCTGTGCGCCTTGCCTTGCGCCTTGCGCCTTGACTACACTGAAGCAAACAGCAGAATCTGCAGAAAGTTGACTCCTGTTGGGTAGGAAGTCGACTCCTAAGTATATAGGAGTCGACTCTTACCATGCTGGCAGCCTACAACGATCATATTTCTAGTTGTTATCTTCTGACCATTGGAGAGACATTTTGGTCAACATTTTAGACCCGAATGTTTCTCTATATATTGAGGGTTCTTTAAATTTTATAACTAAGTTTTAAAGATCATTTCAAAAGAGAAATACAAGCTTTTAAGCTCAAGAGTCTTATAGAAAACCCCTCTTTCTTCGGCTAATGTTTCGAAGATTTCTTAAATTATTTAGCCAAAGTTTTCTTGATCTTAATGTTTTTATTTTCACATCATTTGGGGATTAACCACTGTAACCACTAAACATCCACAGGAGCTTCAAGCAATACTATATGTAAAAGTGTATCAACTTTCATTGTAAGTGGAAATCCTCAAGAGTGAGGTGATGAGTTGTTATTTCTCTTGGAAAGGGATTGTAAGTTCTAAATCCTCTTAGAAAGAAGTATTGTACTATTTGAGATAATAGTAGAAATAGCCAAGTGGGACTTGGGTGCTGGAGTAGGATACACGGTATCCAAAACATTGTATATCTTGTGCTTGTGCTTGTTTTACAATTTTGTGTTATCTCTTGCTTATTATTTCGTCTACATACTATTTGCAAGTGATAATTATTGTTGATTAGAATTAAATTATGTACCTTCAATTATACCTTTAGGTAGATTTACCAGAGAAATTTTTATGAACTAATCACCATTCTAGCGTCTATTTGTCATTCATACGATTCTAATATAGACCAGTGGGCCCTAGTCTGGGCTGGCCGCTTTCTTTTGCTTAGTTCGACCGAAGTGGAGTGCTATTCGTTAAAGTTGACCCTTAGGTCGGACCATCGGGCCCTAGCATTGGCCGGGGGTTTTCTTTTGTTTAGCAAGACATGAGTCGACTACTAGTCGTCAGAGCTGGGACCCCAAGAATTATCTGGTGGCTTTCTTTGATTTAGCACGACCGGAGTCGAGTGCTAGTTGTCAGAGCTGGGACTCTAAGGTCGGACCAAGACGACCAACCTGTGCTGGAGGTTTTCTTGGACTTAGCACGACCGGAGTCGAGTGCTATTCGTTAGGACTATGGCCCTAGGGTCTGACTAGCGGGCCGCAGCCTGGGCTGGGGGCTATCTTTTCCTTAGCATGACCGGAGTTAATTGCTGCTCCTTAAAGCTAGGACCCTAAGGTCTGACTAGTGGGCCCCAGTCTGGAATGGGGGCTTTTTTCTTTAGCATGACCGGAGTTGAGTGTCAGAGTTGGGACCCTGTGATTGGACCAGCAGGCCCCAGCCTGAGTTGGATGCTTTCTTTTCCTTAGCACGAATAGAGTCGATAGCTAATTGTCAGAGCTGGGACCCTGGGACCCTGAGGTTGGACCAGCAGCCTCAGCCTGGATTGGGGGTTTTCCCTAGCACGACTAAAGTTGAGTACTACTCATCAGAGCTGGAACCCTGAGGTCGGACCACAGGTCGCAGCCTGAGCGGGAGGCTTTCTTTTCCTTAGCATGATCGGAGTCAAGTGATACTCGTGAGAGTTAGGACCCTGAGTTGGACCAGCGGGTCCCAACCTGGACTGGGGGACTTTCTTTTCGTTAGTATGACCGGAGTCGAGTGTTATTCATCAAAGCAACGAAAAATGTACCTTTTGGAGTTAAAATGGGAACATTTTTATCAAATCTGGTCCATGTACATTATTCAGAAAGGCATAACTTATCGAGTTATGTACTTGTACACGACTAATGGTAGTACTTATGAAGATGCTCGGCATTCCACGAATTTTTGGCCAGGAAGCCTTTCAAAGGCTCTAACTGGTATGATCCTGGGTAGAGGACCTCTCAGATGTGATAATGCCCTTTCCAATTCGGCCCCAGTGGTTGCTTGATCCTGTCAGTTTATCGCCCGTGCAGATATCTCTCTTGAGGACCAAGTCTCTCTTCTCAAAACGCTTGACTTTGACTTTCTTGTTACAATATTAAGATGAGGCTCGCTTATAGGCGTCAGATCGGATTTGAGCGGCATCTCTTTTTTCTTCAGATAGGTCCTGCTCCAAAGCTAAAGCTTCACTGATAAAAGCTTCGTTGAAGTGTTTAACTTGGAAGGTTGGGAACCACCTCAACTGGTGCATCAACTCTAAACGTCAAGGTGAATGTAGTCTCACATGTGTCGGTTTGCCCGATTGTGTGGTATGCCCAGAGCACATATGGAAGGTGCTATACTCAAGCTCCCTTTCTTGCACCAATTTTCTTCTTGAGTATCTTCTTGATGTCGTTGTTCGCTGAATCAACTTGGCCATTTGCCTGCGAGTGAGTGGGGTGGAGAAGTTGTGCAGGATGCCATACTATTCGCACTTCTGTCTAAACTTAGCATTATCAAATTGCAGTCTATTGTCGGTGACTATGGAGTGCGGAACACCGAATCTACATATCACTTCTTTCCCAATGAAGGCGGCGGTCTTGGACTCTGTCAAGGATGTCAACAGACTTTCCTATACTCACTTTGTCTAATGGTCAATGTCTACTATTGCGTGGGTAGCTCCTACTCTTCCTTTGGGCAGAGATTCGATGATGTCTATCTCCCATTTTGTGAATGCCAGACTGGTGTGATGGATGCCAGCTCTTCTAGGTGCAACCTCGGAATGTTGGAGAAGCACTGACATGTATCGCATCATTGGACATACGACTTGACGTCCTACTAGATTGTGGGCCAATAGTGTTCTGCATGCAAGATTTTGTGTGAGAGACCTGCTACCGTAGTAGTTTTCCACACGCCTTCATGAATTTCTTCCATCACATCTTGATTTCTTGCACGTTAAGGCACCTTAACCATGGGAAAGAATGGCCTCTTCATTGAGGACATCGCCGATGAGTGTCTACCTTGCTGGTTGTACCTTATATTTTGGCTTTATTCTTATCTCTGTCTTCATTCTTATCTTCTGGAAGGACCTCGTGACGGAGGTATTTAATGATGGGGTCACGGAGGTACTAAATGATGGGGTCCATCCAGGATAGGGCTAACTCTTAGTGGTATTATAGGGCTAACTCTTTGTGGTATTGAATAGATCGCCATCAAGTTGCATTGGCTGTTGAAGGACTTCTATAGGGATTGACTTGAGCTTGTCATTAATACCTGTAATGAGCCGAGCTAATGTATTAGCTGTGGTATTCTCTATTCTGGGGATCTGCTTGGGATCTGCTCTACCTGAGAGCCCTGGAAGCCTCTCAGCAAAGCATGAATAATCTTTACGTAAACCATGCGATCTTCCTTTCTTGTCTGATAGTCGTTATTGGCCTAGTTGATAATGAGCTGGGAATCGTAACGGACCACGATGTGGCTTGCGGCTACCTCCTGGTCAATTTGAAGTCCCGCAATGAGGGCCTCATATTCGACCTCATTATTGGAGGCTTTGAAGCTGAACTTGATGGCATAGGGAAGATGGATACCTTTTGGGCTGATCAGAAGTATGCATGCTCCTAAGGCCTGTTCAGTAGAGGAGCCGTCCATGTAGATAACCCGCACCCTCCGATCGTTGGTCAGATCCTGAGGTGAGAATCCAATATCGTAGGTGTATTCCACAACAAAGTCGGCTAAGGTTTGGTCTTTGATAACAGTGCAGGGCTTGAACTGGATGTCGAACTCTCCAAGCTCAACTGCTCACTTGACGACACACCCTGATGTGTCTATATTTTGAAGTATCTGATGTAGTGGGTAGGTCGTTATAACTGCTATGGTGTGTGTGGCTGAAAGTAAGGTCTGAGCTTCCGAGCTGCAACTATCAATGCAAAAGCAAACTTCTCTATCTCTGGAACCTGGTCTCTGCCTCCAAGAGGGACTTACTGACATGATAGATGTGCCACTATGTGTTGCCCTATCGGATGAGAACTGAGCTGACTACACTCTTGGAGACATTGAGATAGATGAGTAGTGTCTCATCTTCCTTTGGTTTGGATAGAAGCGGGGTCGGCCCAAATATTCCTTGAGCTGGATGAAAGCCAACTCACATTTCTTTGTCCATTGAAAGCTTTTCCCATTCTTCATCACCTCGAAGAAAGGTAGGACTTTGTCTGTTGCTTTGGAGAAGAATCTATTAAGAGCAGCTACTCGTTTTGTGAGGTACTGGACATCTTTCACATTGATGGGGATTTTGCATGTTGATTAGGGCAATGATCTTCTGAGGGTTAGCCTCAGTCCCCCTATGATGGACCATAAAGCTCAGGAATTTTTCGGATGCCACACTAAAGACACACTTGCTCGGATTAAGCTTCATGTGGTGCTTCTGCGATAAAGCAAAGGTCTTCTCCAGGTCGGCCATGTGCTTAGCTGCTTCTTGATGAGCATGCCATCAATGTAGACATTCATAGTCTTGTCGATCTGTTCTACAAACATCTTGTTGATAAGATGCTAGTAGGTGGCCTCTGCATTGTTTAGACCGAAAGGCATCGCTTTGTAGCAGTACATCACTTGATTTGTTAAGAACGTTGTGTGTTTTTGATCTGGCTTGTACAAGCGTATCTGGTTGTAGCCTGAATATGCGTCCATGACGTTTAGAAACTCATGACCAGTTGTCGCGTCGGCGAGCTGGTTAATCCAAGGCAGATGGAAGCTATCCTTCGGACATGTCTTATTCAGGTCTGTGAAGTCGATGCAGATCCGTCAATTTCCATTGACTTCTTTACTAGAATGTCATTGGCAAGCCATTTTAGATAGATTGTCTGCTTAATGAAGTCTACATGGATGAGCTTGTCCACCTCATCCTTGATGGCTTGGTTTTTTGGCATTAAAGGTTTGTCATTTTTGACGGATTGGTGGCACGACTGGGTTGATGTTGAGTCTATGGACAACGACTGCCGGGTCTATGTCTGCCTTATCTGCATGTGACCAGGTAAAGACATCTTTGTTTTGTCGAAGAAAGTCGATGAGTGTCTGAATATTGTGATGTAAGGAAGAGCTGATCTGGACTGTTTGAGCTGGGTTGGCCTCCAAGAGAGTATCTGCTTCTATCTCCTCCACCAGAGTAGCTCTTTCATGTTCTAGCTCTCCCCGAGGATCAAGCTCATCTATTAGGGTAGAGGTCTAAGCCTAAGTTTGAGGCTGAGCAAAGGTGGCTAGAGGTTGAGGGGTCCCAGTTTCGTCGATAGTCTATACTAGGAGAAGCTACCACTTTATGGGCTAGGAGCATGCATTCTCTCGCCTCTGATTGGCTTCCCTTTAGTATGCTGACTCCATGCATAGTAGGAAATTTGACTAAGAGGCGATAATTGGAAGTTACCGCTCGCATTGCATTGAGGGTTGGATGCCCTATGATGGCGTTGAAGTCTCCTGGATAGTTTACCACTAAGAAGTGGATGTTGTCACCTGATGACATGGAGGTGCACCAAACTTCACCTGAAGAGAGACCACCCATTTGAGATGATCTGGGTTCCCATGAACCTAAAGAGATTAGTATGGACGGGCTGCATGACACAGCCCAGTATACACAGCTTCTGGAATGTGTCCAGATAGAGGATATCCACAACACTTCCGTTGTCGATCAGAATGTGTCGAACTCTACGATTGACGATCTGCAGGTTGGCCATAATGACGTCATTGTGGGCTGATGTATTCGTCCCGCTTATGCTTTTGTGAAAAGCAGAGGCTTTTCCGTAAGCTTAATCTGCTTTGAAGACCGCCCAGTGATATGATAGAATCATGGTCGGCTTGGGCAATGCGTGCCTGACAAGCAAGACTCTTTTGCGTGCGGTTGTACTGCTGGGCCAAGTTGCAGCCAACTACAGCGATGGAGCCAAAAATGAGGTCGTTGATGTTGGACGAGCTATCGACTGCATCGTCCTTGCTCTGAGATCCCCATTATTGCCACTTTCCAGAATCTTGAATTCCTGGAGTCGTGCCCTTTGAAGGAGGTGTTTGTTCTGGTCACGGAAGACCCTGCAGTTTTCGGTGATGTGCCCGTACTTTGTGGAAGTTACAATACTTGGACTTATTCAACTTGTGGTTGTCTACTGAAGGGCATGAAGTGTCGAACTCATTCATTGCATTGGGCACGATATCAAATGGAGTTGATGACACGACAATGTACAGTCGCACGTCAAGAGATTTGGATCTCTTTCTGTTTTCTCGAGGGCACTCAAAGCGCCTTTTTTCTTAGAGCGCTTGTCTGAGGCATCTTGATCGAGGTTGGCCCACCTCCAAGAGGACCCATGGCATGCTGTTGATCAACCACAAGCTTCCTCTATGGCTATAAATTTGTTGATGCGGCTCATTAGGTACCGAAAGTTGGAGATTGCTGTTTGCAGATCGCAAACTTAAGGCTTACCCATCTCTGAAGAATGCTTAGAGGGCCATATTAATGATGTTATTGTGGCAAACATTCTTACCGTTGTGAGCCCAGTTGAAATGTGCCAGAAAGGCTCTGTTAGACTCTTCGTGTCCCTGCCAAGGTGTTAGGTCTCGGTTTCGGTCTCGGTATCGTTCCTTCCAAAATTTAGGTTTCGGTATCGGTATCGTCCGTTTCGGCGGTTTAGGAAGCAAGTTTCGGTTTCGTCCGTATCGCTAGTTTTGGCAGTTTCGGTATCGGTTTCGGTTTCGGAGATACTTTAATACTAAATAGATAAATTAAAGTTGAGTTCATAATTATATTAAATACTAAATGTCCAAAGTTCCATACTTAAATACAAAATACTAAATAAATGAATCTGATTGAAGTTTTACTTTGCGCACCCACGGTTTTACTTTGTGCACATACCACTTATTTACAAGTTTGCCGAAAAATAGGTGGTAGTTGTTTTGTGCACACACAGTTTTGCTTTGCACACATACCACTTATTTACAGGCTTGCCACAAAATATATTTGGATGTTGCTTTGGGCACCGATTGTTTTACTCTACGCACAACACTTATTTACAAGTTTGCCATGTTTATTAAAATATGAGGCACTTAGCACTGCTGGTGGATCTTTTAAGTTTATTAAAACAAAAGATAAGTTAGCAGCAACATCTCCCAACGATACGAGGCGGCGGCAGGGCTACGTGAGGCGGCGGGAGGGCGACGGGAGGATGCAGGAGGCTGCGAGATCTCCAGGTAAGTACTCTCTATCCTCTTTTTCTTCGTCTTCTTTTTTATTTCATCTTCCTCATCTTTTTCATGGTGATCTTCTGTTTTTTGATTTCATCTTCCTTGGTTTTTATGGTCTTCTTCTCTTTCGATTTTTTTCAATTTTACCCTTGGTTTCGGTCGGAACGATGACGTTCCAGCCGGTTCCGGCCGAAACGGCACCGTTCCGGCCGAAACGGCACCGTTCCGGCCGAAACCGGAACCTAAGCTGCTATTTCGTGTCGGTATAGGTCGATACCGCAACGAAACTCCCGATACCTAGTGGTATCGGGCGATACCTCTAACCATGGTCCCTGCATTATGGAAGCCAAAGACCCACGATACCTCTTTGTAACCTTTTGGGCTGCAAAGTGTGAGGAATTTCTTTCGAGGTCGGTGAAAGAGCTGATCGACCTCTTAGGAAGATTCCTAAACCATTGTGTAGAACCTCTAGTTAAGCAGCTTGGAAAAGCTTGGCACATTAGATTTGGAGAGTAGCCCTTTGACTCCATGTACTCAATATAAGTCTTCAGATGCTCGGGTCGGGTCTGGTCTAAGATCATCTCATGCAAAGCTTCGTCATTTTTGAAGTGACGGGCCTAGATCTCCCGCATCTCGCGGAGCTCCGTCATAAGGGTTAAGAAATCGGTAGATGTGTGGAGTGCAGGAACTTATGGGGGTTCGACATCAGTGGCTTGACTGACATATGTGGTACGGTTGACGTCAACAGCGCCATTGGTGTTGCCACTGGCGTTCCTCCTAATCTTCGTCATTGGAAAGGATGATGCTGAAATGAAAGCTGTTTTGAGAGCATATGCAACTGGAATGATGCATAAGGCCCTTCCTCTAGCGTCAACTGTAGATGTGCAATAGAGAGTCTAACAAGATTTCATCGAACCGAGCTCCTTCTTCGGTACCTGAGAGAAATGTCGGAGGATCGAAGGGTGGACCCTCGACTTCGATGTTTAAGTTAGACCAGATAGGATGAAGGAAGTGTGTAGTTGTGAGTAAGTTATGGTGTACCTGATGATGGACTAGCACTATCGTTTATATCGAGCTGGGGGCATTTATGCTACGTCAGGCAGAGTTATGAAGATCCTAGATTCTCAGGCGCAACCAACACGAAGTTATGAAGATACTAGATCCTTCGACGTAACTGACACAGGAATGTCGTTACGTGAGCGGGAGAGTGGCCATTGAATGCTTTCTGCTCGTAATGGCTTGGAGAGAGGGCCTGACATCTACCGAAGATCAAGTCATCTAAGCACGCAAGACGGTTATGATGGCTGATCTCGTCAGTCGGACATACCTTTGTTGAGGAGGTTGTTACTAAGGAGCATGCCTCATGTGTTCACCATTAAGGAATGATGGCCTGTCGTGCAGAGTTGCGTTTGAATCTTGGCTAGACTGACCTTCCAAGCTGTGGTTTTCTGTTCGTGTATTGTGGGCCCTCATCGTCGGGTCTGCCATGGTCTTATCGGCTGCATGCCCCAGTTTTAGTATCGTTTAGACGCTAAATTTCATACACCAAATAATTATATCAAAACTCCAAACGTCATCCAAACATTATTACTAATACAAAAGTAAGCGAATCAATTTTTATATCCATATATAATGTTTTAACTATATTACTTGGTTATATAACTGTGTAAAATGTGAAAAGTTTTCAAACATATCGACCAGTAGCTGAGGAGGCTCGAAGAAGTTTCGGAGGTGATCAGATTCGTCGGATTTGAACTCCGTGATAAGATTGAGGTTGGGTATGTGTAACGCCTCGTTTCCGGGTATCATTACTTTTTCGTTATTTGTGCAGGTCCTGCAAAGTTCCAGTGGAGCCAACATAGAGCAAATAGAGAATTTCATAGAAGAGATAACTTTGTTCATCCTTTGAAAAGAGGGAACAAAAGCATAACAAAAGATAACTACTAGTCTTTATTTCTAAACAAGAAGGCAACTAAACAATAGAAAAACACTCTCCTTACTAATCCTTGTCTCAGAAATCCGCACTCTCCACTGGGAATTCCGACTCCTCGAAAGCTGGAGCCTCATCGTACTCTGGTTTAGTCTCTGTTGAGAAAACATTTGAAAGGATACAGTAAACGATATTTGCAATAAACAACAATTATAACTTTCATGCAACCCTAGTCCTAAGCAAGCCAACAACACTAAACACTAGACTGAACCTTTCTAACCAATACATTCCAATCTTTTATTATGCTCATACTGTAAAGGGAAAGATCGTGCTAAAGAATAACCTCGGGTTTCACAGGCGAGCTCGCATGTGTCCTAAATTTTTTGGTCCAAGATATTATCAAGGAACCCCGTCAAGTCATTCAGTTCTGTCAATGAGCGTAGTCTCCGCCACTCTTTCTAACTTTAATTATGAGTTCCCAAACCCCATGTCATTCTAACTATCTATTTCAATTATTCACTAATTCTATACTTTATAAACTTCGTAGGAAGAAAAGTGCACAAAACTAATATGTCGTTAGAAACAAGTCCAATGTAACATTATTTCAAAAATACTGAATTATTGCTCAATTCTAACAAGTTTATTTGCTAACTATAATAATTCCATACATCAATTTCTACGATGAAGGAAACTATATTTAATATGATCTAAAAACAGTTCTAAAGTAATCAATTCATTCAAACATTAAAACTAAAAAGAAATTGTTTATGAAATGAAATAATACAACTATAGGATCAGATTCGTATTTATTGGCATCCATGAGGGGTTCTAGGTCTTATTAGCTCGGGACTTTCTCCCAAAATCTGAAAATAGGGGCAATAAAAGGGTCTCGCGCCGTAACCAAACCATTTAGTTCACATGCTATAGTAATTAGTTGAATCGAAAGTCCGCATCAGAAGAACATCGTAGAATTGACTGTAAATACAGATGGGGAACAATTGATAATAGCATCCAGCAGGTAAACAATTCCCGAAAGAAAACAATCCATTGAATACCCCAAAAAGTGATGCAATTAACAGAACAAGTCCAAAGGAGATCGTTGTTACAAGGACCCACAAATAAACACAACCGCAATAAGAGAACTGTAGATCAGAGTTGTTGGATATGGACGACATGTATACACCCATGAGGGGATGTATGAGGGTCTATGGACCTCGGATGTCGCGTACATGAAAGCATGTACGATGGGAACCTTTTCATGTGTGAAAAAGACCACTCGATAAGTGGAAAAAGTCACATTATAAGTGCATAAAGGCACTTGATAAGTGCATGAAGAAGAGGATAAGCAATGGTGTTAATATAAGCTAATAAGCTTATATATGGTTAGTTCCTACAATAACTACCCCTAAAGCCTATAAATAGGACCCAAGGGTTAAGCATTTTAGGCTAATCATTCATGCCATAAGTTTGCATAAGGCAATCTTTTTCCTCTTCTCCCTTCCATCAAGTTCTTCTCCTAAAGTTAGATTTAGACGGTGGAAACGCTGCTTCGATCCTCTGTGACGAAGTACTGACCGTTGTGGCGAATCCGGGGGTAAAGTTCAGAGACTACCGCGCAGCATACGCCAACGTAAGTTCTCTTTCGATCCTCCATCATCGCGCGATGGGATCCTACATTGGTATCAGAGCCATACTGGTTCGCTCCGGTCTCACCGATGAATGACGCGTTGTCTCTTTCACGAATGAGTTTCCTTCCATTATGGATATGGTAGGAGCACATCGTGACGGAGAGAACGCCAAAAGTTGTTCTTTTCACGTTCTGGTCTTTTGTCATTACGGATATGGCAAGAACTCTCCGTGACGGGAAGAACTGACCATTCATCTCGCCAAACTCGCACTCCTCATGGATGCTGAGTCTCCATTCAATAGGGAATGTGAAATCTCTTCATGTAGAGCGTGAAGTTTGCGGTCTTGAAGGTATGATTATTTTTCTTGGCACACGGCCATTAAAGAATAACTACTTTCTCGATGAACGGGTGTCTCATCGGAGAAGATGGAAGTTGCAAACCTTCTCATCGGAGAAGAAGATTGCCATGATAATATGGCAATTACATATCTCTTTGGTGCATGGCTATGCACCCCCTCCCATTGGGAAGGGGGTTGGCTTCGGCCAATAACCACCACGACCACCAGCCCATAAGGGGGGTGTGCGACCGGACTCCAAGGAGGCCTGCCTGCCTGCCACCCTGGCCGGCCAGGGCCTCGGCCAGGGCCAGGCGCCCTGGCCTCTGCCAGGGCCAATGCCGGCCCTGGCCGAGGCCAGGGCCAGGCCAGAGGGTGCCCTGGCCTCCGGCCAGGGCCTGGCCGGCCGAGGCCAGGGCCAGGCTAGAGGGCGCCCTGGCCGGCCTCCGGCCAGGGCCATGCCGAGGCCAGGGCCAGGCCGACGATCCCCGGTTTCGACCCTTATGGGGGGTCTGCATGGCCGGCCCATACGGGACCGACGGCAGTTGTATACGGCAAAACCTCATGCAAGGGGAATCTGGCCTTGGCACGGCCACGGCTCGACCCCGACAATGGCCGGTGCAGGCCAACACCTCCCGCTGCAAAATACGTTTGCAAAATACGTTTGAAAAATACGTTTTTTCAAAAACACTTTTCCGCTGTAAGTACTATAAGAGTACTATTGTTTGATAAAGTGATGGGGAAATATTGAAAGTTGTTCTAGATGGTGATTGGAATCGTAGAGACCTTTCCGATTCTAGAGCAACATCTTCAATTTTTTTCGAAAGTAACTTATCAAATGAAAACTTTATGCAATGTTTTTGATCAAACTTGTCTTATGTCTTTTGTAGCATTTTAAAACTGAAATATCTTCCGCTGTTAAGAACATCGTCGCTGAGTTAAACAAAGGTGAAAAACTCAACGACGACAATTACAAGCTATGGTCCATAAAGATACAATATGTTCTAGAGGAGCAAGATGTGCTCGAAACTCTGAAGAACATAATGATTGAACCGGAGTTAGGCACTACGGCCCAACATAGAAGAGACAAGGAAGCTTTCGATGCTTGGTCTCGGAAGAACAAGATTGCTCGCATTACGTTGCTGTCAAGTATGGCAGACGACATAATGCGGATCTTCCGAGAACATGACCTAGCTATGGACATATGGTCCAAGCTAGAGGAGAAGTTTGGTGGCACTTCGGTGACCAAACTTCGCTCTTTAACTATAAGATTCGATTCGTACAAAAAGCGTCGAGATCATTCCATGGGAATGCATCTGCGACACATGGAGAATCTTATTTCAGAGTTAAAGGATGCAGGTCATGTGCTCACTGATGAGCAACAAATCCAAGCGGTCATACGTTCCCTACCAATCGAATGGGAACAAATGAAGATGCATCTCACTCATAATGAGAGCATCAAGAATTTCAGCGATGTTTCTAAGCACCTCGAGTTAAAGGAAGAGCGGCTTGTGGCTGCCAAGTCAAGTGCAGAAGTGCACATGGTTGCTAGTTCCTCATACGGAGGAAAGAAATGTAAACATCACTCGAAGTTTGCTCATGACCAGCAAAAGCAACCAGTGTCTACCAAGAAACCCAAACAGAAGGGTGGAAACAAGAAAGGGCACAAGAAGAAAGACTTGAAGAGGATCAAGTGCTTCAAATGCAACAAGTTAGGTCACTATGCCCGTTCATGTACGGATGGAGGTGACAAGGTAACTTGTAATAATACTAGTTACATATGTGTTTCTAGTTCAATATTTCTTGTAGAATCTAATCCTTTTTGGATAATTGATTCAGGTGTCACCGACCACATAGCAAGGGACAGACAGTCCTTCGTGGAGTATCACCGGATACCCCAAGGAACGAAGTGGATATATTTAGGAAACAACACACGTGTTGAAGTGAAAGGCGTTGGGACATACAAGCTCGTCTTGGACAACGGCCACACTATCTTACTTCATGATGTCCTCTTTGCTTTAGATATTCGAAGGAATATTATATCTGTGGTTGTATTAATGGGTCTTGGTTATAGTTGGTTCTTTCATAATTGTAATGTGGACTTATCTTGTAATAATTCTGTAATTGGTTCTGGGTATGTTTTTAAGGGATTCATTGTATTAAATACTATGTACGATTCCTCTAATTTTAATGAAAATTTCCTTGTTGTAAATTCTTCGATTTCTGAATCTGATGTAATTTGTTGGCACGCAAGGCTTGGTCACATTGGACCAACACGTATGGATAGACTTGCCAAACGTGGCCTTCTATCCAATGTTTCAAAGGTCGAAATGTCGACTTGCGAACATTGCCTTGTAGGGAAATCTTGTCGCAAGCCATTTGGAACCGGTACAAGGGCCGAGGTTCCATTACAGCTAATCTATTCGGACATATGTGGTCCGATGAATGTCAAGACAAGACGCGGGAAGTCCTACTTCATCACTTTTATTGATGACTTCACCTGATTCGAACATATCTATTTGATATCCCACAAAAGTGAAGCATTAACCTGCTTTAAAAACTATATGTGTTTAGTGGAAAATCAATTAGATCGCAAGATTAAGATCTTGCGAACCGATAAAGGCGGTGAATATCAATCAGCAAGTTTTAAGGAACTTTGTGATGAAAAGTGCATAGTTCATCAAATAACTATGCCTTATACTCCACAACAAAATGGTGTTGCTGTAAGGAGGAATAAGACTTTGATGGAAATGGTCCGTTCAACGATGGCGCAAGCTAACTTGCCAATCACCTTTTGGGGTGATGCATTATTGACGGCTACTTTCATCTTGAATCGCGTACCCTCGAAATCAGTTAGCTCCACTCCTTATGAGTTGTGGAACCAAAGGTCTCCTGACTTAAGCATATTAAAACCTTGGGGGTGTGCATCCTACGCACATATTTCCTCCCATAAGTCTGCAAACTTGGGCCAAGAGGGAGGAAATGTATCTTTATACGATACGCAGAAAACTCCAAAGGCTATGTTTTCATTGGTCAGGAAAACAATGGAGGACTGATTGAATTTGAGTCGAGGGATGTTACTTTCTTGGAAAATGAGTTTCCAAGACAGGGCGAGATAAGTCAGGACTTATCTCTATTTGAGATTTATGATCAAGAAGGATTAACTCATTCGAGTGGGAGAATTCTTGGTGAAGAAGAAAATACGTTTCAACCTTCACCAATGGATGATACGAATGATGCGAATCCTATTCCATATGGGAATAATGATCCAAGTGGGAGCAATTCTAATCTCATTCCAAGTGGGAGTAATATTAGAATTGATCCAAATACGAGTCAACAAGGACTTGAAGAATCTCAAATACGACGTAATAGTCGTACAAGGTTAGCTCCTCTAAGATTTGAGGATGAATTCCCACAACCTTTATGACTTTACTACAAGATGATGACGAGCCTGCTACTTTCAAACTGGCCGTATCATGCCATGCAAAAGACAAATGGATGGAAGCGATGAAGGAGGAATTAGAATCCATGAAAATTAACCGAGTCTGGGACTTGGTTAACTTACCCAGAGGACGTAGAGCTATTGGGAACAAATGGGTTCTCAAGATCAAGCATAAGGCTGATGGTTCTATAGACAGATATAAAGCTCGCCTTGTCGCGAAAGGTTTTACACAACAGGAAGGGATAGACTACGAAGAGACCTTCTCATCTGTTGTTCGTTTTACCTCGATTCGCTTGATTCTGGCTTTGGTAGCTTGCTTAGACATCGAATTACATCAAATAGATGTAAAGACTGCCTTTCTCAATGGAGAATTGGACGAGGAGATCTATATGGAACAACCAACAGGGTTTGTAAAAGAAGGAAACGAACATAAGGTTTGTAAACTTCGTAAGTCCATATATGGTCTTAAATAATCCTCGAGGCAATGGTATATACGATTTCAAGAAGTTGTCTTATCAAATGGGTTTACCATGCTTGATGAAGATAACTGTGTATATATCAAGAGGATCAAAAGCAAGTATGTTATTATGTCTCTATATGTAGATGACATTTTAATAGCCGGAAATGACAAGGGCTTTGTGATGGATATCAAGGCTTGGCTTTCATCAGTATTTGAGATGAAAGACATGGAAGAAGCCACATATATCCTTGAAGTTAAGATTTCAAGGAATCGTTCGAATAAACTTCTTTCTCTTTCACAAGAGACTTAATATAAAGAAGGTTCTAGAACGTTTTAATATGCAGGACTGTAAATCCATTGATACTCCTATAAGCAAATGCAATAATTTATGTCTGAAAATGTGTTTAAAGAACCAAAAGGAAAAGGAAATTATGGAAAAAGTTTCATATTCCAGTGCAGTTGGTAGTCTTATGTACGCTATGATGTGTACAAGATCGGACATCTGTTTTGCCGTTGGAATGGTAAGTCGTTACCAATCCAATCCAGGGCAAGCACACTGGAAAGCGGTTGAGAGGATAATGCGGTATCGTAAAGGGACTGCAGACTATGCTTTATGCTATCAAGGAAATGCCTTGAGGCTCGAAGGCTACACTGATGCTGATTGGGCGGGTGATCTCGATGAGCGATGATCGACCTCAGGACATGTTTTTCTACTCGGATCTGGTGCAATATCCTGGAGTAGCAAAAAGTAATCCTGCATCGCACTTTCAACTATGGAAGCCGAATTTGTAGCATTTAGCATGGCGGTCCAAGAAGCTGTTTGGCTTAGGAAGTTCTTAGACAAGCTAATTGATGCAAGTGACTCAGGTGCTGTACCAATATACAGTGACAGTCAAGCATCTATAGCCTATGTCAAAGATCCAAAATTCCATTGTAAGACCAACCACATTGATATCCGCTACAAATTTGCAAAAGACTATGATAAGAACAAGAAGGTAGACATTAGATACATATCTACACATGAGATGATAGCGGATCTGCTTACGAAGGCGATCCCCAGAGATGTGTTTTACAAACACTTATCTTCTCAAGGATTGCGTAAGAGCTGAGTTGTATCGATGTATATTCCCATGTCTATGAAAGATCAAATTTAATAAAAGAATAAGTTCTTTTTGACATTGCATATGAGTTTCTTGAAAATGTTTGTGTACATTTTTTTAATCTCAGCTGTTTTTTGTATGTCGGACAGATTGAGGTTGGCTCTCTCACATGAGCAACCGCCTTTATTCTATCAGACGGATAAGATAAAAATGAGACCTGTCTAAAGTCAAAATCATCAGACGGATGATTTAGAGTCATGACTTAAACAAAATGGTCGTATGGAAGATCTGCATCATATGGATGTTTACAAAAGATCTAAGAAGATTTTTGAAATCTTATCTGTCTTATGCGGGATGTGGGTCCAGGAAAGTAATGAGTAGTAAAAGGGACTCAAAGTCGGACATTGTGGTGTCTGATCATCATCCTTACAACATCATTAAGACATACGCTCTCTGGGAAAGGAGTGATGTTGTAATACGTATTCATACTACGTATGCATTTGACCATTGGGTTAGAATAGTAATTGTGTTTACTATTATGTGAGACCCAAAGACCACATGAGTCTTAACTTCTTACCGTTATGGACTCTAATTGGTTCCTTTAGATTTGACTGGGTGATCGCTATCTTAGCATGTTGCTTATGGACTATGGTAATTCGGTCCGGCGGGGCATGTTAAAAAAGCGAGTCAAGTCAAGATCGAAAGGATCGCAAGAAGAGAAAGATTAATTTCATATTCACATTTGGACTTTAGAGATTCTAAGCTGGCCAGCCAATTGTAATCCAGATGGGATTCAATTGTTGAATATAAAGTATAAGAAATGTGAAGAAATAATCTAGGGTAAAGCATGCGTTGATCTACTCAACTTTGCACCTCAAGGAGTGTTGTGTATCTCTAACAAGTGCACAACAGCAGACTCTATGCGCATGACGGTCACACGGTCTATTTCTAAGTATGATAAACAGAAGAACTATTTCCTTACAATCCCCTCAAGTGTGAGTGGGAGATGTTGGATATGGACGACATGTATACACCCATGAGGGGATGTATGAGGGTCTATGGACCTCGGATGTCGCGTACATGAAAGCATGTACGATGTGAACCTTTTCATGTGTGAAAAGGACCACTCGATAAGTGGAAAAAGTCACATTATAAGTGCATAAAGGCACTTGATAAGTGCATGAAGAAGAGGATAAGCAAGGGTGTTAATATAAGCTAATAAGCTTATATATGGTTATTTCCTACAATAACTACACCTAAAGCCTATAAATAGGACCCAAGGGGTAAGCATTTTAGGCTAATCATTCATGCCATAAATTTGCATAAGGCAATCTTTTTCCTCTTCTCCCTTCCATCAAGTTCTTCTCCTAAAGTTAGATTTAGACGGTGGAAACGATGCTTCGATCCTCTGTGACGAAGTACTGACCGTTGTGACGAATCCGAGGGTAAAGTTCAGAGACTACCGCGCAGCATACGCTAACGTAAGTTCTCTTTCAATCCTCCATCATCGCGCGATGAGATCCTACAAGAGCATCCCTCTGGGGGAAAGACTCCCCGGCGGCCAACCCTATCACCCCAAGTCCCAAATCGATAATACGAAGTTGCGGCAACGTGCCGTCTCGCTCGTAGGATGCCTTTTATATCATTAGGGGATAAAAATCCCCTTTTACACTAACGAATCATCATCTCCTAGCAATAAAGTCTCGAAAACCCTAGTTCTTCCACAGATTCAAAATCACGAAGGAGATAGTTGAAATTTAAAACAAATAAGTTTTACCGATCTTGAATAAAACCAAAGCCGAGAGATCCTTAAGTCCAGAACCCAATAACGAAATGAATCGGAAAAAGTTTGTGAAGAGGAAAGCAATTTTCGCAAGCCTCGGAAACCCTAAGAGTTGCTGCGCATAAATAAGAGAGGAGAGAGATAGGGATCTTATCAGAGGAGGAATCCCGAAGAATCCACGGCTCAACGATAAGATCAGATAAGGGTTTTCGAAAACCCCCTTATTTCGCCGTCGCTCCTGCGTTGTTCGCCCGCGTGATGGAGAGAAAAGAGGAACGGGTCGGGGATTTTAGGGAAATGAGTGAGTGGAGAGAGAGAGTGTGTGTGTGGGGGGGGGGAAGATTTATTAAATGGGTTGGGCCCGAGAGTGGGCCTGGGTTCTTAAAAAAGTATCGTTACATTCTCCCCCCTTACAAAAAAAATTCCGTCCTCGGAATTGGAAGAATCAAGACTTACTCAAAAAGATAAGGGTAACTCTCCATCATCTCGTCTTCTTGTTCTCAAGTAGCCTCGCCTGGTGCATTACGATGACACAATATCTTCACCAAATTGACTGTCTTGTTCCTCATGTTCTTCTGCTGTCGATCGATGATCTCCACTGGCTGCTGCTCGTACGTCAGGTTTGGGCGCACTGAAATTTCTGAATGGTCCACCATGTGCGCTGGATCTTCCACACATTTGCGTAGCTGAGAAATGTGGAACACATTATGGACTCCTTCCAAGGATGGAGGCAATGCAATCTTGTAAGCCACTTCTCCTACTCACTCAAGTACATCAAACGGTCCAATGTAGCGTGGGCTAAGCTTCCTCGTCTACCGAAACGAATCAGACCACGGTTTGGCGAAATCTTCAAAAATACATTGTCTCCTGGCTGAAACTCCAAATGTCTTCGTCTCGAATCTGCCCAATGCTTATATCTGTCCTGAGCCAACTGCAGTCTCTCTCTGATCATCCATACCAAATCAACTGCCTCTACTATCATCTCGGGTCCCATCAATTCTCGATCTCCAACACCGTCCCAGCTCAAGGGGGACCGACACTTCCTTCCGTATAATGCCGCAAATAGCGCCATCTCGATGCTCGCCTGATGACTGTTATTGTATGCGAATTCCATGAGGTGTAGGTGATCTTCCCACGACACCTTGAAATCCAACATGTATGCTCGCAACATGTCCTCAAGGATCTGAATGGTGCGCTCTGACTGCCCATCTGGCTGAGAATGGTATGCGGTGCTAAACTTGAGATGAGCACCAAGATTCTTCTGAAGGCTCTTCCAAAAATGTGATGTGAACCGAGTATCTCTGTCCGAAACTATGCTCACCGATACTCCGCCTCACAACTTCTTCCATATATCTCTTAGCAAGAACTTCTGTAGACTAATCAACTCTGAAAGGTATGAAGTGTGCAGACTTCGTCAGCCGATCCACGATTACCCAAATAGCATCGTTCTGCTGCTTACTTTGGGGCAAGCCAGTCACAAAATCCATCGTGATATGCTGCCATTTCCACTCAGGAATAGGCAGTGGCTGCAATAATCCTACAACTCTCTGGTGCTCAGCCTTCACCTGCTGACACACTAAACATTTGGCCACGCTCCGCGCAACGCTCCTCGTCATTCCGTGCCACCAATAGTGTTGCTTCATATCCTGATACATTTTCGTACCGCCCGGATGAACAGAATAAGGCGAACTGTGAGCTTCCTTCAACAGCTCATCTCTAACATCTCCAAATGTTACACAAAGCCTGGTACCAAATCTCAAGGATCCATATGAATGTATCGTGAATTCTGGTCGCTGCCCTGCCATCACCAACTCTCTGATCTTCTGAAGCTTAGTATCTCCTGCCTTCGTAGCCTTGATCCTGGCTACCAAACTAGACTGTATCTAAAGATCCATCAATGAGACAGCCCGTCCAGATAGAATCACCTCAATCTCCAACCCCCGCAACTCTTGCTGAAGCATCCACTGAGTCGTAAGGGTAAGCACAGCTGGAAGTCGACTCAGTGCATCGGGTACAACATTGACCTTTCCCGGATGGTATTGAATATTAATGTTGTAATTTACCATCAATTCGATCCAGCGCCTCTGCCGCAAGTTCAGGTCCTTCTGGTCGAAGATGTACTTCAAGCTTTTATGGTCCATAAAAATCTTCACTCGCTCTTCGAGTGGAAAGTGTCTCCAAATCTTCAACACGAAAATGACGGCTGCTAACTCCAAGTAATGTATAGGATAGTTCTGCTCATGTTTCTTCAGTTGCCTCGATGCGTAAGCTACCACACGCCCATGCTGATGCAGGACACATCCGAGACATTTATCGAATGCATCGCAGAAAACTTCAAATCCTCCTGCTCTGTCTGAAATAGTAAGTATTGGCGCGGTAGTCAATCTATTCTTCAGCTCCCGGAACGCCTCGTCACAAGTCTTAGACCAAATATAGACTACATCTTTTCGCGTTAGTCGCGTCATAGGTTCTACGATCTTCGAAAAGTTCGGAATGAACCTCCTATAATAACCAGCCAAACCCAGAAAACTCTGAATCTCAGACACTGTATTAGGAGCTGGCCACTTCAGGACGGCAGCTACATTCTTTGGGTCTACTGCAATCCCTTCTCCTGATACCACATGACCAAAAAATCCCACTTTCTTCGTTCCAAATGCACACTTGCTATACTTAGCGTACAACTAGTGTCGTCTCAATGTCCCTAAGACCACCCTCAAGTGTATTGTGTGCTCCTGCTCGCTCTTCGAATATATCAGGATGTTGTCAAGGTATACCACCACGAACTTATCCAGATACTCATTCAGCACTAGGTTCATAGGACTCATGAATACCGAGGGTGCATTGGTCACACCAAATGGCAACTCATATTGCCATATCTGGTGCTGAACGCTGTCTTGTAAATGTCATCCTTCTTGACTTTCAGCTGGTGATAACTGCTCTGTAGATCCAACTTAGAGAAGATGCACGAACTCTCCAGCTGATCAAACAAGTCTTCGATGCGTGGTAGAGGGTACTTATTTTTCACCTTCACTTTATTCAACTCTCTATAGTCCACGCACATCCTCCTGGTCCCATCCTTCTTCTTAACCAACAATATCGGAGCACTCCATGATGACGCGTTGAGCCGAATCCAGCCTTTCTACGAAGGTCGTCTAACTGAGTCCGAACTTCAACCAACTCTGATGGGGCTAGACGGTAAGGATTCCTGCAGTAAGGTTGAGCTCCTGGCACTAGCTTGATCAAAAACTCCATGGCACGGTCTGGGGGTAAGCCTAAAAGGCTATCTGGAAATACGTTAGAGAACTCTTGTACTGCCGCCGGTCTCTCTGTAGTAGCATCCATAGGAGTCATCACGGCATTCGAGAGTCTGGCTCTGTACTCCACTTGTCCTTCTGATCGGCTCCCGCTGACAAATTCAAATTTTGGGTGGTTTGGAATCTCGAACACCACTCTCCTGCGCCGACAATCAATTGTGGCATAAAAGGTCCCTAGCTAGTCCATCCCGAAAACGGCATCAAAACTCGGTATGTCGATGGCTAAAAAGTCGGCATAGAGCTCTCGCTTGCATATGACTACAGGACAGTCTGAATATCCACTAGTCTTCTGCAACACACCACCTCCCGTCTTGACGTCCCAGCCAGAGGTGAGAGGTGAAATGGGGATAGCGTGTTGATTGACAAATCGCATCGCTATAAAACAATGCGAAGCTTCTGAATCAAAAAGAGCAAGAGCGGGTTTGCTAGCTACCAACGCAACTCCTACGGTCGTGAAAAATATGTCTAATCATACATCATACAATAAAAAAATTAAAAGATAATAGTAAATTTGTACCTGTAATGACCTGGCCTGTAGCCTCGGCCTCCTCAGCTGTCATGGTGAACGTTTGGCGCTTCGGAGGTGGAGCCTGTGGTCGTGCTGCTGAAATCCCCGTCGCTGTGGTGGGGGTCCACGCTAAGTACTCCCCGCTGAAGCTGTAGCTGGTGCAGATGTCTGTGCTGGAGCCGCTGGTCTCTGTCCCTTCTGGGGGTAGTCTCTGGCAACGTGGTCGTCTGCTCCGCAAATCAGGCACTGATTCAGTAGATATCGACACTCTGACTTGACGTGCCCTGGCTTGTTGCAATAGTGACAGACGGTCTGCTGTCTGCGCTGCTGCGGCTGCTGTGGATGTGGTGGGGCTGGCCTCTTTGAAGATGTCTGCTGAGCTGGTCGGGCCGCCTGTCAACTAGGTGGTGGAGGGGGACGCCTCTGAGGAGCACTCGCTTGTCGTTCCAGATCTTCCTTCTGTTGCACGTACTCATAATCTCGAGCTGCAGAGAGTACGTCAGTGTGGGTCTTCAGCTTGTGCCCCACTAGTTGCTTCTGAATCTTCATATTCAACCCTTCATGTAAACGCTGGGCTCTGTCCCGGATCGGACACCACATTCTTTGCAAACATGCAAAAAGACCACTTATTAGTAAATTACATACATATATAGGTTAACTATGTAAGTTGTAATACTTACTTGCTGAGTCTGGAGAATTCAGCGTTGTATTATTCCACATTCATGGAGCCTTGCTTCAAGTTCATAAATTGGGCATGCAGTGTCCTCTTTTGCTTTAGGAGAGAAATACAGAGCATTAAACCTCTTCGTGAAGGTGCTCCATGAAATTTCAACCAACTGTAGCTTTGCCATGTCCACCCATGAATCTGGTGCAATCCGTGCTGCCCTTAGCATGGTAGCTGTGCGACGTAGCCACTCTGCTACTGCCAAAGGTCCCTCTGTCCCTTTGAAAACTGGGGGACGCAGTGATCTGAATTGCTGAACTCTACCTTCCCGTCCGTGCTCAGGCTCCCTTTGCAAAGCTCTAACCATTTCTCGTAAAGTCTAGTCTGTAATATGGATTGTCGCTGCAGGTTGCACAGTGATGTTCCCATTATTCCCATTGTCGGCGTAACGATTTTCGCCATTTCCATTGTGGACATGATCATTGCGGTTGGGGTCGATGTTGTTGTCAACATTCCCATTGTCGACTTGATCATTAAGCTGGTCCTTGGCGTCGTAGTTATAGTCATTGTCATAGTCAACATTCTCATGAGCAATGTGATTGGCGTTGTTGGGGACGTGGTTCATGGTCCCAGCTCTACGCCCATCACTGTGATTTCCCGCTAAGTCTGCATGAGTAATGATTGGATTGCTCCCAGTACCGCGTCAACGATGGTATGCTTTCGAAATTCTGTATTCCAAAGAAGGATATCAGTCCAATTGTTCATTTATGAATTTTCCTGTTTACTATATACTGTTCACGAGGTGTCTTGCGTGGACCTGCATGGGACACCAACTTGTAACGCCCCGTTTCCGGGTATCATTACTTTTTCGTTATTTGTGCAGGTCCTGCAAAGTTCCAGGGAAGCCAACATAGAGCAAATAGAGAATTTTATATAAGAGATTACTTTATTCATCCTTTGAAAAGGGGGTACAAAAGCATAACAAAAGATAACTACTAGTTTTTATTTCTAAACAAGAAGAAGACAACTAAACAATAGAAGAACACTCTCCTTACTAATCCTTGTCTCAGAAATCCGCACTCTCCACTGGGAATTCCGACTCCTCGAAAGATGGAGCCTCCTCGTACTCTGGTTCAGTCTCTGTTGAGAAAACATTTGAAAGGATAAAGTAAACGATATTTGCAATAAACAACAATTATAACTTTCATGCAACTCTAGTCCTAAACAAGCTAACACTATACACTAGACTGAACCTTTCTGAAGTAATTTAGGGAAAGTGTGATTAGCCCCAAAGGAGAGGCTATCACTTCTATTTATATTAACTTCCTCCTTTCTTTACACACACCCAATATAACACACACTACACAATACTCCCCCTCAAGATGAGCAAAAGATATTTATCATGCCCATCTTGTTACAAGCATCCTCCACTCCTTTAGAGTTCAACCCCTTTGTAAGGCAATCAGCTAGTTGCTGTCCAGAGGTAATGTAGGAGATCTCCAACTGTTTCTTGTCCAATCTTTCTTTAATGAAGAACCTGTCAATCTCTATGTGCTTCGTTCTATCATGTTGCACTGGGTTGTTGGCAATATTAATTGCAGACTTGTTATCACACAACAACCGCAACGGTCCTCCTCTCAGCAGGTGTAGCTCATGTAGAAGTGATCTCAACCAGATCATCTCACAAGTACCAAGCACCATAGCACGGTACTCTGCCTCTGCAGTGGAACGAGCCACCAAATCCTGCTTCTTGCTGCGCCAAGAGACCAAGTTGCCCCCAACAAACACACAGTAGCCCGAAGTCGATCTCCTATCATCTAGGCAACTGGCCCAATCTGCATCACAATAGCCTGTCACATTCATGTGACCATGACTACCAAATAATATGCCTTTTCCTGGACTATTCTTCAGATACCTCAGTATCTGAAGACTGCCTCCATATGTCCAGTCCTAGGATCATGCATGTATCTACTTACCACACTGATAGCATAGGCAATGTCAGGTCTGGTATGACATAAGTAGATAAGGCGTCCAACAAGTCTCTGGTACCTTTCTTTGTCTACTGGCTCCCCTGATTGTGAATGCAACCTATGATTCTGGTCAATAGGTGTAACTGCTGGACGACACCCCAACATACCAGTCTCAGCCAGTAAATCCAGGGCATATTTCCTCTGTGAGAGAACTATACCCTTCCTGGACCTGGCAATCTCCAGTCCAAGGAAATATCCCAACTGTCCAAGGTCCTTGACCTCAAATTCTCTCGCTAACCTTACCTTCAAGTGAGACATTCCCTCTTCATCATCTCCAGTGATAATAATATCATCAACATACACAGCCAAAAGAGTGATCCGTTGTCCTGAATGTCTATAGAATACAGTATGATCACCATTACTCTGCTTGTAGCCCATAGTGATGATTGCACGCCTGAACCTGTCGAACCATGCCATTGGAGATTGCTTAAGCCCATACAAGGACTTGTCCAGTCTACACACCTTTCCCACCGTCTGTTGTGTGTTAAAGCCAGGTGGAACCTCCATGTATACTTCCTCCTGTAAGTCTCCATGTAAGAAGGCATTCTTTACATCCAACTGATGCAACTTCCATCCAAAATTCGCTGCACAGGATATCAGTACTCTCACAGTACTCATCTTTGCCACTGGGGCAAATGTCTCATCATAATCAATCCCATAAGTCTGACTGTAGCCCTTGGCAACTAGCCTCGCCTTGTACCTGTCCACCTTCCCTTCTGAAGTTTGCTTTATTGTGAATACCCACTTGCAGCCCACAGCTTTCTTCCCTGCTGGAAGTGAGACAAGTCTCCATGTCTTGTTCTTCTCCAGTGCCTCAAGTTCTTCGAGCATTGCTTTCTTCCACTGGGGATGTTGCTTTGCCACTCGCCAATCACTTGGTATAGGGATAGACTGTAAGGATGCAATGATAGCCCTATATGCAGGTGTAAGAGAGGCATAAGAGACATGATTAGCAATATCAGTCTCATATCCATACCGTACAGGAGGCCTGCCGGCATTGATACGAGGCTCCCTACGAGATGCAAGTGGAAGATCTAAACTAGAAGAAGGCAAAGAAAGGTTACCATCCGTGGTAGGAGAGGAAGGCAGGAAGGAAGTCGGGACTCGAGCAGGCGTGATAGACTGATCAATCTCGACATGGGGCAGTGGAGCTAGTGGTTCTCCAGTGGGGAAGATGTCTTCTTGTTGTTCTCCATCGCCATGACTATCCTTCTGTCTCCTGCTATATTTCCTGCCGTACAACCTGTCTTCCTCCTCTTCCACCAAGGTCTTTCTTCCTCCCTGCTATCAGGACCAGTACCAGTAGGTCTGACAGGACACGGTATAAGTCCAACCACTACCCTCATGTCATCAGTCTCCCCCTCTTGACCAGCTCCTCCTGTGCTGGTAGAGGCCCCAGTATCAAATACTGATGTAGAATCTGTCAGTCCTCCATAAAAAGGTTCAGTCTCCCTGAACGTCACATCCATGCTGACAAACAGCCTTCTTTCTGAGGGACTCCAACACCTATAGCCTTTCTGATTTGAAGGATACCCAACAAATATGCATTTAATTGCCTGAGCATCCAGCTTCCCCACAGAAGGTCTATGATCCCTCACAAAGCATGTGCATCCGAACACTTTTGGTGGAACTACAAAAGTGTTCTTTCCCATAAGAATCTCACATGGAGACTTCATACCAAGGATCCGTGAAGGCATCCTGTTGATAAGATATGTGGCTGTCATCACTGCTTCACTCCACAATATCTTAGGTACATTCATGGTGAGCATGAGTGACCTAGTTACCTCCAACAAGTGTCTATTTTTCCTTTCATCAACTCCGTTCTGTTGGGGGGTGTTGGGACAAGTGGTTTGATGAGTTATCCCACTCTCAGATAGGTAAGATGCAAACTCCCTGTTTACATACTCTGTCCCATTATCCGTTCTCAAGACACGGATCTTGGCCTTATACATATTTCTGACACTTCTATGGAAGTCCTGAAAACACTTCAACGCTTCGCCTTTGTTTTTCATCATATAAAGCCACGTCATCCGAGAATGACAATCTATGAAGGTGATAAACCACCTGAACCCACTTACTGAAGTCACTGGGCAGGGCCCCCAAACATCTGAGTGAATAAGATGAAATTTCTCTACACTCCTTATCCCTACACTAGGGTATGACGTCCTAGTGTGTTTCCCAAATTCACATGCATCACATTTCAAATTCATTTCATTCACTCTATTCAAAACATCGGGATACATTTTTCTCAAAATATCAAAAGGCAAGTGTCCCAACTGACAATGTAACAAAAGTACATCCCTTTCATTCTCTCCACCAACGACAGCCAGTGCAGCATCCCCACTAGCTCTGTCAAGATACCACAGTCCATCACGCCTGACGCAAGTCCCAAGCCTCCTCCCAGTCTTCCTTTCCTGCAATATACAATGAGTAGAGTCAAAAGTAATGCTACAGTCGAGATCATCAACAATAGAGCCAACAGATAAGAGGTTGACTGGAAATGATGGGACGTGAAGGACTGAAGAGAGGCGTATGGAGGGAGTGCACTAAATAGTACCAATCCCTCTAATGGGTTGGGATGTGCCATCAGCTGTCTGAACGGTTTCATGAATGGTATGTGGTTTATATGTGGAAAATTGTCTATATGCTCCTGACACATGACTAGATGCACCTGAGTCAATAATCCACTCTATATGATCTCTACATGAAAGGGCTAATCGGTTACCTGAGCCTGTGTGAGCGAAGTGGGCAAAGTTACCGAATGGCGAGGCAATATCCCCAGTCTGGTCTGCATGACTCTCCGAGCTCTCAGTAGTAGACCTGGACTGTCTCCGCTGCTCTAGATCTGACGCCTCAGCTGGCGTGGCCTCGATCATCACTGTCTCCTGTCGTCCGTCAGCGGTAGCAAAGTTGGCCCGTGGGCCGCCGCGACCTCGTCCACGGCCTCCACGGCCCCAACGACCTCCTCTGCCTCCTGTGCAACGTCCTCGTCCACTGTCCTTGTGTGGGCAGTTAAAGCTCAGGTGCCCCTTCACCTCACATGTGTAGCACTCTCGATCCTCGCTCACTGCTGCCACTGCCGGTACAGCCAGTGCAGCCCGAGTGACCTGAGTACCCTCATCCTTCATGACCCTCAGTCTGGTCTCCTCCTGTGCCATTGCAGCTATGGCCTCCTCCAGAGATGGGATGGAGGATAGGTGGCACATACTCGCCCTCCTGACCTCAAAGTCTCCATTCAGGTTCCTCAGAAAGTGTGTCACACGCCTACGCTCCACCCACTTCCTGTGTATCGCAGCGCTCCTAGGATCAGGCAGATCAATAGGGTCATAGTGATCTAACTCTGACCAAAGCCTTTTCAACTCCGCAGAGTAGGCTAGAATAGTCATCTCTCCCTGCTTCAAGGTGTCGACCTTGCCCTGAACCTCAATCATGAGCATAACATTCCCTGCTCCAGAGTACATTTTCTCCACCATACTCCATATCCCCGCAGCACTCTCTATGGCCTCCACCATCCCAGCAATGGGTGGAACCATCGATGTCATCAACCAAGCAGCCACCAGAGAGTTGGTGGTACTCCAGACTTTCCAATCATCCCCATCCTTGTCCAGCAGTTCCTTGCATGAACCTAGAACGACGCCTTCTAACCCCTTCGACCTTAGAATGAGAAGCACCCTCCTGGACCAACTGAGGTAATTCTTCGTCCCTTCCAATTTCACATCATTGGGCATCAATTCCAGTTTCTGCACGGGACGTGAAGGCGTCGATCCACTCGAGGATCCCAACTCCTTCGAAGCAAGCAGCTTCGTTATCTCTCCAATGAAGGCCTTCATGTCAGCTGAGGTGAGATTGTCCCCCATCTCTCTAGATCCGCAGATCTCTCCTTTCTCCCTTCTTAGATCCGCAGATCTACTTCTCCTTCTCCTCTTCTAGGTCATACCCTAACCGTAAATCTATGGAGTCATCTTCATGGCTCTACCATAGATCTAGGGTTAGGGTTTTCTTTAGGATCCCCCTTTGTAGCAGAGAATCAGATGCGGCAGCGGCAGCAAGGCAGCAGCGCGCGCTGCAGCAAGCGGCGGCGGCGGCGGCGGCCTGCGCAGCCGGCAGCGGCGGCGGCGGCGGCGGCGGCTGCTGCTTGCGCAGCAGGCGGAAGGCGGAAGGCGGTGGGCTCCCGGTTTTCTTTAGGCTCGCGACGAGGATCCTTGGGGCGGCGGCAAGGATCTGTGAAGGCGGGCACTCGACGCTGCGAGCAGTCGGGCGGCGGCTCTCAGCAAAGATCCGAAAAGACGGGCGCGGCGAGAAGGCAGGCGGCGGCTGTTTTAGGGTTTTTAGGGTTTTTTAGGCTCTGATACCATGAAGTAATTTGGGGAAAGTGTGATTAGCCCCAAAGGAGAGGCTATCACTTCTATTTATATTAACTTCCTCCTTTCTTTACACATACACCCAATATAACACACACTACACAATACTTTCTAACCAATACATTCTAATCTTTTATTATGCTCATAATGTAAAGGGAAAGAGCGTGCTAAAGAACAATCTCGGGTTTCACAGGCGAGGTCGCATGTGTCCTAAATTTATTGGTCCAATAAACAACAATTATAACCTTCATGCAACTCTAGTCCTAAAAACAGTTCTAATCATTACAGGTACATATTTAATATTTTCATGTTTTCAATTGTGCTTTTCATGCAGATGCATGTGCCCTACTTGTCCGTGTTTGGTATTGATGTTTACATGCTATCTTCTTGTTATTTTTCTGTTTTGACATTTCCTTCAAAATACAGGGCTGATGATGAAGTTGTTGATCAGAAAAAATATCTGGAGGAACGCTGCAAACCTGTGTGTGTGAAGCCTTACTTTGCATATATGGTAATCCCTTGATTGATAGGTACACATGCTGCTGAAATACACATAATTTGCACATCGTTCATGGTTTCTGTACTAATGGTTTCTGTGATGCGAAAATTTTAGAGACGGTTGTATTTCAATTTAGAACTGTTCTTTTCATCTTTTATGTTTTATGTTTTCGCCTTGTACTAATTGTCTATTACCCTTATAGCCCGATTCCAAGTAATTTTTTTATTTTTATTTTAAAAAAGCTTACTTGATGGCATGTGTTTGTTAGTTAAATTTAGCAGCTTGATGTTTTCAATCGCTTTCATGTCATCTTGTAATGGGAATAAGATTGGAGTATTTGCTAATTAAAGTGAAAGTGGTGGGGGATCAAGGAACCAATAAAAATGATGAAAAGCGATTATAGTTTGAGTTTAATTTTTATTTTGCCTCTTAGATACTGGCTAGTTGATGTAATTCGGTAATTTTATGTGTCTTTAAATTTCCTTTTTTTGTTTTTTGAGGTTTTTGTGCTCCTTGGACCTTTTTCTGCTTAGTGTAATATGTGTAATATTAATATTCTGGCTCCGTATATATTATCAGGGTTTTTGGCTAATTGACTGTTTATTTTGTGATAGAAAGTTCAATTTCCGTAAAGTGAAATAATTCATTTAGCTTTGCAACCTGTAATTTGCTGGTCTGGAAGTGAAATCTAAAGAAAAACATTGTAAACCTCAGCTATTTTTGTAGCTCTACTTTACTTTTAATTTCTTCAGAATGTCAATGAGTTTATGCTTAAATTCTTAATTTCGTCATCACATTCCATGGTTTTGTTGATGTCACTACTTTTTCGTCCAGATATGAATTTGATCCCAAACCGACTTGTGTTTGATATCGTATGTTCATCTTTCTTTCGCAAAATTATCCCAGTCATCATACAACTCTCATTACTTCTTATGATCCAATATAACATGATTTCCTCTCTAATCCTCTTCAGAAACCGAAAGAAACTCCAGGATCAATAAATGTGTACAAAAAAAATATCAGTTTTTGATTGTCCTGTGTCAAAAAGGTGGACGCATTTTGAAACCAGCAAGTTTCGCTTGCTCTATCAGAAAACTTGGATTTCTTGTTAGAGATCCATGTTCATTGAAGTATATTAAGTGGGGGATGGAACTCGCCGTGGGCGTGTAGGCATGAATGTATGAATGCATGTGACATAAAGCAACTCATTGACACGTCATTCTTTTGACTTTGAAACCCTTTCATGATATCAGATGGAGGCATGCTTCATTATATGTTGATTACAAAGCAGCTCATGATCTCATTTGTGGCTTACTTATCTAGGTTATTGCAACATGTTGGAAATAAGGAAATTACTCATTTGTTATCTTAGCTATATCCTTTGGATTAGGGTTTTGATATGTACTTCACTGATGCATCATAAATGAGGTAGCTACTGGTAGGTAGTTTGGAGATAAATACTACGTAGTGAGGAAATAAGGATCATTCTTGAACATCTATTCAATGCGTTGGGTTATCATTCAGTGTGCAGCTTAGTTGATTCCAAAGTAAAAGGAAATTAGGGGGAAAATAAGTACTGGATTCCTCAGAGTGTAGCTTAATATAACACACTATGAGAGAAGATGAAACATAAACAATGAGGACTCCGACACATTCTAGTGAAAGCAAAGCATAATCCTCGAGAGTTTAGTAGGTGTTTATATTACCAAAAACTACAATCATCTAATTCATAATGATCATTCAACGGTGTTAGATTTGGGTGAAAATGGTGATTAGCCACTAATGACGGCTATCACTTCTTATTTATATCAACTCTCTCTTTTCTTTACACACCCACAATAACACACAATACTCTCCCTCAAGATGAGCAAAAGATATTTATCATGCCCATCTTGTTACAATCATCCTCTACTCCTTTAGAGTTCAATCCCTTTGTAAGGCAATCAGCTAGTTGCTGCCCAGAAGTAATGTAGGAGATCTCCAACTGTTTCTTGTCCCATCTTTCTTTAATGAAGGACCTGTCAATCTCTATGTGCTTCGTTCTATCATGTTGCACTGGGTTGTTGGCAATGTTAATTGCTGACTTGTTATCACACAACAACCGCAATGGTCCTTCTCTCAGCAGACGTAGCTCTTGTAGAAGTGATCTCAACCAGATCATCTCACAGGTACTAAGCACCATAGCATGATACTCTGCCTCTGCAGTGGAACGAGCCACCAAATCCTGCTTCTTGCTACGCCAAGAGACTAAGTTGCCCCCAACAAACACACAGTAGCCCGAGGTCGATCTCCTATCATCCAAGCAACTGGCCCAATCCGCATCACAGTAGCCTGTCACATTCATGTGACCATGACTACCAAATAATATGCCTTTTCTTGGACTATTCTTCAGATACCTCAGTATCCTGAAGACTGCCTCGATATGTCCAGTCCTAGGATCATGCATGTATCTACTTACCACACTGATAGCATAGGCAATGTCAGGTCTGGTATGGCATAAGTAGATAAGGCGTCCAACAAGTCTCTGGTACCTTTCTTTGTCTACTGGCTCCCCTGATTGTGAATGCAATCTATGATTCTGATCAATAAGAGTAACTGCTGGACGACACCCCAACATACCAGTCTCAGCCAGTAAATCCAGGGCATACTTCCTCTGTGAGAGAACTATACCCTTCCTGGAACTAGCAATCTCCAGTCCAAGGAAATACCCCAACTGTCCAAGGTCCTTGACCTCAAATTCTCTCGCCAATCTAGCCTTCAAGTGAGAGATTCCCTCTTCATCATCTCCAGTGATAATAATATCATCAACATACACAGCCAGAAGGGTAATCCGCTGTCCTGAATGCCTATAGAATACAGTATGATCACCATTACTCTGCTTGTAGCCCATAGTGATGACTGCACGCCTGAATCTGTCAAACCATGCCCTTGGAGATTGCTTCAGCCCATATAAAGACTTGTCCAGCCTACACACCTTTCCCATCATCTGTTGTGTGCTAAAGCCAGGTGGAACCTCCATGTATACCTCCTCCTGTAAGTCTCCATGCAAAAAGGCATTTTTTACATCCAACTGATGCAATTTCCATCCAAAATTCGCTGCACAGGATACCAGTACTCTCACAGTACTCATCTTTGCCACTGGGGCAAATGTCTCATCATAATCAATCCCATAAGTCTGACTGTAGCCCTTGGCAACCAGCCTCGCTTTGTACCTGTCCACCTTCCCTTCTGGAGTTTGCTTTATTGTGAATACCCACTTGCAGCCCACAGCTTTCTTCCCTGCTGGAAGTGAGACAAGTCTCCATGTCTTGTTCTTCTCCAGTGCTTCGAGTTCTTCGAGCATTGCTTTCTTCCACTGGAGATGTTGCTTTGCCACTCGCCAATCACTCGGTATAGAGATAGACTGTAAGGATGCAATGATAGCCCTATATGCAGGTGTAAGAGAAGCATAGGAGACATGATTAGCAATATCAGTCTCGTATCCATACCGTACAGGAGGCCTGCCGGCATTGATACGAGGCTCCCTACGAGATGCAAGTGGAAGATCTAAACTAGAGGAAGGCAAAGAAAGGTTACCATCCGTGTTAGGAGAGGAAGACAGTAAGGAAGTCGGGACTCGAGCAGGCGTGATAGACTGATCAATCTCGACATGTGGCTGTGGAGCTAGTGGTTCTTCAGTGGGGGAGATGTCTTCTTGTTGGTCTCCATCGCCATGACTACCCTTCTGTCTCCTGCTATATTTCTTGCCATACAACCTGTCTTCCACCAAGGGCCTTTCCTCCTCTTCCACCAAGGTCCTTTCCTCCTCACTGCTATCAGTATCAGTACCAGTAGGCCTGACAGGACACTGTATAAGTCCAACCACTACCCTCCTGTCATTAGTCTCCCCCTCTCGACCAACTCCTCATGTGTTTGGAGAGGCACCAGTATCAAATACTGGTATAGAATCTGTCAGTCTTCCATAAAAATGCTCAGTCTATCTGAACGTCACATCCATACTCACAAACAGCCTTCTTTCTGAGGGACTCCAATACCTATAGCCTTTCTGATTTGAAGGATACCCAACAAATATGCATTTAATTGCCTGAGCATCCAGCTTCCCTACAGAAGGTCTATGATCCCTCACAAAGCATGTGCATCCAAACACTTTTGGTGGAACTACAAAAGTGTTCTTTCCCATAAGAATCTCACATGGGGACTTCATACCAAGCATCCGCGAAGGCATCCTGTTGATGAGATAGGTGGCTGTCATCACTGCTTCACTCCACAATATCTTAGGTACATTCATGGTGAGCATGAGTGACCTAGTTACCTCCAACAAGTGTCTATTTTTTCTTTCAGCAACTCCGTTCTGTTGAGGCGTGTTGGGACAAGTGGTTTGGTGAGTTATCCCACTCTCAGATAGATAAGATGCAAACTCACTGTTTACATACTCTGTCCCATTATCCGTTCTCAAGATTGCAGATCTTGGCCTCATACACATTTCTGACACTTCTATGGAAGTCCTGGAAACACTTCAACGCTTCGCTTTTGTTTTTCATCATGTAAAGCCATGTCATCTGAGAATGACAGTCTATGAAAGTGATGAACCACCTGAACCCACTTACTGAAGTCACTGGGCAGGGTCCCCAAACATCTGAGTGAATAAGATGGAATCTCTCTACACTCCTCATCCCCACACTAGGATATGATGTCCTAGTGTGTTTCCCAAATTCTCACGCATCACACTTCAAATTCATTTTATTCACTCTATTCAAAATCTCAGGATACATTTTATTCAACATATCAAAAGGCAAGTGTCCCAACTGACAATGTAATAAAAGTACCTCTCTTTCCTTCTCTTCACCAACGACGGCCAATGCAGCATCCCCACTAGCTCTGTCAAAATACCACAGTCCATCACGCCTGACGCCAGTCCCAAGCCTCCTCCCAGTCTTCCTTTCCTGCAACACACAATGAGTAGAGTCAAAAGTAATGCTACAGTCAAGATCATCAACAATAGAGCCAACAGATAAAAGGTTGACTGGAAAAGATGGGACGTGAAGGACTGAAGAGAGGCATATGGAGGGAGTGCACTGAATAGTGCCAATCCCTTTAATGGGTTGGGATGTGTCATCAGCTGTCTGAACAGTTTCATGAATGGTATGTGGTTTATATGTGAAAAATTGTCTATATGCACCTGACACATGACTAGATGCACCTGAGTCAATAATTCACTCTATATGATCTCTACATGAAAGAGCTGATTGGTTACCTGATCCTGTGTGAGCGAAGTTGGCAAAATTACCGAATGGCGAAGCAACATCTCTAGTCTGGTCTGTATGACTCTCCGAACTCTCAGTAGTAGACCTGGACTGTCTCCGCTGCTCTAGATCTGACGCCTCAGCTGGCGTAGCCTCAATCATCACTGTCTCCTGTCGTCCATCAGCAGTAGCAAAGTTGGCCCGTGGGCTGCCACGACCTCGTCCATGGCCTCCACGGCCCCAACGACCTCCTCCTCTGCCTCCTGTGCCACGTCCTCGTCCACTACCCTTCTGTGGGCAGTTAAAGCTCAGGTGCCCCTTCACCCCACAGGTGTAGCACTCTCAATCCTCGCTCACTGCTGCCACTGCCGGTACAGCCAGTGCAGCCCGAGTGACCTGAGTACCCTCATCCTTCATAACTCTCAGTCTGGTCTCATCCTGTGCCATTGCAGCTATGGCATCCTCCAGAGATGGGAGAGGATAAATGACATATACTCGTCCTCCTGACCTCAAAATCTCCATTCAGGTTCCTCAGAAAATGAGTCACACGCCTACGCTCCACCTACTTCCTGTGTATCGCAGCACTCCTAGGATCAGGCAGATCAATAGGGTCATAGTGGTCTAACTCTGACCACAGCCTTTTCAACTCCGCAGAGTAGGCTAGAATAGACATCTCCCCCTGCTTCAAGGTGTCGACCTTGCCCTGAACCTCCATCATAAGCATCACATTTCCTGCTCCAGAATACATTTTCTCCACCATACTCCATATCCCTGCATCACTCTCTATGGCCTCCACCATCCCAGCAATGGGTGGAACCATCGATGTCATCAACCAAGCAGCCACCAGTGAGTTGGTGGTGCTCCACACTTTACAATCATCCCCAGTCTTATCCACCGGTTCACTACATGAACCCAGAACATGGCCTTCTAACCCCTTCGACTTCAGGATGAGAAGCACCCTCCTGGACCAACTGAGGTAATTCTTCGTCCCTTCCAATTTCACATCATTGGGCATCAACTCCAGTTTCTGCACTGGTCGTGAAGGCGTCGATCCACTCGAGGATCCCAACTCCTTCGAAGCAAGCAGCTTCGTTATCTCCCCAATGAAGGCCTTCATGTCAGCTGAGGTAAGATTGTCCCCCATCTCTCCAGATCCGCAGATCTCTCCTTTCTCCCTCCTTAGATCCGCAGATCTACTTCTCTTCTTCCTCTTCTAGGTCATACCCTAACCGTAAATCTATGGAGTCCTTTTCATGACTCTACCATAGATCTAGGGTTAGGGTTTTTGGGGTTCTCTTTTGTGGCTAGTTAGGGCTTTGTGGCGGCTAGAAGAGGACGTGGAAGGGGAGAGGGATCAGCAGCGGCGGGTGGCGGTGCGCAGCGGGTGGCGGCGCGTGGGAGGGCGGCGCGGCGGGGAGGCTAGGGTTTTGGTGGTTTTGGTGTTTTAGGGTTTTTTTGGGGTAGGGTTTAGGTTTGGCTCTGATACCATGTTAGATTTGGGTGAAAATGGTGATTAGCCAGTAATGACGGCTATCACTTCTTATTTATATCAACTCTCTCTTTTCTTTACACACCCACAATAACACACAATAAACGGGCACGTAGAAGATAGTAAAGATTGCCTATCATATAAACTGGTAATAATGTCAAATACTTCCTTTTTTCCACGCGAAAACAAATTGGTCCCTAGTTTTATTAAAATAACTCCAGGCTCCCTCTTTCAAGCAAAAACCGTTCATGAACCAACTCATAAAATAATAATGGCTCCCTAATATGTATAAAAAGTTATCTTTGCCTAAAAATATTTCTTTTGTAGCATAAATCAATTATATTAGAAATCGAAATAACATGTGGCCAATATAGCTTTAAGAAACAATTAATATGATTATCATAGCTAGTCCCTTTTTGCATGCTTCATGATTTTTTTTCCACCATCCCAACGAAAACCCAAAACCTACTCGCTGCCTTTCTTTCATGAAGATGTGTGGTCTCTTTTCCAAATCTGAGAGCCTATGGGTCAGTGTGAGTAAACCGAATGTCCATCCCTAACCGAATGCCCATCCCTAACCGAATGATCCCCTCAAACCCTCGATTACCAAAACTAAATGATCCCCGGCCTCAAACCCTCTATTACCAAAACTAAATGATCCACTCAAACCCTCGATTACCAAAAGGATTGTTGAGGAACATCTGCTTCATATGAAAGTCTTCGAGATGCTCATCGGGGCTTCAGTGGGTGCTGTCATCGGCTTCTCTGTCATCAGTTTCTACATGGATAGATGTGTCCAAAAAATTACGCCGAAGCAAGTTAAGGAGGTCGTCGAGAAGGTTTCATGGGAAGTGATGGACACATGACGAAGTAAGTGATTGCCCATGCCAGGGCCATGTTTAAAACAGCCACCTAAGAAGCCATTGAAGAGCATGAACAAGGTGAATGGTGCATTGCTATTGTAGGTGGAGGCCACAATCAGAAACACCATGTGGGTTGTGCTCTCTAAGTTCAGTAAGACCAAGGCAGAAAAGTCTTCCAGTGGGATTATGTTGCTATATATACCACCCCTTTAATATTTTCTCCATCTCGGTTGGGTGATCATTTCTTCAGTGTCTTGATATTTTAGTTCTCGTCTTTGTATTATATTTCGACGTCCCATCCAAGAATATTACTGCAGTTCCTTCTGGTTTATAACTTGTTGCATCAACCTTCTCTAGTCCGGCTCTGGGGAATTTTCTTCTTTTTTCAAAATTTTCCTTAAATGTCTCATATTGCAAAGGAAAGAGTTGAGAAAAATAGTCCCACACTGGAAAAAAAAACGAAAAAGTAAGGATCATAAATTTGAAGCTCAGCGTCTACCTTATAGTTTAGGTGTTAGGTTGAAATGTCTTAACCAAGATTATTATGTCTTCGTAGATCCAAATAATTGTGGGTCCGTTGATCCGTTTCTACCAATCTTAACATGGTATCAAAACTTAGGTTCTTCGCTAATGATTAGATTGGCTGTTTTAAAAGTTATTATGGCTTCTAAACTCAAAGGTGAATATATGTTAGAGGTTGAACTAGGTGTTGAGAAAAATGTCTCACATTGAACAATGAATATAAATTAAAATTGAAGTTTGATTACCTAATAGTTTTAGCTTTTGGGTTAAAGTGTTTTAGGAAAAATTATGTCTTCACCAATTTAATTAACCGTAGGCTCCTGATCATGGTCTATCAATTTCAACAATATCTGAATATTCCATTGGACAATAAATAGTCTCACATTGGGCAATAAATAGAAAATAGGAAAAAAAATTGAAGTTTGATTACCAGATTGTTTTAGTTTTTGGTTATAAATGTTTCAGCAAAAATTATGTCTTCACCAATTTAACCAACCGTATACTCCTGATCCTGTTCTATCAATTTCAACAATATCTGAATATTCCATTCTATTACGACAACATCCTATTTTCTTTATACGCTTTACACGAGCCATGCCCTAGTTGCGGGACACTAGTGTCCTGGTGTCATGGAGTGTCTGAGTGTTTTAAAAAATCTTGTAAAAAATGAAGTGTCTTGGTAACTCTCTATTGGCAACACTTTCTGGATGATAACTTCAACAGTTGAAAGCATCATTTGATTATTTGTCTCTACATATTATGGATGCTGGTATCCATTCTGGGAATTTGATGAATTTTCTTGTCATATGATATTTCTTATATGAAGACCACCATAAGCTTTAGAAATGTTTTTTCTTTTGATTTTGGAAGGAGAGATGATGTATGGACTCTCCAAAATGCTGGATGAGTTCTCCATTCTGCAAAATACGCCCATTGAGTATCTATTTTCATGGTAATATAGATTACGAACATTCTCTGCAAGTAAAAAACCAAACATTATTATTAGTAACATTACAACATATGGTATGGCCTTACTACGGAGTTCTTCTCTTAAGAGACATTTACTTGAAATTCGTCTGGCAGTATGCATAAATTTGAACAAGTGTTGCTCTATTTATTAGCTAGAAATGTCATATGCTGATAAAGTCCTACTGCATACAGGAATGCGTGAAGAGAATCAAAGGTGACGAAACTGGGCGGAAGCACTGTACCGGGCAATACTTCGACTACTGGTCATGTATTGACAAATGTGTAAGTGTTTTGCCTCTTTCTTCATATGTACAATTAGCTATTGTTGAATCAATAAAAAGAGCAATATGGGTGTCAACTTCCTCCTTGGCTAGCTCACGCCTGCCCCATTCCCTTCATTTTTCAGTTTGTTTGTTGTTTATGTTCTAAAACCTCAAAACCATCAAATTTGATGTGAAACTTAGTGGTTTTGATCCTTCATCTAAACATTGCAAAAACTCCGTAGAATCACTCGAACATTGGTGGTTTGTGGTTTTAGAACATGAAGATCAAAATGAACGGTTCGGATCAAATGGAAAAATAGGGGGGGGGGGGGGGTCCAAGGAGGAAATTTACTCATTGGGTAGCGCATACCCATTATTCACCAATGAAAATTATGATTTGGTTCGCAGAACATTGAAGACGTATAATATTGCATCTATAACATTAACTTCATAAGCTTTCTTGCTGGTAGAAAGATTTACAGGTTGCTCTGTCTGAACACAGGTTGCTGTAAAACTATTTAAAATGCTCAAGTGAACCTGGTTGTTCGTCGGGCCAAATTTTCTACCTCAGTGTGCTCTCCTATATTCATCAAACTGCTGTTACTGTTGCTTCTGGCTCGCTGCATGCCTGTATCGTTCATGGCTGGCATATTTCGAGTGTTTCTTGTAGACTGACGGCATATATGATGAAAGACTCTCTCTCTCTCTCTCTCTCAAGATTAAGAGCAAGTAACATCCGAGAAATACAACCTAAAAGCAATGAACATTGAGTGTACATTACACTGAGAACACTCGCTATTCATCGTCTTTTGTTTTAATCCTTTGTTGGTTGACTGAAATTGATGGTTGATAGCAAATTATGGAACATAATTTGGAAGAAGAATTGTCTCAAAAGCTTCTAAATCCTGCAACAAACGGTATATTGAAGCTGTTCTTGAATTGTCACTAATCCTGAAACGTATACTTGTTACTGGAGCTTAGCTAAATCCGACATCGTAAAAGCTGGGCTTTATCAATATATGAACAGTTTGGGGGGGGAGAGGGAAAGTCTTTGATACATTATAAATTCAATCCAAAAATTTCTTGTGCAAAGCAGAGAGATTTATGGTAAAACCCAAATAACTAATTACTGGCCGTACGAAAAAAATAACGAATTTACAGAGATGAAGATACTAATACCCAAATACAAAGTCTAGTTCAGTTAACGAGAATTGGACCCACTGTGCTACATTTTCTAGCTATCTCAGACCACACGACCACTGCTAGCTGCCTATCCTGCGGTTCTCCCTCAATTCCTCCTGTGCTTGCCGGAGCTCGGTGCGAGCAACCTCAGCGAGCCCGGCCGCCAACTGGCCCCTGCCGAACGAGCACTGCCTGCAAGTCGGGCACGAAGAATGGTCCGCGAGCCACTGGTCTATGCACAGCGCATGGAATCCGTGGCTGCACTTGGGCAGGACTCGAATCCGTTCCCCTGGCACGAATTCGGACAGGCAAATCGTGCACTCGGGCTCAAGGCCCGGCAGCCCGAGCCTGGCCGAGTAAACGAGCGTCGGCAACTTCCTCAGAGCCTTCCTCTGAACCCCTGACTGGCTCGCTTGGCCCACTGGGCCAGGCTCGGACTCGGACCACATTTGCTTCGCTACCTGAAAGGTGAACCTCAGCATGGCATTCATAACCAGCCCAATCATCACCACGCAGACGAAGACCGCGACAATTGAGATGGCGTTGGAATCAACCTTGCTCATGGTAGACTCGACGGCGGCCGTCGCCGGAGAACCGGATTCGGCCAGCGACTTGTCGAGGGGGACGTGAGGCAGCGATCGCCTTGCGAGAAAGGGAGAGGAGAGGGGAGTGGGTGCTGGCATGGCTGAAGATTACTTGGAGGTGGTCACTGATGATGGGGAGTTCATGAAGATGCAAAGCGCAGCCAATATGTATATATAGCCACGGGGACGGATAACAAGCGATGCTTGAGCAATAATCTATGGGCGTATCAGACATCAGCATTTGTTTATTCTGCGTCTTTTGTTGCCATCAAGTGGTGAAGGGATACAATGGAGCTGTTGCGCAACTTAAAAAAACCTAAACCTAGACCTCAACGGAATAAAACTTTACAACATTTGTGTTTTAAGCCATGCTCATCCCCAACTTACTTTAAATTACTTTAGGCTTTGGCTGTCAATAGATGTCCAAAATATCTGAATCTGTATGAATAATTTGCCTCTCACTCTGCGAAATATTCGTCCCTATGATATTCGAATATAAGCAGATCCAATATGGCGATTGCGGTATTGGCAATGTTTAATATATGCCTTGCTTTTAATTAAGAGAATAATGGCTATTATACGTCATACGAGAGCCTCTCTCATACGCTCTCTCACATAAAGCACCCAAATACAACTAAGTACAAGTCCAAGCCCATGTGGGTTTGTACTTGGATGCTTTATGCGAGAGGGCGTATGAGAGAGGCTCTTATATGACACATGATAGCCATTATTCTCTTTAATTAATGTGTATTATCTAAATGCTTTCAAAGCTTTCAAATGTGCATACTATTCTTGTACTATATTACTGATGTATATGTATAATACACGTAATATTTTTGATACAACTTATTACTTATATTCGAAATATTCAAATTCGATTCACATCCGCATCTATGAGCGCGAATGGGAAAAGAATAGATACGAGATATTCACTTCAAATTGGACTTCATATTTGATTATTGAATATGGAGATCCGTATCTGATACCCATTTTAAAATATATTATTGATATTAAAATGATAAAAATATCGGATATATCCAAACAAAATAAATCTGGATGCATAATTATTTTAACCTTATGATGCAGCATTGCTTTATGTGACATTTTACTTGAAAAATGATAAGATCTTATGGTCTTATAAATTTTTGTTGTGAAGGAGAAACATGTTTGGAGAATGTTGAGATCTAGGAAACCCCTAGCCTCCTTTATATATTATTCATATTGGTTACTCATGTGGGTGGATGCCCAATAGACCCAATGTGTCCTATTCATAACACTTACCCTTATCCAACCAACGTAGTATACTCGACTTATGAATACTGAATGATTCATTAGTACTAATGAGTATCTTAAAGGGTGGATACTTCTAGATCCAAGTTAGGGATGCCTGCCTCGTTAAAAACCTTTAGTTATGGAAAACCATGTGGGAAAAACCAATAGCGAAGGGAAATGAGTACATCGCTCCATAACTTCCCCTGATTTGGGGATGTGTCGAGGGGTTGATACTTCTGGATCCAGAGTCAATGTGGTTGCCTCGTTAAAACCTTGACTATGGAAAACCCTGTGGGAAAAACCACGAGCCAAGTAAAAAGAGTACAACTCTACAGTTGACTCCCCCCTTATCTGATCAAGCTTCAGGCTTGCAGGTATCTTATATATTTATACATTAATCTCCTTTGCGTCTATACATCCATCTCATCTGCAACATTCCGAAAGCAAATGTAAAGTACAAACATCACTCATCTATACAAGTTTTACTCATATAAGGCAGTAGCTGAAACTAAAGAAGTGCTGCGAATTTAGTAGACAGCTCCGCGTCTCAATCGTCATTGTCTGTGAGGTACTTCAGGACCTGGCTTTGTATATTCTTGAACTGCTTCTTGGATGATGAGCTTCTCGGGATGGTAGGAGGATGTAGACTTGGGAGGATTCTGCATAGATCTTCAGTAGGTGGACGTCTCTTTTATGCTATTCATCGCGATGATATGTAACCTGCCTATGCAAATACATTTAACATGGAGGATTTTTCCTCGACCCTTGGAGATAGCGCAGAAGCTACATATCTCTGGTCCAGTGGTGCGCTGCAGGCGCTGCACTGTACCTGGCTAATAGCTATACTGCTAACGCTCAAAAGAGACGCATTCAGTTGGTTAGGTAAAAGAGTGTTTCAAAGACATTTAAGGTACTTCTGGACCTTATATATATTCTTCTCCTCTTCCAGCTAACGGAAAGGGGTCTTTTAATGTGTATACATACAACCAAATAGGTGTATTTAGTAGAGAATGATTTTCATGTTTCTTCATCAATCGTCATTGTATGAACTTTTCATCTTCGGGATGATTAATAATAGTTCATCTTCAGGATGATTAATGTCATCTCCAGGATAATAGTTCATCTCCAGGATGATAGTTCATCTTCAGGGTGATTAATGTCATCTTCATGATAGTTCATCTTTTTGATGATAGTACATTTTCAGGATGTTGTATTCTGTAAGCTAAGAATTTATGCCTAGCTAGGACTTTCATATCATATCATATTTGATAAATAGGCTTTAACAGATATTTCGGTATATTCTCTTCAGGAGATCCGATAATATTTTGAGTTATTAAAATAATCTCAATTCTTTTAATTTGCTCTCTTAAAAATAATACTATTTTTAAGAGGTGTAAACAACAATCTTTTAGTATGAGTCCTTTAAGGATCTCTGTCTAGGTTGTCTTTCCTTTAATCTTATTTTTAATATATGTCCTAGAAAAAAGGAAAGTAAAGAAAAATTTTATACATGCAGTTGAAGGAATTTTATATAGGTAATGTTGTCACATCCAATAGCAACATCAACCAAAAATTCCCTCTTTTTGCCATTCGTTGGGTTACGCCTTTACATAAACCAGTCGATGCATCAGATTCATCTTGAGCTCATCTTACTTGATTACTTCCTGGTTTGAGCGATTTATAACTCTAAAGTTATAGCAAATTAAAATGCTTATAGCTAACGATTTTATTATAATTCTCGTACAATACTCAGTTATCCCACCGGATTTGATATCATTTTTGATATCAGGACTTCAGGTCCATACACCCCATATTTCATAAGTGAGTCCAGTTCACCTTATTATTGCCTCATTCCACATTATTATAATTTGGCCAAATCTCTATGTTTGCTTCAGGCAAAACAGAATTGTGGAAACGATATTTTATATTTAACTGGTAAAATGAAATATGAGAGAATTTTTCGACAAAATGTGTTCTTTCTTGCCCAAAACTCACCCTGTACGTACTATAATCATTTGATTTCTCCCAGAAATGTCTCCTTCACGACGCGTTGAAGAAGTAAAGGTTCTGGGATGGGTAAAGGATATGGATAGATCCAGAATGTGTCCTTAGCAATCAAGTTGCAATAAGGTTCTGGATTTGAGCTCACTTTCCTGTGGTGGTATTGCTTTTTCGGTCATCAGGAGTAGATTTCTTTCTTTGGAGCCTAGTGGTATGTCCTCTCATCTCTTAAGGACATCCACGTCTGCTGCTAGTGGATTGCATCTATGTCAATCCTAACTGGATTATTTGCAGCAGGGATGTGAAAGTTTGACAAATTTAAATTGTCGATCTAATTATAATCAGATCATATGTATTTACTTTTTAAATGGTCAATTTGAGCTTCAGGCTCATAGATGATTTGAACAAAATAGGGAATTGAAGGATCTTCAGGATCCTCATTACCATCAACACACATTCTATAAGATGTGTACTAATGCCTTACTCATACGAGATCTCAGAATCTAATCATCAAAGGTGGTTAGTCCTGATGAATGTGTTCACTTTATGGCTCCATGACGATTTATGTAGTGTTGCTTCAGGGACACGGACACAATATTGCAGACGTACCATCTTTAAGATGTGCTCTAAACCCATTCTTAGAAAATGTTTATATGGAGTTGATCAGGCTCATATAAAAAGGTTCTAATGGTGTGTTTAGTTGAGTGTACACAACCACTGTTGCTAATTATTTATGATTTTCCATTTTTATCCAATGTTACCACCATTTAAAAAATGTGGTTGGATAATGACCATTTTAGATAATATATTGATCAGTACACTAAAGGTACATCATCAATCCTATTAAGGGAGTGGACAAAGCCTATTTATATCCCTTAAATACTCTCAAGAGACCTAAAGGTCTTCATTATCTTTAATGATGATAGCAAATATATCATCTAATTTATTTTTGAGGATGTTATGAGGGTCAATGTTCACATGAAGGGGAAATGATTACATAATCTTTTTGACCATTTATATGGGGATAAAGAAAATGTACCCATTTGAATAAACATTGTTTTCTTCAGATATATAGGATTTGTTTAAGCAAACATCAATCCTGGACAGCACATTTATCGTTCCTAAGTTAAGACTTGAACGATTTTGGACACTTCAGGTGTTCCAATTTTTCCTCTTTTTGAATTTATTTTTGGGACAAAGCTTCAGGCTTTATTTATTTGAGAGTATTAGACATCCTCTTTGTAAAGTATTCAGGCTTAAAAAGTCCTGAATTTTAAAACAGAAGTCACAGAAAAGGTTTTCTAAATGACTTATACTGTAAAATACTTTTTAAAAGTATATATAAACACTTAAACTCACTAAGAAATATGCTATGTCAACAGATTAAAAATTATGTTTATAAAATTTATTTGTCCTCTGGGAGTGACTAATTATACAATAAGTAGGTCGACTTTCGTCCGTTTAGACTAGCAATGTATATATATTTTAACGGCATAAACTAATTACTTTTCATATTGCAAAAGCATTATGCGTACTTATCAGAGCTTCTGGTTATGATCTTAGTTTGCCATTTCCTACTCCATATCGAGGTATGTAATATTTTCCCTTATTTTTTATTTCAGGTCATATTTGATCATGAACTTCTCCTGATTTCAATTTTCCTTATTTATAAAGGTCAATGAAAATTAGTCTTACTAAGAAGACATAAGCAGGTGGTGTAATGCCCTGAAAGCTACTGCACAAGTACTAGAGGGGGGTGAATAGTACTTTAAAAATAACAAGGAGCATAATTTCTAATTATCGTGCAAACTACTACCAACAAATGCGGAAGCTAAAATATGACAACAACAAATATTCAATGCTAACAATTGATATGATGGGTTCGGATCCACCCAAGTCTCACCGACTTGTACCTGTTGATCCTACGTCCCAGAACACCCTGATCCCCTCCGGATACTAAGGTTAGAAACCCTAACCCTAGATTTCCACTATGAATACATTGTGAAAAACCTTCACACGATCAAATCATACAATCAATAGCAATAGTGAATCCCACAACCCGGGATCACAACCTTCTCTCACAACCGAGAGAAACAATAGCAATAAAAGAGTTTATATGAAATAAACAACAACTTACCACAAACCCTATACCTTGAGTATTCTTACCAAATAAGGGCAAGGAGGGATTTGAGAAAGGAGAAGTCACCAAGACCTAGCACCACCAATATGAGCAGCAATGGGTGCCTAGGAATGAATAGGAGACTTGAATCAAGCAATAGCTTGGATGGCTCAACAAGAACAAAGTTCTCTAAAGATGGATTCTAGATCTCAAATGAGGGAGAGAAAGATTTCTTGTGAGGAAGAGTGCTTTGGAAATGAGTTTTAATCTCTAACTCTTTCAATCTAAATAAGTCTCTCAATAGCAGCTCTGACCTTGAGAGAAATGACCAAGCTTCGTATTTATAGGGTCCCACAAAATCGAGCTAGGTCATCTCCCAACGGTTGGAAATCTGGGGTAATTAGTCGGTCAAAGAACAACCACTGACCGACTAGTTCATCAACTAGTCGGTCGGTGAAACAACATGAACCGACTAAAGGATGAACAGTGAACAGATGAGATTTCAGACCTAGATAACTAGTCAGTCCAAGAAGACTTTCCGACCGACTAGTTTCTCAATTAGTCGGTCGGTCAGTTAACTTAGACCGACTAAGAGTCAAAAACTATTAGTCTGAATACAACTTGATTTAGTCGGTCCAAGAGCAAATGTTGACCGACTAGATCATCAACTAGTCGGTCACCAAACGTACTTAGACCGACTAACGATAAACAGTAACTAGGTGAAAAATTGGCATGTACAGTAAAGCTCTACTAGTCGGTCTAAGAAGCATCACTGACCGACTAGTTCACCAACTAATCGGTCGGTGAGTCAACTAAGACCGACTAACTGTAAACAGTAAAGAGCTTAGAATTTGGGAGACAAACTAGTCGGTTCAAGAAGCTTTTCCGACCGACTAGATCACCATCTAGTCGGTTGGTTCTTCTTCTTGAACCAACTAACATGCACAAGAAGTCACGAATCGAAGCGCGAAGCTTCGGGAAAGTTTGTATGGACTTCTACTAAGATCCTAGAGCTAAGATAGGAGCGTTATGAAGATATGAATCGTAAGACCTACTCAAGGCTTAACATACGAGAGAAGCTTAAAGACTATAAATAAAACTTGACGATACCGTCTTCAATAGCTTCAATCGAATCTTCATGACTTCTAAAATGGTCCAAAAGCTTCAACGAAGCTTTAGGCATATGAATACGTGCTTTGAGAATTCTTGAGACGTCGCTTTGGATGTTCACGTGAATTTGGCGACGATCTCCATAACTGCGCTCACAAAGTGTTAGTTCACGATTTATTTATGTTTGCTCATCATCCAAAACCAAATCCGGGGAGTCCAATACTCAACAGTGGGTTGAGCAAATTATTTTATATTTCCACTTTTCTAATTAATTAGAGACTTTTAAAAGTCTATTTGAATGATCGAGTATGGCTTCATGCCATTTTCTTGAGTCGTTCAAATTTTATGTGGATAGTTTATCATGCTCAAAGGGAACAAATACGTGGGTGCGTAATATATTTCTCACTTATTTATTAAGCCACGACTTCATGTGTATGCTTATATTCAAGGCTAGATTAAAAAAATCTTTCCTTGTAAAAATAAAGAAGAGTACTCTTTTAAAGAGTTTAGCGGTATTATGAAAAACTTCTGGTATCCATATTGGTTTATATAGACCATAGATCTTATAGATCTATTTACCGCAAAATGTGCATCTTTTATAAAGATAGCAATTATAATTTTCGCATAATCCATCGTATTTGTTTTGTTTTGACATGTAATATGATTTGAACTTCAGGTTCAATTTCCAACAAAGATATGATATTTAAACTTGTTAAAATATTATTTAATCTGTTTGTGCCATAATATTTAATCTTAGTATGAATATTAACATGAAAAACAGTTATATAAGAAAATAGACTAAGTTTTAACATGCAAACAAAATATTAAATCAATTGTGCATTAATCTAGTTGTTCATAAGATGTCTTGAATATTTATGATGCATACCCAAATTTTTTTATGGGAATTTAACCCCAAAAAAGTAATTTTTATGGGTACGTGGTGGCGACGGAGGCTTCTGGCCATCTGCGGTATGCACCGTGCCAATTAGATTATGTTCCGAAAAATTTAAACTGAACAACATGTCATTCATTGTTAACGACAAATAATTTTTTATCCCCTAAAATATTAGTATTTATCGTAACCCACTCCCAATTACTTTCCTGATGTTTCAGGAATTTTCCAGAATTTTCCCCAAATTTTTAGGATTATTCTGGAATTTTCTGGGATTTATTCAGTAAATCTGAATTTAATATATATTAAATATATATTTTTATAAAGATTTCAGAAATTAATTAAAATAATATTAGGCCAGTGGGCTTCGGGCCCGTTAAGCATGTTTCCTCTTTATTTGTGTATATTTTTTACTTTTTTTGTGGGCGGCAGGCCTAACAAAATAAGAGGAATACTAATATTATTTATTAAAAATAAATTAATTTATGTCTGCGGGCTTCAGACCCGGTAGTATACTTGTTTATTGATTTTCAAGAAAATCTATGAGCTAAGCCCACTCAACAAGTTAAAATTAATTTAAATTTTAATTATATTTTAGAGTGGGCTTCAGGCCCATCAAGAAAAAAGGGAAAACAATTTTAATATTAATACATTAGTATTTATTTGGTGGGCTTCAGGCTCATTAGGGGGTTCTAACATAATATTAATCAACTAATCTGATTTTTTTTCTTATTGGGCTGCTAGCCCAAGAAAAGGCCCATGGGTGTAAAAATCTGAGAGTTATTTTTGTTTGGGCTTCTGGCCCAAATAATTTAATTTCAGATTTATTTTATTTTATTTTTTAGTTGGGCTTTTAGCCCAACAGCCCAAAATGGGCTTCTCCTAACCCTAACCCTAATTTTGGGTTAGGGTTTGGGGGGGGGGGGGGGGGCGTCGCCACTTGATTTTGATGTTTACAGATTTTGCTTTTGATTTTTATGGGTGTGGGGTAAGGTAAAATGGTAAGATAAGTTTAGGAAAGTAATTAGTAAAAATAATTTAGTTAAAAGTAATAAGTTAATTAGACATTAATCTTTTAGTTAAAAGTGATTAAAGTCATTTAGTAGCAAATAGTAATTAACGTTTTAATTTAAAAACAATTATGATTTAACAGGTTAAAATTTTACGCACGGTAAAATTGAAAGTAACGACGCGCTCGCGTCGATGCACGGACGAAAAATCCACTCGGATGAAAATAACTGAATGAACGCAGTAAAAGGAACGCGGGCACACGACAATCAAACACGACTAGGAAAACAGGCCGTTAAACATCCTATCCTCCTTAGAATAATTCCGTCCCCGGAATTCTCTACAATGCAGGGAAAAGGTAGGGGTAACGTTCTTGCATCTCATCCTCTCGCTCTCAGGTGGATTCTCCTGGCGACTCATGTCGCCACATCACTCTCACGAGTTCGACGACCTTATTCCTGAGCGCCTTCTGACGTCGATCAAGAATCTGAACAGGCTGCTGCTCATTGGTAAGGTCTGGTCGCACCGTGATCTCTGAATGATCAACCACATGAGTAGGATCACTGATATAACGACGTAGCTGGGAGTCATGGAAAACATTATGTACTCCCTCCAAATGATGGCGGTAGAGCTAGACGGTAAGCCACCTCTCCAACTCGCTCTAACACATCAAAGGGTCCAACGAATCTTGGACTGAGCTTGCCTCGCCTTTCAAAATGTATCACTCTTCGGTTTGGGGATATCTTCAGGAAAACATGATCTTCTGGTTGAAACTCCAAGTGACGACGCTTGGCATCGGCCCAATGCTTGTACCGGTCCTGTGCAATGCGTAACTTGCCTCTGGTGTTACGCACTACACCCACAGTTTCAACAATCATCTCTGGGCCCAATAATTCTCGATCACCAATGTCATCCCAACTCAGCGGGGATCGACACTTCCCTCCATAGAGTGCTGCGAATGGGGCCATGCCAATGCTGGCTTGGTAGCTATTGTTGTAGGAAAAATCTACCAGGTGTAGATGGTCTTCCCACGAGCATTTGAAATCCAGCATACAAGCTCGCAGCATGTCTTCCAATATCTGGATGGTACGCTCTGATTGGCCATCCGTTTGCGGGTGATACGCAGTGCTGAAACTCAGACTGGTACCCAAGTTGGATTGCAGACTCTTCCAAAACTGGGAAGTGAATCTAGTGTCCCGGTCAGAGACGTTGCTCACTAGAACCCATGCAATCGAACAATCTCCTCCATATACTTCTTAGCAAGTATTTTCGTAGGTTGTCATACTCGGAAGGGTATGAAATGTGTTGATTTGGTAAATCGGTCAATGATCACCCAAATCGCATCATTCTGCTTAGTATTCCGAGGTAGTCCAGTCACGAAATCCATAGCGATGTGCTGTCATTTCTACTCTGGAAGCGGCATGGATTGAAGTAGTCCAGCAAAGCGATGATATCGCAAGGTCTCCAGTACCGTCCGCAGATGCTCGGCATGCTCTTCCTCATCCTTCAAGTAGACCAAGATGTCGTCGATGAAGATCACCACGAACTTATCCAAGAACTCATAGAAGATCTAGTTCATGAGGTTCATGAATACTGCTGGGACGTTAGTCACACCGAATGGCATGACTACAAATTCATAGTGCCCATACTTGGTCCTGAATGCCGTCTTCGGGATGTCTTCACTTCTGACCTTCACTTGATGATAACCACTTCGAAGATCAAGCTTCAAGAATACTCGCGATCCGCAAAGTTGATCGAAGTTGTCGTCAATGCGTGGCAGTGGGTACTTGTTCTTTATGGTTACCTTATTCAGTTCTCTATAGTCTACACACATCCTTCTCGAACCATCCTTCTTCTTGACCAAAAGAACTGGTGCACCCCAAGGAGATATGCTGGGATGAATCAATCCCTTCTGCAACAGGTCGTCGAGCTGTTTCCGAAGATCCTCCAGTTCAGCAGGAGTCATGCGATAAGGAGCCTTTGAAATAGGTTGTGTGTTCGGCATAAGGTCGATAGTCAATTCTAGAGCTCGATCAGGCGGTAATCTTGAAATAACTTCAGGGAATACGTCTGCAAAGTCTCGAACCATTCTAGGTCTCTCGGGCTCAATTTGCATCGATGCAATGACTAGTTCGTTCGGCTTGATCCGAAACTTGATAGGCCCAAGTGAACGGTCTCCGCTCATGAATTCAAACATAGGATGATCAGTGATTTCAAATACTACTTTCTTGTTGTGACAATCGATAGTAGCGTAGAAATTTCCTAACCAATCTTTGCCGAATATTGCATCGAAGTTGGACATGTCGACTATCATAAAGTCTGCGGACAACTCGTGTCCACAAATCACTATGGGACAAGATCGACAGCCAGTAGAAGTCCTCACTACTCCACTTTGCAGTAGTGATGCTCAAGCGATTTGGTAGAGAGTCAACATGAATAGAATGTTTCTCTACAAATCCTCGGGATATGAAGCAGTGAGTGGCTCCCGAATAAAAAAGGGATATGGCTGGATGGAAGGCTATCAATACAACACCTAGTGCACAGGAAATATCTAGCAAAAGATAAACAAGTAACACATGCATATAATATAAGCATTTTAAAAGAAGGGTTTAAGTAATACCTGAAATCACTTGGCCATCCGACTCAGCCTCCACGGCTGTCATGATGAAAATCTGGCGTCTCGGCTGGTTCTGCCTCGCCAATGCAAAAGACTTCTGTTGTGAAGCTAGAGGTGGTCCATGCTGAGTAGTCTTTTTGGTGCGGCGAGTGCAGTCTCTGGTAGCGTGTTCAGATGCTCCGCATATCAGGCATTGCTTCAGCAACACCCGCCAGTCCTTCTTGCATGCCCCTGTCGGTTACAATGGTGACACTTCATCTGATATCGGTTGTTGACTGGAGGTGCGGACCTTTTAAACAGTGCAGTTTGTATTGGTCCAAGGGCGTCTGTTGTTGGTTCCTCAGGATGCTTACTCCCTCCAACTTGGGCTATCTCTCGAAGTTTATCTACACCCTCATAGTTACGTGCTGCTCCCAGTATTTCCTCATCGAGTGTTAGATCAGCAGATATTCTTAGCGCTTGGGCGTTGTAGATTAAACCTTGACTGGACTAGAACGCTTGGTCTTCAGGATCCCCGACCAGATGAGGAGCGATACGACTGAGCACAGAGATTAATCAAGCTTGGAGTTCCATCATTTCCCTTACGAGTCCCACGATCTCGTTGTATGCGTCTCCATTTCCATTACGAGTGTTGGGTTGATCTGCCATGCTGCAATCAAACAAAGTAAATATTTGTGTACTAGTTTACCTAAACGATCTGGTTAGTAATAATATTTATACTATTCCTGAAGTGTCTCGCGGAGTGCAAAAGGACCTGCATAGGCCACTACTAAAACCTGTCACGCCCCGCTTCCCAGTATACTTGGAGGTGAGGACGCGAGCTGGTCCGCATGTGCTTAAAGCAAAGAAGAGGTACTTATTTTTTTCTCTCTTCTTTGACTTAAGCACAATAAGCATTTAACTAGCGAAGGCAAGTCCCTGCACGTGAATATCTCAGAAATAGCACAAATATTTATTACATTACAATACCAGCGTCCAAAGCAAACACACAAACAATTAAGGTCTAGCATGGCCGTACAATCTGCTGAAAGCAAACACACCTGAAAATAATAATACAAATAATAAACTGAAATATAAATGTCCTACTTTAGCCTTCCGCGAGGAGGATCTCAATGTCCTCGTAAGTCTGATCAGCGATGTCCACCTCTAAGATGGGATCCTCAAAAGTAGGGTCCTTAATATACTCTGTCTCTGAACCTAACATATATTTCATAACACGTTGAAATATATGTCAGCGATAAGCTCAGAAAGATATTTATAGTAATGAAATGAGGAATAATTAAAAAAGGACAAAAGAGCGTTAGTACACAGTTATGAATAATAAGTGTAGAAAAGTAAAGTACAAGCATGCATGTGTATTTTTGCAGTTAAAAGTAAAGTAAAACAGTTGTATATTGAGTATTTGATTATTTGTGCACGTGATAAGTCCATGCCTGGGTAGGTGAAATGTTCTCGATACACCTTATTACCGGTGGTTTTACCGTGACGCTCCACACAATGGTTGCCTCCACCGGAGGGGCCATAATCATGTTCGAGACACACTCACAAACCCTACTGCAATGGATCAACCCCACCCAAAGTGTACCGCCATATACTGGAACACGAGCCAGACTAGTCATATGTGACCCTACTGGAACACGGGCCAGACTAGTCACACATGACCTGACGGGAGTAGCCAACACGGCTCTTTGTGTATGTCTGTTCACTGACCAAGTCCCATTACATCTGTAGTCGATGTATGGTTTCACATATGTTTCTGAGGGTCATGTCATGCCCTTTGTTCCGTTGGGTTCAATTTCATAACAAGTAAAAGAGGTTATTCTTTTAATGAATAAACATTGATAAAACGTTCATTTCCTAAACAGATGCAACAGGTATAGTAAGAGCATGTTAAAATGGTATGTTACACTAATTTAAGCAGTTGTCCCAAATTTAATTACAATAAATACTTGCCTTGACTTGGGTGTGGGTGTCTAGGTGGCGGTAACGTGAGTCACGTTTTATTTGCAATATAGATTTGTGGTATTAGGTCCATGGTCAATATCTAGTTAAAATGTTTTAAACTAGCTCACTGACTATTTACTTAATCACTACTAAAGCGAAATTTGCTAACAACTTAAACTAGTGTGATAGCTAACTTAACTTGTTAAACTTACTAGAGAAATTAACAACTTAGACTTTATAATTGAACTTTACTATTCACCTAACATGAGTTATAATAACTTAATTAATAAAATCATTCAGTAACAACTAACCCAATTTAATTAAGATCATTTACCAACTAATAATCTTACCTTAACTTGTAACACCTCATAATGATAACTTAATAAAACTTACTAATAATAAATTTATAATTAATAATAATATTAATAACTGTTAATAATAATAATAATAATAATAATAATAATAACAATAATATACCTAACTTTATTAACACAAGTCTCACCCTCTCACTCTCGGTCGTCCTCTGTCTCTTCTCTCTTCTTCTTTTTTTTGTTTATTCACTGCGCAGGGGCGATCGGCAGAGGAAAGGGGCGGCGGTCGGATCGGAGCTTGGGCGACGGGATCCGGCGATCGGAGGTGGGGACCACGACGGCAGGGCGAGGTCTGGAGTGGCGGCGGGCGGCGGATTCGAGGCGTCAGCGGCGGGGCTGTGCAGATCGGGCGGCAGATTCGAGTTCCCGAGGCGAAGACAACTGGGATCTGCGGCGGATCGGGCAGTGGTAGGCGATCGGATCTAAGGCGTCTGCTTCCCGAAGCGGCGCACGGCGGCAATCTCCAAGGCGGGGGCGGCGTTCCCAGGGCGACGACAGCGACTGATCGGGGTCGGGGAGCGGCACAGATCGGAGGCTTGGGGTTGTTCGGGGCGGGATCTGAGGCGGTGGCTGCGGCTTCTCGAAGGCGGTGGTGTCTCAAGGGCGGGGGTCACGGCGATCAGAGCGGCACGCCTCGAGGATGGCGGCTCTGGTGGTCGGGGGCGAGATCGGGGGTTGATTACTGGGGGTGATTGTGATTGATTTGGGATCTGTTCTTTGATTTCTGGTTGAATTGAGTTGAAAGGAGATGGTAGAGGTGTTGGGGGTGTTGCTGGTGGTGAAGGGGATGAAGACGGTGGAGTTGGTGGCTGGTTACTGGGATGTTTAGTGGTAGACGATAGTGGAGTTGGGTTGTTGCTGGTGTTCCTCTATGTGGGTTGGTTGCCCGATTGTTTTCTCTGTAGATTGTTTTAAGAAGGAGATGATGGAGGAGGGACATGTTGAATGGGGGTGGTTGTGAGGTAGAGGACTTGAAAGCTCATGTTGGATCTCACCAACATACTGGTGAGATTTAAATTGGGTAGGGTTAGTGTTGGTTAGGGAACGGTTGGGGGTTGGGGTAAGGTAAAATGGTAAGATAAGTTTAGGAAAAGTAATTTAGTTAAAAGTAATAAGTTAATTAGAAATTAATCTTTTAGTTAAAAGTGATTAAAATCATTTAGTAGCAAATAGTAATTAACGTTTTAATTTAAAAACAATTATGATTTAATAGGTTAAAATTTTACGCTACAGTAAAACCGAAAGTAACGACGCGCTCGCGTCGACGCACAGACGAAAAATCCACTCGGACGAAAATAACTAAATGAATGCAGTAAAAGGAACACGTGCACACGACAATCAAACACGACTAGGAAAACATGCCGTTACACTCGCAGACACAGTGATGACCGGGTCAGAGACGTGAAGCTACCTACCTAGTCTGCAGACCATTTCTCTTCAGAAGAGCTCCCTCAGATTCAGTAGCTGCCATATATGAATGATACTTGTATAGATGAGCGAAACTTGTATATATGAGCAATGTCTAGTATTTTGTACTTATTCTCGGAATATTGAATTAGATTGATGTATATATGCCTAGGAGATCTGCAAGCCTGCAGCTTGAATAGATCAGTGGGAGCCAAATGAGTGTTGTACTCTTTTTCCTTGGCTATTGGTTTTTTCCCAATGGGGTTTCCATAGCTAAAGGTTTTAACGAGGCAACCTCATTGACTCTGGATTCAGAAGTATCCACCCATAAATACTTCCACAAATCAGGAAAAGTTATGGAGAAATGTACTCTTTTTCCTTAACTATTGGTTTTTCCCACTGGGTTTTCCATAGCTAAAGGTTTTAATGAGGCAGTTATCCTTAACTTAGGATCTAGAAGTACCCACCCCTTATGATACTCATAAGCACTATGGATCCTGCAGTATTCATATGTTGAATATACAACGATGGTTGGATAAGGAAAATTGTTATAAATAAGGCCCAATGGGGCCTACTGGGTATCCACCCATTATGTTACTTTTCTTTAAATATAAGGCTACGGGTTCAGTAGCCGACATCTTCATAACACAACTTACATTTTTATGTTGTTTTCAGTATATATGCTTATATTTGACTAAAAGAAGATAAATATTGAAGTACGATCCTAATCCAACTCATATTCGGCTAATATGATAATCAAATTAACATCTATTTTCAGATACGTGTCCGCAAAAGAAGACTGCATATGAATATTACTTATATGTGCCATGTATCTAGTCTGTTTCCACCCCTCATTAGCAGGTTGAACTTTCTTAGAAGATTGTGATATGAAGGAAAGATTGTGATGTGAATGAAGCTTTGTTATGTAACGATATTCGGATGAGCCCAAATCTTAGAAGTCCATTTGTGAATAGTAATTAAGGCTTTGGCTTGCTTGGATGTGATCTAGCTGTAGACAGAAAAGATTGGCTTGATGTAGAGGTTTGCGGCCCTTAAAGAAATTGTTTAGGGGACTGCGGCCAACGTTAGGAAGCTTCAGCCTTATTTAGGATGAAGCAAACATTGGTTCATTACGATAATACTGACCTAAAATAGATGAGTTTCATATGAAACAAGATGTTAAAAGGTGGCTTGCGTTTCAACTTGTATTAATGGAAGCACTTTTAAGTCTTCCTTATATAAACCATCATATTTATGAGATCAGATATGCTGTCTTAAGTAGTAATTCCAAACAAAGCATATTATAGTCAGCTGATCTAACTTAATCATGGGAAGATTTTAGGTCAGAAGCCTAATCATATATGGTTCTTGATTATGGTATATAAATCTGAGAAGGAGCTTGTGATCTCAGAAGCTGTCATAAACAGATATTTGACCTCAATGATGTAAAGATTACTGTAGTTATAACTATATAAATTTATTGATTATAGTATATATCTCTCTGGGTATTTTTAGTTGCAACAATTGGTGCTATCTATAGGAATGAATGGTTTGATTTTGTGACCTCTGATCTCTCCCAGTGATAAGTGGTAAGGGAGATACAACTCCCAATCAAGAGTTTTGTAACTAGTTTAATAGGGGAATGCTATCATGGAGTAAATGCAGATCCTGGTAAGGACAATAAGATCGTGGCATGGAAAAGCATCGGGGAAGCCATCGTAGTCCAATAGGGGAAAAAAAAACAAGGAGATGGAGAATGGGTTAACCTTGTAACTAGTTCGATAAAGCTGAGTAATAGCTTCTGAAAAGGCATGAGTGCCAAGAGGAGAGGCAGCAGGAAGATAAAAGAAACGAAGAAGAAGCCCGACTTAGGATAAAATAATCGATAGTCGAGTGTTTGGTTTAAATAACGGAATATCTGTTTGACCTCAAGCAAACGTGATTGTTTAGGTCATGATTGATTTTGTGCACAAATTAAGAAAAACAACAAACATGATATCAGGTCTACTAGTCGTAAGGTAAAGTAAACTATCTATCATAGCTCGATATGAACGTATGTCGACATCCGTGCCATGCTCATCTTTATCAAGATGCGTCGTCGTGCTTATTTGATTACGCTTGGAGGAAGAATTTCCTATCCTGAAGCACTTGATCAACTCCACGATGTACTTCATTTGGTGGATGAAGATCCCTTGCTCCAATTAATGAATTTGAAGACCTAAGAAGTACATGAGCTCTCATATATGGCTCATCTCAAATTCATCATGTATAGACTTAGCAAATTCTTGACATAAAAGAGTGTTAGTTGAACCAAAATATAATATCATCTACATACACTTGAATTATAAGGATGTCATGATCAAAATATTTTGTAAATAGTGTTGAATCAACCTCACCTATTTTGAAACCCAAATCCAAAACAAAAGTCTTTAGGCGATCATACCAAGCCCTAGGAGCTTGTCTCAAGCGATAAAGTGCTTTCTTAAGTTTAAAAACATGAGTTGGAAATTTTTTATGAATAAAACCGGCTGGTTGAGATATATAAACTTCTTCATGAACAATGCCATTTAAAAATGTGCTTTTGACATCTATTTGAAATAGTTTGAAATTCCTAAATAATGCAAATGATAATAATAGTCTAATTGATTCCAATCTAACTACCGGGCAAAAGATTTCTCGAAATTAATACATTCCTTTTGCCGGTAGCCTTAAGCCACTAATTTTGCTTTGTTCCGAGTGACGACCTCATTCTCATCCGTCTTGTTCTTGAAGATCCACTTCATACATATGACTTGGTGGCCTTCTGGAGGAGGAACAAGTTCCCACACTTTGTTCCTTTCAAATTGAATAAGTTATTCGTCCATCGTCATGATCCATGAGCTATCTTCACATGCTTCATCAGTGTTCTTTGGCTCAATAGTTGAGACAAAACTACAATTTGTGAAACGATCCACCCTTGACCTAGTACAAACACCATCTCCAATATTACATATCACTTGGTCATGAGGATGATGCGGAACCATAGAAAAAGTATTGCGTACACTTGGATCACTTGGAACATTATCAACAATTTGATTAGTAGTGTTAGTCTTATTAAAATCATTTATCTTAAAACTTTACATGGAATCTACAAAATTTATATACTATCTTCAATATGAGTAATAGGAGCATCAAAATCCTTATAAAAAGAAACGTGAAGAGATTTCTCAACCGTTAAAGTTCTTTTGCTGTATATCCGGTAGGCCTTGCTACGTGTAGAATATCCAACAAAGATCCCTGCATCAGATCGAGGATCAAACTTGTCTAAATTACCATCTGTGTTTTTAATAAAATATTTAGCACCAAAACACAGAAATAATTTACTTGAGGCATTTTATCATAAAATAATTTATAACACATTTTGTTCATACGTGGTTTCACGAGAACCTATTTAGTACATAGCGAGCAGTATGGATGGCTTCCGCACAAAATTGTGATCTAACCCGGCTATCACTAAGCATAGTGCGTGCACACTCAATTAGGGTTCTATTCTTCCTTTATACAATAGCATTTTCTGGTGTGGCACCAGGGAATGAGAATGTGTGAGTAATCCCATTTTTATCACAAAACTTAGAGAAAAGTTCAATGTCAAATTCACTTCCATGATCACTACAAATAGTGACAAAATGGGTTTCTTGAATCTTTTGAAATTTTTAGAAAATATGATAAAGTTTTGAAGATCCTCATTTTTACTATTGAAAAAGCTTACCCAAGTATATCTAGAGAATTCATTGTCGTGTTAACTAAAGCTCTCGATATTTATAATCGTAAGCGCACGTCGTCGTCGTAGCGCTATACAGGTCGTCCACAGAGAGGCTGTGTGATCGAGTACTAGCCAATCCTAGGTTGTGGTTAGCTACGTTGATGATATGTGGAATAGGAAGAAATAAACAGAATGAAAGGGCTCTCGGGGTAGGTTTCACTCCAATGTGGCTCGAGCACGAGTATAGACTCGTTGCATGGGCTACCGAATCATCTTAGGATGAGGTTGTCTGACATATAGGAAATCACCTACCCCTACTTCTGTGATGCTATGATAGGATCACCCCTCATGTAGTCTCATACCCCCTACTTCTGTGATGCTATGCCATGACTAACCTCGTGCGACCGAGCCTACTTCCGTAGCGCATAAACACACGATGGATGCATTAAGTTGACAATATTTCCCAACCACGGTTCAGCCACTCACATGTTCAAAAATTCGGTCAAGCTAGGAGAGCACTCATTATGTCCCAACTTCTGTTGGCGATGTAATTAGTATAAATCGCACATAGGGATTGAAAACCCTAGAGTGACCCCAACTTCCGTTGGCGATCAATCTAAGGAGATCAATATATGTGGATAATAATATTCCTAGGCATAACCCTATTTCGATGGTTCAATAACCAAATAACTCATCAATCAAAGCTTATCGACAAATACAAATTAACCACACACTAGATAAAATACTACTCACAAATCATTGGAAAACACATAGAATAACAAAGGATCAATGAGAAGAACATAGAACAACTATAAAACATGAAATAAAGAGAAATACTTAGCTTTCATTTGTTTCAATACAAGATATTTAGAATTACATGCACACCAACGGAGGAAAACCAAGTAAAAAACCTAATCTAACCTACTCCTACTCCTAAAACTAAGAAAAGAGATGAAAAAGGGCATAAAAACACAACAGATGGTCGTCTCCTCCCTACAGACTGTGGTCTAAATGCTTTTAAATAACCCTAAACCCTTAGCAGGCACGCATGGAATCTGACCCAACACAACCGCATGGAAGATCCAAGCAGTCGCGTCGATCTTGGCTCAAAACTGGGCTCAAAGTTGCCTTCAAAATGAGGATTCAGTGCAGTTATTTGGCAAGGCTATGCGACCACATCGAATGCTGGCCCCCAGAGGCCATAAACTACCATAATCGATGCGATTGTTTAAAGATTCAATGCGGTCGTGTCGACATGGGCTTGGCCTCTGAGGAGTGTTTATTGTATATAGTTTCTCTTCTTTTCATACACGTTTTCATTGTTTATTTCGCCATTATCCCACATTTCCCTCCATTTTTGTTCCCTCTTTCACTTTTATGGTCCCTTATATGCTTCGCAGGAAATACTTGCTGATTAGGGACCATCTGACATGAATATAGCACGAAGGGGCAAAAGAAGCGGAGTCGGAAGATCAAACTATGCAAAAGGGGGAGATTTGTGAAGGACAGTGATCCAAACAGTCGCATCAATTCGACGCGGCCACGTGTGTTACAACACCCAAAGAAGCAGAGCACAATTCCACGTGGCCGTGCAGACATGCTCTACACGGCCGCGTCAACAAGCCCCAGAAACCATTTCCACGCGGCCGCATAAAGGATCTCCAAACGGCCGCGTCGCTAAGGAGTTATTTCGAAGATATGCAATCGATGCGGCCCACGTGACAACAGACTATGCGGCCGCATAATCCAAAAGAACCAAAGACCAAATGGTCGCTCCACGTGACTGTTTAGATGCTGACGTGGGTACAAAGTCGGATTCGACGCGACCGCATCCCTAGCAGCACGAACGCATCACTGTAACCCAGTCGCCTCCATTTTACACAGGTGAACGATGTGACCACGTCGTTTTCGATGCGTTCGTGTTGTTTAGGATTTCCGATGCACCTGGATGCCGATTGGGAGCAATTAGAGGACTTTTTGGCATTTGAGCGAATGCATATAATCTCTTCTTCCTCTTTGAGCAAACCCATCTTGTTTTCTGCTGTTTTTCCGGGGTTTTGAAGCTTTGTAAGGAATTCTTGACTCTTTTATTCTGCATTTTAATTTGATTTAGTTAGCTTCTTTCTTGTAATAGCTTAGATTCCTTAATAGAAGTTTTCTCTTTTGCTATTGCCAATGTGTATTTTCATCTCTTGTGTTTATTCCTTGAATCCATGGCTTTCATTGCTTACTTAATGCTAGAAATCATCTCTATGGCAATGGGTATTGAGTAGATTTTATCTACGGCAATGGGTTGAACCCCATCGGATTAGGGCCATGGGTTGGATGAACTTTTGATTAATTGCTGGGTTAAGTCAGGAGTTGGGATATATTGTGATGCCAATTATCGTCATAGATTCGACCCCCTCCCTTTTGAGCGATCAGATTATCTATCGACTAGAGTCGAGACCAATCCGGGGTTTTGATCCCTAGAGGATCTAGACTATCAGTGTAACCGGCGAGCGTCATTCACCGATTAGAGCCCTCCTAATATATGTCCAATCCCCGAACGCCACTGTGGTCAGGATGAAGATTGAGGACATTCGTCGAACGTAATGCACCTGACGTATACCGATGTATCGGCAAGAGTCGGCATCGGTATAGGTTAGTATAGGCCTATCATTGTATCACGAGAGAGGGGGGGGGGAGGTGAATACCCTTAGGTTAGACGACCTCTCTTAAATCCCAATGAACCCACCAATCAGTCATCTACTAATCTAACCCTAGCCCTAATTCAATGGTGGGGATACTCTGAGCCCTAGAGCTTTTATCCATTGATTCTATACTTTTATTCTCTCTTCGATCACCAATCCGATTATGTAGTTTTGGAACAAGGACCCAAAAATTGGTACTCAATGAACACCTCCTTGTGTTCGACCCGTAGCACTACACATGACACCGTGCACTACGGTATAAATTTTATCAGCGTTCGCTTTAGCAAACAAGCTTTTTGGTGCCATTGCTGGGGAGGCATGGTTTGATATCGATTTTATTCTTTGTTGATAGACTGCGTATTCTTTTTATTTTTGTTCATATTTATCTTTGTTATTGATTCTTGGTGCTCTTAACATTTTTCTTTGGTTTAGCTCTTTTGTATGTTCAGGAGATCTCAAGGCATTACGAACTTGCTTCTGCTAGATCTTGAGATTGAGGCCACTATAAGAAGGCTTAACATCGAAAGCAGGAGGATATTAGTGCTTGAATCAATGGCAAAGATCGAAAATCCAAAAAATGGTCCTCCACCGCCACCACCACTGGTTCCAGATCGCTCTTGGAATTTTCTATGCCCTTCAATGGGTCCACTTCTAGCATCCGAAATCTACCAGTGGAGCCCAATACCTTCGAGTTGAAGCCGCCTCTCATCGAATTTGTGCAACGAGATCAGTTCGGTGGATCTCCTATGGAAAGCCTGAACGACCAACTCAACAATTTCTTGGAGAAGATGGACACTTTGAAGTTGAATGGCTCACGAACGACGCCATTATGCCAAGACTATTTCCCTTTTCTCCTATGGACAAGGCAAAGGATTGGCTTAGAAGCCATAGTCCTAACACCTTCACAACTTGGGATAGTATATCCATTGCGTTTTAACCAAATACTTTCCTCCATGGAAAACAACGAAGATGCATAATGAGATCACCAATTTCAATCAGCTGGACTGGGGATCCCTATACGAGGCTTGGAAGCGATTCAAGGACCTACAATGCAATTGTCCACACCATAGAGTGCCCAATTGGCTACTCATCCAAGCGTTCTATAACGGATCGACCCGGGAAGAATGTCTATTGACGCGGCTGCTATTGGCACGATCATGAGTAAGACTCTAGATGAATTGAAGAAGCTGTTGGAGGACATGGCCACCACCAACGATTCATGGAGCAACGAGAGGAGCACCTCCAGAAGGGGCAGTAAGTATGATGTTGATGAGGTATCCCTACTTTCGGCTAAATTTGATGCTTTATCCAAGCAACTTTCTTTATTTGGGCTCTGTGCTACTAACCTGCCCACCACGGCACTTTATGAGGCATGTGGTGTGCAGGGACACCAAGGCAATGCATGTTCCAGATCGTTGGTAGCACCTCTGGGCATGAGCATTGAGCAAGCCAACACTTTATATGGGAACAACCTGAGGCCGTCGAACAACCCATACTCCTCCACATTCAATCAAGGTGGAAGAATCACCCTAATTTCTCATACCGGACCGTAGGTTTGCAAGCTCTGCCACCGTACCCTCAACAACCCCAGGATTTTCAGGGTCCACCTCCTCAAGCGTAATTCCAAAACTTCAATTAGAGGCCTCTTACGAACGTTACCCTACTCAGAAGTCTATCTTGGAGATGCTGATTGAGAGTTACATTGGGACTCAAGGTAAGAGGAACAACTATTTTCAAAACTCAATTCAGCAGCTCATGATGACGAGCAGAAGTCTATGGAGACTACAATGGCGTAGATGTCACAACATCTTTCCCAACTATCAAAGGCACAATGGAAAATGCCGGGGCAAACTGAAGAGAACCCCCGAGGGCATGTGAACGCGATTACATTGAGAAGCAGGTAGAAATTTGATGGCCCCGTCATGCCTATTATGGAAAAGGAAGCTGGAGTTGAAGAAGAAGCTCATGTAGAGTTTGAGTCTGGATTGGAGATGGAAGACGAGTGTGAGGTAGAACCTTCACGATCTGAACCGTCAAGGGAGGGACCAATTGAGAAGGAGCAATAGAAGCCATCTAAAGAGCCTCCCAGGACTTATGTGCCGAGAATCCATTTCCCGTCAAGATTGGCAAAAGCCAAGTTAGACGAGAAGTAATGGAAATTTTTCGAGCTCCTCAAGCAGCTGCATTCCTATTCCCTTCCTCGACGAAATATCGGAGATCCCAACTTACGCTAAGTTTTTGAAGGAAATAATTACGAAGGGTGGTAGGCGGGACAAAGTTGTACTATCTGTGGAGTGCAGCGCTATCATTCAGAGGAAGGTGGTTGAGAAGCTTAAAGACCCATGGAGCTTCTCCATTCCGTGCATAATTGGAAGTTTCGAGATCAAGAGCGCACTCTGCGACATAGGAGCGAGTGTCAGTTTGATGCCCATCGGGATATGTGAGAAGCTGAAGTTGGGAGAACTCCAACCCACCAACATGTCGCTCTAGTTGGCAGACTGTTCAGTTAAGTACCCTCTTGGAGTAATTGAGGATGTGCCGGTGTGAATAGGAAAAATATTGGTCCCGTGTGAATTTGTCATAATGGACATGCCTGAGGACGCACGCATCCCAATCATTCTTGGTCGACCCTTCTTTGCCATAGCTGGTGTGCTTATTGATGTGAAGGGATGGAAGCTCTCCCTCAATGTGGGACGAGAAAAGGTCTAGTTTGACCTCAAGAAGTCAATGAAAAATTTCATGGAGGACGATCATATGAACCAAGTGGACTTCCTTGAGGAAGCAATCAAGGAAACCACCTTGGAGGAGTTGTTTTTGAGAAACAATGTTGATCCCCATTGGAGAAGGAAGATAAGCTGAATGAAGTGATAACAGGGGAAGAATCCAAGGAAGCCTCCAAGAACTATTCAAGGAGAAGCTACCACGACCGCATCAATGAGTCCTCATGGAGCCGAGGAACCAAGGAGGGAGACATCTAAAGATGGTCAAGGAGAAGAAGCACGAATACGAGGACATGCTAGACTTCTCCACCCTTAAGCCGCCATGAAGACATCAAAATAGGGAGTCGAGCTCACGACTTAAAACGAGCGCTTCTTAGGTGGCAACCCAAGGGTTTCTAATTTCGTTTTTATATCTTGATTTAGATCTTATTTTTAGCTTAGGTTAGCTTGGATTTTCATTTTGAATAAGCTACCAAAACCCTAGAATTTGACTAATTGTCTTGCTGTAGGGGAGAAAGAAGGAAAGCTGGAAAAGCATTCTGAACTGCCGCGTGGTGCCAATCCATGTGGCCGCGTGGAGGAAAGATGAAGAGGGAGAGGAGTGCAGAATTGGTGAACAATGTGACCGCGTGGAGAAAACAAACACGACCGCGTCAATGGGGTAAATCCTGGGCTCTACTTATTTCCAAAATCCACACGGCCGCGTCGCCAAATCGACGTAGCCGCGTCGCCAAATCGACGCGGCCGCGTATATTTCTATCAATGAGCCCAAACTTCTAACTTCTGTTGGATCTATGCGGCCATTTTGAATCGATCTATGTAGCCATTTTGAATCAATTGAAACGACCGCGTCGATCCTCATTTTCTTTCAGGTTCTACACGGTTGTTTCATATCAATCGAAACGACTGCGTCGATCCCCATTTTTAAAGCCAAACTACACGTCTGTGTGAACTAAAACGACGCGACTGCGTTGAATCCAAATTTTTAAGCCTCATTTTTCATTAATTCGATGCGACTGTTTAATCAACTCGACACGGCCGCGTAACTTGTTGTTTTCCTAGCCAATTCTCCACCCTTTACAGGAACGTATCGACCGTTTGGTCCTGATCGACACGGTCGTGTCGCCCGCCTACAAATACCCCAAGGCCCCAAATGGCCCGATCCGTGCGATCTTTCTTCGACCGGTTCGACTTCTCTAATTTCCCCTCAACTCGAGCCCATCCAACCACTCCCAAATCATCTCCATACTCTCGCAAATCACTACCCAACCCCTCTCCTCCATCAATCCTCTCATCCGACACCATCTCCGATCGAATCTATCAGTGCAAGGAAGCCCTAGCTGATCGTTTGCAAAGGTTTTGCAGCTCAAATTCGATGCGGGCAGTGCAAGTGCAGTCGCTAGCTTAAGAACAGCTTGGGGGAGCCATCTCTTGGCATTGAGGAGATCGATTTCAGTAAGGAGCTTCAGTGTTTGGTAACTTCTTTCCATTGCTCATTTCAATTTCGCATTTTTCACTGAAATCGCCCAAAATTTGTGTGAATTTGCACACACTTCATTCCACATACTTTGCATCACTCACTTCTTCACACAATGCCTCCCAGAGAGAGCAAGAAGAAGTCCACCACTACCGGCCCCACCCAGGGCAAGCGCCATCGCCGTAAAACCCAGAGTTTTCTAGCTGACATTGCCCAAGCCCAAGCTGCTATTGAGAGGGGAAATGCAACTCTTCCTCCCGCTCAGGTGGACACACTAGGAATTAATTTTGTTGACGCAAGCCAACTAACCAAATTCATATCTCTTAGTTCCAGACGTACAGTGCCTTCAAAATTCCCGAGCATCACCGCTCTTTCTACACTAGGTCTCTTAGATGTTGTCAGCACCCTCCTCTGAAACATCAGATGGGAGGAGTTCCTAGAATGCGATGCTAGGACATATAAGAGGCGCATGTCAGAATTCTTGTCCACTTTCAAAGCTTATCCATTGGGGTTTTCTTTCCTTATTATGAACAAGAAATACGGCATGTCCAAAGATTCCATAAACCCCCTCTTTAAGTGGCCTAAGCACTTTTGCCTGAGGCACGCCACCACAACTATCCCTACCCTCCCGAGTATGAAGCTGATACCTTTTAGTTTAGTATTACTGGACTCACACCCTTCCCCAATACACGGGCAAAGGCCTCAAGCATCATTCACCCTGGCCTCTGTATCGTACACCACATCATTGTTGTGACGACCCGTATTCATCACTAGTACATGTATTTTCGTATTCTACGTATTTTTACACATTGAAGACATTTTGAAATGGTTTGTCCGGAGTTTTATGTCAAAAATAGTTTCAAATCAATTATATAAAAAATATTTTCGTATCATCATACTAGTTATAACATGCATTTGTAAGTTTAAGTGTCATCAAAAAGTTTAAATAGTTTATATAATAACTTCTACTTAATTGTTACAGATATAGCCGTATCAATTAATTTTCTATATAAATATTATCAAAATGGTTTCAAACTTCTACCATGTGATTCTATGATCATTTAGTGCTCCACATATTAATTTCGTAATTTTCTAGAGTCAAATCAATCTAAAACATGTAAACCCGCGACCTAAACGTTTTGGCCGAAAACTCGTATCTCTGTAATTCAAACTCTGAAATGGACTTTGTATTCGTGATCCTCGCAACGATACAAACCAGTGGTAATGTTTTGGGAATTTTTCGGAGTTGTATGCGAAAATGGCATAGTTTTACGTCATATTTATTAATTACAATCACTAATTACTTTCACATTCACTATTCACTCTTACTTTTACCCTCCTAACCCCACTTAATTAATACCCTAACCCACCCCATTAACCCACATCCCTAAAGTTGGCAGATCAAACTATACTAATAACTATTATTGTTGTTGTTGTTATGATTATTATTAATAACTATATCTTTATATTTCTAAACCTTATATATTTAACCCTGCCCCTTCTCCAACGAAACCTGCTACGAAACCCACCCCTCCCTCTTCGCCGATCAACCACCACACAGACCCCCCTCTCTCTCGTCTCTTCCAACTCGTTGCCCTCCGGCGAACTCGATGACGTCACCCTCTCCACCTTTCTACGGAGCCATCGCGAGCTTCCCCGACCCCCGTCCGCATCCCACAGCCTTGCCGTACGCCTACGCCACCTCCACCGCCTCCGTCGTACTCTCTTTGCCCAGCCCCAATGGCGACCCCCAGCCTGCAACACAACCCCGAACCCCCTCTCACTCTCACGCTCAGTCCCTCACCTCACTCTCCTCCTCTCCCCCACGTCAGTTGCCAACTCCAGCATCGCCTGCTCCTTCGACATGCACCAACGACAGCAGCTCGAGCTCCCCCGAGCTCCATCTCTGATGCACACTCTCCACAATGACGACGATGCCCAAGTGCAGTCCCCTCCCTCTCCACGGAAATGTGGACCCCACCGCTTCCCTCAACTCTGACGAGACCGCCCCCTCGACACCCCACCATCGATAAACTACAGCATCTCCAGCCTTCTCTCACCGTCCGATGCCGCCCCAGTCCCGTACGCCCCCAGAAGCACCCCGTAGCACCCCAGCACCCTCCAACCTTCCCTGCTTACTGCAGCTCACTGCCGTCCCATGCCAAACAACCACCGCCTCGACCTCTTCTTTCCCCTTCGAGCCCACCGCCGACGAGACCCCAATGAACCGCCAGCTCTGTCCGCCCATCGCCAGCGCCCTCCCCTGCCAGCCACGAAGCAGCTCCCCATCGCGAGGCCTCAGGACAGCCTGCTGACATGCCCACGTAACCGCCACCACCTACGTTGTCTCCACCGTCGTCGCCTGCCACCATTGCCTTCTGCCGCCTTCGCGCCGCAGCCGCCGCCGCCCAGTCCCCGCCGCCGTGTCATCAACGAGGAAACCCCACAGTGACATGCAACTGTGTGAGGGTGATATTAAACGTAAATATGTATAGGTATAAACGTATATGCATATAATATGTATATAAATAATAATAATAATATTTAAGGCTAATTTCGTTTTAAATTGATAATTAATTGTGTAGGTGACGGAAAATTACAAGACAAGGCCCAGAAAATCCAAAACGACGAAACGGACTCATTGGCGCTAGTTTCATTGCTAAAAGGCAAGTACATCTCCCACAATGATTTTTCAAAGACAAAATCCAATAAAGCTACTTTCGATTTGAAATTCATATCACATGATTTTCATGTGCACTGATGTACGAGAAAAATATATGTTGCAGTGCTAGTTAATATGGTCGTTTTGACCCCTTGTTGGAAGAATTCTGACGTACGGTTTGCCAGCAGTAAATCTTTGAACATATAACGTAAAAAATCATTTCTTGATTTAAAATTAGTTTTTGGCCATTTAAATTGTTTACAAATTCCTATTAATTGTTGAAAAATCTTGAAGACTACCTACTAGCCTTAGAAAAATATTTTAAGCTTAATTAGACTCATTTGCTCAGTTGGAATCATTTCTGTGCTAAATTCTTTATACTATCGCATGTTTTCACATTTTGTTTAATTGTTAAAGTAAATCGTTAATTGTGAAATTTTGTGAGACTAATCATATAGACTATTGAGATACCACAAAACAACCATACTCATCTAATATGATAAACTTAATAGACTGAATGGAAGATGGAACTTCAATATAAATAAATGGAAGATGAAACTTCAATATAAATAGATAGTACACGTTCTTTTGACCTAGCAGTTGATTTGACCGTGGGAATGGGGTAGTCTATGATCACAAGTGTTATAGAGTGACTGGATGCACCCGACCGAATACCTCCAACACTTATGGAGGTTAGATCTTGACCGTCGCCATATAGGGTCGGTGAGCAGCGCCTCGGATTGGCCCCCGTCGCAGGGAGCAAGTTGGTCATTTCTCGTACTCTTAGACATGGACTTAGCACTAGAATAGATTGATTATTAAATATTGCTCTAATCTCTTCTTCTACAGGTGGCTGACAACGTTACAGTTTTGTTATCAAATGTTAAATTGTTACAGATTGCTAATAGTATTGCAAATTGCTATCAAATGATTAAATTGCTGCAGGTTGCAAATTGCAGTGAATACTTAACTGCTATAACCCTCTTAAATTAAACTTATTGCTTGCCTTTAAGTTCAGCTTGGTTCAATTTTAAATACCTAACGTTTTGTTTTGGAGATTAATTTGCCGAGTAAACCTCGCCGACAGACATTTCACTTTGTTGTTTTACGAAATGTCCATCAGGTATCGATAGTGATTTCTCTGAAGACACTACAGTAGAAATTGAGCCAGTGCTCGAAGAATACGTGGAGTACCTACCCCTGAAGATTCGACGATCACCTTCATGACTGCACCTTTATATTTGAAATAATGTAATTTTTGTTTATTTGTATTGGCCATGCTAGGCCCAAAATGTATTTTAAATTCTGTACGTTGGATTTGTAATAATGTTGTTTGGATTGCTTCTTAAATTTGCATGCAAGGACATGAAGTTTACACAGACGCTTAGTGTTTAAACCAAGGAGGAAGAAAAGAAAAGAAAAGAAAAGAAAAGAAAAGAAAAGAAAAGAAAAAGTACTCCTCATTGTTTTAAGCACATCGCGGACCCACTCGCGTCCTCACTCCCGGTAGAATGGAAAGCGGGGTGTAAACGGTTTTAGTGGCATCCCATGCAGGTCATGCTTTTGCATATTCTTTAAGATCGGTTTAGACGACATTAATATCTAAGTGTACAATTAGAATTGATTTTTTTTACCTAATTTACATTGCGGTTTGTCTTGAAGTATGGCAGGTCGACCGAATACTCACGGCGTCACCAACAACGACATCTTGGGTGTCGTAAGAGAAATCTTGTAAATTCAATGCCAAATTCTCCATGAGGCTGTTGACAAACTCTGTAAAGCATTCCAAGGGAAGCATCCTATGGAACCACCGGGAGACGCTTTCCGACCAATGAAGACTACTACTTTCAAGAGGCATACTCCTTCGACCAACTAACAACCCTAGATAGTGTGCTTCCATTGCAACCGAAAGGGACATGTCAAGAAGAACTGGCACCTGCTGCTAAATCAATGTTTGGTTTGTGGAGCATCTGAGCACTCTATCATGAACTGCCCCCACTACATTATCAAGAAAGTGACTACGACATGAGGAGTTTCTGGATCAGCATCGCATGGACCACCCTTCCCTCCACAGCAGAGGGCATTCCAACAGCCCCATGATTCGGGTTCAATATTACATATTTAACCCCCCATTTAGCCCTATTTTGTGCTCATGTGATGCTACATTGTTCTCTAATTCATACGTATTTTCTACACATTTATTTATTAGAGAAAACACACTATTTGAGCACAAAACAGCAATTAACGAAGTATTTCTGCATTTTTTATATTTTTCATAGCATCGTCTCGATCTCACGATTCCAACGACTATTTATTTGTATTTTTCTGAGATCTGTGCTAATTACTATGAATTTTTGAATGCAGAATACCATTTAATTGAAGAAATACGGAAGAAAATACGTTTAAATACGTATATACGTTCGGCGCACGACTTTTGGCGCAACACGTGGCAGCGATCCAGCGGCTCTCGCTCGAATCCAACGCATCAAAACAGCGAGAGACGCGGCTCTTTCTCAGCCGCGAGATCGTGATCCAACGGCCAGAAGCACAGCAAAAAAACGGAGCTGAGCCGCGTGAAAGGGACACGTGTCAGCGCCATGATAAATCCCGTGTTTCGAATGAACGGACGAGATCGAAGCAGCGATCGAAATTGGAGCGGCGACGTGGCGTGCTTCCGACCGCACGATCCTAGATCCGACGGGCGCGAGCGACTCCGAGCGAGATACGAAGAAGCGACGAAGCGGGAATCGTGATTGCCACGCGGCTGCATGGGGCTTAATCCCGTTTGAAATCAACGGTTGAGATTCTCTCCAACGCGTTTTCTGAAGCGGCCAGCGGGCGAAATTTGTAAGGCGACGTGGCCGCTTCTGGACGCTTGGATGACGATCCAACGGTCGAGAACCCATCCGACCCAAATTCGAATACGGATGCGGGATTTGCACGAAAATTGAAGAACGCGTGTCGTCACGTGGAGAGATCCCGCTTGGATCAACGGTGGAAAAATGATCCGCTCCAGATCTACGGCCAGGATGCAAGCTGGCGTGATTTAGAGCGGGTTTTGAACCCGTTAAGCCCAATAAACCCGCAATCTCTTTATTTAAGCGTATTCTATGGGTTTTGGGCGTATAATTGGCGTATTGGAGAACCTAGGAGCCATATTCTCTCCCTGAAAAATTCTGTAAAATTCCAGAGGCTTTTCTTAGTATTTCCAGAGAGTTTGAAGTCGAAACTTGGTGATTTGGTGATATTTTCTTTAACTCAAACCCCTTATTTTGGTGTTTTCTAGCGTATTTTGCTATAAAGTTGATGTATTTTGCTATGGAAGTTGTTTATTATTGCATGATGAGTAGCTAAATCCTATTTGTGCATGATATAGAGTAGTTAGGGGATGTGATTCGTGTTATTTTGGTTGAATATTGTTGTTCTTCATCGTAAAAATCGCTAAAATTGTATGTTTTTGCTATTTAATCCTCTTTTCGTCTTCCAAAAGAAGCGAATACATTGATGATCACCCCACAAGGGTGAGATTTGATCTCTCCAAAAGAGAGATTCATACCATATTTGTAGAACTATATTTTTAGCGACGTTTTTATTCATATTGTGCTTGAACCCCCCAAAAGGGTATTTTCCGACGAATCGCTCCCAAAAGGAGGATTTGTTGAGTTATATTTAATCAACCAAAATACACGAATCGCTGATCCTAACGAACCCATATCATGTGCATGTTTCTCATATATTTTCATACACGACTCTTTCGTTGTTCGCTTTGATTACGTATTCACGACACACTTTCACACCACATCACTTTCATTATTAGAGTGGTTAGTTTCTTTCAGTCAGATTTCTGTTTGATTTGTGCTGTGGTTTCAACAGATTTTCTCCCGAGGATTCGACATCTGGACTCCCAGATTTTACTACTTGAACGGACTCTTGCGCTTGAGAGAAACACCTTTTCGGAGCCCAACAAGTTTTTGGCGCCGTTGCCGGGGAGAACGGTTTGTTACTACGGTTTACTTCATTCAGAGGACCTTCGGTGAGATCTTTCCACTTTATTGTATATAAACTTTTGTTTGCTTTTATTTAAAAAAAATATTTGTGCTAGTTTATGTGGCGTAGGACTCCTAGGACACATAGGTTGACTCGACGTTTTGATATGGCTAATAATAATATGGATGAAAATTTTAGCAACAACAACGAAAATAATTTGCAACCTGGAGTGCCTAGGACTTTAAAAGATTTACTCAGACCCACTAGGACTAGTACTGCTTCATGCTTTGTTTTACCTGCCGATGCAAATTCTTTCAATTTTAAACCTGGGGTGATCCAACTCTTACCCACCTTTCATGGGTTAGACAAGGAAAATCCATATCTTCATATTAAAGGATTTGAGGAGGTATGCTTGACATGCTTTGATGGGAAAACTAGCGAGGACACGATATATCTTAAACCGTTCCCATTTTCATTAAAAGACAAAGCTAAAAATTGGTTGAATGCATTGCCATCACGCTCTATTACCACATGGATTGATTTGCAGGCTGAATTTCTAAAGAAGTTTTTTTCTATTCTCAGGACACAGGGACTGAAGCGGCAGTTTATGAACTTTGCCCAGAAAAGCGAGGAAACATTCTACCAGGCATTTGAAAGGTTCAATGAGTTGCTGCTCGCATGTCCACACAATGGCTTCGACAAAAGCAGGATTATTGGCTTCTTCTACGATGGACTGCAGCCGCAAATGAAGAAATTTGTAGAGATGATGTGCAATGGAGGATTCTTTGATAAAGAGCCAGACGAAGCTTGGACGTACCTGTAGGAGATAGCAGAAAATTCACAGACATGGGACACTACTTCAGACTATGAGAGAGGAGGCCACTCTGCACCATCCCAGCCCACACGAGGAGTGGTATTCAATTTGAAGCAAGAGGATGCATTGGAGGCAAAGATGGAGGCCATGATCTCAAACAAGCTTCATGCCATGAATTTGAAAGAGGCCAAAGCAGTTGAGATAGAGCAGACTTGTGCACTTTGCGACGTCAGTGGCCATGACACCAGTGCATGCCCCACACTTCCAGCCTTGAAGAGCATGCTAGGAAATCCTACTGGGGTGAATCAAGTGTCTTCGAATTACTAGAACTTCAATTCCAATAAGGGGTGGCGCAACAATCCAAACTTGAACTGGGGCCCCAATCAGCAGACTCAGCAGCAGCAGGCTCCCCCCTCAGTTCCGACAACCTCAATACAACAACAACAACTATCAAGGTGGGAACCAGAGGAGGGACCATGAGCCGATGCAACAACAGCAGATGCAACCATTTGGCGATGCACTTCAGCAGCTCATTCAGTTGCAACAAGCCCAAATGCAGCAACAACAGGCTCAATTTCAGGCTCAGCAGGCTCAGAATCAGCAGATGAGCGAGAGCTTGGCGAGGCTTACAACGACATTGGAGAAAGGTAAGCTTCCATCTCAGTCAATTCCAAATCCTAATATGGGTTCATCTTCTTCTGCAGGAAATAATATGAAGCCTTGCCAAGCGGTGTCCACTTTGAGGAGTGGAAAAGATATTCAGAAGCCTGACCCACCAAGCAGGGAAGCTGAGCAAGAAGAGGGAATTCAGATCCAAGAAGAAGGAATTAAAGAACAAGAGGCGGTGCAGGAAAAGAGCACGGAAGTGGGTTTGAGCAAAAATGTCATTAAAGAGAAGGAACCCGCAGCATATGTACCTGCAGCGCCTTACCCTCATCGGCTACTTCAGAAAATCAAAGATAAGTACCAAACTGAGATTCGTGAAATTTTTCAGAAGTTCCAAATAAATATTCCATTGCTTGATGCTATTTATCAAATACCTGCCTATGCTAAATTTTTGAAAGATTTGTGCACGGTTAAAAGAAAGTTGAATGTGAAAAAGAAAGCATTTTTGACTGAACAGGTTAGCTCTATTGTGCAACAAAATACACCACCTAAATTTAGAGATCCTGGATCACCCACCATCACTTGCACCATTGGCACTAAAAAGATTGGAAATGCTTTATTGGATTTAGGTTCTAGTGTCAATATCTTGCCATATCCTATTTTTGTGCAGCTTGGGTTAGGACAGCTAAAGCCTATATCTGTTATATTGCAACTAGCTGATAGATCTATTAAAGTTCCAAAGGGATGCATTGAGGATGTCCTCGTTCGGGTGGACAAATTTTACTACCCTGTAGACTTTATAGTTCTAGACATCCAAGGACCCCAAACTGCCAATGCCACTCCCATCATCCTAGGTAGACCATTCCTAGCGACATGCAATGCTTTAATAAATTGTAGGGATGGTCACCTGAAAATCACTTTTGGCAACATGACTTTGGATTTAAATATTTTTAATACTTGCAAGTTGCCACATGTGGATGATGAGATTGAGAGGGTGCATATGATTGATTCGTTGGTGGATGATTATATTTGTTCTGAATTTTGTGATGATGCTTCTATTGTTGAGACTTTTATTGGTGATTCTGATGGCATATCTTTTGTGCAGGAGAACATGAAGGAGCTTAACGCGGTATGGGAGCCTAGGTTCGAGGCTTTGCCACCTAATGCATCAATTCAAATTTCATCTGAGGTGGAGGATCCAAAGCCCGAATTGAAGACACTTCCTGAATATCTCAAGTATGCCTTCCTAGGAAACGAAAACAGCTTCCCTGTGGTAATATCTTCCAAACTCTCTTTAGAACATGAAAGCTCTTTACTTGATGTGCTAAGAAAACATAGAGGTGCTATTGGTTGATCCATTGCTGACATAAAAGGTATTAGCCCTATTGTATGCATGCATCACATTTATTTGGAGGATGACGCCAAACCCACTAGAGAAATGCAACGTAGGTTAAATCCAACATTAAAAGAAGTGGTGAAAGGCGAGGTTTTAAAATTATTGGATGCAGGCATTATATATCCTATTTCTGACAGCAAGTGGGTTAGCCCTACACAGGTTGTTCCTAAAAAGTCTGGCCTCACCGTGGTTAAAAATGAGAATAATGAGCTTATCCCAGTTAGAGCCACCACAGGTTGGAGGATGTGCATAGACTATAGGAAATTGAACTCCCGAACTAGAAAAGATCATTTCCCTCTTCCATTTCTTGACCAAATTTTAGAGAGGGTAGCTGGACATGAGTACTATTGCTTTCTAGACGGTTATTCAGGTTATTATCAGATTGAGATTGCACCTGAGGACCAGGAAAAGACCACTTTTACCTGTCTCTTTGGTACTTTTGCTTTTAAAAGAATGCTGTTTGGTTTATGTAATGCTCCAGCTACTTTCCAGCGATGCATGCTCAGTATTTTTGATGATATGGTTGAGAAAATTGTTGAGGTATTTATGGATGATTTTTCAGTATATGGTAGCTCTTTTCATGATTGTTTAGCTAACTTGGCTCTTGTTCTTGACAGGTGCATTGAAAAGAACCTCCTATTGAATTGGGAGAAGTGTCATTTTATGACCACAGAGGGACTTGTCCTAGGTCACCTGGTTTCTAAAGATGGTATACAGGTAGACAGAGCCAAGGTAGCAGTAATTGAGAAGCTACCAAGTCCTAAATGCGTGAAGGACATCAGATCATTTTTGGGACATGCAGGATTTTATAGGCGATTCATCAAAGTTTTAGCGCCATATCTCGCCCTCTTTGCAACTTACTTACTTTAAATGTGGATTTTATTTGGACACCTGAGTGTCAAATTTCTTTTGAAACTTTAAAGAAGTTGCTGATTTCTGCTCCCATTTTGCAGGTACCAGACTGTTCCTACCATTTGAAATAATGTGTGACGCAAGCAATTACGCAGTTGGTGCGGTCCTAGGCCAAAGAAAAGACAAAGTTCCAGTAGTGATTTACTACGCCAGCAAGACACTAAATGATGCTCAGAGGAATTATACGACCACAGAGAAGGAGTTGCTGGCTGTAGTATTCGCGTTGGAAAAATTCAGGAGCTATATTCTGGGATCACCTATTTTGATATATACTGATCACTCTGCTTTAAAATATTTATTGTCTAAAAAAGATGCTAAGCCTCGATTGATACGATGGATTTTATTGTTGCAGGAGTTCAATGTCACAATCAAGGACAAGAAAGGCGTGGAGAATCTAGTAGCTGACCATTTATCACGATTGACAGTAGGCCTTGATTCAGCAGAAGTGCCTTTGAAGGACTCCTTTCCCGACGAGCATCTTTTTAGCATTTCCACCTCTCCATGGTATGCTGATATCGTTAATTATCTGGTAATTGGTAAGACTACTGACACTTGGTCTCTTCAAGACTTTAAAAGGTTCAAGTACGAGATAAAATATTTCTTCTTTGATGATCCGTACTTATATAAATATTGTAGTGACCAAATTGTTAGGAGATGCATTCCTGATCATGAAATAACAAGTGTGATACAATTTTGCCATGATGGAGTATGTGGTGGACACTTTTCAGCGAATAAAACTGTGGCAAAAATCTCGCAATGTTGCTTTTATTGGCCAACTATGTTTAAAGATACATTTCATTATTGCAAGACTTGTGCTGCATGCCAACAATTAGGGGGTATTACTAAACGTAACATGATGCCTTTAAACCCCATTTTAGAAATTGAAATATTTGATTGTTGGGGCATAGACTTCATGGGACCTTTCCCACCTTCATTTGGATATGCTTATATCTTGGTTTGTATCGATTATGTTTCTAAATGGGTGGAACCTATTCCTTGCAGGTCGAACGACACTTCCGTTGTGCTTAAGTTCCTCAAAGAGAACATTTTCTCTAGGTTTGTAGTGCCAAAGGCCTTGATCAGTGATGGAGGGTCTCATTTTTGCAACCGCATGTTCGCTACTTTAATGAAGAGGTTTGGGGTCACACATAAAGTTTCTACCCCGTATCACCCCCAAACCAATGGTCAAGCAGAGTTGGCAAATAGAGAGATCAAAGGAATTCTACAGAAAACAGTGAATCCATCAAGAAAAGATTGGAGTTTGCGCTTATCTGAAGCGTTGTGGGCCTACAGGACAGCCTACAAAACAATTTTGGGGATGTCACCTTACCGTCTAGTTTTTGGGAAGTCTTGTCACTTACCTGTTGAATTGGAACATAGATCTTATTGGGATATAAAGAAATTGAATTTTGATACTGATTCATCTTTTTCTTCTCGCAGGTTACAATTGTTGGAACTAGAGGAGTTGAGGAGAAATGCGTACGATAATGCCAAAATATCAAAAGAGAGGATGAAATCCATCCACGACATGATGATCCTACGGAGGGAGTTCACCCCAGGCCAAAAAGTACTTATATACAATTCCAGACTACACATCTTTCCCGGGAAGCTTCGCTCTAGGTGGTATGGACCTTTCGTCGTCAAAGAAGTTTTCCCACATGGCGCTGTGCTCTTACTAAATGAAAAAGATGGAAGCGAGTTCAAGGTGAATGGCCAGAGATTGAAGCATTTTCACGAGCCTTGGACCAAGGAAGCGAGCACCATGGATCTCACAGACCCACCTTCGGGTGGGGACTAATCCGGTGTGTTCTTTCCATGATTCCCTCTTCCTAACATTGAGGACAATGTCTATTTTAAGTTGGGGGAGGGAAATAACTTTTAGGATTTTTATTTTATTTTATTTTTCTTTTTCTTTTATGGTTTTCCCTTTTTAGTTCCCTTTTTGAATTGAAAAAAAATTTTGAGTTAAAAAAAATATCACCAAAGTCTATCTTTACCTAGAAATGAACCTCATGTGATGAAATTTCTCGATATTTATTCACCACCATACACATATGATCTATTTTCCCTCCACCACTATTGTTAAACATTTCAGTCTCTTTTTACATGAATTTGAGTGCTTGTGGTGAATTTCTTTTTATACATCTCAATGGCAAGATTAATCGATGACTTAATGAATCTAGAAATTATGGATTAGCAAGTGGTATGCTTTCATTGGAACACACCAAAGTTCATGCACCAATAATTCATAAATTAACTGGAGCATTGTTCTTTATCTCGTATTCATTGCCATTTGCATGCTTGGTGTGATTTTGGGTAGAAAAACATACCACGTCATTTGAAATGATTAGGATACCCATTCTTGTGAAACATTAAAGAAGGGGAAGTTATCTTGCCACGTTGTTTATGCACACACAAAAGAAGAAAAAATGAGATGAATGAGAAAGAAAAAAATGAATAAATGTGCTATTAAAGAAATAACTTGGTTGGCTCGAGTAGTACAGTCCGAGGGGCCCTTCTTGGCCTAATGCCCTATTATCGTCTGATTTGGGAGCCATTGACCGGAACCTCAATTATTTGATGGAGCGATCCAAGTTATATACTTTTCTGCGAATGTTGCTTGATGCGCGTTACGCGGAACTATGGAAAAAAGCGAAAGAAAATAGAGAATAAGTGTGCATGATTAGCGAGGCAAGAGAACTTCCAAAGCTTAAAGAAAACACAAGATGTGGTGTGAGTCCCTATAAATAGAGATTGACGTGTGTACGCTTTAATACCATTTTATTTTTAATGGTTGCTTTGCATGAAAAATTCACGCTCCAAGTTAAAATATTTGATTGAACGGTGTGTACCATTGCTTTAGTATACTATGAGCCATGAAGTAATTGATAGTGAATTGAGTCTATTTTATAACCATTTGAGATGCTTGACATTCATTTTTGAAAACCCACAAGTACCATTACTTGATGAGCTTGAAATTTTGATATTAGTGTGCGGTTATCTCTTTTGTCGTAGTAGTATGATGGTGAATGATTTGAGATCTGATAAGGTGATCTAGGTGTATTTTTAATCGCTCTTTTTGCTAGAGACTAGCAAAACGCTAGTTGGGGGGTGTGATTCGGGTTCAATATTACATATTTAACCCCCCATTTAGCCCTATTTTGTGCTCATGTGATGCTACATTGTTCTCTAATTCATACGTATTTTCTACACATTTATTTATTAGAGAAAACACACTATTTGAGCACAAAACAGAAATTAACGAAGTATTTCTGCATTTTTATATTTTTCATAGCATCGTCTCGATCTCACAATTCCAACGACTATTTATTTGTATTTTTCTGAGATCTGTGCTAATTACTATGAATTTTTGAATGCAGAATACCATTTAATTGAAGAAATACAGAAGAGAATACGTTTAAATACGTATATACGTTTGGCGCACGACTTTTGGCGCAACACGTGGCAGCGATCCAGTGGCTCTCACTCGAATCCAACGCATCAAAACAGCGAGAGACGCGGCTCTTTCTCAGCCGCGAGATCGTGATCCAACGGCCAGAAGCACAGCAAAAAAACGGAGCTGAGCCGCGTGAAAGGGACACGTGTCAGCGCCACGATAAATCCCGTGTTTCGAATGAACGGACGAAATCGAAGCAGCGATCGAAATTGGAGCGGCGACATGGCGTGCTTCCGACCGCACGATCCTAGATCCGACGGGCGCGAGCGACTCTGAGCGAGATACGAAGAAGCGACGAAGCGGGAATCATGATTGCCACGCGGCTGCATGGGGCTTAATCCCGTTTGAAATTAACGGTTGAGATTCTCTCCAACGCGTATTCTGAAGCGGCCAGCGGGTGAAATTTGTAAGGTGACGTGGCCGCTTCTGGACGCTTGGATGACGATCCAACGGTCGAGAACCCATCCGACCCAAATTCAAATACGGATGCGGGCTTTGCACGAAAATTGAAGAACGCGTGTCGTCACGTGGAGAGATCCCGCTTGGATCAACGGTGGAAAAATGATCCGCTCCATTTCTACGGCCAGGATGCAAGCGGGCGTGATTTAGAGCGGGTTTTGAACCCGTTAAGCCCAATAAACCTGCAATCTCTTTATTTAAGCGTATTCTAGGGGTTTTGGGCGTATAATTGGCGTATTGGAGCACCTAGGAGCCATATTCTCTCCCTGAAAAATTCTGTAAAATTCCAGAGGCTTTTCTTAGTATTTCCAGAGAGTTTGAAGTCGAAACTTGGAGATTTGGTGATATTTTCTTTAACTCAAACCCCGTATTTTGGTGTTTTCTAGCGTATTTTGCTATAAAGTTGATGTATTTTGCTATGGAAGTTGTTTATTATTGCATGATGAGTAGCTAAATCCTATTTGTGCATGATATGGAGTAGTTAGGGGATGTGATTCGTGTTATTTTTGTTGAATATTGTTGTTCTTCATCATAAAAGTCGCTAAAATTGTATGTTTTTGCTATTTAATCCTCTTTTCGTCTTCCAAAAGAAGCGAATACGTTGATGATCACCCCACAAGGGTGAGATTTGATCTCTCCAAAAGAGAGCTTCATAACATATTCGTAGAACTATAGTTTTAGCGACGTTTTAATTCATATTGTGCTTGAACCCCCAAAAGGGTATTTTCCGACGAATCGCTCCCAAAAGGAGGATTTGTTGAGTTATATTTAATCAACCAAAATACACGAATCGCTGATACTAACGAACCCATATCATGTGCATGTTTCTCATATATTTTCATACACGACTCTTTCGTTGTTCGCTTTGATTACGTATTCACAACACACTTTCACACCATCATCACTTTCATTATTAGAGTGGTTAGTTTCTTTCTGTTAGATTTCTGTTTGATTTGTGCTGTGGTTTCAACAGATTTTCTCCCGAGGATTCGACATCTGGACTCCCAGATTTTACTACTTGAACGGACTCTTGCGCTTGAGAGAAGCACCTTTTCGGAGCCCAACACCCCAGCCCAGGCATTAAGCATTCATCACAACTACTAGAGAAGCTGAGGCTGCAGAGCCAGTAATCACTGGTATGTCTGAACCTTTCCTCTTTACGTCGTTTTGACGCCCAACGCCTTTATTATCATCGCTAGCCTGCATTATCATACTATATGTACTTTCTTAGTAGCATACCCTTTCTTGATTTGGAAGCTTCCCATTACTTCTTCTCACAAAAAGTTGCAACGATCCATCTCCATCGATCCTCATTATGTTCTTCGAACTCTTGAACCCTCAACTAGGAACTCGTGTTTCATTTTGATGAATCTTATTTTATAACCTTCTTTTGATAACAACTAGAGTGACCTTCCATAAGATAGAACCGTCCATTCATTACATCACCGTCATCATTCTTGTAATGACCTTCCAATCGTCCTACTTATTCTGAGAATACTTCCTAGTCGCATTTAGTTCATTTAAACTATGTCAATACTCTTTTATAAGGAGGGTAGCATTCGAATTTTTCGGTCATCCGAAGTTCGAGTTCGACAACGGAAGCAGATTGAAGGACGCTCAGAAGTATTTGAGGATGGTGCTAGAGAATTTGAGACGAGCCAAACCACGACGTGCAAGTATAGTCTTCTTCCACTTTCTTGAGCTCGTATTTCTCTTCTACCCACTACTTTCATCTTGTACCTGATTTCACGTGGTTTGAATCCTTTTACCGCCTACCATTTCCCCTTCTTTATTGCCTTTTGTCTGCATCCTCTTCTCGAGCCCTGGCCCCGCCTACCCTACCTTACCCTGTCGACTAATTCGGCGTCTCCTTTAAACCCTCATCTCTTCCCTCACCAAATCCATCCCGTGGCTTCCTCTCCACCGTGATGACACCCACCCCTTCTCCATACCTCTCCTATCGTGAGCCCAACCCCTCTCGTCTCAAGCTCTTCAGTCTCACTCGAAGCTTGCTACGCCACCCGTCGTCACTGAGCAATTGCTGTCGCTGCACGACATGGATCGAAAACTGTCGATGGCCATCCGACGTTCCGTTTTAGGATTTTTGGGTTTAGCAACAATCCTCATTGCCACCTCAACACCGATGTGTGGTTGAGATCTTGGCAAGTCATGATTTTTGGACTTCTTTTGAGCTCATTGCCCTGGATCTTACCCCTATTGGTGTCCCGCTTAGGCATATCCCCTCTTTCAGTTTGCGTGACTGTATGTTTTTGGTTGTTGACTTGTTTGGGATTGATGATAATAGTTGTGGATGTCGACAATTGGTGTTGGCAAGGAGTATCATTGTCGATTAGTATTGGCATGCTGTTAGCCTTAGGTGTTGAAGTTGGATGTCGATCTTGTGCTTGGATTTGGATAATGGTTTCGTTGTTGGATTGTTATTGGGTGTTATGAGAGTTGATACAAGGAGTGGCAGTGATACATATAGTGATAAGTATGGTCTTTAGTAGTTGGCATTGTACTTGTTTATTTGTGTTATTAAGGACATTGACTTTTCTTTGGGCCTTATGGGAGTTAATGTCATTTGCACTAGGTTGGTTAGGTATAACAGCACAAAGGCATATGGATTAGTCATTACGTCTTTGTATGCTATATTATTGATGATTTCCTTAGCTATGCCCCATTTGTCACAATTAGCACGAGTAGAAACTTTAAACTTTATGATCTTCCTTTTTGATATGGTTGATTAGCTAGCTACTAGCTTATCACCGCAGGTTTCAAGTTCGAATAGATGTTATCATCATAGCTATCATTTCCAAGTAACACCATTTGCTCATATTAATTTTGGTGACATGAAAAGTCGAGGTAATTATTGTGATGATACTGGTTTTGGGACTAGTTACGGAAGATATGACGATGTTAATAGTATATATTTATTAGTAACATCTCTTGTTTTCTTGATGCTAAGCTATCACATTATATTTCATGCTATTAACAACTTATATTCCTATATCGTAATCATTCATCAAGCCTTTCCTTTGATCATTTAAATTCCTTCGACAATGATCGGACTTCTAAATTCCGAGGACGGAATTATTTTAAGGATGATAGGATGTAATGACCAGTATTCATCAGTACATGTATTTTCGTATTCTACGTATTTTTATACTTTAAAGATATTTTAAAATGGTTTGTCAGGAGTTTTATATCAAAAATAATTTCGAATCAATTATATAAAAATATTTTCGTATCATCATACTAGTTATAACATGTATTCGTAAGTTTAAGTGCCGTCAAAAAGTTTAAATAGTTTATATAATAATTTCAACTTAATTGTTACTGATATATCCGTATCAATTAGTTTTCTATATAATATTATCAAAACGATTTCAAACATCTACCATGTGATTCTATGATCATTTAGTGCTCCCCATATTAATTTCGTAATTTACTGGAGTCAAATCGATATAAAACCCGCAAACCCGCGACCTAAATGTTTTGACGCAAAACTCGTATCTCCGTAACTCAAACTCTGAAATGGACTTTGTATTCGTGATCCTTGCGACGATACAAACCAGTGGTTATGTTTTGGGAATTTTTCGGAGTTGTATGCGAAAACGACATAGTATTACGTTATTTTAACTAATTACAATCACTAATTACTTCCACATTCATTAATTACTCTTACTTTTACCCCCTAAGCCCACTTAATAAATACCCTAACCCACCCCATTAACCCACCTCCCTAAAGTTGGCAGATCAAACTATACTAATAACTATTATTATTATTATTATTATTATTATTATTATTATTATTATTATTATTAACAACTATATCTTTATATTTCTAAACCTTATATATTTAACCCTGCCCCTTCTCCAACGAAACCCGCAACGAAACACACCCCCTCCATCTTCTCCGATCAATCACCACACAGACCCCCCTCTCTCGTCTCTCCCAGCTCGCCGCCCTCCAGCGAACTTGATGACGCCGCCCTCTCCGCCTTGCCACGGATCCACCGCGAGCTTCCTCGACCCCCATCTGCCTCCCACATCATCACCGCACGCCTACGCCACCTCTACAGCTTTCGCCGTTCTCTCTCTGCCCAGCCCCAAAGGCGACCCCCCCGGCCCGCAACACAACCCCGAGTCCCCTCTCACTCTCATGCTCAGCCCCTCACCACGCTCTCCTCCTCTCCCCTAAGTCAGTCGCCAACTCCAGCGCCGCCCGCTCCTTCGACGTGCACCAACGACAGTAGGTCGAGCCCTCCGAGCTCCGTCTCAGCTGCACCCTCTCCACGGCAATAACGATGCCAGAGTGCAGCCCCCTCATCCCTCTCCACGGCAACGAGGACCCCACAGCTCCCTCAGCTCCAAGGAGACCGTCCCCTCGATGCCCCGCCATCGAGAAACGGCAGCAGCTTCTGCCTTCTCTCACCGCCCGACGCCGTCCCAGCCCAGTACGCTGCCCGAATCACCCCTGCAGTGCCCCAACACCCTTCGAACTTCCCCGCTCGCTGCAGCTCACCGCGGTCCCGTGCCAAGCAACCACAACCTCGACCTCTCCTATCCCCTTCGAGCCCGCCGTCGATGAGACCCCACCGCATCGCTAGCTCCGCCCGCCCATCGCCGAAACCCTCACCCACCAGCCACGAAGCAGCTCCCCACCACGATGCCTCACGACAGCCCGCTGACACACCCACATAATCGCCACTACCTTCGCCATCTCCGCCGCCACCGCCTGCCACCACCGCCTTCCGCCCCGGTCCCCGCTGCCCTGTTATCGACGAGGAAACCCCTTAGCGACATGAAACCGCATGAGGGTGATATTTAATGTAAGTTTACACGTATACGCATAAACGTATATGCGTATAATAAGTATATAAATAATAATAATAATATTTAAGGCTGATTTCATTTTAAATTAATAATTAATTGTGTAGGTGTCAGAAAATTACAAGACAAGGCTTAGAAAATCCGAAACGACGAAACAGACTAATTGGCGCTAGTTTCATTGCCAAAAGGCAAGTACATCTCCCATAATGATTTTTTAAAGATAAAACCCAATAACACTACTTTCGATTTGAAATTCATATCACATGATTTTCACGTATACTGATGTACGAGAAAAATATATGTTGTAGTGCTAGTTAATACGTTCGTTTTGACCCTTTGTTGGTAGAATTCTGACGTACGGTTTGACCGCAATAAATATTTGAACATATAATGTAAAAAATCATTTCTTGATTTAAAATTAGTTTTTGGCCCTTAAAATTGTTTAAAAATGCCTATTAATTGTTGAAAAATCTTGAAGACTGCCTACTAGCCTTAGAAAAATATTTTAAGCTTAATTAGAATCATTTTCTCAGTTGGAATCATTTCTGTGTTAAATTCTTTATACTATCGCATGTTTTCACATTTCGTTTAATTGTTAAAGTAAATCGTTAATTGTGAAATTTTGTGAGACTAATCATATGGACTATTGAGATACCACGGAACAACCATACTTATCTAATATGATAACCTGAATAGACTGAATGGAAGATGGAACTTCAATATAAATGGAACTTCAATATAAATAGATAATACACGTACTTTTGACCCGGCACTTGACTTGACCTTGGGATTGTGGTAGTCTAAGATCACAAGTGTTATGGAGAGTGACTGGATGCACCCGACCGAATACCTCCAACACCTATGGAGGTTAGAGCTTGACCGTCGCCATATAAGGTCGGTGAGCAGCGCCTCGGATTGGCCCCTGTTGCAGGGAGCATGCTGGTCATTTCTCGTACTCTTGGACATGGACTTAACACTAGAATAGATTGGTTATTAAATATTTCTCTAATCTCTTCTTCTACAGGTGGCTGACAATGTTACAGTTTTGTAATCAAATGTTAAATTGTTATTGATTGCTAATAGTATTGCAAATTGCTATCAAATGATTAAATTGCTGCAGGTTGCAAATTGCAGTGAATGCTTAACTGCTATAACCCTCTTAAATTAAACTTATTGCTTGCGTTTAAGTTCAGCATGGATCAATTTTAAATACCTAACGTTTTTTGGAGATTAATTTGCCGAGTAAACCTCGCTGACGAACATTTCACTTTGTTGTTTTATGAAATGTCCATCAGGTATCGATACTGAGTTCTCTGAAGACACTACCGTAGAAGTTGAACCATTGCTTGAAGAATACATGGAGTACCTACCCGCTGACGATGTGATGATCACCTTCACGTCTGCACCTTTATATTTGAAATAATGTAATTTGTGTTTGTTTGTTTGTATTGGCAGCACATCACGATGGACTTCGTGACTGGCTTACCTCGGAGCACCAAGCAGAACGATGCAATCTGGGTCATCGTTGATCGATTGACCAAGTCTGTGCACTTTATACCATTCCGAGTTGGGCAATCCATGGAGATATTAGCGAGAAAGTATATGGAGGTAATGACCTAACTTATACCTTTATAATTTCCTTCTTGTATGGGTTGTGATGTGAATTATGTCGTGTAGGAGATCGTTCGCTTGCATGAAGTTCCCGTGAGCATTGTATCAGATCGAGATACGAGGTTCACATCTCAGTTCTGGAAAAATCTGCAGACCAATCTGGGTACCAGTCTGAAATTCAGTACTACGTATCACCCGCAGATAGATGGACTGTTAGAGCGTACCATACAGATCTTGGAGGATGTACTGAGAGCCTATATGCTAAATCTCAAAGGCTCATGAGAGGATCTTCTGCACCTGGTGGAGTTTTCCTATAACAACAGCTATCAGGCGAGCATTGGCATGTCGCCATTTGCTGCTCTCTATAGGAGGAAATGTCGATTGCCATTGAGTTGGGATGACATCGGTGATAGAGAGCTTTGGGGGCCAGAGATGATAGTGGAAGCAGTTGATGTTGTGTGAGATATCAGAGACAAGCTTCGGATCACCCATGACATTTACAAGCATTGGGCGGATGCTAAACGTCGTCCTCTGGAGTTTCAACCGGGAGATCATGTGTTCCTGAAGATCTAACCAAATCGAGGAGTGATCCGATTTGGGAAGCGAGGCAAGCTTAGTCCGAGATACATAGGACCTTTCGATGTGCTAAAGCGAGTTGGAGAAGTAGCTTATCGCTTAGCATTGCCACCATCCTTAGAGGGAGTTCATAACGTCTTTCATGTGTCCAAGCTCCGTCGTTATATATCAGCGACCCTTCTCATGCTGTGGACTACTCTGAGATTACAGTTCGGCCAGATCTGACGTACGAACATCAACCTGTGGAGATCCTAGAATGACAGCAGAAAGTCTTCAGGAACAGGACTGTTGATCTAGTCAGAGTGATGTCGCATCACGACTCGCCAGGAGAGTTCACCTGGGAACGGGAAGATGAAATACGAGAGCGTTATCGATATTTATTTCCTGCTCCTTAATTGATAAGAATTCTGAGGTCGGAATTTTTCTTATGGTGGGTAGAATGTAATGGCCTATATTTTTAAACGTGTTTAAAATCGTGCGTACCTGTATTTTGTTTTAGTCGTTCGAATAATTTTTTGTCCGTATGTTCTTTACTACACGTAATTACTTTATTTATTTTATTAATTACATTTAGATTTACTTAATTACTTTAATCCTTTAACTTTTACATCAACACTACTTACCATAAAAGACAACACACTCACATTTTAATTTATTTATAAAAAAATAAACGCGCACGTTTCTTCACCGTTGTCAAAAAGATTCTTTAATTAAAAACCTAATCTAATTAAATGGCTTCGACTAATCTAACAGTAAAATGAAACTCATCAAATCCAGAAAAGAATCTGTATGAGACAAAACTAATTAAGTTTAAACCTAATCTATTGACTAATATGAGAACATGTCCCCTGCCATTTCCTATTAAGGATTATCATCGTCTTCTCTTCTGCAAATCTCTTCTGCAAATCTCATCTGCAAATCTCATCTGCAAAACAAATTTCCCCAAAATCTGTTCATCGTTTCCCAAATCAACACAACCCAATTCCTTCAACCAAATAGCAAAATCAGAACCAAATTTCACCAATTCAACCCAAATCCAAAAATTGAATCTAAAACCCATCTTCTCCCAAATTCCCCACCAATTTCCTCAAAACCAGAATCAATTCAGCCCCAAATCAAACAAATCACCAAATCAAAACCCAATTCCAAATCAACCCCAAATCTAAAATCAATTTCAGATTAAATCGAACAACAAAAGAAAACCCCATTCCTCTTTCCTGTGCTCTCCCCTTGACTGAGGATCGCCGCGAGCGTGCCTTGAGCTCCGACCGCCGCAGCCATCGCCCCGAGCTCAGGCCATGCCCCGTAGCCACTGCGCACGCCTGCACCGCTGCCTGCTGTCACACGTAGACTGCAGTGCTGCCCCTGCCGACACTGCCTGGCCACAGACCCACCGAGAACTGCCGCCCTGTGCCGCCGACCGCCTTCCACCCCCTCGTGCGTGCGTCCCCTGCTGCAAGAAGAAGAAGGAAAAAAAAGAAAGATGAAAGAAGAAGAAGACATGATAAGAAGGTTAAAGAGAGAGGTATTATTATATGTAATAGTAGGTGGTAGTTTAATTGTGCTAATAACTTTATATTAGCTTATAGTAAGGTTAGTATTAGTAGGTTGATAGTATTAATCATAATATTAACTTGTTAGTATTAATTTCACAGCATGTTAGTTAGTTATTAGATAATGTTAGGATAATAATATTAGAAATTAGAAAAAAAATAAGGTATATCATGTTAGTATAAAAATGAATAATATAATAAGATCATCACCATAGATAGAGAACCCAATAGAATCAGACGAACCTAATTCAGAGATTATCTTAATATTTTGATTATCTTGGGACGAACCTAATTCAGAGATGTGTTTAATCGAAACAGAGAATCGGACGTACCATAACGTAGTCCCCTTCAAGACGGACCTGACGACACCAAAATCGCTGAAATCAGGCAAGTATGCAATTTATAGTGAATTTCTGAAGTTAAATGCTCATTTAATCATTTGCATGTAAAGTTGTATAACTCAAAATCTATACGTGAAATGACACATGAAATCAATACCAGATGTCCTGGACTGAAAATGTGACCCAACGACATATAACTCGATATACTTTAAATTTAAACAATGGAGAAGAAATTTAGTTTCAGTAATATGTTCGTTAAATCCATATGTTCAACACTTTTGTTAAATTGTTGTAAATGTTGCTCAACACTTTCTTACTCATGGAAATTGTCGTATAAAAAGAAATGATGATAATGTTAATTTACTGCATGTCTTGGAATATTTAACAAATGTGTGACATCGTGAAATCGTGTGCCTCGAAGGTGAAATCGTGACGTCGTGACGTCGTGTAAGTCGACTAGGCTGGCTCGTGTTCTAGCACAAATCTGGGGTGGGGTTAGGGTTGAGCGGCCACTAGGCATATGAAGGGGTCCTCTCTTCAAGAGCACCACCCGCATGCGGTGGGGTAGCGTCAATCACGGTAAACCCCCGTGAGAAGAACGATCCACTCATCACGACCTAAAGGCGAGAAATCTATGAGAGGTATGAAACATTGACATCGAACTTGCAAATTATTATTGTTGTCTCAGTTAAATTGGCATGCTAATGAATCAAAAGAAAAGCTTTACTTTACTTGTTAAACTGCTTAGCACTGCATGTTAGGAATGTCTTATTTTACTTCATTTATAACTGGCATGTTTAAACTTCTTGTTGACACCTCGTAAAAAAATTTAATTAATGCCTCTTAAATTCAATATCTTTTGTAGACCTTGCCTTGGGTTTTCTAATCTCTTCTTGTAGACCATTGCTGACATACATTTATGTTTTTGGATGTATGTCAGATCCCGAGCCTGAGTACCAGGATGATCCTTACGAGATGCCTGACTTAGAGAGCCAGGAGTTCGCCGTAGAAACCGAGTCTCTCCCTATGGAGGACTAGAGGACCATCCCATTGCTGCTTTCTTTAGTTTACTTTCAGTTGTGGTTTAGTGTATGTTTCTTTTGCTGCTACTTTGGCCCAGCTGAGGCTTTCGTTTATTTCGTGTACGAACATTTTTAATTCTGGATGTGGCTTTAATTTATGAATGTTTTTGATTGTTCTAAAATGCATGCAAGGACCTGCTTTGTGTTTTTATCACAGACGCTCATTGAACTCATGCTTCATCGCTCCAGTTCATGCGGACCTCGTAACGTTCTCGCTTTCGGTGTCTTTTGGGAAACGGGACGTTACATGTTTTAGTGGTGGCCCATGCAGGTCCTGTAACTGCGAAATTCAGAACAATGAGAACTCTTTTATTAGCCAAACATCTAGAGTAATTTTATACACGAGGTTAACTCAGGGTTTTCTTATCTCAGAATGGCTGGGAGACGCACACCCGATATGGACCCGGAGCTGCTGGAGGCGGAGAGGATGACATCTGCCAAAAGATCGGAGTTATGAGGGACATGCTGGATGTTCAGCACCATCTGGTCCAGCAGGGACGTCAGGCTGCACCAGCTGCATCACCACCTCCCCACTACGAGTCTGGACCCAAGCAGTTCCGAGAGAGGCATCCGAAGAGCTTCTCCAGATGAGAGGACCCACTAGCGACCGAGGAATGGCTTCACAGCACTGCAGATAGCTTGGGTCTTGCCCGAGTCAATCTGAATGATTGGGTGGAGCTTGCCAAGAAACAGCTGACGGATAATGCCCGTCACTGGTGGGATGCTGAAGAGATTAGGCTGATCAAGCCGATTCCATGGGCTACCTTCCATCAGAGGTTTGACGTCTAGTACTTCCCGAAGGCTACGCGGTGAGAGATGCAACAACGCTTCATCAACCTGGAGCAGGGCACCATGACAGTCTGACGTGCGTTTATATTTCATATATTTGTGCACGTTTTCTTCTGTGTTTTTTCGTATTATACCGCCGTCTTATATTCGTTTTCTCGTGTTTTCTTGTTTTCTTTCACTTTTTCGTGTTTTCCGTATTTTGCAGAAGTTTACTGACATATGGGGCATAAAACGATGATATCATGTGTCCCCGGAGCAACGTGAGGAGTCACGTGTGATCCAGGGGGTCAAACGACGAAGATTGCATCTTTCAGCCCCTCACCAGATCGGTTGGTCATTGTCAACCGATCGGGTGATGCACGCGTGCACCACCCGGACGCAGCTTGGAGCTCACGAGAAGTCACCTGGTCGGTTCAGTGACCGGGTCAAAAGCTCAAAGTCTCTGGAATTCGAAGCTGATTGCCAACCGATCGGGTGACCTTCACCCGATCGGTTCACATGTAGCTGAATTTCAAAAGCCAAGACACGAAGATCCAACCGGTCTCCTCACCCGGTCGGCACCAAGATCCAACCGACCGCATCCATGTTTCAACCGACCGGTTCATCTTGACCGGGTGAAGTTTCGCATCGCGCTGTAATTCTATGAAGCGGTTCACCCGATCGGTTGACTTGTCAACCGATCGGGTGATGTCGTTTTCTATATATAGAACCCTAGGTTTCCCAGATTCGAGATTTGGTTATTTTTTGCTGTTTTCTTCATTTTGTGACGGCTGTAGTTTTCCAGTTTTTGTAAGTTTTCAGATCTTTGTCAAACTTTAGTATTATCTTAATTGCTTTACTACCATTGCATTTCTATTGTCTGATCATGATTTTTATGGTCGATTTCTGTTTAAATCGCTTTTTACTAAATATGTGTGAGTAGTTCCCAAATTTGGGATTTTGGCGGAAACCCCTTCGTGGGCTCTTCCCGATGCGTCCATAGGGCTAGGAAATCGATAGGGATTAGGAATCTAACGGTTACGCGGGGTGTTTTATTGTCATCGGGGGGAAAAAGACCGCCTTTGACCGTTGGGCCAAGGGGGAATAAACTTGGCGGTTGACTCCCTAGCCATAGCTCACGCCCTTAGCATAGACATCGAATCCTAGCGCGCGGGAGTTGCAGGATGTGACGTTGGGAGTTATCGTTGCGAGCTTAGTGCTCCCAGAGTCGATCAGTGTTAGGAGTGCCCACTGATCGAACCCGGGAAGTCCGGTGTATCATCCCGGGCACCGACCGGAATATCGGGCCCAAGGGACGCCGGTACCACTTTAAGAGGCAACGTCTCACCTTTAGACCCTAATTTCGATCGCTATCCTATCCGTAGGCCGTATCAGCGAGAGTCGCTCGATAGGGTGGAAACCAAAGTCCCGGGTTTTTTCCTTCATATTGTCTATACCTTGCATTCCTTTACCGTGACAACCCATCATTCGATCTGGGCTAGCTCGCCCATAGGGTGATTTTGATCCTCTTTGACACAAGCACATCCACGCCTCCCTGAGTTCGACCCCCAAGCCACACTACAACACCGTGCGCTTGCGGTTACAAATATTTAAATCTCATGCCCCCATTCGTATCATTGCACACATCTAGCGCGCAGCCGCCGGGGGGCGGGTCAAGTTTATGGCGCCATTGCCGGGGAGGCAACGTGCTTGTTATTTTAGGATTTCATGAACCATAGTGTCTAGCTCTCATCCCTACCTCGTGATAATTTTCGCATTCTTCTTTTACCTTTTTATTTTCTTATTTTTATTTTTATTTTTATTTTTATTTCTTATCTTATCTGTTTCTTTCCCACTTTTCGATTCACGGGTGTTTGTTGTTTTTCATGCGCATGAGTTCAAGAAGTCTCGACGACTTGATCCCCGTTGATCCAGAGATAAACGCCACCCTAAGGCGTTTCGCCGCCGAGAAGCGAAGAAGAGAGGATCCTGAAGCCATGGGGGAGAACACCCCGCCTCACAAGTCCCTGTTGGAATACTCGATGCCTTCGATCGAGTCCACCTCCGCCATCCGTCCTCCAGCTATTACGGCCCAAAGCTTCGAGCTTAAGCCATCTTTGGTGACGTGGATCCAGTAGGATCAATTTTCGGGTGCACCCATGGAGAGCCCGATTGAGCATTTAGACTCCTTCTTGGAGAAATGTGACACCTTCCGGATAAACGGTGTCACAACTGAGGCGATCCGACTGAAGCTGTTCCCCTTCTCCTTGCGAGATAAGGCCAAGCTGTGGCTTAGGAGGAAGGACCCAAATACATTCAACACCTGGGAGAAGCTCTCAAATGCTTTCCTGACGAAGTTCTTTCCCCTGGGGAAGACCATGAAGATGAGGAGTGAGATCTCCTCCTTCTCCTAGGCCAGCCACGAGTCCTTGCATGAAGCTTGGACGAGATACAAGGAGATGCAGAGAAGATGTCCCCACCATGAGCTCCCCAAGTGGCAGATCATAAATATGTTTTATAATGGGTTGATGGACGATTTAAAATCTTCCATGGACGCCGCGGCTGGAGGGTCCTTCATGTCAAGAAACGAAGAAGAAGCCAGACAGATTCTGGAAAATATGGCATCTAACAACGAGCGATGGTGTGACGAGAGAGCCACACCTAGATCTAGGGCATCCATAGAGTCGAGGACGTCGACAAATTATCAAGCAAGTTTGACTTGCTGTCAACCCAGATCTCCGCACTGATGATAGGCGCCGGTGGAGCCAGTACACAACAGATTGCTGCAGTGGAATCCGAAGTTTTTGGAGAGGTCGACGGTGGTGACATCTCACCACCGTTGGATCAGGCGAGTGCATTATTTTACAATCCTACGGGGAATGCACCTTTTTCACCACGAACCAACTCCAACCCGGCCTACTCTCCCAACAACCGGAATCATCCCATCCTTACCTACCGAGTGCCTTATTAACAGTCGGCTCAGCAACAACAGCAGATATATCAGCCGGCTAGGCCCCAGCAGCAGTTTCAGCAGTAGCAATTTCAGCAGCAACAACCTCCACCACAGTATCAGCAGTATGCTCCTAGGAATCAGCAGCCCACCCAGCAGCAATACGGCCAGCAGAGGGCCATTTCTCTGGTTGAGTCCCTCCTGACTCAATACATCGCCAATTAGGAGAAGATAAATCTGAAGCTGGAGATGGGACAAAGAGTCCTCACTGATCAGGTGACCCAGCTGGGGTTGCAAGTGGCGAACCTTCAGAGACCGCAGAATTTATTACCGCCACATCCTGAGGTGAACCCTAGGGGGGTAAATCGGACCTTGGCGCTCACACATGAGCATGAGAACATGTCCGCCATCGTCTTGAGGAGCGGAACACAAATACCTACGAGAGAGCTCCCCAAAGGACCGGAAGCACCGTTGGTCGTGGAACGACCAACTGAGAAATTAAATGACGACGGTGCTTCTTCACCAAAGCCAACTACTCCAGAGGGAGTTCATAGAGAGGAGAAGAAGAAGGATGAGGAAGGGAACCTAAGAGTGTTCAAGCCCGTTGTGCCTTTCACACAACGGCTTGCCAAAGCCAAAATCGATGAGAAGTATGGAAAATTCTTTGCCATGGTGAAGGATCTGAGCTTACAAATCCCCTTCCTCGAGGCCATCGAGACAATCCCCTCATATGCCAAATTTCTGAAAGACTTGGTGACTCGGGGATCTAGAAAAGAGAAGGTCGTGTTAACGGCGGAGTGCAGCGCACTCATTCAGCGCGCAAATCTGCCTAAGCTCAAGGACCTAGGAAGTTTCTCCATCCCTTGCTCTATTGGGGAAGTGCAAATCCAGAGGGCGCTCGTCGATCTAGGAGCGAGCGTCAGCTTAATGCCCCTATCGCTGTACAAGAGAATAGGGATGGGAGACTTAGAGCCCACCGGCATGACATTTCAACTTGCTGACCGTTCGGTCAAGTACCCGGTGGGAGTAGTGGACGACCTCCCCGTCGATGTGAGAGGAGTACATGTACCGGTTGATTTTGTGGTGATGGACATGCCGGAAGACAAGCATACCCCTATTATCCTTGGACGGCCCTTTATGGCAACCGTCGGAGTTTTGATAGACGTGAATAATGGGAATCTTTCCCTAAATGTGGGCCAAGAAAGAGTCGAAATTGACTTAGGATTGTCGATGAAGCATCCAAACCCCCGGACGATCCTAGTATCAGTATGCTGGAGAACAAAGAACATAGAGCTGTTGAAACAAGTGCCTGGGAAGTACTCTCGAGGAATCCCCCCGATAGCTTAGTGGACCTTGGAGAGCAAGTTGGCTCCCCAAAGAATGAAGTTGCTAATGAGGCGATCACGCGAAGTGTGACCCATCCTGGATTCCCTAAGTCTCCTCTTACAAGGAGAAAAGGGAAAGAACCCATGGACCTCACCGGTGATGAGGTCCGGATCCTGAAAAAGATGGCGGTAGACGCCAATTTGAGGGAGAAGCCTCCGGATCCTGTCGACAAAGGGAGGGTAGTTGAGCAAATCTTCTTACAGCTGCCGACTACACCATTAGCCACAAGCTCTGGAGTTGAAGAGATGCCGGATTTTGGGCATCAGCCATATCGCCCACCATGAACATCATCAACGGGCGTCGAGCTAAACGACGTTAAACAAAAGCGCTTCATGGGAGGCAACCCATGCTCTAAACTTTTACTTCCGCTTTTTAGGACTTTTTCTTAACTTTATTTTATCTATTTTCATAAATAAATCCAGCCGCAAGAACTTCCGTCGTGGAACTTAGGCGATTTTTGGGTTTTTGCAGAAAACAAGGCCCCAACCGATCGGTTGATAACTCACCCGATTGGTTGGGATGTATCAGCTAACAGCCGTATCGGTAACTAAATGAACCGACCGGGTGAGGAAAGATTAGACCGGGTGAGCAGACCGGGTGACTTGGGGAAACTCTCGGGAAAATTTCAGGGATTTGTCAACCGACCGGGTGACAAGAAGCGAGACCGGTTGAGGGACCGGGTGAGAAATCCTAAACTTTCGGGAAAATCTGTGGAGCGGCCAACCGATCGGGTGAGTTATCACCCGACTGGTTCGCCTGTAGCAACTCTTCAGCCAAATTTTTCGACCACGAAGTCAACCGATCGGGTGACAACTCACCCGACCGGGTCGACTTAAATCCCTATAAATGGCCGCCCCCACCCGTTCGATCCGCCCTCGCCCATTTTCGAATCCCAGACCGACGCTTCGACTCCCCCTCTTGCGCCTGACCTCGTTCTTCCCCTAAATCAACCCCAATCGAGCCCCCCTCTCCCTATCCATCTCTCCATCGATTTCTCTCCATCCTCCTCGATTCTACCCGCACACAAAACCCTAACCATCACATCTTCTCCCCCAATTTCGAAACTTGCTGAAGAGATTGCCGCAGCTTCACACATGCTCCTATCGAGTAGCATTGGGGTGTCTACGAGCAACGATCTTCATCTCATTTGGGTAAACTCGCTCCTTAGCTCAATTTTTATTCTGCCCTAAATATTTCAACTTGCTCGTTGGCCGTGTTTGTGTTTATTCATCGTATTTTACATACACACACACGACTCCTGCACAATGCCTCCCCGCCGTGCTAAGCCCACCGACGCCAGCTCTTCCAACCCTAGGCCCACCTGTCGCGCTCGTCGCACACAACCCCCCGCTCAATCCACCACCACCAATTCATCTACCACCCCACACACCACTTCCCTCGCTTACATTGGTGATGCCGAATTCGGGGACGACCAATCCGACCGATTCGTGGCCATGATCCTACTAGCTGGACATAGTGGTTGGGTAACTCAGGAGTCCGTCAACTAAGACCTGCCCTTTCTTCAAAGCTTCATTTGCCACATTCGCACTGACCCACCCGATGTCTCCGAGCTTCACATTCTACCCCCATGACTCCTGGTCCCCTGCACATGCCCCCATCACCACCCCCAGAGGGTGGTGCCTCTGCTTGATATTTTTCCATCCCGCTTTTGTCCCCCCTATTTCTAGTGCCCATCTGTCTTTGCGGGGCCCTGATTTACCACTGCTAGGGGGAGGACTCATTCACGTGTCGAACCGCTTCCTTTTTATTTCTATTTCCTTTCACTTTTTTTTGACATCCCCCTTGCATATTTCTGTACTTTCACGTTCATATTTCATTGCTAGCATTGTCATGTCTAGCTTGGGGGAAGTCTATTTTGCTGTGTTGTCGTGTTTTGTTTTTGTGTGTGTGCTTGTTTTATTTTTTTTGCGTCGTGTCATCTCATTTTCTTTCTTTCCTTTCTATTTTTTATGTCGTGTGGTTTGATTTTGATTTTTCTTTATTTTCATTTTTGTATCTGTGTTTTTCTTGTTTTTCGTGTCTTTTTGTGTCTGTGCGTATTCCCCCCCCCCATTTTCATTGCCCTCCCGTACTCACTCTTATTGCATTGAGGGCAATGCAAGCTTCAGCTTGGGGGAGTCGCACTTTGTGCGTTATTTGAGTCTTTCTTTTTCGTTTTTGTGTCGTTTTCATCGTGTTTTAATTTTTCTTTTCTTCTTTTTATCTCGTTCTCCTGGAGATGAACCCTATGATGAATTGCCACAAAATCACACACACCTAGCATAGCATCGATAATCACACTCACTAACCCTAGGATATTGAGTCCCCCTGTATTTCACGCATCTTGGGTCCACTTAGCTTTTTTGTGAGTCGTGTGTCGTGCCTAGCAGTTTGGTGTGCTTCTACTTTGTGATTTTACTTTATATACCTGTCCAGGAATGACCCCTAGATTATCATGTTTCGATATGAATATGCGGTATTTATTTCTCCTGTCTGCTTCTGCATGCTAAATATATATCGTACGCTTCATTTCGCATGTGTTGGGATTCCACAATTAAGGACTAGGATAACCCATTTAGCCCATGCTCTATTTAGCGAGAATAGTTTCCTTTGCCCAAGTGTTTAGATTCCGATTTCTTTTTTGTTTTACTTGGTGCAAATCCCCTCATCGTGTACCGTTCTCCCACTTGGGAGAGTACACATGTGTATAGCCAAAAAAACCCCCAAAAATCCAAAAAAAAGGAGAAAAGAAAAGAAAAACCCAAAAAGAAAAACCCAAAGAGAAAAGGAAAGAAAAAAAATTGTATATCCAAAAATCCAAAAAAATAAAAATACCCAAAACCCAAAAAAATTCCAGTGTGAATATTTTCCTACTTGCCGAGAATAAAGAGAATGCGAGAATTTGCACCGAGTGTTCTTCTCCACATCATCTCAACCCCCATCGGTTTCGAAAACACTTGGCTTAGGAACTTTTTAGCTATTATTTAGGCTTTAGTGTGGTGATTTCCTTAACCCTAGTTGTGGAGCCCCTGACGCATGATATGTTTCGATTCTCTCTCTATACTCATGCTGGCTTGAACTATATATTCACCGCTTTATTCAATTCGAATCGATATTTGGGTCATTTCCTGGGTTTGTGTATATCGAGCTTTATCGCACATCGTAGATAGTGACACCGTCAGCTAGCGCACGACCACACTCACTCGCGCTTCACCGCGTGGGCCCACGGCACTTGTCTGGACTCGTACTCCTTGGTTTAGTGATGTGATTTGGCGTTTGCTTCCTTGGTGTGTCGTTTTTGATTTTGTTGGCCCGGACGGGCGATCTAGGATATATAGTTTTCATTCTCTCTCTTTCTCTCTATTTTTCCTCTCCGAGCTCCTACTCTCACTCGTCTTCCTCGAGGACGAGGAAGAGTTCAGCTTGGGGGATTTTGACGTGCGTTTATATTTCATATATTTGCGCACGTTTTCTTCCGTGTTTTTCTGTATTTTACCGCCGTCTTATATTCGTTTTCTCGTGTTTTCTTGTTTTCCTTCACTTTTCCGTGTTTTCCGTATTTTGCTGGAGTTTACTGGCATATGGGGCATAAAACGATGATATCATGTGTCCCCGGAGCAACGGGAGGAGTCACGCGTGATCCAGGGGGTCAAACGACAAAGATTGCATCTTTCAGCCCCTCACCCGATCGGTTGGTCATTGTCAACCGATCGGGTGATGCACGCGTGCACCACCCGGATGCATCTTGGAGCTCACGAGAAGTCACTCGGCCGGTTCAGTGATCGGGTCAAAACCTTAAAGTCTCTGGAATTCGAAGCTGATTGCCAACCGATCGGGTGACCTTCACCCGATCGGTTCACATGTAGCTGAATTTCAAAAGCCAAGACACGAAGATCCAACCGGTCTCCTCACCCGGTCGGCACCAAGATCTAACCGACCGCATCCATGTTTCAACCGACCGGTTCATCCTGATCGGGTGAAGTTCCGCATCGTTCTGTAATTCTATGAAGCGGTTCACCCGATCGGTTGACTTGTCAACCGATCGGGTGATGTCGTTTTCTATATATAGAACCCTAGGTTTCCCAGATTCGAGAGTTGGTTATTTTTGCTGTTTTCTTCATTTTGTGTTGGGTGTAATTTTCCAGTTTTTGTAAGTTTTCAGATCTTTGTCAAACTTTAGTATTATCTTAATTGCTTTACTACCATTGCATTTCTATTGTCTGATCATGATTTTTACGGTCGATTTCTGTTTAGATCGCTTTTTACTAAATATGTGTGAGTAGTTCCCAAATCTGGGATTTTGGCAGAAACCCCTTCGTGGGCTCTTCCCGATACGTCCATAGGGCTAGGAAATCGATAGGGATTAGGAATCTAACGGTTACGCGGGGTGTTTTATTGTCATCGGCGGGAAAAAGACCGCCTTTGACCGTTGGGCCAAGGGGGAATAAACTTGGCGGTTGACTCCCTAGCCATAGCTCACGCCCTTAGCATAGACGTCAAATCCTAGCGCGCGGGAGCGGCAGGATGAGACGTTGGGAGTTATTGTTGTGAGTTTAGTGCTTCCGGAGTCGATCAGTGTTAATGGACACGGGAGTGCCCACTGATCAAACCCGGGAAGTCTGGTGTATCATCCCGGGCACCGACTGGAATATCGGGCCCAAGGGATGCCGGTACCACTTTCAGAGGCAACGTCTCACCTTTAGACCCTAATTCCGATCGCTATCCTACCCGTAGGCCGTATCGGTGAGAGTCGCTCGATAGGGTGGAAACCAAAGTCCCAGGGTTTTTCCTTCATATTGTCTATACCTTGCATTCCAACCCATCATTCGATCTGGGCTAGCTCGCCCATGGGGTGATTTTGATCCTCTTTGACACAAGCACATCCACGTCTCCCTGAGTTCGACCCACAAGCCACACTACAACACCATGCGCTTGCGGTTACAAATATTTAAATCTCACGCCCCCATTCGTATCATTGCACACATCTAGCGCGCAGCCGCCGGGGGGCTGGTCACAGTCGACGAGTATGAGGCCGAGTTTACCATGCTGAGTCGATTCGCCCATACTCTGGTGGCAGATGCAGAGGACTGTGCACACTGCTTTCTACATGGCTTGGATCTGGACATACAGAGTGTGTTGTCCAAGAGTACCTTTACCACTCATGAGCAAGTCCTGATAGCTGCGAAGAAGCAAGAGTAGATCGCTAATCAGAAGAAGGCACGTCAGGCAGGCAAGCACCCGATGGAGCTGCTGAGGAGTGCACCTAGGCCTGGTGTTCGTCTAGTTCAGACCACCCAGTTCAAGAGGCCAGCTACACCTATTCCCAACCGAGCCCAGCTGACCTGCCATTTCTGTGGCAAGCTGGTCCATGTAAAGAAGGACTGCAGGAGGATGCTGAATCAGTGCTTGGTCTGCGGATCGCCTGCCCATACTGCAAAGGATTGCCCCCGCGGTTCTCGACCCGTACCTGCTGGAGCACCTGTACCCGCTCAGCGGACAGTATCAGCACCTGGACAGCGAGGACCATCTCTGATACCACAGGAGCGAGCCTTTCAGCAGGCCAACCCGCCAAAGCGTCGGGCATTCACTATGACAGCCGTTGAGGCTGAAGCTGAGGACGACGTGATTGTAGGTAACCTCTAGACTAGTCTTCCTTATTTATGCATTTATGTTGATAGTTAGATCCATGTTTAATCTAGTTGCATGTTACACTTAGGTGTCATCTTAGTTTCATCTCACCCGGCCTTGACTTTATTCGATTCTGGATCTTCCATGTGCATCCTATCTCGGAAGTTCGTAGTCGAACACTTGACACCCACCTACACACTTCCCAAGTGTTGGGATATTACAACTGGGAATGGTGTGGTGAAGGTTACACTGGGATGTAGACCATACCCATTAGTGCTTAATGAACACGAATTATATGCTGAATTCATTGTCCATGACCTACCCAACTTTGATGCTATTCTCGACATTGATTGGTTAGGAGCTTTTTATGCCACGATCGACTGTCACTGGAAGAAATTGGTATTCGAAATTCCTGACCACATAGTGTTCGAGTTTGTCAGCGGAGGACGTTCGCTTGGACCTGTCAAGTTACGAGCCCAGCCATACAGATTGACTGTTGCATCTATGATAGCTAAGCCAGAGAAGCCTGCAGTAGTGAGTAAATGGCCTACACCTCGATCATCATCGGACATCAGGAGTTTCCTGGGATTGGCTGGATTCTACCACAGATTTATCAAGGATTTCTCGAGAATATCTGAGCCTATGACGAGATTGACGAGGAAGGATGTTAAGTTCAGTTGGTCAGATTCTTGTGAGCATGCCTTTTCTATTTTGAAGGAGAGACTGACTACTGCGCCAGTCTTAGCTATTCCGAACAGAAGCGAGGGCTTCGAGATTTTCTGCGACGCATCAGGCAAGGGACTTGGATTTGTTCTGCACCAGCACAATCATGTGGTCACATATGCTTTCCGATAGTTGAAGGTCCATGTCACGCCCTGCTTCCCATTGTACTTGGGAGCGAGGACGCGACGAAGGTCTGCATGTGCTTAAAACAAGAAGGAAGTATTTTTTTTCTTCCTTCTTGGTTTAAGCACATTACGCGTCTGTGATAACACTTGTAGATTCTTGCATGAGACTCAAACAACACAGATAATATATTTACAATCTCAAGTCTCAGAATAGATACAACAAAGTATGAAATGTAAAGAGGGTCATAGAGCCCATATAGGTTTTGAAAGAAATAACAATGTACAAAATGATACGAAGGCACAAAGCTTCTCATCGAAGGAACTTAGCGGCAAAGCACTCCTGGTCAACCTGCTTAGTCTCTAGGCAGACTCCTCTGCAAACCTGTCTAATACCTGACGTATATTTCACAAGACAAGAAATATACGTCAGCGAGGGTCGCTCGGCAAGATTTAGAAAATAAAGAGAAACTTGACCCTTGGCAAGGTTTTCGAAAAGATTTCATGACAATACGAGTAACAAAGTTGAATTTACATTAATTAAAGCATGGCAGCGTAAGAAATATGTGAGCACTGACAAGTGTAGTGTGCAAAGCAGTGAGCAGGCGAAGTGTAGTGTACAAAGTAACGAACATGGCAAGGTGTAATGTGTACATCAATAAGCATGGCAGGTGTGGGTGTACAGCAATAAACATGGCAGGCATGGTGTATACAACAGTAAACATGACAAGTGTGTGTACAGCAGATAGCGTGACAAGTGTAGTATGTACAGCAGTAAGCATGGCAATTTCAACGTAATGTAAAGTACTTCTAGGCAGACATGGAATTCTAAAGAACAGACAGACGGTTTTCATGATTTCATAGCAGTCAGATAGTTTTAACGTGCCAATGAAATTGCAATGATTATTCTAGTTTAATGCAATGTTTCCTAGCATGCTTAGAGTTCTCGCCTTTAAGACGTGATGAGTAAGTCATTCTTCACGCGGGGGTATAATCGCGATTGATACTAGCCCACCGTATAGGTGGTGTTCTTGAAGACATGACCCCTTCATACGCTTAGTGGCCGCTCAACCTTAACCCCACCCAAATATGTGCTGGAACACGAGCCAGCCTAGTCATATTATAAGCACGAAGTTGTCAACTCACATGACACTCACGAAATTCACGATTTTCGCCTCTTGGGCGCACGAACTCACAATTTCACGATTTCAAGTATTTCATTCCGTCGAAACGTTACATCAATACGCATTCCATCAATAACCAATCAATCAAATGTGTATGAGTATGGCGTGCAACATGACATAAAGCAAAATTAGCAATTCTCGACTTAGCAGTTAAATGTAACGATATTTAAAAGTTACAGAATGCACACTTGCCTGTTCCGGTCAATTTCGGGTGTCCATGTGATCACGATGAAAGGCGTATATTATCTGCGTCGTTTACAACCATATTAGACTAATAGGTAGAACAAATACGCAATCTTACTTATGCGATACACTACTCATATCCTCAAGTTAAGTTATTAATGACATTGGGTATGGTTCGTCATTAGAGTAGGTTACTGTTTACAAAACATAAATTAATATATATAGGTTCATCTACCTATAGCTCATGTTTTACTGATCCTATAACAGCTACTGATTCCCTGTAACATCTTAATTTTTATATATGGGTTACCATCTGTAAAAGTAGTTAGCTGCCATACACTAGCTTCCCTTTTAATAATTAAAAACTAACTCAGCTATAGAACTAATTTCTTAAATAAGCCAATTATTCACTGACCTATCACTTCACCATCTTTCTCTCGTCAGTCCCCTTCTCCCCCTTCCCTTCTTCTTCCTTTTGCAGAACAGGGTATCACGGGTGGCGGGGGAGCCGACGACAAGGGCAGATCGACGGGGCTCCGGGTTTCGGTGATTCCGCGGTGGCGACGGCTCGGAGGGGCAGCCTGGAGTCGGAGAGGCAGGGCTTCGTGATCGAGGGGAGGAGGAAGTCGAAAGGAGATGATCAGAGACTGGGGTTGTGGCTGGCGGAGGAAAGCAGGGGAGGAGCGGGCTTGGACTTGGGGCGGAGGCCGTGCGGCTCGGAGGGGAGAGGCACGGTGCGACGCGAGGAGGCGCCCGGGGTTTTCAGGAGGTCAGAGGAGAGTCTGTGGGTGCTGTGGTAGGGTGCGTGGCGTCTTGGGTCGCTGAAGAACTGAGGATCGAAGAGGGGCTTGGTCCGGTGGTCAGAGAGTGGTGCAGGTTGCGGCGTTCATCGGAGGAAGGGGTGTTCGGTGGTTGTCGGCGTGAGCCTGGGTGTATGCGAAGCTACGATGAAGGGTGCGGGGCCGTTCGAGCGAAGGGGGACTTGGCGGGAGGCTCGCGGCGATGTGCGGTTGCCAGAGCATAGCAACGGCGTGATGCGGCGGGTCTCAATGCAAATAGGCGGTGTTGAGGGCGGAGCGGCGAGGTTTGAGAGGGGAGAGGAGCAGAGGCCACTTGCCCTGGTTTGTGGCGGGTTACTGGGCTGCTCGGAGTTGATGGGAGAGACGACGGTGATCGATGCGAAGCTGAAGGCGGGGGATGGTTGGGCCGTGAGGACCGCGGGCTACCGGCAAAGGTGTTCGGCATGGGGTTGCCGTCCGGTGGTGGTGTTGGTTCCAGGCGAGGGGAAGGACGGTGGAGAGTGCAAACTAGTGGCCGGAGGGCGAGGCGATGTCTAGGTTCCATGGAAGCCGCTCGGAGGTAAGGCGATGCTGTCGTTTGAAGTTGAGGGGCCGTGTTTCTAAGCGAGGGGCGGCTGAGTTGATCTGTTGCGTGGGGGAAGAAAATGATTGGGGGCGGAGTTGTGTTGGGAGAAACAACCCTGGGTTTCTTTAATAAGAAAGTAGCAGGGTTCTTATAATATACGTTGTGTGTGGGGAGTTTTAAATTGGGCAGCACGTGAAATGGGCTTTAAAGTTTTAGTTTTCTATTTTTTAGGACCAGACTATATACACCGAGACTCGGTGTATGGATGGGACTATTGTCCCAAAATGATAAAAAAAATTAAATATTAGGTCAAATCAACATCTCTCACCCATCAATTTCCTTCTATTTATGGAAAAAGTCTCTTCCTTGCATCGAATGTCTCGGTTTATATAGTCAGGCCCTTTTTTATATTTGTTTTAGTCTCTCTCTCATTGAGTGCTGTGTGTGCGTGAGTTGAGACGTGGCCCACAAATATCTGTTACAGGTGATAGGAGAGAGGGGAACAAAAAGGGAGATGGTGTGGTTGGTTGGGATCCCATGCACGATTCGTGCGAGAGTGGTAGGGTACGTGCGGGTGTTGCAGCAAATCGTGGATTAGTTGAGGTATTTGGATGGGAAAAATACTGCATGTGTTAAACTTGGTAGGGATAATTAGTTGTTAATATTAATATAGGATTTGATTTAAGGTTTATCGGTATATAAGGTTATGACATGATTTGTTGAGATCTGGTCAAGCAAGGATGAACTCAGTTTGGTTAGGGATACAAGATTATGATTTGTTTCAGGAGTATAATATAGTTAGGATGATTGGATCTATCGGGTTTAAATTAGATTCATTAAGATAAGATCTGATTTGGTAAAATCGTTTAAGATTAGGTTAGGAGAGTCAATTAAGATATGATAGTTCATTCAATTACGATATCTGATATATTAGGTTCAGACATGATCATTCATTCGGGTAAGATATTGGTTTAGGATTGGATCAGCAGGAATTAGGATTCGTTAGATTATTGAGTTAAGATTTGGAGATTGGATATGATCAGTTTGGTTACGATTTGATCGATGTATAAAACGTATCACAATTTGGATTAGAAGAGATCGATATGGTCAACCTATTATTACACCTTCGCCCCTGCAATCATCGCCAATCCAAAAAGTTAAAGGATATATAAGCGCGATGGCTAAGTCGCACTCTCGAGCTATGAAAATAACAATAATAATAATAATAGAAATCTTATATATTAATACTCTATTACATCACCATACTAATTGAATACATGTCAAATACGTATATACAGAAACATGCCGTTACATCCTACACACCTTATAAGAATTCCGTCCTCGGAATTTAACAAAGCTAACGGGATGCAATGACCGACAGAATCAAATGAGTTTTAAGATAGGCAAGGATGTGGTCGATTCAAATGGATAACATGAAGCAGAAAGGTGATGACATAGATGTCACAATGGGAAATAAGTGAATCAAAAATAAGGAAAAGCGTATGCTCACAAAAATGAAGGGTGACTAGGGGAATTTATTGTGGGTTTACTACGAGGTATCATATAGCTATTGACATAAGAATATAATGTTGAAAAGGCCACAAAATCAAGGGTGAGCTTATTGGGTCAACTAATAGTTCGAAATCCTAAGATGTACTAGGGTTTTCTATTGAACAAGGATTAGTTAGAGATTTCAAGGAAAGGTGTTTTTTGAGAATCAAGATTGTAATCTTACCTATGTTGTTTGAAGTATTTTGTTTAAGCACGACCTGCATGGGCCACCACTAAAACCTGTCATGCCCCGCTTCCTATTGTACTTGGGAGCGAGGACGCGACGAAGGTCCGCATGTGCTTAAAACAAGAAGGAAGTTTTTTTTCTTCCTCCTTGGTTTAAGCACATTACGTGTCTGTGATAACACTTGCAGATTCTTGCATGCGACTCAAACAACACAGATAATATATTTACAATCTCAAGTCTCAGAATAGATACAACAAAGTATGAAATGTAAAGAGGGTCATAGAGCCCATACATGTTTTGAAAGAAATAACAATGTACAAAATGATACGAAGGCACAAAGCTTCTCATCGAAGGAACTTAGCGGCAAAGCACTCCTGGTCAACCTGCTTAGTCTCTAGGCAGACTCCTCTGCAAACCTGTCTAATACCTGACGTATATTTCACATGACAAGAAATATACGTCAGCGAGGGTCGCACGGCAAGATTTAGAAAATAAAGAGAAACTTGACCCTCGGTAAGGTTTTCGAAAAGATTTCATGACAATACGAGTAACAAAGTTGAATTTACATTAATTAAAGCATGGCAGCGTAAGAAATATGTGAGCACTGACAAGTGTAGTGTGCAAAGCAGTGAGCAGGCGAAGTGTAGTGTACAAAGTAACGAACATGGCAAGGTGTAATGTGTACAGCAATAAGCATGGCAGGTGTGGGTGTACAGCAATAAACATGGCAGGCATGGTGTATACAACAGTAAACCTGACAAGTGTGTGTGTACAGCAGATAGCGTGACAAGTGTAGTATGTACAGCAGTAAGCATGGCAATTTCAACGTAATGTAAAGTACTTCTAGGCAGACATGGAATTCTAAAGAACAGACAGACGGTTTTCATGATTTCATAGCAGTCAGACAGTTTTAACGTGCCAATGAAGTTGAAATGATTATTCTAGTTTAATGCAATGTTTCCTAGCATGCTTAGAGTTCTCGCCTTTAAGACGTGATGAGTAAGTCATTCTTCACGCGGGGATATAATTGCGATTGATACTAGCCCACCGTATAGGTGGTGTTCTTGAAGACATGAGCCCTTCATATGCTTAGTGGCCGCTCAACCTTAACCCCACCCAAATATGTGCTGGAACACGAGCCAGCCTAGTCATATTACAAGCACGAAGTTGTCAACTCACATGACACTCACGAAATTCACGATTTTCGCCTCTTGGGCGCACGAACTCACAATTTCACGATTTCAAGTATTTCATTCCGTCGAAACGTTACATCAATACGCATTCGATCAATAACCATTCAATCAAGTGTGTATGAGTATGGCGTGCAACATGACATAAAGCAAAATTAGCAATTCTCGACTTAGCAGTTAAATGTAACGATATTTAAAAGTTACAGAATGCACACTTGCCTGTTCCGGTCAATTTTGGGTGTCCATGTGATCATGATGAAAGGCATACATTATCTGCGTCGGTTGCAACCATATTAGACTAAAAGGTAGAACAAATACGCAATCTTACTTATGCGATACACTACTCAAATCCTCAAGTTAAGTTATTAATGACATTGGGTATTGTTCGTTATTATAGTAGGTTACTGTTTACAAAACATAAATTAATATATATAGGTTCATCTACCTATAGATCACATTTTACTGATCCTATAACATCTACTGATTCCCTGTAACATCTTAATTTTTATATATGGGTTACCATCTGTAAAAGTAGTTCGCTGCCATACACTAACTTCCCTTTTAATAATTAAAAACTAACTCAGCAATAGAACTAATTTCTTATATAAGCCAATTATTCACTGACCTATCACTTCATCCTCTTTCTCTCATCAGTCCCCTTCTCCCCCTTCCCTTCTTCTTCCTTTCGCAGAACAGGGGATCACGGGCGGCGGGGGAGCCGACGGCAAGGGCAGATCAGTGGGGCTCTGGGCTTGGGTGATTCCTCGGTGGTGACGGCTCGGAGGGGCGGCCTGGAGTTGGAGAGGCAGGGCTTCGTGATCGAGGGGAGGAGGAAGTCAAAAGGAGATGATCAGAGACTGGGGTTGTGGCTGGCGGAGGAAAGCAGGGGAGGAGCGGGCTTGGACTTGGGGCGGAGGCCGTGCGGCTCGGAGGGGAGAGGCACGGTGCGATGAGAGGAGGCGCCCGGGGTTTTTGGGAGGTTGGAGGAGAGTCTGTGGGAGCTGTTTTAGGGTGCGCGGCATCTTGGGTCGCTGAAGAACTGAGGATCGAAGAGGGGCTTGGTCCGGTGGTCGGAGAGTGGTGCAGGTTGCGGCGTTCATCGGAGGAAGGGGTGTTCGGTGGTTGTCGGCGTGAGCCTGGATGTATGCGAAGCTGCGATGAAGGGTGCGGGGCCGTTCGAGCGGAGGGGGACTTGGCGGGAGGCTCGCGGCGGTGTGCGGTTGCCGGAGCATAGCAACGGCATGATGCAGCGGGTCTCAAGGCAAATAGGCAGTGTTGAGTGCAGAGCGGCGAGGTTTGAGAGGGGAGAGGAGCAGAGGCCACTTGCCCTAGTTTGTGGCGGGTTGCTGGGCTGCTCGGAGTTGATGGGAGAGATGATGGCGATCGATGCGAAGCTGAAGGCGGGGGATGGTTGGGCCGTGAGGACCGCGGGCTGCCGGCAAAGGTGTTCGGCATGGGGTTGCCGTCCGGTGGTGGTGTTGGTTCCAGGCGAGGGGAAGGACGGTGGAGAGTGCGAACTAGTGGCCGGAGGGCGAGGTGATGTCTGGGTTCTGTGGAAGCCGCTCGGAGGTGAGGCGATGTTGTCGTTTGAAGTTGAGGGGCCGCGTTTCTAAGCGAGGGGTGATTGAGTTGATCTGTTGCGTGGGGGAAGAAGATGATTGGGGGCGGCGTTGTGTTGGGAGAAACAACCCAGGGTTTCTTTAATAAGAAAGTAGCAGGGTTCTTATAATATACGTTGTGTGTGGGGAGTTTTAAATTGGGCAGCACGTGAAATGGGCTTTAAAGTTTTAGTTTTCTATTTTTTTTCTATTTGTTTTAGTCTCTCTCTCATTGAGTGCTGTTTGTGCGTGAGTTGAGACGTGGCCCACAAATATCTGTTACAGGTGATAGGAGAGAGGGGAACAGAAAGGGAGATGGTGGGGTTGGTTGGGATCCCATGCACGATTCGTACGAGAGTGGTGGGGTACGTGCGGGTGTTGCAGCAAATCGTGGATTAGTTGAGGTATTTGGATGGGAAAAATACTGCGTGTGTTAAACTTGGTAGGGATAATTAGTTGTTAATATTAATATAGGATTTGATTTAAGGTTTATCGGTATATAAGGTTATGACATGATTTGTTGAGATTTGGTCAAGCAAGGATGAACTCAGTTTGGTTAGGGATACAAGATTATGATTTGTTTCAGGAGTATAATATAGTTAGGATGATTGGATCTATCGGGTTTAAATTAGATTCATTAAGATAAGATCTGATTTGGTAAAATCGTTTAAGATTAGGTTAGGAGAGTCAATTAAGATATGATAGTTCATTCGATTACGATATCTGATATATTAGGTTCAGACATGATCATTCATTCGGGTAAGATATTGGTTTAGGATTGGATCATCAGGAATTAGGATTCGTTAGATTATTGGTTAAGATTTGGAGATTGGATATGATCAGTTTGGTTACGATTTGATCGATGTATAAAACGTATCATAATTTGGATTAGAAGAGATCGATATGGTCAACCTATTATTACACCTTCGCCCCTGCAATCATCGCCAATCCAAAAAGTTAAAGGAGATATAAGCGCGATGGCTAAGTCGCACTCTCGAGCTATTAAAATAACAATAATAATAATAATAGAAATCTTATATATTAATACTCTATTACATCACCATACTAATTGAATGCATGTCAAATACGTATATACAGAAACAGGCCGTTACAGTCCATGAGAAGAATTATCTGACCCACGATTTGGAACTAGCAGCTGTCATCTTTACACTGAAGATCTAGCAACATTTCTTACTGAGTGAGAAAGTGAAACTTTTCACTGATCACAAAAGTTTGAAATATATATTCACTCAGAAGGAGCTGAATATGAGACATCGTAGATGGTTGGAATTGATGGCAGACTATGATATCGATCTTCAATATCATCCAGAAAAGGTGAATGTCGTACCAAATGCCTTGAGTCGACTGCCCGAGGTGATGATTCTCACAGCTCAGTGGAGATTACAACAAGATTTGTGAGAGATGGATTTTGAAGCTGTCCTATCGGAGGTCACTTCGTCGTTGATGAACATGCAGATTCAGTCGACGATTATAGATCGGATCAAGAATGCTTAAGCCTGGGATGCTAAGTTGAAGAAGATCAGAGAGCAAGTCGAAGCAGGACTTCGAACCGATTTTCTGATTCATGAGGATGGATCCCTGAGATAAGGTAGTAGGATCATTATAGATCTGCAAGAGGTATCAGAGAAGAATTGATGAATGAGGCTCACAGTTCACCTTATTCCATTCATCCTGGGGGTACGAAGATGTACATGGATCTTCGTCAGAATTTCTGGTGGCATGGGATGAAGAGAAGCATGGCACGGAGCATGGCCAAGTGTCTTATATGCCAGCAAGTGAAGGTTGAACATCATCGCACTGCTGGATTGCTACAACCTCTACCGATTTCAGAGTGGAAGTGGCAGAACATCACGATGGACTTTGTGACTGGCTTACCTCGGAGCACCAAGAAGAACGACGTAATCTGGGTCATTGTTGATCGATTGACCAAGTCTGCGCACTTTATACCATTCCGAGTTGGGCAATCCATGGAGATATTAGCAAGAAAGTATATGGAGGTAATGACCTAACTCATACCTTTATAATTTCCTTCTTGTACGGGTTGTGATGTGAATTATGTCGTGTAGGAGATCGTGCGCTTGCATGGAGTTCCCATGAGCATTGTATCAGATCGAGATACGAGGTTCACATCTCAGTTCTGGAAAAGTCTGCAGACCAATCTGGATACCAGTCTGAAATTCAGTACTGCGTATCACCCGCAGACAGATGGACAGTCAGAGCGTACCAAACAGATCTTGGAGGATATGCTGAGAGCCTGCATGCTGGATCTCAAAGGCTCATGGGAGAATCATCTGCACCTGGTGGAGTTTTCCTACAACAACAGCTATCAGGTGAGCATTGGCATGGCACCATTTGCTGCTTTCTACGGGAGGAAATGTCGATCGTCGCTGAGTTGGGATGACATCGGTGATAGAGAGCTTTTAGGGCTAGAGATGATAGTGGAAGCTATTGATGTTGTGTGAGATATCAGAGACAAGCTTCGGATCTCCCAGAACAGTTACAAGAATTGGGCAGATGCTAAACAGTGTCCTCTGGAGTTTCAACCGGGAGATCATGTGTTCATGAAGATATCACCGAATCGAGGAGTGATCCTATTTGGGAAGCGAGGCAAGCTTAGTCTGAGATACATTGGACTTTTCGATGTGCTAGAGCGAGTTGGAGAAGTAGCTTATCGCTTAGCATTGCCACCGTCCTTAGAGGGAGTTCATAACATCTTTCATGTGTCCCAGCTCCGTCATTATATCAGCGACCCATCTCATGCTGTGGACTACTCTGAGATTACAGTTCGGCCAGATCTGACGTACAAGCAGCAACCAGTGAAGATCCTAGATCGACGTCAGAAAGTCTTCAGGAACGGACTGTTGATCTAGTCAGAGTGATGTGGCGTCACGACTCGCCAGGAGAGTCCACTGGGAACGGGAAGATGAAATACGAGAGCGTTATCCATATTTATTTCCTGCTCCTTAGTTAATAAGAATTCATAGGGCAGAATTTTTCTTAAGGTGGGTAGAATGTAACGGCCTGTATTTTTAGACGTGTTTAAAATCGTGCGTACCGGTATTTTGTTTCACTCATTCGAATAATTTTTTGTCCGTACGTTCTTTGCTACGCGTCGACGCGAGCGCGTCTCTGTTTTTAGTTTTTACTATATCATAATTAATTAACTATCAAGTTTAACTAATTACTTTATTTATTTTACTAATTACATTTAGATTTACTTAATTACTTTAATCCCTTAACTTTACATAAACACTACTTACCATAAAAAACAACACACTCACAGTTTAATTTATTTATAAAAAAATAAACACAAACATTTCTTCACCGTTAGTAAAAAAGATTCATTAATTAAAAACCTAATCTACTTAAATGGCTTTGACTAATCTAACAGACAAACGAATCTCATCAAATCCCGAAAAGAATCTGTATGAGACAAAACTAATTAAGTTTAAACCTAATCTATTGACTAATATGAGAACCTGTCCCTTGCCATTTCCTCTTAAGGATTATCATCGTCTTCTCTTCTGCAAAACAAATTTCCCCAAAATCTATTCATTATTTCCCAAATCAACACACCCAATTCCTTCAACCAAACTGCAAAATCTGAACCCAATTTCACCAATTCAGCCCAAATCCAAAAATTGAATCTGAAACCCATCATCTCCCAAATCCCCCACCAATTTCCTCAAAAAAAGAATCAATTCAGCCCCAAATCAAACAAATCACAAAATCAAAACCCAATTCGAAATCAACCCCAAATCTGAAATCAATTTCAGATTAAATCCAACGACAAAAGAAAACCCCATTCCTCTTTCCTGTGCTCTCGCTTGCCTGAGGATCGCCGCACGCGCGCCCTGAGCTCCGACCACCGCAGCCATTACCTCGAGCTCAGGCTGTGCCCCGCAGCCGCCACGCGTGCCTGCGCCGCTGCCTGCTGCTGCACGTATGCCGCCGTGCCGCCCCTACCGAGGCTGCCAAGCCACAGCCCCATCGAGAACCGCCGCCCTGTGCCGCCGGCCACCTTCCACCCCCCGTGCGTGCATCCCCTGCTGCAAGAAGAAGAAGAAAAAAAAGAAAGAGGAAAGAAGAAGAAGACATGATAAGAAGGTTAAAGAGAGAGGTATTATTATATGTAATAGTAGGTGGTAGTTTAATTGTGATGTTAACTTTATATTAGCTTATAGTAAGGTTAGTATTAGTAGGTTGATAGTATTAATCATAATATTAACTTGTTAGTATTAATTTCACAGCATGTTAGTTAGTTGTTAGATAATGTTAGGATAATAATATTAGAAATTAGAATAAAATAAGGCATATCATGTTAGTATAAAAATGAATAATATAATAAGATCATCACCCAAGATAGAGAACCCAATAGAATCAGACGGACATAATTCAGAGATTATCTTAATATTTTGATTATCTTGGGACGAACCTAATTCAGAGATGTGTTTAACTGAAACAGAGAACCGGACGTACCATAACATAGTACCCATCAAGACGGACCCGACGACACCAAAATCGCTGAAATCAGGCAAGTATGCAATTTATAGTGAATTTCTGAAGTTAAATGCTCATTTAATCATTTGCATGGAAAGTTGTATAACCCAAAATCTATACGTGAAATGACGCATGAAATCAATACCATGATGTCCTGGACTGAAAATGTGACCCAACGACATATAACTCGATATACTTTAATTTTAAACAATGGCGAAGAAATTTAGTTTCCGTAATATGTTTGTTAAATCCATATGTTCAACACTTTTGTTAAATTGTTGTAAATGTTGCTCAACACTTTCTTACTAATGGAAAATGTCGTTTAAAAAGAAATGATGATAATGTTAATTTACTGCATGTCTTGGAATATTTAACAAATGTGTGACATGTGAAATCATGTGCCTCGAAGGCGAAATCGTGACTTCGTGATGTTGTGTGAGTCGACTAGGTTGGCTCGTGTTCCAGCACAAATCTGGGGTGGGGTTAGGGTTGAGCAGCCAGTAGGCGTATGAAGGGGTCCTCTCTTCAAGAGCACCACCCGCATGCGGTGGGGGTAGTGTCAATCACGGTAAACCCTCGTGAGAAGAACGATCCACTCATCACGACCTAAAGGCAAGAACCCTATGAGAGATATGAAACATTGACATGAAACTTGCAAATTATTATTGTTGTCTCAGTTAAATTGACGTGGTAATGAATCAAAGGAAAAGCTTTACTTTACTTGTTAAACTGCTTAGCACTGCATGTTAGGAATGTCTTATTTTACTTCATTTATAACTGGCATGTTTAAACTTGTTGTTGACACCTCGTAAAAAAATTTAATTAATGCCTGTTAAATTCAATATCTTTTGTAGACTTTGCCTTCGGTTTTCTAATCTCTTCTTGCAGACCCTTGTGACATACATTCATGTTTTTGGATGTATGTCAGGTCCCGAGCCTGAGTACCAGGAAGATCCTTACGAGACGCCTGACTTAGAGAGCCAGGAGTCCGCCGTAGATGTCGAGTCTCTCCCTGTGTAGGAGTAGAGGACTATCCCTTTGCTGCTTTCTTTAGTTTACTTTCAGCTGTGGTTTAGTGTACGTTTCTTTTGGCTACTACTTTGGCCCAGCGGAGGCTTTCGTTTATTTCGTGTATAGACATTTTTAATTCTGGATGTGGCTTTAATTTATGAATGTTTCTTATTGTTCTAAATTGCATACAAGGACCTGCTTTGTATTTTTATCACAGATGCTTATTGAACTCGAGCTTCATCGCTCTAGTTCCTGCAGACCTTATAAAGTTCTCGCTTCTGGTGTCTTTTAGGAAGCGGGGCATTACACTACTTTTTAAATTTTGCTTAGTGAATTTAAACCAAGGAGGAAGAAAAGAAAAAACAGAAAAACAAAGAACTCCTTGTTATGAATCAACTACTGGGGGAGGATCCCCCAGCTCTTTATTTATAGGCAATTGGGGGAATACAAATATGGGCTTACAATGATATGGGCATATCTCTAGGATAGCCTAGAATCTCACCCAACTACGGTTAAATAACCGTTCACAACACTCCCCCTTATCCAGCCATAGGTGTGGACTCTGCTCGTGAATGCTTCAGGATTCTGAGCGTAGAAGAGTCTCACATGGGGTGGATACTTCAGGATCCTGAGTTGGTGAGATTTGTCTCATTAAAACCTTTAGCTATGGAAAACCTAGTGGGAAAAACCATAGTTAAGGAAAAAGAGTACAAATGCTCTTTAACTCCCCCTGATTTGTACAAGTGCCTCTGCTCATAAATACTTCTGGATTCTGAGCGTCACAGAGGGGTGGATACTTCAGGATCCAGAGTTGATGTGATTTGCCTCGTTAAAACCTTTGGCTATGGAAAACCCAGTGGGAAAAACCATAGCTAAGGGAAAAGAGTACAAATTCTGTCAACTCCCCGTGATCTGTAAAAGCTCTTAGGCTTTCAGATCTCGTAGGCTTATCTCATCACTCCTATTTACAATATTCCGAAAATGTACACAGATTACAAATTTTATTACCATCAAGCAGCTGCTGAATCCACAAACTCTGGAGAGGTGTGCTAAGTTTCGTCGCCTCTGATGTGGTCTTCAGACTATATGGTCAGCTCCACAGAACCAGCCTCTATCCCAGTCGTCACTGGGATGTGATGTACCACCAGGCGCCCTCAAATACATCATTGGTGTGATTCTGGAATTGATAGGATCTCGGAATTGATAGGATGATGTTACCTTCATAAGTTGCTTTGCATATTTGCAGTAGATGGCCATCCCACTGTGGGTACCCGTTCTGTGATTTATCAGTATAGGGACCGGACCTGTAACCTGCATTTGCATAAACACTGGAGGATGCTACTATAATTTGTAAGTCCAAATCTTTCGACCCTTGGAGGAAGCGCAGAAGGCTTGACTCCGGTCTAATGGCCCTTGTTAGGTGCCAACTATCTCTGGCTAATGAGTTTACTGTAATTGCTATACCGGGACACATGCAGTTAGCCAGGAGTGCATGATTGCACTTAGATAAGGGACTTTAGGACCAGTTATATCCTCCTCCTCTTCCAGCGATCGGAAGGGTTCTTTTTGTTCATCCATTAAGTATACTCCAATAGGTGTACTTTTGATGATGGTGGTCCTTGTAATTTCTTCAACGCACTTCTTGGCGTTTGTAACAGGATTCTATGAGCCATGACTTTATTTTTGCCTAGGTCTTTTTATTTCATGTTTAAAAGTCAGGCTTGTACATGTAGTTCAGTTTTCTCTTCAGGAGATCCGATGAGATTTTAGTTGTCTCCAACTATGATCTCTTATCCTGTTCTTTGCACAGATGCAAAGACAACCTTCAGTAGGAATCATTGACTTGTCAAGTGATTCTCTTGGTTGTACATTTATTTGTTATACTTATTGTTTTTCTTCATTTTGAATAGACGTCCTGAAGTCTCTTCAGGCATTTAAGGAAATGTGGAAATTATCTTTACAAGATATCCACGAAGGTATGCCGTCACAATATCCAATAACAGCATATCCATAATTTTCCTTCGCCAAATCGTAAGGTATTCGCTTTTGATAATTTAGGGAGACTGATGCATCATTTATGAGACATGCTCATTTGAATTTGTTCGATCCCTAGTTTCAGCGAAATTTTCCTTGAGTTATAGGTTGTACCTTATAGCATACAATTTTGTATTTATTTTTCTTATGTGTGCAATACTTTGTTTTATCCACAGGTTTGACACCTTTTTGGTGTCAGGACTTCAGGTTCGAACATTTCACGTTTTATAAGTGAGTCCAGCTCATCTTTTATTGCCACGTTCCACATTATGGCCAATCTCTACGTTTGCCTTCTAGCAACGGAGTGTGGAATGATAATTTACAAACATCATCGCTTTTGCGATGTATATGGCAATATGATACATGAATACATTTGTCGACAATCTATGTTCTATCTGTCCAACACCTCCCCAGTACGTACAACATTTACTTAATTTCACTTTTTCCCGGCAATTCCTCTGCAGTGGATTCCGGGAAGGGTGAGGGTGTGGACAGGAGCTCATTGTCCTGTGGTAGTATTGTCTTAAGGTCTCCAGGAGTTTCTGTCCTTGGAGCCTGGTGGTCTGCCTCTTTTTTGTTAAGGATCAGCCACTTCTGCTGCTGGTGGATTGCATCCATTCTCGGGGATGTCAATCATAGCTGGAGTTTTTACAGCAGGGATGTGTGATCTGACAATCTTTCGGTTGTCAATAAATGATTCCGGTAATTGGTGAACAGTGTTCTGTATGTGGAGGATCTTCGGGATCTCTTCTACACATTGTATTGTTACCGGATCATAGTGGGTCAAAATTTTTGTATCCCACGTTATAATTTGCTTCGCGCCAGATTTTCCAGTATCTGGGCCTATTTTTGGGAAACTCGTCTCATCGAGATCACAGTCTTCAAGATGTGCCTTAAATACGTCCCCCGTTTGGGGTTCTAGGTGTCTTTTCATTGAGGGTGAGTCAAACCCTTCATAGATACCAATGCGACGTTGAGGACCCATATTTGTCCTCTGTGTTGGTGCGATGGGGATTTAAACTGCGGACCGAAGATTCTTCGAAGAGAAATGTTCGGTGGCATTCCATATGCAAGTTGCATTGGAGACTCTGACCTCCAGAGGGTCTTATTTTCATTTACGATGCTGCATGCAGAGTTTGCATGTCCCCATGCATCCATATGCAATCGGGATTTAATGGACGTTCAATCCATTGCAGTCTACTTTTTAGTAACTCTGCCGACCCATTTTGGGTATGAACATGCGGCACTTGTATGTTCATTTTCTATTCCCATTGCTTGGCAGTACTCTTGAAATGACTGGGAGGTATATTTCCCAACATTAACCAGACTTATTTTCTATATTTTATTGTCTGGGAAATGTGCCCGCAACATTTTTATTTTCGTGCCAATAGCTTTGGAAAAGCTAAGTTGCGGGTCTATAGTAGGCACACGTACGAATATACTGAGGATGCATTTATCAGTACAATAAAGTACCGATATAGCCCACTAGGGGTGGTGGATTTTATCCACATCTATCTCCTTGTATTTTTTTTGAGGAAGCGTGGAGATTCTTTATCAACTTTTTGTGGAGATGGCCTTGCAATTAATTTTTCCCTTATAGCAAGGGATGCGAGGGAATTCTCCCTTCTGAAGAATCTTCTGGTTCTTCAAGTCATACCCATGGGATGAGATGCAGTGCATCATCACAAATCCAGGGTGGCCAAGTCCATCATGCCAGAGTAAAAACTAGGCTGATGTCGGGCACTCAGGTGCTGCGTTTAATTCCGCTTCCTTTCTCCAAATCTTCGTATGGTAGAGGCCTCTAAGGCTCTCAAAACGTTCAAGTATGGATTTTACTCCTTTATCTTGAGACGTTGCATACGGTAATTTTTCATTTACATTTGCTGTTTCCAAATGGAATCCGTTGAAACAGATGTCCTTGAAGCTTAGAAAGTTTCTTTTGGAATTCGGAGGGGTTAGTGCATCCTCTATTTTTGTGACGTTTGGGGGCAACCGTGTTGCATTCCATGGATCTTCAATATGGCCCTGATATTGGGCTTTGTATTGAAAAAATCGTACGTGTTTATTGTCTACTAATCATTTATGAGAGCAGTTTCAAAAGATGAAACGTATAGGCACATGTATATTCAGATAGACATATTCATTTATTTTCTAAAAATTTTCATTCAAAACAGATTGCGTAATATAAAAGCTCTCATAACATGAAATGTTCTAAACAATTTGCTAAGATAAAAGTAAAGGCTAATCAAGCATGTCATCATTTTCGAAGTTGTCAGCTGAAAACTTGACTGGAGCATCAGAGGTTATTAGGTTTGTTTCAGCTTTATTTTTCTTGTTCTCTTTATACAAATCCTGGAGATGCTGCGGAGTTCGGCACACTCTGGACCAGTGGCCTTTTATGCCACAATTATGGCACTGGTCTTCCCATTCCCTCTTGGGTGGGGGTGCATAATTTTTGTCATTTCTGTGCCATGTGAACTTCCGCTTACTTTCATTATTTCGCTGCTGCTGTACATGGCCCTTGGCATTTTTCTGTTGACCCCCCTTTTGTGGTCTTTCTTTTCTTTTATTATCTCTCTTCTTTTTGAAGGAAGAGGAATAGTGAGCTTCTGGTAGGGGGCAGTGCCGGGAGGGCGCATATTGTGAGTGGCGAGAAGAAGCTCTCTGTTTTACTCGGCCATGAGTAAACATGACAACAGCTCAGAATACTTGGTGAACTTACGTTCACGATATTGCTGCATGAGTGTTGCATCTTTTTTATGGAAGGACGTATACGTCTTTTCCAGCATGCGATTTTCTGAGACTTTCTCACCACACAACTTCAGGCGTAAGGTGATGCTAAAAAGTGCTGAGTTGTACTCAGCAATGGACTTAAAGTCATGCAGTCTCAGGTTCTCCCACTCGTATCGTGCCCTTGGGAGTATAACATCTTTCTGATGTTTATACCTGTCCTCAAGGGCAGTCCATAGCTCAAGTGGATCTTCGACCGTAAGGTATTCAGCCTTTAAGGTCTTGTCCACATGGCAGCGAATATAGATGGCTTGCGCCTTCTCTATATCGCTAACATTTTCTTTTTCAGTCACAGCAGCGATGAGGGACTTTGCCCACAGGTGAAACTTTACATCTAGCTGCCAGCTTAGATAGTTTCTACCTGATGCTTCCAGTACTTCGAAATCAATGCTTGTAATTTTAGCCATTTATCTAGCAGAGCACAAACATGCATGAATTAATAATTAATCAGAGAAAACATTTTCATGTGGAGGCAATATTTAACGAAAAGCTAAATGTGTGGATCGGCCAGTCCCACAAGAAAGAGTCCAAAAGTCCATAGTCCAAATTATACAAATTTGCAGCTTTAAAAATGAAAATACAACTTTGGAAACCCCGTGGGTCCCATATGATATCTCCATCTTCAAGCATGGCCTCCGTCTTCATGGAAGTTGGTCTTCTTTCTTTGACATTTACATAAATTCCTCACTACAATTTCTCTCAAAAATAAAAGAAAAGTGCGGGAAATAAACTGTGGGACTAAACGGCCGATCCAAAAACCACATTTAGCAATTCATGCAGAAATATTGTGCTCATCAACATTTTCATCAGACATTTTCATCACAGGCATCACAGGCATTTAATATTCGCAGAGATGGATAAATAATTTAATCACTTAATAATTATTGGACCACTGGGCAACGTCATGCATCGTTAGGTTAGGTTACTAAAGGCAGAGCGGTCGCAGGATCTTCCTAATTATTAAGTTTTAAATACAATGCACAACCACGCATATAATATCCACAGAATAAGCCTAGTGATGTAAAACATCTAAAGATGATTTTACAGAAAAATCATTACGATGCAAGGGTTGAAATGAATGGGTTTAATCAATAAAATTGAATAAGAACCCAAAATTAACTTTTTCTTTTGTATGAGGAAAGCAGGTTCCCTCATCATCCCAAAAGCCCCCCAAATATCCCAAAAAGTCCTCGCCTGCCCGATAATTGTCCCGTAACTTATCGTGATTTTTCACAAATATTTTGCCCTTAAATGCCCCTTTTAAATTAAATTTTAGGCCAAAAAGTTGCCTTTTAAAGGCTTGTTTATAGCCTTTACCCCCCCCCCCCATTTTTTTCGCGTAGAAAACAGTCTGCGGGCCTGAAGCCCGCAGCCGGCTTGTGGGCTTCAGGCCCACAGGCTTTCTTTTTTAAAGAAATCAGCTTGTGGGCCTGAAGCCCGCAGCTGGCCTGTGGGCTTCAGGCCCACAGGCTCTTTTTTGTTAGGGTTTCCAGAAGGGGGGGCGGCACCGCCGCCCCCCTGCAGGGGGGGCTCGGCCGCGGGGGCCTCCACCCCCCCTGCAGGGGGGAGCAGCGGGGCCGTCGCCCCCTACAGGGGGACGCGGCCTCGGGGGCCACCGCCCCCCCTGAAGGGGGGAGCGGCAGGGGCCGCCCCCCTTGCAGGGGGCGCGGCCTCGGGGGCCGCCGTTCCCTTGCCCGGGGGGAGCGGCGGAGGCCGCCGCCCCCCTCAGCAGGGGTGCACGACGGCTGCCGCCCCCCCTATGTAAGAGGGGGGGGGGGACGGCGCGAGGGATGGAGGGGGGGTGGGAGGGCCGGCGGCGAAGCCGCCGGAGGGCTAGTTTTAGGGTTTGACCAAAAAAAACAAAGAACCCTAAAAATTGATTTTTGGGATGAAAAAATTCGTCGTTTTCAAGACGACCATCGATCCCTATAGCGATCTTTTGAGATCTAGGGATAGAGCGATCATACGTATGATAAAAATATCGTTTTTAGTGTTTTTACCTCTATATCCGTCCTCCGGATATAGCGATGGTTGCTCGAAGCCTTATGCGGATGACGACGCTCGATTGAGGAAGCCTAGCACCGTGCTCGTGGATCTCCCATCTAGTCTTCGCCTTCGCCTTCGCAACGAACGGGAAAAAAAATTTGTGGAAAGGAAAAATTTAGAGGCTCGTACTGATAACGTGTTATGAATCAACTACTGGGGGAGGAGCCCCCTTCTCTTTATTTATAGGCAATTAGGGGAATACAGATATGTGCTTACAATGATATGGGCCTATCTCTAGGATAGCCCAGAATCTCACCCAACTACGGTTAAATAACCGTTCACAACACTCCTCCTTATTTTAAACACATCGCAGACCCGCTTGCGTCCTTGCTCCTGGTAGAATGGGAAGCGGGGCGAGACAATTGCGAACACCCTATTCTATCGATACGAGACTAGCCAGGTCTCTCAGGACGGGCTCTATTTCTTGTGGTGTGCCCCATAGCCTCGTGTCCTCTGTGAGGACACCACCACTGTCCCATATTATATCCTTCACGCTGGATCTTGGCTGCACTATAGATTCCTCCACTCGCTCGCCAGCCCTAGCTCTTGTTTCTATTGCGAAGGGTTCATTACGATCATCGTTCAGCTTCCTTCTGTTAGCTTCAAGATCCCGAACTTATCCCGAACTAGCTCAGGGAGTTCAGGCACCCAAGCCTGACACTGCACAGCCCCAGGCCCAGCCCCAGGTTATCCAGGACCCCGTTGATCCTCTTGCTTCCACATCTATCGGCCTCACCATCAAGCTTGTCCTCTGTCAGTTCCATTGGAGATCTCGATACCACGTCAAGGGTACCAGCAGCACTACTCCACCACCACTCTCACATCTTGAGCGTATGGCTCGTTTGGAGAAGGAGTTTAGGCAGTTCAGATCTCTCACTGACATCACCCTGACTGAGTTTAGAAACACCCTCTCTGAGTTTAGGACTTCGATTGATGGCCTCAATTTAGCTGTCGTGACCCTCCAGTGACAGTTTGACCATGTCTATCAGTATCACTACAGTCAAGGCCACTACCCTGCTGTTGCACCACATCTCCTGCCTATTCGTATCCAGAATTAGCAATCCCACACATCTCAGACTCCTATAGACCCTTCCACTTCCACCCCTCATGTGGACACTGTCACCACCTCTACTCGTCTTATGGACACCACCGCACTACACATTTCCATCCCATCCCAACCATCTCAGAAGCCCATGGACACATCCGTAGTCACACCTCGCATCATTTTCATTCCTTTCCCACCTCCATCCCCATAGCCCAAGACTGTGACTTCTCCTCCGCCCTTACCTAACCCTGACCCTGTGGCTTCACCCACTTCATTACCACATGCCACGGAGGCCACTGACATACCCACCTTTAGAGCACCACCTTCTCCCGCTCCAGCCATGCATATTCCATCCCAGACACACGTCTCCACTTCTACTCATACATTTGCACCACCTGAGGATACCATAGTCATCCTCTCCTTGTCCACTGAGGATCATCCAGATCTCAACCTCTATATCCACCTCCACCTCCACCACTTAAGTCTGAGTTAGTTCATTCCACCCCATCCCCACCCCACATTGACATGGCAGTTGAGCCTTCAGCTGACCCATCAGTTCGACCCACTTCCCCCACTCCACCCACCCAGCCACCACCTGACATTGGACCTACATGATTGGAGCACTTCATTTTGCATTCCCCCACCACATAGCCAATGTATATCATACATTCACATTTTTGGGCATGTTTTTACCTAGCTTGGGGGAGATGTACCTGGACCTCCTTCCCCTCATTATTTAATTGTCCTCACAATGTTTTTTATATGTTTTCTTTGCGTTGATGACAACACTTGATTTAGCTTGGAGGATTAGCACTTTTCCGATGATTTTCTATTTTCTTGTTATCGTTATTTTTTTTTCATCTCGTTTTTCATTCTTATTTTTCCTTTTTCATTCCTTTTTCATTCCTTTTTCATATGCATCACATTTATATTTCGTAGATGCATTCAAAAAGCCAAAAAATGAAAAAAAAATCAAAAACTCCAAAAATATTTGCATTCGCATCATGCATCTTGCATCATCATGCATCCATTTGTATATATTCGCATTCGCTTCGAGAATTTTCTTGAAATCAAGCTTTTATTTCGTGGAATCTCGAGTTGAAATTCGTTTTCTGAACTTATATGCTTGGTTTCCATGATGTCGACTTGAATATATGAATAGGATGTAACCCTAGCTTAAATATCTAGTAATACCCTAGCTTTGGCCGTGCTCATATTCACTAAGATAGTAGTACTTGAAACCGACCTAGGAATCCACTCTCTGCCTGGATCGTAGAGCCAATAGTTGTGTATAATGGCTTATAATCCTTTGAAACTTCGATAACTACACATCACTTGGTACTGAGTATTGATTTTTCCTAATTATACTCATGCTTTCCAAAACAAATAAAAAAAGAGAAAAAAATTGTGACTAGAAAAAATATATGCACAGTTCCCCCAGCGAAGCTGAGTAACCGGATCCCCACGATAGAAACTGTCGGAGCCTCGCGTCAAAAGCTCTAGCTTGGAGTGCATACGAATAATGCTCCTATTTGGTTTGAGTTACTATGTCTGAGGGGTCCTTCTTGGCCAGGTGCCCTAAGGTCGTCTGATCTGGGAGTCATCGACCCAACACTCATTGCATGACCAATCGTTGATCTTAAAAAAAGAAAAGAAAAATGTATAAAAAAAGAATATGTGTGTGTGTGTATGTGTGTGTGTATTTATATATATACGTGTGTGTGTGTGTGTGTGTGTGTGTGTGTGTGTGTGTGTGTGTGTGTGTGTGTGTGTGTGTGTGTGTGTGTGTGTGTGTGTGTAAAAGCATGAATAAAACTTAGCAATTTCAAGAATCAAGGAAGTTTGATGTGTCGTAAGCACCATTTCTTCGATCGATCGATATCCCATTATCCCAAACTTATCCCATCTTCGACCATGGCATAATTTAGATTCCTATTCCTTCGATCTAAGGACGGGTTAGAGGAGATGTCTAGGATGTGAGATTAGCCATCGTCTAGTGTTTTGCTTGATGATTTGAGTAGGGATGATATCTTAGGATCATATTCTCGTCGACGAAAATATTTCGAAGCATTTGATTTTCACGAATTCGAATTTTCAACTCACCCACGTATATAAACTTGATTTTTGAAAATTCTCAAAGTTTCATGTCATTATTCACATGTTGATTGCATTCCTCCAATCTACGCTCTCTCTTATCTTCATTTAGGACAAGGAAGAGTTTAGCTTGGGGATTTTGATAAGTGTTTATTGTATATAGGTTTCCCCCTTTTTCATACACATTTTCATTGTTTATTTCGTAGTTATCCACCGTAAGTTAATTCGAAGATAAGCAATCGACGCGGCCCGCGTGACAACAGACGATGCGGCCGTGTAATCCAAAAGAACCAAAGATCATACGGTCTGTCCATGCGACCGTTTAGATGCTGACACGGGCGCGAAGTCAGATTCGATGCGGCCAGGTCCCTAGCAACGCGATCGCGTCGCTGTAACCTCGTCGCCTCCATTTTACGCAAGTGAACGACGCAACTGCGTCGTTTTCGATGCGTTCACGTCGTTTAGGATTTTTGAAGCACTTGGGCACCAATTAGGAGTAGTTGGGGGGATTTTTCGTCTTTTTAGAGAATGTATATAAGCCCTTCTGACTCCTTGAGCAAACCCATCTTGTTTTTTGCTGTTTTTCTGGGTTTTTGAAGCTTTGTAAGGAATTCTTGACTCTTTTATTCTGCATTTTAATTTGCTTTAGTTAGCTTTTTTTGTAATAGCTTAGATTCCTTAATAGAAGTTTTCTCTTTTGCTATTGCCATTATGTATTTTCATCTCTTGTGTTTATTCCTTGAATCCATGGCTTTCATTGCTTACCCAATGCTAGAAATAATCTCTATTTCAATGGGTAGCGAGTAGATTTTATCTAGGGCAATGGGTTGAACCCCATTGGATTAGGGCCATGGTTTGGATCAACTTTTGATTAATTGCTGGGTTAATTGAGGAGTTGGGATATATTGGGATGCCAATTATCGTCGTAGATGCGACCCCCTCCCTTTTGGGCAATCGGATTGTCTATCGATGAGAGTCGGGACCAATTCGGGGTTTCAATCCCTACGATGATCCATAATATCGGTGTGATCGACGAGAGTCGTGCACCGATTAGAGCCCTCCTAATATAGGTCCAATCCCTAAACGCCACTGTGGTCGGGAGGAAGATTGAGGACATTCGTCGAGTGTAATGTGCCTAACGTATACCCGTGTATCGACGAGTGTTGGCATCAGTATAGGCTAAGATATGCCTATCATTGCATCACTAGAGCGGGGGGTAGGCGATAACATAAGGAAATATCCTATCATGCACCACGAGAGTTGGGGGTAGGTGAATGCCCATAGGTTAGACGACCTCTCCTGAGTCTCAATGAACCCAATAATCAGTCATCTACTAATCCAACCCTAGCCCTAGTTCTTTGGTTGGGATACTCTAATCCCTAAAGCTTTTATCCATTGATTCCACACTTTTATTCTCTCTTCAATCACCAATCCGATTGCGTATCTTTCGAACAAGGACCCAAAAAATGTTACTCAACGAATGCCTTCTAGTGTTAGACCCGTAGCGCTACACACGACACCGTGTGCTGCGGTATAAATTTAATCAGTGTTCGCTACAGCTGATAGCCTCCATTAGATGACCTACGTGACCATGTCAATCGGTCGAATGGGAGCTCCTTTCAGCTCTTAGGATGTGCTCTTCTACATGGTCGCGTGGAATGGCCATGCGACCGCGTGGATATTCAACTCCATGCTTCATTTGGGGGCTCAATTTGGCGACGCAACACGCGGTCACGTGTGGCTTGTTTTCTTCAGCTCCTTCTTTTGATTCCATTTCTTCGCCTCGTTTCTGCCTTTTCTTATTTGACTTAATTTGGCTCTTTTAAGCTGGATTGCAACCTGAAATATGCACAAACACCCAAAGAGTGAAATGGAATGGAAATATCATAAAGTGGTGTATAAAATGGGGGTTTGTGTGATGTGATGCATGAATAAACTCCACTAAATATATATGAAATAACCGCTCATCAAAATCCCCAAGCTAGACTCTTCCTTGTCCTCAAGGTAGAGAGAGAGAGAGAGAGAGAGAGAGAGAGAGAGAGAGAGCGGGGGTATGCATGCATAAAACGAATGATATTAAGAATCTCACAACATCAAGCATATTTACATGAAAAGTGAAAATTTTCAGATCATGTAATTGATAAGCATGTCGATCCCCATTAATCTATCAAGACATAGCCGAGAACATTACTTCTTGAATAAATCAACATGTATGGTGTTGCTCAAATCCTAAATTATTTCCTCTATCCCCCATAGGTTATTAGAGTGGGAATCGAAATTATGCGATGATCGTAGAAGAGTTAGTATCGTATAATGAGTTGTGAATCCATCAAGGAAATGGCATTTACGACACGCTATCGATCCGTGATTCGTGGAGTCGCTAGCTTTGTTCATGCTCTTATTTTCATCAAATTGGATTTTTATTTGGTTTGTGTTAGGAGCGTTGGATCAATGGCTCCCAGATCTAGTGACCTTAGGGCATTGGGCAAAGAAGGACCCCTCGAACCTATTAGCTCAAACCAACTAAAAACCTTATTCCTATACACTCCCTCAAACTAAACCTTTCGGCGCGATTCCCCAATGATTCATGAGGCACGAGGACCCAGCTACTCGATGTAGCTGGAAGATTGATACATTTTTATTCTTTTATCTTTTATCTTTTTCTTTTTTGTCTTTGTTCGAACATGAACAAGCTAAGAAACACCACTCCTCTAACTAGATGGGCATGTTGTTAATCAAAATCCTATGCGATCACCAATCATTATCCTAAACTACAATATCCAAGATACACGCATAAGATGGTTTCCCAAGAAAAACATAATCTTGGCATGTTTCGAGTACTTTTATTCTAAATATTATGTGCATAAGCATAATAAGTATATTACAATGATTTAACACTAAAGACACCCCTAAGCATACATCATGATAAATGATGAGAGATCGAACAAAGTGAAGCGTAAATCTAAAAAATTTCACAAAAGTGTACTTGCATATTAACACTTGTCGTGATGGAATTCTTAATGTGATAAATGCATAAATGGTGCACAAAGTGCACCTTAAGGGTGGCAATTCAGACCTGTATGGTCTTATCGGGTCAGGGTAACCCAGTTCGGTTTTCTTAAAGGACCAGGCCGGCCTGGCCCAATAAGACTTCTAGCCATTTCGGTGTGGCCCGAGCACGGTCCGATAAAAATTCGAGCCACCTGCCCGGCCCGATAGGGTTGAAAGAATTATTGGGCTCTGTTGTTTATTAGACTTCCACACACCCTTTGTTAATGATAATAGAATTTAATTTAGAATGCGAACTACATGCAAATTTTGGAACAAATTGGTAGTTTAGCATGTGATCTTTTTTCTTGGAGTAAATTCTCGAGTTTTCAGAATGTGAACTCAAGCTATCCACAAGATGTCCATCTTGTTAATTTTTTGTCTGCAAGTTTGAATTGAGCTACTGTGTTTTATGATAATTGTAGGGTTTACAGATTATTTTATGATCAAGCTACTTTGTTCTATGTATCGAGCTACTTTGTCATAATTGAGCAAACTCAAAAGGATTCCGTGTCGTTCCATGACAAACAATGGGCCGAATAGCTTGGCTCATGCCTGACATGAAAATGAACCGGGCCGGGCCGACCTAACCCGATACGGATTTTGGGCCAAAATTGCAGGCCCAGGCATGGTATGATCGTGATGTTCCCGTGCCAGGCTATCATTTTGGGCCGAAAATTGCCACCCCAATGGCACCTCCCCCAAGCTTGAATCAAGCATTGTCATCAATGCTAAAAAGTGGAAAACATGGGAAACTGAATGATGCATGCATGAAAATGCCTCACCCAAGCTAGCTTAAAAGCATATCTCGAATATGAGAAATAAAATGAAAGCATGGGTGGAAATGTTGGGACAGTCTGGGTGATGGAGTCGTATAAATATGAAACTAAAGTGAAGAATGGGCATTGAAGCACATATTGAGTTTTGGGTTATAATAATGTGGGTGTGCCATTGAGGTGAGATTTATTCAGTTATTTTTAAAAATAAGGCAAAAAACAGAAAATCATAATACGCTCCTCTTTCTATCGAGAGAAGGCGATTTTATTCATGCTATTATCCTAGAAAGCAAGTAAAATAACTACACTACTGGAGTAGGATGCACCTGAGCAAAGGGTGGATCAAGAATCTCCCACGAAGTAGGCATCTGCTCTTCCTGCTCCTTTCGTGGTTAGCAAGCTGCCTCCCACGAAATCCATCAGGCCCCATCAATGCTCCTCCAAGCATCTCTCTAGGATGTCTAACTAAATCCTACGAGAAACATGGGGCGTCAGCCTGATAAGGAAAAATTTTCCCCGAAATAAATTTATCCCATAGAGAATCAACAAAATAATTCAGAGAATGTGAAATACGGTGGCAAAAACTCCCTGAGAATACTGCACTACTCCCTGAGCCTAACGCTATCAAATCTTCGATGTTTCCTTCAAAATGCTTGTCAGGTGATGACATGACCCATCATACCTCCATGGAATATGAACCTGTGTCCTGTGGGGAGTATGTCACGTCAGAAACAACTGAATCTAAAGAAGTATATAATGAAATATGAGATTCAGGTATGTATTTTAGAATATCTCCCTGAGTAGGAGCATTAAGCTTAAGTGGATGTTATGCCTCTGGTGCAGTGAGGAGGGGCTGTGGAGTTGGATGAGGAGGCAAGGGTGTGTCAGGCTCGCTAAAATGAATCATGGCATCCGTGGCTATTTGTGCATCCTCCTCGTCGATTGGCTACTCATCCACGCATTCTAAAATGGATTGACCCGGGAAAAATGTCGATTGACGCAGCTACTAATGGCACGATCATGAGTAAGACTCCAGATTAAGCGAAGAAGTTATTGGAGGACATGGCTGTCAACAACGACTCATGGAGAAACGAGAGGAGCACCTCCAGAAGGGGAGGTAAGTATGATGTTGATGAGGTATCCCTACTTTCTGCTAAATTTGATGCTCTATCCAAGCAAATTTTTTTATTTGGGCTCGGTGCTACAAACCCACCCACCGCGGCACTTTGTGAAGCATGTGGTATGCAGGGACACCAAGGCAATGCATGTTCTAGATCGTTGGTAGCACCTTCGGGCATGAGCATCGATCAATCAAATGATTTATATGGGAACAACTCGAGGCTACTGAACAACCCATACACCTCCACATTCAATCAAGGGTGGAAGAATCATCCTAATTTCTCTTACCGGACCCCAGGTTTGTAACTCTACCACCGTACCCTCAACAACCCCAGGATTTTCAAGGTCCACCTCCTCAAGCGTAATTCCAAAACTTCAACTAGAGGCCTCCTACGAACGTGCCCCCTACTCAGAAGTATAGCTTGGAGATGCTGATTGAGAGTCACATTCGGACTCAAGGTCAGAGGAACGACTATTCTCAAAAGTCAATTCAGCAGCTCATGATGACGATGCGACAACTTGCATCTACCACGCAACAGCTGGCATTGGGGCAAAAGTCTATGGAGACTACAATGGCACAGATGGCGCAACGGCTTTCCCAGATATCGAAGACACAAGGAAAATTTCCAGGGCAAACTGAAGAGAACCCCCGAGGGCATGTTAATGCGATTACATTGAGAAGCAGGAAGCAATTTGATGGCCCCGCCATGCCTATTGTGGAAAAGGAAGCTGGAGTTAAAGAAGAAGCTCATGTAGAGCTTGAGTCTATATTGGAGAAGGAAGCCGAGTATGAGGTAGAACCTTCACGATCTGAACCGTCGAGGGAGAGACCAATTGAGGATGAGCAAGGGAAGCCATCTGAAGAGCCTCCCAGGACTTCTGTGCCAAGAATCCATTTCCCATCAAGATTGGCGAAAGCCAAGTTAGACGAGAAGTACTGGAAATTTTTCGAGCTCCTCAAGGAGCTGAATATCTCTATTCACTTCCTCGACGCAATATCAGAGATCCCCACTAATGCCACGTTTTTGAAGGAAATAATTATGAAGGGTAGTAGGCGGGATAAAGTTGTACTCTCTGCAGAGTGCAGTGCCATTATTCAAGGGGAGGTGGTAAAGAAGCTTAAGGACCCATGGAGCTTCTCCATTCCATGCACAATTGGAAATTCCAAGATCAAGAGCACACTCTGCGACCTAGAGCAAGCGTCGGTTTGATGCCCATTGGGATATGTGAGAAGCTGAAGTTGGGAGAACTCCAACCCACCAACATGTCGCTCTAGTTGGTGGACCGTTCAGTTAAGTATCCTCTTTGAGTAATTGAGGATGTGCTGGTGCGAATAGGAAAAATATTGGTCCAGTGTGACTTTGTCAAAATGGACATGCCCGAGGACGTGTGCATCCCAATCATTCTTGGCCGACCCTTTTTGGCCATAGCTAGAGTGCTTATTGATGTGAAGGGAGGGAAGCTCTCCCTCAGTGTGGGAGGAGAAAAGGTCGAGTTTGACCTTAAGAAGTCAATGAAAACATTCATGGAGGACTATCATATGAACCAAGTGGACCTCCTTGAGGAAGCAATCAAGGAAACCACCTTGGAGGAGTTGTTTTGGAGCAACAATGTTGAGCCCCCTTGGAGAAGGAAGATACGCTAAATGAAGTGATAACGGAGGAAGAATCCGAGGAAGCCTCCAAGGAAATATTCAAGGAGAAGCCACCACGATCGCATCAACGGGTCCTCATAGAGCCCAGGAATCAAGGAGGGAGAAATCTAAAGCTGGTCAAGGAGAAGAAGCGTGAAGATGAGGACATGCTAGACTTCTCCACCCTTGAGCTGCCATGAAGACATCAAAATAGGGAGTCGAGCTCATGACTTAAAACGAGCGCTTCTTGGGAGGCAACCCAAGGGTTTCTAATTTCGTTTTTATATCTTGATTAAGATCTTATTTTTAGTTTAGGTTAGCTTGGATTTTCATTTTGAATAAACCCCCAAAACCCCAGAATTTGACTAAGTGACTTGATGTAGGAGGAGAAAGAAGGAAAGCTGGAAAAGCATTCTGAACGGCTGTGTGGTGCTAATCCATGTTGCCACGTGGAGGAAAGATGAATAGGGAGAGGAGGAGTGCAGAATTGGTGAACAATGTGACTGTGTGGAGAAAACAAACACGGCCATGTCGATGGGGTAAATCATTGGCAGTACTTATTTTCAAAATCTACACAACTGCATTGCGTACCTCTCTATCAATGAGCCCAAACTTCTAACTTCTGTAGGATCTATGCGACCATTTTGAATCGATCCATGCGACCGTTTTGAATCAATTAAAATGACTGCATCGATCCTTATTTTCAAGTCAAATTTTGCAGTCGTTTAAACTAGTTCGAAACGGGCCGCGTAACTCTCTATTTTTTCGGCTCAAAATCCATTTTCTTTCAGGGTCTACGTGGCCATTTTGCATCAATCGAATGACTTCATCGATCCCTATTTTTAAAGCCAAACTACACATCCGTGTGAACTTAAACGACACCACTGCGTTGAATCCAAATTTTTAAGCCTCATTTTCCATCAATTCGATGTGGCTGTTTAATCAACTCGATAAGGCTGCGTAACTCGCTGTTTTTTCTAGACAATTCTCCACTCTTTGTAGGAACGAAGCGTTCATTTGGTCCTGATCGATGCGATCATGTCGCCTGCCTATAAATACCCCAAGGCCCCAAACGGCCCTATCTATGCGATCTTTCTTCGAACGGTTCGACTTCTCTCATTTCTCCTCGACTCGAGCTCCCTCCAGCCACTCCCAAATACTCTCCCACTCTCACAAATCACTCCCCAACCGCTCTCCTCCATCAATCCTCTCATACGCCCCCATCTTCGATCGAATCGATCGTTTCAATGAAGCCCTAGCGGCTCGTTTGCAAAGGTTTTGCAGCTCAAATTCGACGCGGGTAGCGCAAGTGCAGTTGCCAGCTCAAGAACATCTTGGGGGAGCCATCTCTAGGCATTAGGGAGATTGATTTCAACAAGGAGCTTCAGCGTTTGGAACTTCTTTCAATAGCTCATTTCATTTTCACATTTTTCATTGAAATCGCCCAAAATTTGTGTGAGTTTGCACACATTTCACTCCACATTCTTCGCATCACTTACTTTTTCACACAATGCCTTCCAGAGACCACAAGAAGAAGTCCACCACTACTGGCCCCACCCAGGGCAAGCACCTGCACCGTAAAACCCAGAGTTTTCAAGCTGACTTTACCCAAGCCCAAGCTACCATTACCCAAGCCCAAGCTGCCATTGAGAAGGGAAATGCACATCTTCCTCCCCCTCAAGTTGACACACTAGGAATTAATTTCGTTGACGAGAGTCAACTCACCAAATTCATATCTCTTAGCTCCAGACCTATAGTGCCTACAAAATTCCCGAGCGTTACCGCTCTTTTGGCACTAGGTCTCTAAGATGCTGTCAGCACCCTCCTCCAAAACATCAGATGGGAGGTGTTCCTAGAATGCAAGGCTAGGACATATAAGAGGCTCACGTCGGAATTCTTGTGCACTTTCAAAGCTTATCTAATGGGATTTTATTTCCGTACTATGAACAAGAAATACGGCATGTCCAATGATTCCATAAACCCTCTCTTTAAGTGGCCTAGAGGACTTTTGCCTGAGGCACGCCACCAAAACTATCCCTACCCTCCTGAGTATGAAGCCGACACCTTTTGGTTTAGGATTACTAGACTCACACCCTTCCCCAAGACTTCGAATAAGAATAAAAATATATAAAAAGAAACAAAAAGAGACTTCGGGTTGCGAGACTCAGGGTGGTTGGATCTCTTATCCATTAATTTAATTTAATTAAATCGTTCATTATTATGGCTTAAAATGATCGTAAAAATAGTGGGAGGATATAGTTAGATAAAATCCATTCTATTTGTATTTAATATTGAACATATGCTAAACTAGGCTAGTTCTATATTTACCAATGGAATCAAAAACATAATACTATAAGAGAATAAGTTAACTAGTCAAAATAGTTGATTAATGGAACATCAACTCAAATTCTAATTGATAAACTAAACTATATTCTTGTTGACATTAACATGACCTTCTTAATCACATGCTTAAGGACAATGATTTCCTTAAAGCTCTGGGTCCAACAAATAAATGCATGCTACATGTCACTCACCTTTATAAGGGGTAGCTCGAACATACTGATGTTCAAAGCATGTTTCTCCAAGCAACTTGTTGAGTCAAATAAAGGTTGTATGGAAAATGGTTTCTATCAACAAGGTTCGAAACTTCGATCAAACTGTTTAATTCGAAGATGAGTGCACGAGCAGTGCAAGACCATGTTTCCAAATCAGATCTTGAGTCAAGCAACTTATTGAGTCAACTCAAGGTTGTGAAGCTCAAGTGTTTGGATACGTTTGGTGCTTGCACATCTAATAATTTTGTTGGGTCGTATAATATCTAAATGAGATTTAGAAAAGGAAGAAGGCACTAAGGAAGGTCAATTGAGAAATATTATTTTATTTATCATTAGTAAAGGCAAAAGTAGGAGGAACTGAAAATGTGATATATTTGATGTCACGGTTTCAGGATAACCGTTATACAAAAGGAAATAGATTGTCTACGTGTTCGAAAAAGGACCAATTGTTATTTCTTTGACCATGTAGGACGTCAAACACATTTTTGACGAATGTCGTCACCTTGCTTCTAAAGTTATGTTTTAGGTGAGTAATTTGTATAACGATAATGAATTCAATGTTAATACATGAATACACAAGATAATAACAAAACTTATATGGCCAAATAGACTAGGCCGTACAAAAGAGACTAAGCTTCACAAGTCACATAAAGAGGGGTCTGACCTATCGTATTATGAAGTCTACGGACACTTGTGAATCTTGTCTCAAAGGTATGTTGGCATAACACCTTCTGTGAGACAGTGGGAGAATGAGTTGGAGAACTCACAGTCTTGTACATATGGATGTATTCAGACTCAAGTCTTTATTAGCCTAGATAAGTTGTTCTTTTTTTATTACGACATGTGTTCTTGCTGAAACACAAGTCTGATAAAATAGAGAACAAAATGACAGAAGTATTTGAACTGCTTGACAGAAGTATTTGAACTGCTTCGATCAGATCGAAGAGTCGAATACTTAGTTGTATAAATCTTGCGTAAATTAAAAAGAAAATGTGATTTTCTCTCAGGTCATGTCTCTTAACACATCGGTGTGTTAAAGAGCATGAATCGCACTTTGTTAGTCATGATGCAATGCATGGAAAGTGACTCTGAGTTATAATCCACCCTCTGGGTTAAGTTCAGATTGTAATGCCAAGGTTTTGATAAGATTCTATGAGGACCTTAGCAAAAGATATTCATAAATCAATCATTAGGAAGTTAAAGATTACGTGGGTCTCGTAAGATGAAGAGTCGAGTTATACATCATAGTCGATGATGGCTTACCCAACTTCCAGGATGCAATTCGGAGTAGGGACTCTGATTAATAACTCTATGCAATCAGAAATGGTCCGTGCACGTAAATAAAGTATGGACTTTAGTTTATGTGCCCAAAGAAAGTGTTTCTTATTGACTGCAACTAAATCTTCAAGACAGAAGATTGGTGCAGAAAGAAATTAGTGAAGTACAAATTATGTTAGTTAAGAACGGTTATCATCCTAACTCCTATAAACGGATTATGATGAAACTTTCTCACTAGCAGATGTGTACAGATCAACTAGGACAAAACTCGATGTTAATGCTCATGATGACCAAAAAAATGGAGACGTAGAAACCCCTTCAGTCTATACAATAGACGTTTTAGCAGATCCACTTATGAAGGCTCTACCACATGATGTGTGGAAAGACTTATGTGTAAATGCGGTATGCGATACTGGGATAAATGGGCCCATGTGCAAGTGGGAGATGTTGAGAGATGGGTATGCCCTCGAGGAAAATTAATCCATGTGTATTTATACAGACATATTGTTCAAAATAACAGTAAGGTGGTTGGTAAGAATTTACTTAAGTTTAATAATAATATAGTATTCATTAGAAACTTAAGCAAAGTCCTAAGACTTAATGCAGGTCAAACATGTATCGAGATGAGTATCTCGATCATGGAGAAGTGCTTGAACGTTAGTAGCATAAGTCTAAAACGTTCGTGATCATAGATGATTCGAGAAAAGGATATCGAAAGATCGGATAGACCATTGTGTCTTAGTCTTCACCGTGTAGCGGTGACGATGATCTCATGATCGTTTGACTTGGCAAAGTCGAATACGAGACACATGTGCTTATTGGAGAATGAGTTCACTGAACGACCCAACAAGAGTTGTCATATGGTTATGATTAGCCAATCTGTCAATGATAACTTTTAGTGATGATAGACAAGTTGGTCTTTTGACTTGAGGTCATTGTACGAACCTGTACATGAACGGTGTCACTTAGATCTCTGACATAGATTCGAGGCTTGGCCTGTCAAAAGGTCTTTGGTTGGGTGACATTTGAAGCGTGCGAGAAGAGTAATGACCAAGATAGGATTCGTCTCTCCTGGTCAATGAGAGTTAGTGTCGTAGTGTTAGTTCGATCTTTAGTGAAAACTCTGGCCAAAGTATGTTGGAAGATGTCCAACATTATTTGACTAAAGATCAATTGTAACGGTACGTTTTCGTTGTACTTTGTTCGTGCACGTGCTTTTGGCCGTGCACGTGTTTATTTTAGACTTTATTTGATTGTGAACACTTTTGTGTGATATGCCATTTTGAACGTCCCTGAGAGTATTAAATAGTGGCACTATCTTGGAACGACACTTCTCGAGTCGTTTTCCCACAATTTAATCTCACTCGATGAGACGTGACGATTTTCACTTTTGACGGGAGATGTTTCTATTTTTAGTTTCGTCGTCCGACGTCAAATTTGAGATCCGTCTTCTTAGTTAGCTCACTCTCGTCATCACGATCACCACGATATTTATTTTATAATTTTTGGAGTTTATTTGACCACTTTTATATTTTTAATAATTAATTTATAAATTATTTTCGGCCAAATAAAATTTATTTGAGTTTTAAACGTTTTAAAGAATTTTTGAGCCAATTTCCAGCTCATTTGGACCAAGTCAAATCCTTGGGTGAGTTGGAGAAGTTGAATTTCAAATTTTAAATTATTTTAAACTTCTAATCCTATTAGATTTAGCCCTAGACCTAGTCAATCCATCTATACTATATAAACAACCCCTAGGAAGACCTATTTTCACAAGAAATTAGCCCTATCCTCTTCCAAAACTCAAATTGGACGTTGCGACGATTCGTCGCAACGTTGCGACGTTCAGCCCCCGCACTGACCGAGAAAACCAAGCAATTTTCCCCGCTCCGACCGCTAGCCGCCCCCGCATCCATCGCCGCTCGCATCGCAGCGCATCGCCCGCTCCGTTCCCTCGGTCTGACTGAGGGCTTGGCTGCACCCCGCTCGCATCCCCGCTCCGCACAGCGCTCCGCATCGACCCCGCCCCGTTCGCTTGCCTCCGCTCGCGCCTGACCAATCGGGCCGCCCGCACCGACCGACGATTGCAACGCTGCAACGTTGCAACGTCGCAGCCTCGCATCCAAGCACACGACCGACCCTCCCTACCGATCTGACAGAAGGAAGCCCCCGCACCCGCACTGCTGCATACCCCCAAGTGCTGCACAGCCCCGTTTCCCTGCAGCGATCGAGAGAATCTCCCGCATTGGCTGGGTACGACCGAGAGCCATTCGTCGCAACCCCGCATCCGTCGAACCACTTGCCTCCGTGGGCCCCCCAAGTTCTCCAGAGGTATTGTGGGTCCCCCAAAGGTCCCTAGGACTACTGTGGGCCCCACCTATGTGCGTTCTCTTCGACGATTTGCCGCGTACGACGTCGTCGCACGTCGTAGCCCGTCGTCGCACGTGCGAGCTTTGGAATCTGGAATCGTCGCCCCGGTTGATTGCTCTGAAATTTCCAGCGAGGAATCTAATTGGAATCTGGACTTGGAGCGCGATCTTTTATTCCAACCCCCGGCGTCGCTACCCGACGCCGGTGTAGCTTTCGCGTCGTGTTGAGGTAACGCTTTGCACCCCTAGGACCCCCAACCAAATTGCATGCTAAACAAGACTAAAAATCAGTATTTTAAAGTATTTTAAATGTTTTAGCAATCACTAATCAAGATTAATAAAACGGATGTAGGCCGGTGGACTTGTGCACGTAGGAATCGTGACTTTGGACTCGTTGGACGGTGTTTTATTGACGTGATAGTTGCAGGCAAATGAAACTTGCCAAATCTTGCTTAGGGCCATGTTTTTAGGCCACTTCCTTGTTTTTAGCGTAAAAGAGACTAGTCAGTGAAATGATAGCTGGCTAGACGCCTACTTGATCTAGTTTGACAACGAAACTAGATCCGTCACCTAATTGATATAGCTTGACAACGAAGCTAGATCCACCCCCCGTAAACTTGTTGTTCATGCATACTAAACTGTCACGTTTACTTTTCTTACCTGTACGCTTTACTACTTGCCATGTCATGTCATCCATGCATTGAATGTCGCATTCGTAGCACACGCTACAATACTTGTACTCGTACTACTTGTCCGGCTAGGTGCACCCCTACGCCATACTTGTTTAAAACACTTCCTGGCTCGTGGTCCAGAAGAGGGCCTCATGTGTTGGCTAAAAATCAATGCCCGATACACGTGGAGGGGTAGGGATAAACGGTCACTTGAGCTTAGGAGTTGGCCCGCGCAGCCACTCTAGCCAAAAGACGGAATCTCTGTGCACGAGGTGCTTACTTTACTTGTCTTGTACTTGTCTTGTGAATGTCATGCCATGCTCGTACTTTACTTTACTTTACTTTACCTGTTGCACTCATTACTTTAACTGCCATGTCATTGCATCATGCTAGAACTGCTAGGTTGCTTTACTTTTACTTACTTTCAGTTTCCTTGCACAAGTCTTCCAGACTTGCTGACATGTGCCCCTTGCTCTTTTGGGTGTCACATGTTAGACCCTGAGCCAGAGACAGTTGCTGAGGACGAGGTGTTTGCTGACGCTGAGCCCGAGCCTACGTTTGTCGAGGAGTTCGAGGACACCGGAGACCAGTCTTAGAGACTGATTTTTCTTGCTTTTGCTTTAGGTTGCTGTTAGTTGTCGGTGCTTGCGCCATTTCCTTGTTTTCGTACTTTGTACTTTCGTTGGCCATGATGGGCCTCTTTTGGACTCTTTTATTTTAGCCTGGTGGCTTTTCTGCGATGTTGAGATTTATTATTATGGATATTCTGAGATGTTTCTTTTGTCTCTTTTCGTTATTATTATCTTTGTTTCGTTTCGCGTTGCAAGGACTTGCAGTTTAAAGTGATTGACGCTTATCGGACTTAAGCTTTGTAGCTTCAAGTCTGAGCGGACCTTCTCACGCTTCGCCTCCACGTTTTTGGGAAGCGGGGCGTGACATCAATGGAGACTAACCGGTTTCGAGCTATTGGGATTGACAGTTTGATCGTACCCTAGGCTTGAACAAAATGACATAGTTTTGACGAAGAGACAAAAACTACGGTATTCATCATGGACACAGTCAGGGTGGTCCCGACAATACTCATGTTAATGAGTTAACCACATAAGTATGATACTGAAACAGGGATGGCACCTGCTGCTCGTGGTTATCGCCGTCTGGGGCTTCGAGCCCCACCTGTAGTAGGATCAGGCTGTAGGGTCTCACACAGAGTGTGACCTTCGTCTAGTAATAGGTAGAAATTTGGGAGAATATGCATTTAATGCAAGGGATAAAAATTGTAAAGAGTTTGTAGTTAGCTCCTACATTCGGGATAAATGATCCTGAGTGCAAGTGGGAGATGTTGGGGGATGTAAGCCCTTAGATCATTTGTATTTGATGCAAATGAATTTATATAATAGATGTGGAGATTTTTACATTTGATGCAAAGGAAAATTTAATGTGTCGTAAATTGTTAATTGGCGTATTTTATTTAATAAATGCGTAGAAATGAAGTGGGTTTTTCCATGAAAGTCGGGGAGAAAACCGTGCTCAAATCGGAGTCCAAAAGAGCCCAGAAAGTCTATTTAAAAGAGTTTAAATAGGACTTTAGGTGGCCCAAACGATAAAGCCCAAAGCTTTAATTGTTAAAGAATTTCTTTATATTAAAAGGGGTGACAGCTTTTGGGCCCAGCCCAATGGTCGGGTCAGAATTTTTGTCGCCCAAATTGGCGCCTGAAAGGCGCCCAAATCATTTGCCCAAAAGAGAAAAAAGGTGCGCCAGGTGGCGCCCCTTCACTGGCGCCTGCAGGGCGCCTGATGCACCCTGCCTGGCGCGTGCATGGCACGCACCTGCAGGCACAGGCCAGGCACGCACCCCTGTGGGCTGTGTGCACGCAGTGCCGTGGGGCCCACTTGGTGGGCCACATGCATATGGTTTCGAACCCTCCGTTCTGGCGACTGTAGTTGTGCAAAAATACAGATTTGGGCTGATCTTTGGACACACGTTTGAAGGGTCAAACAGACTCGGATTGACTCGCCATTTTTTCCTACGCGTTCACCATTCAACGCTCTTTGATTTGATAGGTTGTATCAAATGTGAAGCTCAACGGTGAGAGAGTTAAAATTCATTGAAGTTTGGCCTTTTCTTTAAGGCAAACTAACTTGAATTATTTACTCTAAAATATTTTGTCCCACATCGAAAGTGGAGTAAAGGGGAGGGGTCAGCTGCCTATAAAAATAGGGGCCTACCCCCTCCTCATAACTCGTCCTAAGCTCTAGATTAGAGCGGCTCCCAAAAGTTTGGAGCACGCTCGGATCTAAGCTTAAAATAAATATTTTCCTCTCACTGTAGTTCTCTCTTTCTCCTGAAGGGCTCTAGCAAAGTCACGAAGGGGCTCTGATTTGATCCAGAGTCATGGCGAAGGATCCACTCAAGTGAAACTTTCTTCGGTGCGTGATTGGCTTAGCGACAAGGGGTTGCTCGCCTCGGGACGCGGTATGGTTCGGGAAGCGGTTCAGCTCGGGATGCGGTTCGGTACACCTTGCTGGTGCAAGCAAGGTTCCGGGTATGTAGTTTAATTAAGCATTTCATTTATATTAATGCAGTAGCTTAGATCTATCTTGGAGTGGTCGGACCCACCTCAAGATAGTAGAGATATTGGCTAGGGTCTTGATATCCTTATGGCTTGCATGTTAATAGTTTAACATTTTTCTGCTGCTTGCTTTTCTTTTGCCTCTATCGTCCGTCCGACGGAGGACGTGCATAGAAATGTGCCCTAAGGGTCCCTCAATACCCAACAGAACCGATGCAGCTCGTCTCCTACAGGGTATAGGTGGAATCCTTGGGGAGATGCTAGGGGCTGAATTACTGGAGTTAGTTGATATCCATGGAGACACCACCTGGTAGAGCCACAGAAGGAGCAGCTGGAGCAGTTGCCAGCACTGCACTAGTAAAGATACTGGATCCGCCTTTTGCTACAGGTGGTAACAATCCAGTAGTGTAGATATAGTGTAGGTTTTTATGCTTTGAATAATCATGATTCCCCTCGGCAGCGAGATGACAATATATGATTTTATATGCTTTATTAGTTTAATAAATTCATCCCATTTGATGGTGGCTCAATTATCTTTTGCACCCAACCCTCTATATGCTGTCATCGTCCACCCTCATATTATAATGCTTACTTTGCCTCTCTCCCCAATTGTTATGCCCATCTGTCCACACTGGGCACCGTCTGTTATAGCTTGGGGGAGGGAGTTTATTTTGTTGTGTAACCCCTCCTATTTTGCCGTTGTCCTCTATTCATATCATACATACATTGAGTACATTATGACATTTAAGCTTGGGGGAGTGCACAGTGCACACACTTTACTTCATTGTGAAACACACTTCGAAATTTTCAGATGAACCATATTCACTTCTCTATTTTTGTCTCATATGCTTCATTTTATCATGGAATATCATGGATTTATTTTTTTATGAACTTTGATTTCCGTTAAATTAGAGTTGAATTCCTTGATTAGAGTATCATCGTAATATGCCTTTTCATAGTAGAATCCATAGTTTCACAACCATATTCTCGAAACAGTTAAGCTAAAAATGAATGAATCAAATCGGAAAATTATTTGACTCTTGTGTAATTTGATTGATAATTCTATTGCTTCATGGTTGTTTAGTAATTCAAAAGAGATAGGATAACACCACGACAACCAAAGTAATGATGATTAGAATTCCTGAACCCGTGCCATGCCTAGATTTTAAGCTTTTTCTTTTTCTTTTGTGAATAGCCATTAAATGATCTTTGATCATGGTTTGCATTCCATCGCGTTTACGCGAGTTTGTAAAAATCCCAATAATACAAAAATCAAATGATATCATGAATAAAAGGCCCGAGGGGTTCCTCGTAACTCGATGCCCTAAGACCATCTGGTCTGGGATGCATAGGCCAACTCTTGTATATATTGAGTTATCTCGTGTATATGAAGAAAGAAAAATATGTATATAAATAAAATTGTATAGCCAAAAACAATTGTAAAAAGAAAAATCCCATATCCTTATCTCCACTTCTATATAGAATAGGGACCCGGTAAAGTTGATGGGTTCTAGCAGTCATGAAACGAGCGTAGCGTGGTGACGCCTTACCTTACTTGAATCTACTAACTCATTCCATGAAGCTTAACAAAACACCACGCATGCTTGAAACTTTTTGATCATGACATATTAACACTGCTTAGAGAATGAGTTGTGATCATTGGATCCATTTCTATGAACTTAGTATATTTCATGATAAACTATGATAGGGTGTAGCTCCATTCTCATTTCATTAATCATCAAGTTTCTTATATTTATTGAAATCCAAAATAGTTTTTTTGACTGGTAAGTGTGAATCTTTATTAATATCAAAACAATACAAAAATGAGCCAATAGGTAACCAGAGGGTTTGGAGCAAGAGGGGGGATAGGGCAAAAGCGCCGTCACCCCTACTAACACCATACCACCTAGCTAATCGAGACTTAATTATTTTGCATGAAATTGTGTTCTAATCGTTATTGGTGTATGTTCACGTATTCTTGTATCCTTGGGTTCATATATTTTACTGAGTTTAATAATGAACCCATTGTATCCATCACACGTCATCGAGTCACCTCTCCATCATATTCCTCTCCCGGGTTCGCTTTATACTAGTCTTCCTCGAGGAAGAATAAGAGGTAAGTTTGGGGAATTTTGATGTTTCATATTATTCCACATTTTATCTATATGTTTACACGTCAAAATGATTGCTTAGATCTTGATTTTAAACGCTTTTACACTGATAATTGGAACTATTTGACTTTAATAGCGTTTGATTGCATTTCAGGGAATATCGAGCAATTCGGAGCATATTAGAGAGGAGGGCACGAACACCGATGCCGGAGCACCAGTGGTGCCACATTTGATGACTCAAATCTGCTGGAGAGGAGAATGAGCAAAGAAAGGAAGAAAGAAGGAAGCAAGGGAAAGAAGAGAAGGAAAAGCAGAGGAGAGGCCAATGAGCTTTCCCAGATCGCTCGGTTGAGCAGCTAACCTGCTCAACCGAGCTGTGATCCCGTAGAGCAAGGAAAAATCTTCAAGGGGCCACTCGACCGAGCGACCTAACTCGCTCGACCGAGCGACCAATTTGCTCGATCGAGCGAGCCGTCAGGAAGATCCAAATTTTGATGTCAAACTCTGTCACGACCCGCTTCCCTAAAATGGAGGCGAGTCGTGACGAGGCCCGCTCAGGCTGGGAGCTGTGAGGCTCTCAGCCTGTAAAGCGTCTAGAAATACCACGCAGATCCCAGTAATGTGAAACGGAACAAAGACAAGAATAATAGAAAGAGACGAATAATAAATTATCAATCTCGAATGTCCAAATAAAGGTTCAACAACCACCAGAAAAGCCACCAGGCTAACAAAAGAGTCTAAAAGGGCCCAGCATGGCCAACAAGGAAAGCAACTAACAAGATGGTGCTACTCACCGCCAAGCTACAAAAACTAACAAAGAAACTGCGGAGGGAACTAAGACTGGTCACCAGTGTCCTCGTACCCAACATCAGCTGTGGAATCAGGCACGAACTCCACGAACTCGTCGCACTCAACTACGGACTCTGGCTCAGCAACTAACATGCGACACCCAAAGAGAAGGGGCACATGTCAGCAAAGTCTAGAAGACTTTGTGGAAGGAAACTAGTAGAAAGTAAAGGCAACCTAGAAATTCTAAAGTATGGTATGACATGACATTTATATAGTGAGTGCAGCAAGTAAAGTAAACAACAGTTATGACATGGCATATATGATAGCATGGCAGATAAGAGCATGGCATAGAAACAAATAACATGACTTGGAAACAAGTAAACATTCACAAGGAATGTCCTAGTCTAGTAGCACGTCGTGCACACGGATTACGCCTTTTGGCTTGAGAGGCTGTACGGGCCAACTCTTACACTCAAGTGATCGCTTATCCCTACCCCTCCACGTGTGTCGGGCTTTGGTTTTTAACCAACACATGTGGCCCGCTTCTGGATCACGAGCCAGGAAGTGTTTTAACAAGTATGGCGTAGGGTTATGCCCGCATAGCAGGTGCCTAGCCGGAAATAAGGATTATACAAGTATTTTGTAGCGTGTGCTACGATGCAACATGCAAATCAGATGACATGTAGAAATGCAAATGCATGGCAGATGTTTAAATAAAAATGTGTGCCGTTAGAGAAATTAAACGTGACAGGCAAATGCATGGCATGACATGACAAAAGGCAGTTCTAGCTTCGTTGTCAGGCTAGAACTTGAAATTGCACCTAGACCGCTATCATTTCACGGTTTAGTCTCTTTTACGCTAAAAGCAGGGAAATGGCCTAAAGCATGGCCTAAAACAAGGTTGGCAAGTTTCACTTGCCTGGTACCGAGGTTGTTGATCGACGAGAGTCGTCTCAAAAATCGCTATTCTACGGGGATGGGTCATTGTTATAGCAAAACAGAAAATAGAATTGGATGATCTAATCCGGATTTGTAGTGGAAACCTACAACGTCTAGTAATCCATTTTTATTAGGTTTTCTAAATTTATAGTGTGGGTTATGGAAAGATTAAGGGTAGATCACTAACCATATATGAAGCGGAAGAAACGACGATCAAAGATGCCTACGAATCTACAGGTAGGAGAGGATCTCGACGTATTCGGATTTTCGTCGCCAAATCTGATCTAGCACGGCAACGGAAGAAGCGATCCCGGAAAACTACGGCTGAAGAGATCTGCTGGTGGCTGAGATATAACGGATCTGGAGATGGGAGAATGAAGGGGAAAAACTGGAGCGAAAGGAGAATTGGGGGTTTTAGAGTCGGCCGGCGGCCTGTAGGGTGGTTGCCGGCGCAATGGGGGTGAGAGGGAGAACGGGAGGATGAGGAAAGGCAAGAGGAAGATGGGAGATTATTGGGGAAGAAGGTCGGCTAGGAAAAGTGAGAGAAGAAGTGAAAGAATATAGGGTTTAAATAGAAAGAACAAGCGGCGGCTGCAACTTAACCTAGGGTTTCTGGGTAGATTAGTCGGTCAGTGAAGAGTGGTCGACCGATTAGTTTGGGAACTAGTCGGTCGGTCGTCCAACTGTGACCGACTAAAAAGGCAAACAGAGAACATGGTCAATACAGGGTAGACAGATTTAGTCGGTCTGTGAAGGCTCGTCAACCGACCGATTGGGAATTAGTCGGTCGGTTAAAGTTCATTGACCGACTAAGGGTTAAATATGATAGACAATAAGTACTGAGAGTCAGTCGGTCTGAGAAGAACTCTAACCGACTAGTTTCTCAACTAGTCTTTCGATAATCGTTCTTTGAGATACTAACTGTAAACTGTAACCCGGCTGACAGAAAGAACTCTGGATTAGTCGGTCGGAGAACAAGTTCTAACCGACTAGTTTCGCAACTAGTCGGTCGATGGATGTGCTTAGACCGACTAAGGGTAAAGTAACTCAGCTGAAATAATCAAGATGAACTAGTCGGTTCCTGAAGAGTTGCCGATCGACTAGATTGCAATCTAGTCTGTTGGTTCTCCTTCTTGAACCAACTAAGAGTCATGAAAAGTCTCGAATTCAAGTGCGAAGCTTCGGAAAGATTCCTATGGCTTCTAAGATCAACCTAGCTCTAAGATATGGACGCTATGAAGCTCTAAAAATACTTATTCCAAGCCCATCATGATATGCAACAGAAAGTAGAAGATCAGAAAGAACTGAAATAAAACGTCAAACAGGGGAAAAACACACGAGGAAGAGAACAACCATAATACATACATAATAGTCAATACATAGACAAAAACCAGTCGTTACATCCTACCCACCTTAAGAAAAATTCCACCCTTGGAATTTCCTAACACTCACATGTCAGGGAACAAAAGTGGGTATCGCTCTCTCATCTCATCTTCTCTCTCCCAAGTCGACTCTCCTGGCGAGCCGTGTCGCCACATCACCCTAACAAGATCGACTGTCTTGTTCCGGAGTGACTTCTGACGCCTGTCCAAAATCTGCACTGGCTGCTGGTCATACGTCAGATTGGGGCGAACGGTGATCTCTGAGAAATCCACAGCATGAGATGGATCGTTGATGTACCGACGAAGCTGTGACACATGGAAGACATCGTGAACTCCTTCCAAAGACGGCGGCAAGGCTAAGCGGTAGGCTACCTCGCCAATTCTCTCCAGAATGTCAAACGGTCCAATGTATCTCGGGCTCAGCTTCCCTCGTTTCCCAAAGGGAATCACTCCTCGATTCGGGAAAATCTTCAGGAACACATGGTCACCTGGCTGAAACTCCAAAGGACGCCGTTTAGGATCTGCCCAATGCTTGAAAAGGTTATGAGCAATCCTCAGTTTCTCCCGTATGTTCCTCACAACATCCACTGCCTCCACGATCATCTCAGGTCCTAACAGCTCCCTGTCTCCAATGTCATCCCAGCTCAGGGGCGATCGACATTTCTTCTCATATAGCGCGGCGAAAGGTGCCATGCCAATACTCGCCTGGTAATTGTTATTGTAGGCAAACTCAACATGGTGGAGATGATCTTTCCAAGATCCCTTGAAGTCCAACATGCACGCCCTCAGTATGTCCTCCAAGATCTGAATCGTCCTCTCGGACTGGCCATCTGTCTGCGGATGGTACGTCGTGCTGAAACTCAGACTCGTATCCAAACTCTTCTGCAGACTCTGCCAGAACTGAGACGTGAACTTCGTGTCTCTGTCCGACACGACACTCACAGGGACTCCGTGAAGTCGTACGATCTCCTGCACGATTCACGTTGCATCACTATCTAAACTAGGGAAAGGAAAAAAGAAATGGAAAGTAAAAGAGGTTTACCTCCATATATCTCCTCGCTAGCGTCTCAGTGGGCTGTCTTACTCGGAAGGGAATAAAGTGTGCTGATTTGGTTAATCGGTCTACGATTACCCAAATCGCGTTATTCTGCTTCAGACTCCGAGGTAGTCAAGTCACGAAATCCATAGTGATGTGCTGCCTCTTCCACTCCAGAATCGGAAGCGGTTGTAGTAACCCTGCCATACGCTGATGCTCTGCCTTTAACTGTTGGCAAACCAGACACTTGGCTACACTCCGAGCCACACTCCTCTTCATACCATGCCACCAATAGTTCAGGCGAAGATCCTTATACATCTTGGTACCACCAGGATGCACAGAATACGTCGAACTGTGTGCCTCAACCAACAACTCCTCTCTGATGTCTCCAGCTGGCACACACAACCTGGCTCCATACCTCAGCGAGCCATCCTCATGAATCAAGAAGTCAGTCCGCAGACCGGCTTCCACCTGCTCCCGTATCTTCACCAACTTCGGGTCTCCAGCCTGTCCATCCTTGATCCTCACGATCGTTGACTGTATCTGCGTACACATCAACGAAGAAGTCTCTCCAGGAAGAATAATCTCAATACCAGACTCGCAAAAATCCTGCTGCAATCTCCACTGCGAAGTCAACATCATCACCGCTAGAAGTCTACTCAGCACATCCGGAACCACATTCACCTTGCCAGGGTGAAACTGCAGATCGATCTCATAATCCGCCATGAGCTCCAACCATCGACGCTGTCGCATGTTGAGCTCCTTCTGAGTAAAAATGTACTTCAAGCTTTTGTGATCGGTGAAGATCTTCACCTTCTCACTCAGTAGGAAGTGCCTCCAAATCTTCAGTGCAAACACGACTGCTGCCAACTCCAAGTCGTGCATCGGGTAATTCTTCGTATGGGTCTTAAACTGACGAGAAGCATACGCTACCACGTGCCCATGCTGATGCAATACACAACCGAGACCCTTACCAGAAGCATCGCAAAAGATCTCGAATCCTCCACTCCGATTAGGCACATCAAGAACATGGACAGTCGTCAGTCTCTCCTTCAGAACACCAAAAGCCTCCTCATAGCCATCAGACCAAACAAATGGTACATCCTTCCGCGTCAGTCTGGTCATCGGCTCGGTAATACGGGAGAAGTCCATAATGAACCGCCGGTAATAACCAGCCAATCCAAAGAAACTACTGATCTCAGATGCTGACTGCAGAACAGGCCACTCCCTGATAGCCTTGATCTTCTCGGGGTCCACTGAAATACCATCTACTGACACCACATGCCCGAGAAAAGCAACCCTGTCCAGCCAAAACTCGCACTTGGAATTCTTAGCATACAACTGATGCTTCCTCAAGATCTCCAACACTGTCCTCAAGTGTGATGCATGCTCCTCCTCCGACTTTGAGTAGATCAGAATGTCGTCAATGAAGATAACGACAAACTTGTCTAAAAAGTCATAGAAGATCAGATTCATTAGATTCATAAATATGGCAGGTGCGTTGGTTACACCGAAAGGCATAACCACGAACTTGTAGTGACCATACTTCGTCCTGAATGTTGTCTTCGAAACATCTTCCTTTTTCACCTTCAGCTGATGATAACCACTCCTCAGATCCAACTTAGACAATACCCTCGATCCTCTAAGCTGATCAAAGATGTCATCTATACGAGGCAACGGATATCGATTCTTGACGGTCACCGCATTCAACTCCCGGTAGTCCACACACATGCGACGCGAACTGTCCTTCTTCTTCACCAGCAAGACCGGTACTCCCCACAGAGACACACTGGGATGAATGTAACCCTTCTGAAGAAGTTCGTCCAGCTGCTTCTGCAATTCTTCCAATTCTGCTGGTGCCATGCGATAGGGTGCCTTCGAGATAGGCTGCGCTCCCAGAATAAGATCGATCGAAAACTCGAGAGCTCGATCGGGCAGCAATCCAGACATCTCCTCGGGGAAGACGTCGTCGAAGTCACGCACTACCGCTGGTCTACACTGCTCCATCTGCATAGCAACGATCTCCACCGGCTTGGCCCGAAACCTGACCGGACCAAGTGAACTGCTGCCACGACTGAACTCGAACACCGGATGACCTGGAATCTCGAACACCACCTTCTTCCTCCAGCAATCAATCGTGGCATAGAAACTCCCAAGCCAGTCCATCCCAAGGACGACATCATAGTTGATGATGTCATGGACGATGAAACCAGCGTAGAGCTCATGTCCACAGACCACCAAAGGGCAAGAATTGTAACCACGATGCACCGAGATCACCCCATTCCCTGTAACGATATCCCAACTCATGGGAAGAGGGGAAGTCGACAAGGAATGCTTGTCCACGAAGCTCCGGGAAATAATGCACATCGATGCACCAGAGTCGAAGAGGACTCGTGCAGGAAATGTGCAAACCAAAATCACACCTAACAAGCAATCTAACAATCAAATCCTATTCTAGCAAACATAACAAGCAGCCAAACGAATTCCAACAAACAAGACTAACTAAGAAAAGAAACAACTAGACTAAGGGTTACCTGCAATAACCTCATCCACAGCCTCAGTCTCAACTGCGGTCATCAGGAAAGCCTGCCTCCTCGGTTGCATGGCCTGCTGAAAGGCCTGCTTCTGTGGAACCAGAGGCGCTCCATGTCCAACAGGTACAGGTGCCCTCTGCTACAACGGCTGAGCTGCAACTGGTCCCTTCCAAGGCTGCTTGGACTTCGGGCAGTCCCTCATGACATGCGCTGGATCACCACAAACCAAGCACTGTCCCAACATTGGCATTGATCCTTGGCATGCCCAATCTTGCCACAGTAAAGGCAAGTCTTCGGAGTAGGAGGTCCTCCTGGCCTCTTGAACTGTACCGGCTGATTGGGCCTGAACCCTGGTCTCATCACTGCCCTGTCCTGCTCCACAGGCATCTTCCCAGCTTCAGAAGCACATCCTCTCTTCTGGTTCACAATCTGCTCCTGCCTCCTCGCTGCAATCAGAACCTTCTGATAGGACTCCAAATCAAAAGAAGACATAAAGCTCTGAAGATCCAAAGAGAGCCCCTGCAGAAACCTTTGGGCCCTCTCATCAGCATCCTGCACCATCTTTGGTGTGAAACGGCTCAGCCTGGTGAACTCCTGGTGGTATTGGTCCACCGTCATGCTCCCCTGCTTCAGGTCGATGAAGCGCTGCGCCATCTCCCTCCTGGCAGCCTTCGGAAAGTACTCCTCATCGAATCTGGACTTGAAAGTAGCCCAAGATATCGGCTTCACCAGCATCTCCTCCTCAACATCCCACCAGTTCTGAGCATTATCCCTAAGCTGCCTCTTCGCCAAGTCAACCCATCCGGCGGGTCGACCTTCGACATCTTCAGGTTGTCCTCCATATTCCTGATCCACTCATCAGCAGCTAGAGGTCCTTCGATCCCATCAAAGTAAGTGGGGCCCAGCTCTCGAAACTGCTTCTCTCCTGGCTCGGAGTGAGGGGCATTCTGGACTGGCCGCGCTCCTCGAGCAGTCTAAACATTCTGGGCATTCTGAAGCATGCCCTGCTGCACCTGCATCATCTGATGCATCATCCACATAATCTTCCCGTTGGTGGGCTCTCGGTCCGGCTCCTCGACACGAGGGGGCACACCACCAGCAGCTCGGGTATTCCGTCTTCCTGCCATCTGATGACACAGAAAATGAAATAATCAGACTCTCAGCCTATGACTCGGGTGTCGAAATTATTTATCGGACATTCTATAATTCTTATCGTTGTTCTGATTAAGTCACAGTTACAGAGTGGGAGGACCTGCATGGGCCACCAACAAAACCTGTCACGACCCGCTTCCCTAAAATGGAGGCAAGGCGTGACGAGGCCCGCTCAGGCTGGGAGTTGTAAGGCTCTCAGCCTGTAAAGCGTCTAGAAATACCACACAGATCCCTGTAATGTGAAATGGAACAAAGACAAGAATAATAGAAAGAGACGAATAATAAATTATCAATCTCGAATGTCCAAATAAAGGTTCAACAACCACCAGAAAAGCCACCAGGCTAACAAAAGAGTCTAAAAGGGCCCAGCATGGCCAACAAGGAAAGCAACTAACAAGATGGGGCTACTCACCGCCAAGCTACAACAACTAACAAAGACACTGCGGAGGGAACTAAGACTGGTCACCAGTGTCCTCGTACCCAACGTCAGCTGTGGAATCAGGCACGAACTCCACGAACTCGTCGCCCTCAACTACGGACTCTGGCTCAGCAACTAACATGCGACACCTAAAGAGAAGGGGCACATGTCAGCAAAGTCTACAAGACTTTGTGCAAGGAAACTAGTAGAAAGTAAAGGCAACCTAGCAATTCTAAAGTATGGTAGGACATGACATTTACATAGTGAGTGCAGCAAGTAAAGTAAACAGCAGTTATGACATGACATATATGATAGCATGGCAGATAAGAACATGTCATAGAAACAAATAACATGACATGGAAACAAGTAAACATTCACAAGGAATGTCCTAGTCTAGTACCACGTCGTGCACATGGATTACGCCTTTTGGCTTGAGAGGCTGTACGGGCCAACTCTTACACTCAAGTGATCGCTTATCCCTACCCCTCCACGTGTATCGGGCTTTGGTTTTTAACCAACACATGTGGCCCGCTTCTGGATCACGAGCCAGGAAGTGTTTTTAACAAGTATGGCATAGGGTTATGCCCGCATAGCAGGTGCCTAGCCGGAAACAAGGATTGTACAAGTATTTTGTAGCGTGTGCTACGATGCAACATGCAAATCAGATGACATGTAGAAATGCAAATGCATGGAAGGTGTTTAAATAAAAATGCGTACCGTTAGAGAAATTAAACGTGACAGGCAAATGCTTGGCATGACATGACAAAAGGAAGTTCTAGCTTCGTTGTCAGGCTAGAACTTGAAATAGCGCCTAGACCGCTATCATTTCACGGTCTAGTCTCTTTTACGCTAAAAGCAGGGAAATGGCCTAAAGCATGGCCTAAAACAAGGTTGGCAAGTTTCACTTGCCTGGTACCGAGGTTGTTGTTCGACGAGAGTCGTCTCAAAAATGACTATTCTACGGGGATGGTTCACTGTTATGGCAAAACAGAAAATCAGAATTGGATGATCTAATCCGGATTTGTAGTGGAAACGTACAACGTCTAGTAATCCATTTTTATTAGGTTTTCTAAATTTATAGTGTGGGTTATGGAAAGATTAAGGGTAGATCACTAACCGTATATGAAGCGGAAGAAACGACGATCAAAGACGCCTACGAATCTGTATGTAGGAGAGGATCTCGGCGTATTCGGATTGCCGTCGCCAAATCTGATCTAGCATGGCAACAGAAGAAGCGATCTCGAAAAACTACGGCTGAAGAGATCTGCTGGCGGCTGAGATATAATGGATCTGGAGATGGGAGAATGAAGGAGAAAAACTGGAGCAAAAGGAGAATTGGGGGTTTTAGAGTCGGCCGACGGCCTGTAGGGTGGTTGCAGACGCAATGGGGGTGAGAGGGAGAACGGGAGGAGGAGGAAAGGCAAGAGGAAGATGGGAGATGATTGGGGAAGAAGGTCGGCTAGGAAAAGTGAGAGAAGAAGAGAAAGAATATAGGGTTTAAATAGAAAGAACAAGCGGCAGATGCAACTTAACCTAGGATTTCTGGGTAGATTAGTCGGTCAGTGAAGAGTGGTCGATCGATTAGTTTGGAAACTAGTCGATCGGTCGTCCAACTGTGACCGACTAAAAAGGCAAACAGAGAACATGGTCAATACAGGGTAGACAGATTTAGTCGGTCTGTGAAGGCTCGTCAACCGACCGATTGGGAATTAGTCGGTCGGTTAAAGTTCATTGACCGACTAAGGGTTAAATATGATAGACAATAAGTACTGAGAGTCAGTCGGTCTGAGAAGAACTCTAACCGACTAGTTTCTCAACTAGTCGATCGATAATCGTTCTTTGACATACTAACTGTAAACTGTAACCCGGCTGACAGAAAGAACTCTGGATTAGTCGGTCGGAGAACAAGTTCTAACCGACTAGTTTCGCAACTAGTCGGTCGATGGATGTGCTTAGACCGACTAAGGGTAAAGTAACTCAGCTGAAATAATCAAGATGAACTAGTCGGTTCCTGAAGAGTTTTCGACCGACTAGATTGCAATCTAGTCGGTTGGTTCTCCTTCTTAAACCAACTAAGAGTCATGAAAAGTCTCGAATTCAAGCGCGAAGCTTCGAAAAGATTCCTATGGCTTCTAAGATTAACCTAGCTCTAAGATATGGACGCTATGAAGCTCATCGTAAAAATACTTATTCCAAGCCCATCATGATATGCAACGGAAAGTAGAAGATCAGAATGAACTGAAAGAAAATGTCTAACAGGGGAAAAACACACAAGGAAGAGAACAACCATAATACATACATAATAGTCATTACATAGACAAAAACCAGTCGTAACAAACTCTCTTGAAAGTTTCACATTTATTTGCTCGGTCGAGCGGCCAACCACTCGACCGAGCGACATCAATTCCAAACGAGCGACATCAATTCCACTGAAGCCAAACATTGAAGTTCTGAGAGGCACTCGACCGAGCACTTGGGCACACTCGACCGAGCGACCAAGGCCGCTCGGCCGAGCGGAGTAGAAATGGCCAAAGTGCAGATTTCAAGACAGCTCTGCACTCTTTGAAGATCTGCTGTTACTCAGGATTTTATAGTATTTTCCCCATATTTTTACCAGATAGTAGACTTCATAACGATTCGAACTCCACTAAGAACATGCCAAACGGATGTTGAATGAGCCCTAGGAAATTTCTGCAAGTTGGCAAATATGTGCTGGAATCTGTGCTCGGGCAAACTGTGCACACGCTCGACCGAGCAGCTTGGCACAGCCAGGCTGAGTTACCTGGGCAGCAAGCGCGGGTCCAACTTAGTTTAGGGTTATTTTGGAGGGGTTTGGGAGCTATATATAGGGATTGAGTAGCCATTGTTAGGGGGTCCTCTTTGGTGCGGAAAGCTAGTTTCTAGTTTGAGACTCTTTTCGGAGGCTAGGCTACGCCATCGGCCCCCTCCATGGTGATTTTTGTATTGGATCTTCAATAGCTAAGTATTTCTTGTTGGATTCTTTTATTGTCTTTTTCATATGATTTTGTTGTTGAATCTTTTATTGTTCTTCTTATATGTGCTTGTTATGTTCATTTATATTGTTTTCGTATCCTTTCCAATGATAGAGTAGATTTATTGCTAGGATTAGGGATGAACCCTAGGATTATAGGGGTTGGATGATTGGTTAACCTTAGTTGGATGAATCTAAGGTTGCCCCACAGTAGTTTGAACTAGGGTTTTGGGGATTAGCTTTAGGATCGGAGGATTACGAAAGCGACTCCATATCATAGGGAGAATCTCCACGAATCCGATTAGGGTTTAGCGGTCAGCTTCTAGGGCTCGCGTTCAAGAGAGTGTCTTATGCACTAGGGATGATTACTAACCCCCAATCTGCTAGTCATAACTATGAGAGTAGACCGACTACTAGAACCAACCGTGGTGTAGTATCACGGTCCGTAGATCATGCGAGTCGATACGGGTTGTGACGCCCGTTCAACGAAACGATTCTTAACTAGTTATCCAAACCCGAAAGTCCTAGCGGAGATTTTCAATACCCTAGTGATATTTCCCTCGATTGTTTCCCTTTGTTCTTTTTGTTTTATTTTGTGTCTGGATGTGCCTAGCCTACCGTGACACCCTTGCATTTCACATGCACCACCATTACGACACTCCATAATCCATCTCCACCTAATAAAAAATCGAAGCCTAACACAACCCAGGATCGATAGGTAGTGTGACAACAGCCTTCCTGTAGATACGATACCCGCTTGCCACTGTTTACACCGTGCACTTTTGGTAAGACGACATTCGACCACCGTCCCGATTACGAGAGCAAAGGGACGATCGAACACACTCCTCCTCCACCACTCTCACATCTCGAGTGTACGGCTCATTTGGAGGAGAAGTTTAGGTAGTTCAGATCTTTCACTATCACCACCCTGACTGAGTTCAGAGACACCTTCTCTGAGTTCAGCACTTCGATTGATGGCCTCGCTTTAGCTGTCATGACCCTCCAGTCACAGTTTGACCAGGTCTATCAGTATCACTATAGTCAGGGCCACTACCCTGCTATTGCACCACATCTCCTGCCCATTTGTATCCAGACTCAGCCATCCCACGCATCTTAGACTCCCATGGACCCTTCCACTTCCACCCCCACGTAGACACTACCACAACTTCTACTCCTCTTGTGGACACCACATCACAGCACATTTCCATCCCATCCTAGCCATCTAAGAGCCCGTGGACACATCAATAGTCACACCTCGCATCATTTCCATTCATTTCCCACCTCCATCCCCACAGCCCAAGATTATGACTACTCCTCCACCCTCACCTCACCCTGACCGCGTGGCTTCACCCACTTCATCACCACATGCCACGAAGGCCACTGACATACCCACCTCTGGAGCACCACGTTCTCCTGCTCCAGCCATGCATATTCCATCCCTTACACGTGTCTCCACATCTCCTCACACATTCACACCACCTGAGGATACCATAGTCATCCTTTCCTCGTCCACTGAGGATTCATCCACATCTCCATCTCCATCTCCACCTACACCTCCACCTCCACCACTCAAGTCTGAGTTAGTTCATTCCACCCCATCCCCACCACACAATGACACTGCAGCTGAGCCTTCAGTTGATCCATCAGTTCCACCCACCCAGCCACCACCTGACAGTGGACCTGCATGATTGGAGCACTTCATTTTGCATTCCCCCCACCACATAGCCCATGTATATCATCTATATTACAATTGAGGGCAGATTTTGAATTTGTCCTATGTGGCAATGTCACATCAAGTTTTGGAGGGAAGTTTTTGGGTTGAAGAGAAATTTGTTGGGAATACACAAAAACATTGAAATTAGGAATAACCTTTTAATATTAGTTATGAAAAAAATGTTGTGCACACACACAATCTCATCTTGGGAATGAACGTGAGCTGTGAAAGAATGAACGCGGGAGATGCTGCCAACTCATTGATCAGCGTTGCAAAACCCTGTAAAATTTCGATATCATCTGCTGATATTTCTGGGGAAACTAATAATTATTGATGTTTGTTTAAAATTAGTGGGCCCAAGATTTTTAAATGAACAATATCCCAAGGGCACTGGTTATATGTATATGAAGCCATCGTCGAAGGCGCCAGCTAAATTTTTTAACGCTAATTTATTGTTCCGCGCCTAAGGCACCCGCGCCGAAATTGTTGTTTTACAACGAATGAGTTGTTCTGCACCGAAGGCATCCACGTCGAATTTGGTGTTCTGTGTCGAAGGTGCATGCGCTGAATTTGTTGTTCCGCGCTAAAGGCGCCCGCGCCATTTTTAACGCTGATTTGTTGTTCCGCGCCTAAGGCACCCGCGTCGAAATTATTGTTTTACGTCGAATTTGTTGCTCTGCGCCAAAAGCATCCACATCGAATTTGGTGTTCTGTGTCGAAGGCGCATGCTTTGAATTTATTGTTCCGTGCCGAAGGCACCTGTACCGCTAAATATTGTAAACTAATTTGTTTTTCTTTTAAATTTTGGCTTTGAAAAAAAATTTTCGGGGAACAAAGATTTCGCATGGGAAAATCTTAAATGAACCATGCCCGCAGGCACGTGTTATGACTAGTCCATTCACATTTTTGGGCATATTTTTACCTAGCTTGGGAGAGATGCATCTGGACCTCCTTCCCCTCATTATTTAATTGTCCTCACGTTGTTTTCTATATGTTTTCTTTGTGTTGACGACATCGCTTGATTTAGCTTCGGGGAGGAGCACTTTTCCTATGATTTTCTATTTTCTTTCTATTTTATTTCCTATTTTCTTATTTTTATCGTTATTTTTCTTTTTCATCTCGTTTTTCGTTCTTATTTTCCCTTTTCATTCCTTTTTCATATGCATCACATTTATATTTCGTATATGCATTCAAAAAGCCAAAAAATGAAAAAAAAAATCAAAAAATCCAAAAATATCTGCATTCGCATTATGCATCATGTATCATCATACATCCATTTGTATATATCCGCATTCACTTCGAGAATTTTTCGAAATCAATCTTTTATTCACATGGAATCTCGAGTTGAAATTCGTTTTCTAAACTTTTTTGCTTGATTTCCATGATGTTGACTTGAATATATGAATAGGATGTAACCCTAGTTCAAATACATAGTAATGCCCTAGCTTTGGTCGTCATCATAATCCCTAAGATAGGAGTACTTGAAACCGACCTAGGTTGATACTTAGGAATCCACTCTCTGTCTGGACCGTAGAGCCAATAGTTGTGTATAATGGCTTATAATCCCTCGAAACTTGGATAACTACACATCACTTAGTACAAAGGATTGAATTTTCCTAATTATACACATGGTTTCCAAAAAAAGAAAAAAAGAGAAAAAAAATTGTGAATAGAAAAAATATATGCACAGTTCCCCCAGTAAAGCTGAGTAACCAGATCCACACGATACAAACTGTCGGGGCATCGCGTCAAAAGGTCTAGCTTAGGGGAGTGCATACGAATGAGGGTCCTATTTGGTTTGATTTAGTATGTCAGAGGGGTCCTTCTTGGCCCGGTGCCCTAAGGTCGTCTGATCTATGAGTCACCGACACAACACTCATTGCACGACCAATCGTAGATCGAAAAAAAAGAAAATAAAAATGTATAAAAAAGAATATGTATGTATGTATGTATGTATGTATGTATGTATGTGTGTGTGTATATATGTATATGTAATACTTTTGACGAGTAAGTGTGTTTCTTTATTCATATCGAAACAATACAAAAATGATCCAATAGGGAAAGCTAAGTAGGTAGGAGAGAGATTGGGGATAGGGCACACACGCCGTCACCCACTACAGTCTACTACCTCCCTAGCCATTCCTATGGTACAAGTAAGCAATCAAACTAGAAATCTAAAAAATACAAGTATACACCATATACAAAAAGTCATTTGTCGAGGAAACCCCAGTTCGCAAAAGGACCAACCGATGATGGATGATCTCGATATAAGTCCCGAAGGGCGATTTGGATGTCAGATGTGATGGCCTCAAATAGTGCCATTTTCTCCACCCCATTGCCTTCAAAAATTCTGCTATTTGCTGTTTTCGGATGTGCCAAACCATGGATGCTAATGTTGTTTTTGCTAAAATGCTCACCCTGTCCTTCTTATTGTAACTAGAGAGGAAAAGGTTGCCCACATCAGCTAGGGAGTGTGGCACTGTAGCAGTGATTCCTAACTTGAGGTGGTTCCTGCAAAGAATGTAACATGTATAGCTGCACTGAAAAAAAGATGATCCACACTTTCTATGGCATCGTCCTTACACAAAACACAGAGTTGGCTAGGAGCGACCCCCCATTTATGAAGGATATCTCTCGTAAGAAGCTTACCATGGAATGCACGAAGGATGGTGATAGCCACCTTGGGGATGTGATTACTGTGTCAGACTACTCTGTAATAAGGAAAAGGGGTTCCTACCGTGCACGACTCTATAATACACACGCGCACGTGAGCACGCGCGCGCGTGTGCACGCGTGCGTGAATACAACTTCACAATTTCAAGAATCAAGGAAGTTTGATGTGTTGTGAGCGCCATTTCTTTGATCGATCTATATCCCATTATCCCAAACTTATCATATCTCTGACCATTGCATAGTTTAGATTCATATTCCTTCGACATAAGGACGAGTTAGAGGAAATGTCTAGGATGCGAGTATATCCATCGTCTACTATATTGCTTGATAATTTGAGTAAGGATGACGTCCTAGGATCATATTCTCGTCGACGAAAAGATTTCAAAGCATTTGAGTTTCACAAATTTGAATTTTCAACTCACCCACGTATATAAACTTGATTTTTGAAAATTCTCGAAGTTTTATGTCATCATTCGCATGTTGATTGCATTCCTCCAATCTACGCTCTCTATTATCTTCCTTGAGGACAAGGTGTTGGGTTTTGAGGGACCCTTATGGCACATATCTATGCCCGACCTAAGTTGGACAGACGATAGAGGCAAAAAGAAAAGCAGCAGAAAAGAAATCGTTAAACTATTTAATGAAAAGCCCAAAGGATATCAAGACCCTAGCCAGGATCTCTACTATCTTGAGGTGGGTCTGGCCACCCCAAGATAGATCTAAGGTACTGCAATATTATGAATGAAATGCTTAATTAAACTACATACCCAAAACCATGCTTGCATCGGCAAGGTGTACCAAACCACATCCTGAGCCTCTCCTCGTCCTGAGCCAAACTTCTTCCCGAACTGCACCGTGTCCAGAGGCAAGAAACCCCCTTGTCGCTAAGCCAAACATGCGCCAAAGAAAGTTTCACCTTGAGTGGATCCTTCGTCAAGACTCCGGATCGAATCCGAGCCCCTTCGTGGCTTTGCTGGAGCCCTTCAGGTGCAAGGGAGAAATGTAGGGAGAGAAAAATATTTATTTTAAGCTTAGATCCGAGCATGCTCCAAACTTTTGGGAGCCGCTCAGATCTAGAGCTTGGGACGAGTTATGAGGAGGGGGCATGCCCCTATTTATATAGGCGGCTGACCCCTACTTCACTTCCGATGTGGGACTAATAAACTTGGAGTAAAAAATCCAAGTTAGTTTGCCTTAAAGAAAGGCTAAACTTCAATGAATTTTAACTCCCTCACTGTTGAACTTCACATTTGATACAACTTATCAAATCGAAGAGCGTTGAACGGTGAATGCGTAGGAAAAAATGGCGGGTCATTTCGAGTCCGTTTGACCTCTCAAACGTGTGTACAAAGATAAGCCCCAATCTATATTTTTGCACAACTGCAACCGCCAGAACAGAGGGTTCGAAACCCTAACCATAGGGCCCACCAAGTGGGCCCCACGGTACTGCACGTGCACAGCCCGCAGGGGCGCGTGCCTGGCAGGGCTGATGGCGCCCTGTGGGCACAACACATTAGCAGGCGCCCCCCAAAAGGAGGCACCTATTGGGTCTTTGACCCGGCCCCATATGGGCCAGGTCCCACCCATTAAACCCCCCTTTTTTCTTTTTCTTTAAAAAAACAGCCTTAACTCTTAAGGTTTTTGGGCTTTTTGGCTATTTGGGCTTTCTATTTAAAACTCTTTCAAGTAGACTTATTGGGCTCGTTTAGACTCCGTTTTTGACGCGGTTTGAACCAGTGTTTAGACCGGGACGATCCCATCATTCAGGTAACCATTTCAATGCATTTATAAAATTAAATACGCATGTAAAAAATTTACGACGCATTAAATTTTCCTTTGAATCAAATGCAAAAATCACCACATCTATTATATAAAATCATTTGCATCAAATACAAATGATCTGAGGGCTCCCACTTGCACTCAGGATCATTTATCCCGAATACAAGAGCTAACAATAAACTCTTTGCAGTTTCTATCCCTTGCATCAAATGCATATTCTCACTAATATCTACCTATTACTTGACAAAGGTCTCACTCTGTGTGAGACCCAATAGACTGACCCTACTACTGGTGGGGCTCGAAGCCCCAGACGGTAGTAACTGCAAGCAGCAGGTGCCGTCCTTGTTTTAGTATCATACTTATATGGTTAACTTATTGACATGAGTATTGTCAGGATCACCCTGACTGTGTCTGTGATAAATACCACAGTTTTAGTCTTTTCATCAAAACTATACCGTTTAATTCAAGCCTAGGGTCCGGTCAAACTGTCAACCCCAATAGGTCGAAGCAGGTTAGTTTCCATCGACCTTTAGTCAAATAATATTGGTCATCTTCCAACATACTCTGGCCAGAGTTTTCACTAAAGATCGAACTAACACTACGACACTAACTCCATTTGACCGGGAGAAATGTCACCCAACCAAAGACCTTTCAACGGGGCTTACCCGAGGCTAAATCCATGATCTAAGTTACATCGTTCATACACAAGTTTGTACAATGACCTCAAGTCAAAAGACCAACTTGCCTATCATCACTAAGAGTTATCATTGACAGATTGGTTAATCATAACCATATGATAACTCTTGTTGGGTCGTTCAATGAACTCATTCTCCAATAAGCACCTGTGTCTCGTCTTCGACTTCGTCAAGTCAAACGCTCATGCGATCATCGTCACCGCTACATGGTGAAGACTAGGATTCACAATGGTCTATCCACTGTTTCAATATCCATTTCTCAAAACATCTACGACCACAAACATTTCTAGACTTATGCTACTAATGGTCAAGCACTTCTCCATGATCGAGATCCTCATCTCGATACATGTTTGCTCTTGTATTAAGTCTCAAGACTTTACCTAAGTTTCTAATGATTACAAATATTCTATTAACTTAGATAAATTCTTACCAAATAGCTTACTGTTATTTAGAACAAGATGTCTGTATAGATACATAGGGATGAATTTGCCTCGAGAGCATACCCATCTCTTAACATCTCCTAGTTGCACTCAGGCCCATTTATCCCAGTACCTCATACCGCATTTACACATAAGTCTTCCCAGACTTCATGTAGTAGAGCCTTTGTGAGTGGATCTGCTAAAACGTCTACTGTTTAGACTTAAGGGGGTTCTATGTTTATCTTAGACCACATATTTGAATCTCATCCAAATAATTCGCTCGGTCTCTTGGAATCCATAATTAATTTCTTGACTGGATCTCATCCAGCTCGTCGTACCTTACAAGAATAATCCATAATAAGTTTTTACTGGACATTTAGACGGTTCTTAATTATTTTTGATAAAGTGTCAAACTCTTTGACCACTTTGTCAAACCATATGTTCTGGCTCTTTTGATGCCTCACACGCTTTTATTCGCTCCCACTGACTTTGAAAACTCTTTGGCCGATTCTTATAAGTTCGTTCTTCTAAATCACATTTAGAAAACAGACTATACATGAATGCTCCAGTTTTCATGGTCATCTTGATCATTAACATCGAGTTTGGTCATAGTAGATCTGTACACATCTGCTGGTGAGACAGTTTCATCATAATCCATTTAAAGGAGTTAGGATGATAACCGTTCTTAATCAATATAAGTTGTACTTCACTATTTTCTCTCTGCACCAATCTTCTGTCTTGAAGATTTACTTGCAGTCAATAAGAAACATTTTCTTTTGGTCATATAAACTAAAGTCCATACTTTATTTACGTGCACAAACCTTTTTGGATTGCATCAAGTTATTAATCAGAGTCCCTACTCCGAATTACATCCGGGAAGTTGTCTAGACCATCATCGACTATGATGTCTAACTCGACTCTTCATCTCACGAGACTAGAGTAATCCCATAACTTCCTAACGATTGATTTAATGAATATCTTATTGATAACGTCCTTATAGAACCTTATCAAAACCTAGGCATTACTATCTGGGACTTAACCCAGAGAAAGGATTGTAACTCAGAGTCACTTGCCATGCAGCGCATCATGTCTAACAAAGTACGATTCATGCTCTCTAACACATCGATGTGTTAAGAGACTTGACCTGAGAGAAAATCACATTTTATTTTTAATTTACGCAAGATTTATACAGCTATGTATTCGAATTTTCGGTCTGATCGAAGCAGTTCAAACACTTCTGTCATTTTGTTATCTATTTTATCAGACTTGTGTTTCAGCAAGAACACGTGTCTTAATAAAATAAGAACAACTTATCCTGGCTAACTTAGACTTGGGTCCGAGTACATCTGTATGTACGAGACTATGAGTTCAACAACTCACTCTTCCACTGTCTTACAGAAGGAGTTTCGGCCATCATAACTTTGAGACAAGATTCACAAGTGTCAACAGACTTCATCATACGAGAGGTCAGACCACTCTTTATGTGACATGTGAAGATTAGTCTCTTTGGTATGGCTTAGTCTATTTTACCATATAAGTTTTGCTATTATCTTGTGTAACGGTCTCTTTCCGACCTTATGTATTTTCTGTGTGTGCGCTCTTTTCGTACAAGTATTTTATTTGACTCTTTCTTGGATTCGGACTATGCGATGTGATGTGTCGTTATGACTGTAAGGAAGAGTAGTTATTTGTGGGATTTTTAGTGAACTTCATTTCTCCGGTCTTTCTCCCACAAATCAGGTTTGATTACAGGGTCGTCGTAGCTTTAGACTTGGTCGCCGGATCTTTTATTTTTCTGTTCATTTTATGTGGACCAAACGCACGATTGACCATAGTACCCCCGAGCCTCTCTTCGTCACGGTCATTTTGATATTTTTTCGTAATTTTCTGACACTCCTAGCCCACCTAAATCACTAATCAAAATCCAAGCCCATTAAACCCTGATCGATCCAAAATGTAACCCTAGAGAGACCTAGATATGGTGCAAATTACACGGAGGTAAATCCCCGGCAACGTCGCCAAAAACTTGACCGGCCCCGGATATACACCCAGAGAACGATTGTAGTTTTACCGCAAGCGCACGGTAAAGTGGCGAGCGGGTATCGAACACGAGAGGTGGTGTTGGCTCCAATCTATCCTAGGTTGGGTCGACTACGAATGTTTTATTGGTGGAGATGGTTATGGTATGATATAATGGAAATGGTGGTGGATGTCGGTGTCTGTGATAAAGATGTTGGTCAAATAGCGATTCAAATTCAATACAATAAACGAGTCTAGAGCTATGGAATCCCCACTACGGATCGTCATTCATCCTTGTAAATAGTGAATCTCAATATTTGCAAGACTTATGTCGAGGTGAACTAGTCGTAACTGAATAGAGAACCAAGCTCACGCTCTCACGCTATTGCCGATCTATAGCAACCTATATTAGGGCCCACTCTCGTGCAAACCCTAACCTAAGCCACTAGCATATATAGGATCATGTCAAAACAAGGACGTTAGGATCGAATAATGAAGTAGAGACTTACGCTTGCGTACGCGGCACCGTAATCTCGGAACTTCGCACTCGGATTCACCACAACGGTCGATACTTCGTCACGGAGGATCGAAGCAGAGTTTCACCGCCAAAATCTCTATTTAGAAGAGGATTTTAATGGAAGGGAGAAGAACATAAGATGCCTTTTACAAACTTATGGCATGGAAAGTGTAGTATGAATTCCTTACCCTTGGGTCCTATTTATAGGCTTTAGGGGTAGTTATTGTAGGAAATAACTAAATATAAGCTTATTAGCCTATATTAGCACATTCATTTATCCTCTTCTTCATTCACTTATCAAGTGCCTTTATGCACTTATAAAATGACTTTTTCCACTTATCGAGTTGCTTTTTCCACTTATCGAGTGGTCCTTTTCACACGAGAAAAGGTTCCCTTCGTGCACGCTTTCATGCATGCGACATCTGAGGTCCGTATACCCTCATACATCCCCTCATGGGTGTATTCATGTCGTCCATATCCAACATCTCCCACTCACACTTGAGGGGATTGTAAGGAAACATCTTTTCCTTTAACTCTTCTGTATATCATACCGAGAAATAGGCCGTGTGACCGTCATGTGCATAGAGTCCGCTGTTGTGCACTTGTTAGAGATACACAACACCCCTCGAGGTGCAAAGTTGAGTAGATCAACGCATGCTTTACCCTAGATTATTTCTTCACATTTCTTATACTTTATATTCAATAATTGAATCCCATCTGGATTACAATTGGCTGGCCAGCTTTGAATCTCTAAAGTCCAAATGTGAATATGAAATTAATCTTCCTCTTCTTGCAATCCTTTTGATCTTGACTTGACTTGCTTTTCTAACATGCCCCGCCGGACCGAATTGACCATAGTCCATAAGCAACATGCTAAGATAGCAATCACCCAGTCAAATCTAAAGGAACCAATCAGAGTCCATAAGGGTAATGAGTTAAGACCCATGTGGTCTTTGGGTCTCACATAATAGTAAACACAATTACTATTCTAACCCAATGGTCAAAATGCATACGTAGTATGAATACGTATTACAACATCACTCCTTTCCCAGGGAGCGTATGTCTTAATGATGTTGTAAGGATGATAACCAGACACCACAATGTCTGTCTTTGAGTCCCTTTTACTACTCAAATAATCTTCTGGACCCACATCCCGCATAAGATAGATAGGATTTCAAAAATCCTCTTAGATCTTTTAAAAGCATCCATATGATGCAGATCTTTCATACGACCATTTTGTTTAAGTCATGACTCTAAAACGTCCGTCTGACGATTTTGACTTTAAACAGGTCTCATCTTTATTTTATCCGTCTGATAGAATAAAGGCGGTTGCTCATGTGAGAGAGCCAACCTTAATCTATCCGACATACTAGAAAGTATAGCTGAGATTTCAAAAAATGTACACAAACATTTCTTAAAAAATTCATATGCAATGTTGAAAAGAACTTATTCTTTTATTAAATTTGATCATTTACAGACATGTGAATTTACATTGGTACAACTCAGCTCTTACGCAATCCTTGAGATGATAAGTGTTTGTCAAACACATATCTGGGGATCGCCTTCGTAAGCGGATCCGCTATCATCTCATGCGTAGATATGTACCGTATGTCTACCTTCTTGGTCTTATCATAGTCTTTTGCAAATTTGTAGCGGATATTTATGTGTTTGGTCTTACAATGGAATTTAGGATCTTTGACATAGGCTATAGATGCTTGATTGTCGCTGTGTATAGGTACAGCACCTGAGTCACTTGCACCAATTAGCCTGTCTAAGAACTTCCTAAGCCAAACAGCCTCTTGGACTGCCATGCTAAATGCTACAAACTCTGCTTCCATAGTTGAAAGTGCGATGCAGGATTGTTTCTTGCTACTCCAGGATATTGCACCAGATCCGAGTAGAAAAACATATCCTGAGGTCGATCGTCGCTCATCGAGATCACCCGCCCAATCAGCATCAGTGTAGCCTTCGAGCCTCAAGGCATCTCCTTGATAGCATAAATCATAGTCTGCAGTTCCTTTAAGATACCGCATTATCCTCTTAACTGCTTTCCAGTGTACTTGCCCTGGGTTGGATTGGTAACGACTTACCATTCCAATGGCAAAACAGATGTCCGGTCTTGTACACATCATAGCGTACATAAGACTACCAACTGCACTGGAATATGGAACTTTTTCCATAGTTTCCTTCTCCTTTTGGTTCTTTGGACACGATTTCAGACATAAATTATCGCATTTGCTTATAGGAGTATCAATGGACTTGCAGTCCTGCATATTAAAACGTTCTAGAACCTTCTTTATATAAGTTTCCTGTGAAAGAGAAAGAAGTTTCTTCGAACGATTCCTTGAAATCTTAACTCCAAGGATATATGCGGCTTCTGTCATGTCTTTCATCTCAAAAACTGATGAAAGCCAAGCCTTGATATCCATCACAAAGCCCTTGTCATTTCCGGCTATTAAAATGTCATCTACATATAGAGACATAATAACGTACTTGCTCGTAATCCTCTTGATATATACACAATTATCTTCATCAAGCATGGAAAAACCATTTGATAAGACAACTTCTTGAAATCATATATACCATTGCCTCGAGGATTGTTTAAGACCATATATGGACTTACGATGTTTACAAACCTTATGTTCGTTTCCTTCTTTTACAAACCCTGTTGGTTGTTTCATATAGATCTCCTCGTCCAATTCTCCATTGAGAAAGACAGTCTTTACATCCATCTGATGTAATTCGAGGTCTAAGCAAGCTACCATAGCTAGAATCAGGTGAATCGAGGTAAAACGAACAACAGGTAAGAAGGTCTCTTCGTAGTCTATCCCTTCCTGTTGCGTAAAACCTTTCGCGACAAGGCGAGCTTTATATCTGTCAATAGAGCCATCAGCCTTATGCTTGATCTTGAGAACCCATTTGTTCCCAATAGCTCTACGTCCTCTGGGTAAGTCAACTAAGTCCCAGACTTGGTTAACTTTTATGGATTCCAACTCCTCCTTCATCGCTTCCATCCATTTGTCTTTCGCAGGGCATGATACGGCCTGTTTGAAAGTAGCAGGCTCATCATCATCTTGTAGTAAAGTCATAAAGGTTTGCGGAAATTCAACCTCAAATATTAGAGGAGCCAACCTTGTACGACTACTACGCCGTATTTGAGATTCTTCAAGTCCATGTTGACTCGAATTTAGATCAATTCTAATATCACTCCCACTTGGAATGTCGTTAGAAATGCTCCCACTTGGATCATTATTCCCCTATGGAATAGGATTAGCGTCATTCGTATCATCCATTGGTGAAGTTTGAAATGTATTTTCTTCTTCGCCAAGAATTATCCCACTCGAATGAGGTAATCCTTCTTGATCATTAATCTCAAATAGAGATAAGTCCTGACTTATCTCGCCCTGTCTTGGAAACTCATTTTCCAAGAAAGTGACATCCCTCGACTCAAACTCAATTAGACCTCCATTGTCTTCCTGACTAACGAAAACATAACCTTTGGAGTTTTCTGCGTATCGTATAAAGATATATTTCCTTCCCTTTGGCCCAAGTTTGCCATAATTATGGGAGGAAATATGTGCGTAGGATGCACATCCCCAAGGTTTTAAAATGTTTAAGTCAGGAGGCTTCTGATTCCACAACTCATAAGGAGTGGAACTAACTGATTTTGAGGTATGCGATTTAAAATGAAAGTGGCCGTCAATAATGCATCACCCCAAAAGGTGATTGGCAAGTTAGCTTGCGCCATCATTGAACGGACCATTTCCATTAAAGTCCTATTCCTCCTTTCAGCAACACCATTTTGTTGAGGAGTATAAGGCATAGTTACCTGATGTACTATGCCCTTTTCATCAAAAAGTTCCTTAAAACTTGTTGATTGATATTCACCGCCCCAATCGGTTTGCAAGACCTTAATCTTGCGATCTAATTGATTCTCCACCAAACTCATATAGTTTTTAAAGCAGGTTAATGCTTCACTTTTGTGGGATGTCAAATAGATATGTCTGAATCGGGTGAAATCATCAATAAAAGTGATGAAATAGGACTTTCCTTGCCTTGTCTTGCCATTCATCGGACCACATATGTCTGAATGGATGAGCTGTAATGGAACCTCGGCCCTTGTGCCGGTTCCAAACGGCTTGCAACAAGATTTCCCCACAAGGCAATGTTCGCAGGTCGACATATCGACCTTTAAAACATTGGATAGAAAGCCACGTTTGGCAAGTATATCCATACGTGTTGGTCCAATATGACCAAGCCTTGCGTGCCAACAAATTATATCAGACTCATAAGTCGAAGAATTTGCAACAAGGAAATTTTCATTACAATCAGAGGAATAGTACATTGTATTTAATACAATAAATCCTTTAAATACATACCCAGAACCAATTAGAGTATTATTACAACACAAGTCCTCTTTACAATTTTGAAAGAACCAGCTATAACCAAGACCCATTAACACGACCATAGAAATTATATTCCTTCGAATATCTGGAGCGAAGAGAACATCATGAAGTAAGAGAGTGCGGCTGTTGTCCAAGACTAGCTTGCAAGTCCCAACGCCTTTCATTTTAACACGTGTGTTGTTTCCTACATAGATCCACTTCGTTCCTTGGGATATCCGGTGATACTCCACGAAAGACCGTCTGTCCCTTGCTATGTGGTCCGTGGCACCTGAATCAATTATCCAAAATGGATTAGATTCCACAAGAAATATTGAACCAGAAACACATATGTAACTAGCATAATTACAAGTTACCTCGTCGCTTCCACTCGTACACGAACGGGCATAGTGACCGAGCTTGTTGCACTTGAAGCACTTGATTTTCTTCAAGTCTTTCTTCTTGTGCCATTTCTTGTGCCCACCCTTATGTTTGGGTTTCTTGGTAGACTCAGGTTGCTTATTATGTTCGTTAGTAAACTTCGAACGATCTTTCTGTTTCTTTCTACCGTGTGAGGAACTAGCAACCATGTGCACTTCTGCACTTGGCTTGGCGGCCACAAGCCGCTCTTCCTCTAAATCGAGGTGCTTAGAAACATCGCTGAAGTTCTTGATGCTCTCATTGTGAGTGAGATGCATCTTCATTTGGTCCCACCCATTTGGTAGGGAACGTATGATTGCTTGGATTTGTTGCTCATCAGTGAGCACATGACCTGCATTCTTTAACTCTGAGATTAGATTCGGCATATGTCGCAGATGTTTCCCCATGGAATGATCTGGACATTTCTTATATGAATCAAATCTTATAGTTAAAGAACAAAGTTTGGACACCGATGTGCCACCAAACTTCTCCTCAAGCTTGGACCATATGTCCATGGCTAGGTCATGCTCTCGGAAGATGCGCATTATGTCATCGGCCATACTGCTCAATAACGTAATGCGAGCTATCTTATTCTTCCAAGACTAAGCATCAAAAGCTTCCTTGTCTCGTTTGTGTTGGGCCGTAGTGCCCAACTCGGGTTCAATCATTACGTTCTTTAGAGTTTCGAGCACTTCTTGCTCCTCTAGAACGTATTGTATCTTGATGGACCAAAGTTTGTAATTATCGCCGTTGAGTTTTTCACCTCTGTTTAACTCAGCGACGATATTCTTTGAAGCGGAAGACATTTTACTTTTAAAATGCTGCAAAAGACACAAAACCGAAGGTTTGATCAAAAACATTGCAAAAATTCTTAAAATATAATTCCCACTTGAAATGATAATAGAATATCCCATTTGGATAGTTCTAATTTCAACTCCCACTTGGAATGATATTTATAATTTGATAAGTTACTTTCGAAAAATATTGAAGATGTTACCCTAGAATCGGAAAGGTCACTACGTTTCCAATCACCATCTAGTGTAACTTTCAATATTTCTCCCTCACTTATCAAACGATAGTACTCTTATAGTACTTCACAGCGGAAAAGTGTTTTTGAAAATGTATTTTTCAAAAGCAAAAACGATATTTCAACTTAGTACCCTTATGATACTAGTGAATACGATAATCCCTGGCCATTTGCCGGGATGAGCCGTAGCCGTACCAAGGCCGGATCCCCCCTTGGGGATTTTTCTGCAAGCCATCGTCGCCTGCTCACGTATGGATCCAAGCGCTCCCCCCTTTTAGGAGAATTTTGTCGCAGAGTACTGCCGTCGGACCCGTATGGGTTGTTCATGCAAGCCACCGCCATGCAAGTTTCCCCCTTTCAGTCACGTAAGCCCCCCCATTAAAAAATTGGGTCAACCGGGGCTCGGCACCGGCCGAGGCCGGGGCCGGCAGTGGCCGGGCACCGGCCTCGGCCAGTGCCGGCAGGCCTTGGCCTGGCCCCGGCCACTGCCATGGCCGACCGTGGCCCTGGCAGCGGCCAGGGCTGGCCTCGGCCAGGCCCTGGCCTCTGCCAGGGCCGGTCAGGCCACTGGCCAGGCCCTGGCCGAAGGCCAGGGCGCCGGCCCTGGCCTCTACTAGGGCCGGCAGGGCCCTGGCCTCTGCCAGGGCCGGCAGGGCCCTGGCCGGGCCCAGGCTCCCGGTCAGGGCCGGCCAGGGCCTGGCCTAGCCGTGGCCAGGGCCCGGCGCCCTGGCCTCCAGCCAGGGCCTGTGTCACGCCCCGCTTCCCTAATATGGAAGGCGAGACGTGAGGAGGTCCGCTCAGACGTGGAGCTGTGAAGCTGCAGTCTGATAAGCGTCTATAAATTTTTTTCCGAAAAGTAGTAGGTCCTTGCATTACGACGAAACAACAACAATAATAAAGCAGATAAAAAGTATCCACCAACAACGTCCAACAAATATTACAAAATCACGGAATAGTCACAAAAGTAAAAGTCTGAACAATAGGCCTAAAGCATGGCCGAAACATAAACATAGAGATATATAAGTGTTACACACCGTAACCTAACAGCAATTACTAAAAGAAGTCTCTAGGTGAGACTAGGACTGGTCACCGGTGTCCTCGGACTCGGTCTCAGTAGGGACCTCAAACTCAGCGTCCACGAACTGCTCGTCCTCTGCTACCTGCTCTGTCTCAAAGTCTGACATGTGACACCCAAAGAGAAAAGGGCACATGTCAGCAAAAGTCTCCCAAGAAAGGCGGAGGACTTTTGTGCAAGGATACAAATATAGAAAAGCGACTAGCAGTTCTAACATGATGAAATGGCATGACAATTAAGAATGCAACATTTAAATGAACAAAATAATAACAATCAAGCACGTTGTAGCAGAAAGCTACAATTCACTATTTCACGATTCACGAATCACTGATTTATCACTTTGTGCACAGAGTTTCCGTCTTTTGGCTGAAGTGGCTGTACGGGCTCACTTCTACGCTCAAGCGATCGTTTAACCCTACCCCTCCACGTGTATATGGACTGGCGCCCATCTTCTGGATCACGAGCCAGGAAGTGTTATTAGCATAGGGTTGTGCCCGCAAAGCAGGTGCCTAGCCTCAATAGCAATAACATTTGTAGCGTGTGCTACTCAATCATGACGAACATTAAATGCATGCAATGACATGGCAATGAGCAGATAAATTGCGTACCGTTAATTAAAATCAAACATGGCATGATAGCATGAATGAAAGCAGGTAAAGTGTCGGATCTAGTTTCATTGTCAAACTAGATCAAATAGGGCGTCTAGGCGACTATCATTTCACCGCCTAGTCTCTTTTACGCTAATACAAAAATTGGCCTAAGACGTGGCCTAAATAATTACTGGCAAGTATAACTTGCCTGTTTCCAGTGGTATCGGCTGTCGTGGGTTCGTCTGGACGGGTACTATGTGTTGGTACTTCCGGTTCTCTGTTTTGGTTAAACAAATTACGAATTAGATTTTTGTGAGATAGTCAACATATCAAGTTAATCCTTAAAGTGGGTTCGTCTACTTTTATTGGGTTCTCTGGCTAAGGTAACGTTTATACTGTGTTATAAACATGGTAGACATTATTTATTCAATTTTATTACATTAACATCATTTACAAAGTTAATATATTATGAAATAATCATCAACATTAACAAACTAATAACAAAACTAACAATAACTTAACTTAAGTTAACTACAAGTTTTATTATAATTCTCACATACTAATTTCGACCATGGGTACAAGTTACATGGTATAATTTCTCTTCCTCCATTATTTAATGTATAAACTTACCCCTATTTTCTCTCCCCTTTATCTTTACAACCTGTCATCCCTTTAATAACACAAACTCCCCTCTATTCCTCTCTTTAACTCTCTGCCTCTATGTCTTCTTGGTTCTCTTTTGTTTCACTTTTTTTTTAAATTTCGTTTGCAGCAAGAGATCCAACACAAGGAGGGAGGAGCTTACATGCGCAGGCGACGGAAGAGGGCTCACGGCGGAGGGCAGCACGGCAGGCGGCTCCGGGCGGCGCTCCGGCGAGCTGGCTGGGCGTGCGCAGGTGGCTGGCGGCGGGTCCCAGGTGGCCGGCGGCGGCGGCTAGGGCTGGGGGGTGGTCGGCCATGGTGAGGGGTGGAGGAAGGAGGAAGAAGAAGAGGAAGAAGGGGTTTAATTGTATTTAGATCTGAAAATGGGTTGGTGTTTCTGAAGTTTGTTTGGGTTTCAAGATCTGAAGTTTTTTTTCAGATCTCTTCTCTTGTTCTAGGTCTCTGGTTCTAATCAGCTTTGGTTTGAGAAGAATGATTTTTGGGAGGAATGTTGTTTGAGGTTGGTTTTCATTCTTTTTTTTGTTCCTGATGAGGAATTTGATTTGGGGAGAATGATGGGTTGAGGTTGATGAAGAACAATTTTGGATTTGGGAAATTGTTTCTGGTTTGATTTTGTTTTTGTCTTGGAGAATTTGCAGGTTAATTGGGCAGGGAAAAGACCATGGTGGGTTATGAAGATGAGCAGGGGAGGAAGACGTTGTTGTTCTTAAGGAGGTTAGCAGGGGACAAGCTTCCCATTAGTCAAAGATTAGGCTTAGGATTTAGACAGGATTAATTGCAGATTTTGACTAAGGAAGAAACGTGTTGGGTGTGTGTTGATTGTAATAGGCAGAGGAAATGTATTTGCCCTATCAAATACGAGAGTTGTGTTTGAAAGGTAAACAGACATTGAATCTTTAGTCAAATAGGTTAGGCAATATAAGGATAGGTATTAAATGTAACTTGACTAATTGGAGAAAACGTGTTTGTGAAGAGAGGTGTTTGTTTGTGTTTGATTACTAGGCAAGGAAAACATGAAAACATCTGTCTTCAAAGAGACGTGAGCTGATTTGAAATATTGAACAGGTCATTAAGTATTTAGTAAAATGGTCAAAGTGATTAGGAAATTGTAATGAGGAGGGATCAAATGACCCCCAAAAATAACCCCCAAAAATGACCCCCAATCAAAAATCCTATGTCCCCCATTTTTTCGGAAGATCTGAACCGTTCATCTTGATCTCAACCCTCTAAATACATGACTCACCAATTTTCAATCCGATCCCATGTGTTTTGCCCGTTCATCAACCATTCGCAAAAGTTCTGTTCATGCGAAACCGTTAAATTTGGGTCGGATGGATGAACAGGCAAAACACATGGGATCGGGTTGAAAATTGGTGGGTTAGGTATTTAGAGGGTGGAGATCAAGATGAACGGTTCGGATCTTCCGAAAAAATGGGAGGCATAGGATTTTTGATAGGGGGTCATTTTTGGGGGTTATTTTTGGGGGTCATTTGATCCCTCCTCAATTGTAATTACTAAGATAATTAAGTAAATTTTAAACGTAATTATTAAAATAAGTAATTAGTAACTTAATTAAAGTAATTATCAAGTTGTGATTAGTAAGACAATTTAGTTACAGTGATTTGTTAAACTAAGTAGTTAATTAATGACGACACGGTAAAAACGAAAATAGACGCGTTTACGTCGATTCGTACGGACGAAAGATTAGCCGGATGACTGTAATAGAATACCAATACGTACGATCTAAAATAGGTCTTAAAAATACAGGCCGTTACAGCCTGGCCGGCCCTGGCCTGGCCAGGGCCCTCTGGTCCTGGCCTGGCTGCGACCAGGGCCCCCTGGCCCTGGCCGGCCAGAGCCGGCCAGGCCCTGGCCGGGGCCGGCCATGGCTGGGCCATGGCCCATATGGCCATGGCCGGCCACCCCCTTGCATGGGGTTGGCCGCACACCCTCGCCGGGGTGGTTTTCGTTGTCATTTGGCCGTAGCCAACCCCCTCTGCATGGGGAGGGGGGATGCATTGCCTTCATAGCTCATTTGGCCATGGTGATCATGCACCAAAGGTCATCTTCTCCGATGGGAATAACCACCATCTTCTTCTCTGATGAGACACCCGTTCGTCGAGAAAGTAGTTATTCTCTAATGGCCGTGTGCCAAAATGAAAAATAACATACTCTAAAGTTCGTAAACTACATGCTCCACATGAAGAGAGCACCCATTCTCAATTGAATGGAGACTCAGCATCCATGAAGAGTGCGAGCTTGGTGATATGAACGGTTGGTTCTTCCCGTCACGGAGAGTTCCTGCTATATCCGTAATGACAGAAGACCCTAACGTGAAAAGAACAACCGCTGAGTTCTCTCCATCACGAAGCATTCCTACCATATCCATAATGGTAGGATACCCATTCGTGAAAAAGACAACGCCTCGTTCATCGGTTCGACGGGGCGACTGTTTGATCGGGGCGAACCCGTATGGCTCTGATACCAATGTAGGATCCTGTCAAAACAAGAATGTTAGGATCGAATAATGAAGTAGAGACTTACGCTTGCGTACGCGGCACCGTAATCTCGGAACTTCGCCCTCGGATTCGCCACAACGGTCGATACTTCGTCACGGAGGATCGAAGCAGAGTTTCACCGCCTAAATCTCTATTTAGAAGAGGATTTTAATGGAAGGGAGAAGAAGAACATAAGATGCCTTTTGCAAACTTATGGCATGGAAAGTGTAGTATGAATGCCTTACCCTTGGGTCCTATTTATAGGCTTTAGGGGTAGTTATTGTAGGAAATAACTAAATATAAGCTTATTAGCCTATATTAGCACATTCATTTATCCTCTTCTTCATTCACTTATCAAGTGCCTTTATGCACTTATAAAGTGACTTTTTCCGCTTATCGAGTGGCTTTTTCCACTTATCGAGTGGTCTTTTTCACACGAAAAAAGGTTCCCTTCGTGCACGCTTTCGTGCACGTGACATCTGAGGTCAGTATACCCTCATACATCCCCTCATGGGTGTATTCATGTCGTCCATATCCAACAGCATGAAGATCGACATCATCGTCCAATCGCACCTCGAGCCCACTCTCATGCAAACTCGAGTTACGACCTAGATTGTGATAGCTCGTATTCGTCCAAAATCTTGCAAACGAATATGTGTATATATTTATAATAAAAATCCTAGCTTTGGTCCAATCTCTTGCAAACCAAGTCTAGAGAATCTCGATTATAAACCTCAATCGAATATCTAGGCCTTCCCATCGATCGGAATCCAATCTTTTGCAAACTCCAAATCGATGGAAATTCCTAACTATCCGTAATAAATCAATCACAATCTAACCTTCTAGGAATTCTAGTAATATAGAAATTCTTTCATCACAATTCAGAAATTAGATCCATAGGGTTCATCCTTATGCCCTAGAACAACAATCAACCAAGCATAACAACAATGATATAGAAATCAATATGAGACATTGCTTGCATATGAAAAGATAGCAAATCAAATATTCAAATAATAAGAACAAAGATACTTAGCTTTGATGAAGAACTTCAATCCAATTTCAAGCTTTTAGATCCAAGAGGGGGCCTAGGGCATGGCTTAACCTCTAAAAAGACTCTAAGAAAACAATATGGGAACTCTCTCTAGTGACGGCTACAAACCTCTTAAACAGCCCCCCAAAAAACCCAGCAAAAACCTCTAAAACCCCTCCGAAACCCGCGCCCAAAATAAATTCTGCGCGCAACTTAAGTTCTGGGGCAGCACCGACTCGGCCGAGTGGAAAGCTCACTCGGCCGAGTGAGAATTCCTGCGGAAATTCCAGAAAACAGCACTCTATCAGAAACTGTCAAAAACTGGTCACTCGGCCAAGTGAAAAAATCACTCGGCCGAGTGAAAGTGTCACTCGGCCGAGTGACACTGATATGCGAATTCCAGCTCTGTAGCATCAACTTGCAGAAATTCTACAGATTTCATCCGACCTCTGATTGGCACGTTCTTGGTGGCGTTGGAACCTTCATGAAGTCTACTATCCATAAAAAATATGAGATAAATACTTTGACTGATGGAATGATAGCTTATTTCAAAATAGTAGAAGGCTGTCTGAAAATCTGGGTGCTCGTGTCATCGACATCACTCGGCCGAGTGGGATTCTTCACTCGGGCGAGTGGACTTCTCTACTCGGCCGAGTAGGATCTTCTTGTAGGGAGATTGCGCGGTCCCTTAGGGCACAAAAATTCTAGTCCCGTCCTAAGTCGGACGGAACATAGACACAAAAATTATAGCAGCGGAAGAAAAACTATGTTAACTAATTAACATGCAAGTTAAAACAATTTTAACTTGGCCCTAAGGTCCAAGACCCTATGCCAAGATCTATGCCGACTTGGGATGGATCTGACCATCCCAAGAAGGATCTAGCCTACTGCGATTAAACTAAACTAATGCTAAAAATACTTTAACCACATACCCGGAATCTCAGCCCTGGAGCAGGCGAGATGTTCCGCGCCGTCTTCCGAGCTGCTCCCGTCCCACGCCGAGCCGCTCCTTGAACCGCTCCCCGAACCGCTCCTCGAACCGCTTCGCATCCCGAGGCGATCAATCCCCGTGCCGCCGAGCCAACCAACCGCCGAAGAAAGTTTCACGCGAGTGAAACCTCCGCCAAGATTTCGGATCCAGAATCCGAACTCCTTTGAGGCTTTGCTAGAGCCCGCAGGAGTAAGGCAGAAATTTTAGGGAGATAGAGAAATATGTAATTTAAGCTAAGATCCGAGCGTGCTCCAACATTTACGAGAGCCGCTCAGATCTAGAGCTTGGGACGAGTTTTGAGAAAGGGGGGAGACCCCTATTTATATAGGCGGCGGACTCTCCCCTTTTCTCAAAATCCGATGTGGGACTAATTATTGGGTTAATTAAAATCAAGTTAGTTTGCACTTCACAAAGTGCAAACTTCCGTGAATTTTAACTCACTCACCGTTGAGCTTCAGGATTGATACAACCTATCAATACGACAAGCGTTCAACGGTGAACGCATAGGAAAAAACCGTTCGTCAATCGGAGGTCGTTTGACCCTCCAATTGAGTGTCCAAAGATCAGCCCTAGGCTAGTTTTTCACAAAAACTGAGCCGTCAAAAATGATTCTGCCTAGGGTTCACAACCCTAGGCGTGTGGGGCCCACCAGGGGCCCCACAGCCTCATTCTGCGCGCGCAGCATGGCCTGGGCAGAGCCCAGGCCGCGCCTGGGCTCGCCCAGGCGCCTGGGCGCGCCCAGGCCCGCGCCTGGGCAGAGCCCAGGCCGAGCCTGGGCTAAGTCCAGGCTTGTGCCTGGCTAGCCCAGGCAGTGCCTGGGCTAGCCCAGGCAGCCTGTTCTGCCTGGGCCTGACTTGGTCTGATGCTTTGGGCTGTTTTGGCTCTAACTTGAGCATTTGGCGTCCGATTTGGACGCCGTTCGAACCTGGGTCTAGACCGGGACATTCCCGTCTTACCCGTGAACTTTTCCTTGCGTTTATTTCATTAAATATTGTATTAAACAATTTAATACATATTTAATCACTTTTGCATCAAATGCAAAATAGTCCCTATCTAAGCTTAAATTATCACATTGCATCAAATGCAATTATCTCTTCTTTTGCATCAAATGCAAATATTCTCCCTAACTAATTTCTACCTATTACTAGACGAAGCGTTGCACTCTGTGTGAGACCCTACAGCCTGACCCTTACAACAGGTTGGGCTCGAAGCCCTATACGGCAGTGACCACGAGCAGTGGTTGCCGTCCCTGCTTCAGGAATCATCATTATGTGGTTAACTCATTGACATGAGTATTGTCGGGACCACCTGACTGTTTCCGTGATGAATTCCGCAGTTATAGTCTCTTCGTCTTAAATGTGTCGTTCGGATCAAGTCTGGGGTACGGTCAAACTGTCAACCCCAATAACTTGACTCCGGTTAGTTTCGATCAATCTTTAGCCAACTAATGTTGGACTTCTTCCAACATACTCTGCGCAGAGTTTTTACTAAAGACCGAACTAACTCTACGACACTAACTCCCATTGACCGGGAGAGACGAATCCTCTCTTGGTCATTACTCGCCTCGTACGTTTCAAGTGACACCCAATCAAAAGACCTTTCGATAGGCCTTGCCTCGAAGCTAGGTCAATTGATCTAAGTGGCACCGTTCACGCACAGGTCCGTCAAAATGACCTCAAGTCAAAAGACCAACTATCCTATCATCACTCAGAGTTATCACTGACAGATTGGTCAATATAACCATATGATAACTCTAGTGGATCGTTCAGTGAACTCATTCTAATGAGCACATGTGTCTCGTCTTCGACTTCGCCAAGTCAAGCGATCATGAGATCATCGCCACCGCTAAACGGTGAAGACTAAGACACAATGGTCTATCCGATGTTTCGATATCCTTGTCTCGAAACATCTACGACCATGAACCATCTCAGACTTATGCTACAGACGGTCAAATGTTTCTCCATGATCGAGATACTCATCTCGATACCTGTTTGACCTTGCATAAAGTCTCAGGACTTTACCTAAGTTGATATCTAATGTTAACTACATTACAATATAGCTTAGATAAATTATTACCAAACAGCTTACTGTTATTTCGAACAAGATGTTTGTGCTATTCACACAGGAATAAATGGCCTCGAGGGCACCATATTCCTACATCTCCCACTTGCACTCAGGCCCATTTATCTCGGTATCTTATATCGTTTTTACACATAAGTTTTCCCGACTTCATGTGGTAGAGCCTTCGTGAGTGGATCTGCTAAAACCGTCTACACTATAGACTTAAGGGGTTTCTATGTTTGTGTTAGACCAACCATTTGAATCTCATTCAAATACTTCATTTGGTCTGTCGGAATCCATAATACTGTATTTCCCTGGATCTTATCCAGTTCATCGTTTCTTACGATAATAATTTCAAATTAGTTATTGGTCATTTCAAATGGTTCATATCCATTTCTGATAAAGTATCAAACTCTTTGATTACTTAATCAAAATATATGTTCCATCTCTTTGATGTCTCGCATGTAATTTACACGCTCCCACTGACCTTGAAAACTATCTGGCTAATTCATATAAGTTGGTTCGTCTAAATCATATTTAGAAAAACGAACTTATAAGTGAATGCTCCAATTTTCGTGGTCAATTTAAGCGTTTTACATCGGCTTTGGTCCGAGTAGATCTGTACACATCTGTTGGCGAAACCGGTTTCATCATAATCCGTTTTAAAGAAATTAGGATGAAAACCGTTCCCGTTTAACATTATTGTACTTCACTATTTTCTTTTCTGCACCAATCTTTCAACTTAAAGATTTACTTGCAGAAAGTGAGGAAACATTTTCCTTGGGTACGTAAACTAAATTCTCAATTTATTTGCGCACACGGACCTGCATCAAGTTTTAAATCGGAGTTACTACTCCGGATTTCATCCTAGAGGTTGACTAAGTCATCATCAGGTATGATGTCTTAACTCGACTTTTCGTCTTTCGAAATTCGAGTAAATATACAACTTCCTGATGATTGATTTAACGAATATCTTATTGATAATGTTCTCATAGAACTTTATCAAAACCTAGGCATTACTATTTGGGACTTAACCCAGAGGGAGGACTTAACTCAGAGTCACTTACAATGGATCACACTAAATCTAATTAGGTGTGATTCATACCTTTTAACACACCGATGTGTTAACAGACTTGATCTGAGAGAAAATCACATTTTCTTTTAATTACACAAGATTTTATTTAGCTAAGTATTTGACCATTCGATCTAATCGAATCAGTTTAAATACTTTGGTCACTTCGTTCTTTATTTTATCAGACTTGCGTTTCATCAAGAACACGTGTCTTAGTAAAATATACGAATAACTTATTTTGTTAAAAATAGACTCGGGTACATCAGTATGTAAGAGACTGAGTTCGACAACTCATTCTCCCACTGTCTTACAGATGGGTTTTGGCCATTGTATCTAAGAGGCTAAGACTCACAAGTGTCCGTAGACTTCATAATACGAGAGGTCAGACCCCTCTTTATGTGACTTGTGAAGCTTAATCTCTAGATACGGCCTAGTCTAATTTTACCATATAAGTTTGCTACTATCTTGTGTATTTATATATTAACATTTAATATATATTTAGTTATTTACAAATTACTTAACACATAACATTACTTCAGAAGCAATGTGACGACATTCGTCAAAATGTGTTAAACGTCTTTTGTATAACAATTTATTCTGAAATCGTGACATCAAAATATGTCACGTTTTCATTCCCTCCTACTTATGCCTTTACTAATGATAAATTAAACTAACTTTCTCTATTGACTTTCCGAAGTGCCTTCTTCCTTTTCTAAATCACATTTAGATATCAACATAAATAAATAGATATGCAAGCAACTTATGTATCCAAACGCTTGAGCTTTGCAATCTTGAGTGTAGCTCAAGAAGTTGCTTGTCTCAAGATCCGGTTGGGATACATAGTCTTGCACCGCTCATGCACTCGTATTCGACTCAAACGGTTTAATCGAATTCTCGAACTTTGCGGATCAAAATTGTTTGTTCATACAACCTTGAGGGTAGCTCGACAGGTTGTAGGGAGAAACATACTTTGAATGTCCTATATGTTCAAGCTGCCTCATATAGAGACGAGTGACATGTAGCTTTAATTTATTTGTTGGACCCAAAACTTAATGAAATCATATTTCTTAAGTCTGTTCTTTAGAAGGTCATTTAATGTCAATGAGAATATAGTTTGATTACATCAATTAGAATTTAACTTGATATTCAATTAATCAACTTTATGACCAATTAACTAATTTCAATATTATCAATTGATTCTTTCGGTAAACATATTCTTGCCCGAGATTTAGCATATGTTCAATATTAAATATAGGTAGATTGGCTTTTATCTATCTATATCCTCCCACTATTTTTACGAACGTTTTAAAGCTTAATAACGAACGATTTAATCGAATTAAAAATAATGGGTAAGAGTTCCAATCACCTTGAGTCTAAACAACCTTGAGTGTAGCTCAACAAGTTGATTGACTCTGCGATCGGAAGATGACTCTTCATCGATCATATCGGATATGACTCTCTTAATCGGTTTTTGCCCCTAGCCATTTGTGATCATGAGTGTGCTCATCCAAATCACAATGTCTAGTCTAGTCGGACCCTTGTTTTCATGTCTAGCCTGACTTGCCCTCAGCTCGGTGTATGCACGACACGTTGGTTTGGGTCAGGTCTTAGACTACATCTAGGCAGACTACATCGTTGACTTAACTTACGCCGGCGCTCGGGGTACGAGACGACGGTTAGGGTTAGTCAAGATTTCATCTTATGTATTTAAGGAGTTGGTTTCTACAAGATTGCCAGGTTACAGCTTGAGTGTATCTCAACAACTATAACGCGGGTCCTATAGTTACTAACCCCTAAAACAAGGAGGGCTACGGCTAATCTTGAAAAAGATCATTAACGTATTTGACTTAGATATAGTCCAGGGTGTCATACAATCATGATTCGCGACATTGCGGTCCAGCGGAACTCAGCCAGGGAATTGACTAAGCCAGGATCACTACCCCTTGGACTAGCAAGGGTTGACCCAGAACTCTTAGCCAAGCACATTGACTGGATCATGGTCCATTGAATGAAGCTTGTCATTTTTGTATGTATGCCATAGACTAAACAGCTTTTAATAACAACTAATTAATCCTATCAACTAGTTGAATCCTTAAATTCAAAATTTTTAGGATTTGTTTAATAACTTTTATTAAGTCCTTATCAACTATAAGGTTCACGTGCTACCCTAATCGTTATTAGGATTTTAATAAATTATTAACAACGCTAGAAGCGAAGTCCTTTAATGAAAATTAATTATAACAATTAGAATTTGAAAATTCATTTAAAGGACTACCCTAATCAGGAATTAGGTCTTTAATATTGTTGTTAATGATTTATCAAAGCATAGCATGTCATTAAAATTCAAGTAATAAATTTTAATCATTTTTAATGGCTAACCTAAGAGGTTGTCTTGTGTTATCAAAGAAGGGACAAGATTAACAAGCCATTAAAACTACACTAATTTATCGCATAAAGATAGTGCACAACTATTTAACAATTAAATAAACTAAGTTTATCGCATAAACTATTTTTGCATGCAAACATAAATTTAACAATTAAATTTAAAATATGATTTTGAAATTATTTTATTTTTATCTCATAAAAAAAAACTTAATTTTAAAATCACTAACTTTGCATGCTATTTAAAAAAAATTTATCGCATAAAAATTTTAATCTTTAAAATCAGTTTTAAAATTATCTCATAAAATTAAAACACCATTTTAAAGACTTTCATGCTTAAAAATTTATCAAATAAAAAATTTTAGGCATCCAAAATTAATTTAAACTTTTAATGATTTAAAATTAGTTTTAAAATTATCACATAAATTTTAAAACGTCATTTAAAAAAAAATTTCCATGTTCAAAAATTTCATAAAAAAAAAATTTTAGAACATCTAAAACATTTTTAAAATTTATCTCATAATTTTAAAAACATTTTACAAGTATTTAAAAGCATTCTTAAGTTTAAAATTAATCGCAGTACCTAGATCGCTACGCAAACCTAGGCTCTGATACCACTGTAGGGAATCACTCTGATATCATTGCGACGCTGTTAAGGCCCATCATCCATGGCACCCTAGACCCGTCACAAGATACCTCAGAAACTTGTTTTACGGCATGCCTCTCGACAATGCCCAACCCATTATAAGATCACCATCTTATCGGGACTTGGTACGGTAAGAGCGATTACTTCGGGTCGGCTCATAACCCGAGAACCCGTACTCAAGCTCAACAAGCTCTGATACCACTGTAGGGAGATTGCGCGGTCCCTTAGGGCACAAAAATTCTAGTCCCGTCCTAAGTCGGACGGAACATAGACACAAAAATTATAGCAGCGGAAGAAAAACTATGTTAACTAATTAACATGCAAGTTAAAACAATTTTAACTTGGCCCTAAGGTCCAAGACCCTATGCCAAGATCTATGCCGACTTGGGATGGATCTGACCATCCCAAGAAGGATCTAGCCTACTGCGATTAAACTAAACTAATGCTAAAAATACTTTAACCACATACCCGGAATCTCAGCCCTGGAGCAGGCGAGATGTTCCGCGCCGTCTTCCGAGCTGCTCCCGTCCCACGCCGAGCCGCTCCTTGAACCGCTCCCCGAACCGCTCCTCGAACCGCTCCGCATCCCGAGGCGATCAATCCCCGTGCCGCCGAGCCAACCAACCGCCGAAGAAAGTTTCACGCGAGTGAAACCTCCGCCAAGATTTCGGATCCAGAATCCGAACTCCTTTGAGGCTTTGCTAGAGCCCGCAGGAGTAAGGCAGAAATTTTAGGGAGATAGAGAAATATGTAATTTAAGCTAAGATCCGAGCGTGCTCCAACATTTACGAGAGCCGCTCAGATCTAGAGCTTGGGACGAGTTTTGAGAAAGGGGGGAGACCCCTATTTATATAGGCGGCGGACTCTCCCCTTTTCTCAAAATCCGATGTGGGACTAATTATTGGGTTAATTAAAATCAAGTTAGTTTGCACTTCACAAAGTGCAAACTTCCGTGAATTTTAACTCACTCACCGTTGAGCTTCAGGATTGATACAACCTATCAATACGACAAGCGTTCAACGGTGAACGCATAGGAAAAAACCGTTCGTCAATCGGAGGTCGTTTGACCCTCCAATTGAGTGTCCAAAGATCAGCCCTAGGCTAGTTTTTCACAAAAACTGAGCCGTCAAAAATGATTCTGCCTAGGGTTCACAACCCTAGGCGTGTGGGGCCCACCAGGGGCCCCACAGCCTCATTCTGCGCGCGCAGCATGGCCTGGGCAGAGCCCAGGCCGCGCCTGGGCTCGCCCAGGCGCCTGGGCGCGCCCAGGCCCGCGCCTGGGCTCGCCCAGGCGGCCTGGGCGCGCCCAGGCCCGCGCCTGGGCAGAGCCCAGGCCGAGCCTGGGCTAAGTCCAGGCTTGTGCCTGGCTAGCCCAGGCAGTGCCTGGGCTAGCCCAGGCAGCCTGTTCTGCCTGGGCCTGACTTGGTCTGATGCTTTGGGCTGTTTTGGCTCTAACTTGAGCATTTGGCGTCCGATTTGGACGCCGTTCGAACCTGGGTCTAGACCGGGACATTCCCGTCTTACCCGTGAACTTTTCCTTGCGTTTATTTCATTAAATATTGTATTAAACAATTTAATACATATTTAATCACTTTTGCATCAAATGCAAAATAGTCCCTATCTAAGCTTAAATTATCACATTGCATCAAATGCAATTATCTCTTCTTTTGCATCAAATGCAAATATTCTCCCTAACTAATTTCTACCTATTACTAGACGAAGCGTTGCACTCTGTGTGAGACCCTACAGCCTGACCCTTACAACAGGTTGGGCTCGAAGCCCTATACGGCAGTGACCACGAGCAGTGGTTGCCGTCCCTGCTTCAGGAATCATCATTATGTGGTTAACTCATTGACATGAGTATTGTCGGGACCACCTGACTGTTTCCGTGATGAATTCCGCAGTTATAGTCTCTTCGTCTTAAATGTGTCGTTCGGATCAAGTCTGGGGTACGGTCAAACTGTCAACCCCAATAACTTGACTCCGGTTAGTTTCGATCAATCTTTAGTCAACTAATGTTGGACTTCTTCCAACATACTCTGCGCAGAGTTTTTACTAAAGACCGAACTAACTCTACGACACTAACTCCCATTGACCGGGAGAGACGAATCCTCTCTTGGTCATTACTCGCCTCGTACGTTTCAAGTGACACCCAATCAAAAGACCTTTCGACAGGCCTTGCCTCGAAGCTAGGTCAATTGATCTAAGTGGCACCGTTCACGCACAGGTCCGTCAAAATGACCTCAAGTCAAAAGACCAACTATCCTATCATCACTCAGAGTTATCACTGACAGATTGGTCAATATAACCATATGATAACTCTAGTGGATCGTTCAGTGAACTCATTCTAATGAGCACCTGTGTCTCGTCTTCGACTTCGCCAAGTCAAGCGATCATGAGATCATCGCCACCGCTAAACGGTGAAGACTAAGACACAATGGTCTATCCGATGTTTCGATATCCTTGTCTCGAAACATCTACGACCATGAACCATCTCAGACTTATGCTACAGACGGTCAAATGTTTCTCCATGATCGAGATACTCATCTCGATACCTGTTTGACCTTGCATAAAGTCTCAGGACTTTACCTAAGTTGATATCTAATGTTAACTACATTACAATATAGCTTAGATAAATTATTACCAAACAGCTTACTGTTATTTCGAACAAGATGTTTGTGCTATTCACACAGGAATAAATGGCCTCGAGGGCACCATATTCCTACACTTCTAATGTTCTCCCCAGAATTACAGAGAGTCGACTTTGATTTCTTTCAGAAGTCCTGACTCACTCGGGCGAGTGGCGATCTCTACTCGGCCGAGTGGATGTAACCACTCGGCCGAGTGCATTGTGGCACAAGATTTCTTCGTATCAGTTATACTCGGCCAACTACGCTTCTTCACTCGGCTGAGTGGGCTGTGTTACTCGGCCGAGTGGCCAACTTCTGGAGTCAACTCTTCTTCTCCTTGCCTCTTCATCGATTCTATCGATTTCCTTCTTCTTCCACTCATCATCCAACACCGTTAGCTTCTTGATAGGGCCATAGGCGATGCTCTGTTACATGTGCAAGTCCTTTAAGCTCATTTTTGCTCCCGATTGATCCATATTCCATGAAATCTGACAAAAACAAGAAATAGTGAAAAGTAACGCGATATCGTCGAATACTCGTGAAAATCGCAATATGAGCAATCGAAATGGCGTGAAAACATGGAGAAAAAAGGTGTAAAATATGGAGCGATCAAAATCCCCCAAGCTTACCTCTTACTCTTTCTCGAGGAAGATAAGTAGAGAGACGAACTCGAAAGATGAAAACAAAGAAAATGAAATGAAAAAGAAAGAACATGAGGTGGAAGGGGTCGCTAGATTATTCTCTCAGATCTCAAGCCATAAGCTACACATCATAATAACTTGGAAAATACGAATCACATGCTATAAGGATTTCAAATCTTACTTAGACATGATACTTGCTAGCTTTTAAGAATAACAAAAGGGACTCTCTAAATTCATACAATCAATTCATATCCACATCACGCATTTCATAGAATTTAATATACAAATGTTGGCGATGCACTTTTCAATCAAGAGTTATAACAGAAGCATATAAGAATCACACCAAGCATGCAATGGAGAATGGAATAAATCATGACATTCACATATTTATATCAATTCATAAGAAATCTCCATAACTAAGGTATTTTGCTAAGTTTCAGCATTATCAAACTTCCCCATTCGTGCACCTCCCCACTCTAATGTCGTACTCACTCATATTGTCAAATGAATTCACCCCCCAAGTTTAGCTTGAGGAATCACATCTAAAGGAATATGATAGTGGAAATGGGATTTTTGCCTTGGTTTTCCCAAGTATTTTGTGGCTCCAATAATGAGATGGAGAAATATTTATTTTTTTCTTTTTTTGAACTCTCTCTCTTTCTTTTCATATTTTTCTTTTCGGAATTTTGTAGGAGCTATTTGATTTGTACTTTTTGTTTTTGGCTCCTTTTTGGCTTTTTGGACTTTTTTGTAGCTAACTTCTTCTTTTGTAGGGATTTTTGAGAAATAGATGCGATATAAGTAGCTTTAGGAGGTGAACTCAAGTGACATGTAGAGAATAAAAAGATATATGTAGAGAAGGAAATGATGTAACACTCGGTTCACTCTAAGATGTGCACAAATGGTTCAATAAAATAATACATTAACTAAACTTATATATAAGAATGGATATTCTCAATCATTTCAATAAATAGTGAAGTCAAGCAGTAAAGTTTACAATCATATCAGGCATACAACAGAAGGTAAATAAGACAATAAAACTGATGCTTCAGATATACTAATGATGCGTGAATCTTGGTGCATTTCCAACAAAAGCATACTAAACACTAATACATACATTCAGCTTCAATTAATATCATGCATTCATATAGAAGAATCATCAAGAGAAATAGATTTGCAAGCACATGTGAATAGAAAGACTATGGAATACTCTAAGTAGCATGGCATGGAATAATAAGCATCGTGATGGTTGCTAAAGCAATAAGAGATATCATCATACGAAATTCATCTAGCGGAAGAAGAAAAAAAGGAAAATAAAAAATAAAAAATAAAAGAGAGGAAAGAAAAGAAAAACAAGCACACAACATGATGCATGAACACACATAAAAGGAAAATAAGATGGAAAATTCAAAAAGATGATGCAAAAATTTGAAATTTTTTTAAAACCCTAAAAATAGAGTAAAAATGCAACTAATGCATCTAAATGATATGGAAATAAACTCCCCCAAGCTTAAACTTTACATTGTCCTCAATGTAATCATAGTGGAAGAATATGAGGGACAACGATAATAATAAGGGGGGTGAATGAAAAATGATGAAATGAATGACATGAAATCCTAATTCAACTACATGCAAATACAATGATGCATGAGAGTGCTTTCCCCCAAACTTATGCCAAACAATCCTATTCAAATGACTCGATCAAAAATGTCATGGCTTTGCTAAGAGAGATTGAGTCAGACGAATAAGAATGTGAGTATTCACTTGAAAGAAATGCTCGATGGGTGGTGAGTAAAAAGGATGTGACACATCAAAATATAAAGAGGGCAATTAATATATATAATGGGTTTGGGGTGTAAAAATTTTGTTGCCATCATTTGAGGTGATATTTATTCAAGCAAATCTATACGGTCCTCTCGCTGTCGAGATGATTCATGTTTATTTAAAGCATAAAATTTTTCACTACTGGATTGATATCACCTATAGGAAAAGGCGGATCCAGTATCTTTGCCGGTGCAGGCAACTGCTCCAACTGTTCCTTCCGTGGCTCTGCCAGATGCATGTGTCCACGGACTCCAACGAACTCCAGCAATGCATCCCCCAGCATTCCCACAAGGACTCCACCTGTACCCTGCAGAGAATAGGATGCATCAGTTCGCTGCAAAAAATTCACACTCATAATAAAAGTATTCCAAAGAGGATCGTCAATAGAAATATATGAAATAAATAGTGGTGGACGATACTTTCCTGGAAATAATTCAATATCCTCTTTTGCTTTTGATAGATATCTTCGTGGTGTGCTCTCTCAGCTGCTCATGTAAATCTGGATCATATGTGTGGACCTCCTCGATAGGCTCGTTAAACTGTGACACGTCCAAGCATACATCCGGTCCATAATCGTATGTGTGCTGCAAAAGGTATGACGTGTCAAAAATATCTGAATCAAAATAAATATCGAATGGAATGCATGATTCAGAAATGGAGTGGGTAAAAATATCTCCCTGAGTGGGAGCAGTAAGCTCTGTGGGATAGTCCTCGACGTCAATGTAAGGATGAGGTGGCTGCGGGAGCTCCAATGGAGGAGGGCAGTGCTCGGGATCCTTATGAATGGATGTGTCCTCATCCCGATGTACGACCTCCTCGGTGATAAGCTCTGGCTCTGTATGTAAGGCCTCCTCAAAATCATGCTCTGGATCCGCATGTGAGGCCTCCTCGTCCATATGCTCTGGCTCGACAGTGTGCTCCTTTGCCTTATCGTCAACTATCAAGTAGGCTCTCTCTGGAATGGTGATGTTGGCTGCTCATGTGAGTCAACTTGTGGGGATGTATCCTGTGGAGGGGAATGCCTGCAAGCAATCCGAAAATATAGTCTATCCCCATCAAGACTGACATGGATGTCTTCCTCAATTGTTCCTATAGCTAAAACACGGTTCATAACAAAATCTGCAAATCGTAGCTCAAATGCATCACCTGCTGTAATGCTCTCTGAACCGGTGAATCTCACTGACTCTCAGAGGCCCTCCAATAATCTTTGAAATGCGTCCTCCTCTGGCTGCGCATATGACTCAATTTCTGCTTCCTCCACGGCCTCTTCGTCCATCCATTCTATATATGTAATAGCTGTATCATAGGATGTGGGATCGACGACGGCACATTCTGGCTCTGGTAATATGACCGGTGATGCTTCTTGCCCATAACATGAAGAAGCAAAACTGATATCTTTGGAAATCTCTGCAACCTTAAGCATGAGCGCATTCATTTCAAGTTCCATCTTCACCCATTCCAATTGAAGGTCGCCCTTATCAAGCCTGGCTTGTATTTCAACTTGGTGTGCATGCATCTCATCAAAAAATCCGTTGTTTCTCATCAAGCTCGGGCCAGTGCATTTCCTCAAAAAAGTATTCTCCCATCTGAGCACTCTGATCAAAATAGTATTCTCTCGGCTGAGCACTCTAATCAAAATAGTATTCTCCCGTCTGAGCACTCTGATCAAAATAGTATTCTCCCGTCTGAGCACTCTGATCAAAATAGTATTCTCCTGTCTGAGCACTCTGATCATAATAGTATTCTCCTATTTGAGCACTCTGATCAAAATCTGTGGTCCACGTAGTATAATCCATAGCACCTGATCAACAAAGATAAATGCCTGGAGAAAAATATCAGTGGCACAAAAGAATATAGAAATGATAATAATGGTGGTGGGGGTGAAAATTCCCTTTTGTAAAATTTTTTTTCGTAGTCTAATCAACCTAATTGTGACAAATTGGCACCCAACGGGAAACACCTACCCGGCAAAGGCGCCAAAAACTTGATCGATCCAAAATGTAACCTTAGACAGACCTAGCTACGGTGCAAATTACATGGAGATAAATCCCCGGCAATGGCGTCAACAACTTGATCGGCCCCGGATATACACCCGGAGAACGATTGTAGTTTTACCGCAAGTGCACGGTAAAGTGGCGAGCGGGTATCGAACACGAGGAGGTGGTGTTGGCTCCAATCTATCCTTGGTTGGGTCGACTACGAATGTTTTATTGGTGGAGATGGTTATGGTATGATATAATGGAAATGGTGGTGGATGTTGGTGTCGGTGATAAAGATGTTGGTCAAATAGAGATTCGAATTCAATACAATAAAAGAGTCTAGAGCAGGGAATCCCCACTACGGATCGTCATTCATCCTTGTAAATAGTGAATCTCAATATTGCAAGACTTGTGTCGAGGTGAACTAGTCGTAACTGAATAGAGAACCAAGCTCACGCTCTCGCACTATTGCCGGTCTATAGAAACCTAGATTAGGGCCCACTCTCGTGCAAACCCTAACCTAAGCCACTAGCATGAAGATCGACATCATCGTCCAATCGCACCTCGAGCCCACTCTCGTGCAAACTCGAGTTACGACCTAGATTGTGATAGCTCGTATTCGTCCAATCTCTTGGAAATGAATATGTGTATAGATTTATAATAAAAATCCTAGCTTTGGTCCAATCTCTTGCAAACCAAGTCTAGAGAATCTCGATTACAAACCTAAATAGAATATCTAGGCCTTCCCATCGATTGGAATCCAATCTCTTGCAAACTCAAAATCGATGGAAACACTACTACAAAAAGGACCTTTAATAGCACACCTTTAATAGCGCTTGCCAATTATAAGCGCTGTTAATTAGAGGCACATATAATAGACAGCGCTTCTTTTTGCAAGCGCTGTTAAAGGTCGGAGAATAGACATCGCTTCTTTCTACAAGCGCTGTTAAAGGTCGGGTAATAGACAGCGCTTCTTTCTGCAAGCGCTGTGTATTAGAGGCGCAGATAATACACAGCGCTTGTAGAAAGAAGCGCTGTTAAAGGCCCCCCTTTAACAGCGCTTGTTTGTGCAAGCGCTGTTAAAGGCCCCCCTTTAACAGCGCTTGCACAAACAAGCGCTGTTAAAGGGGGCCTTTAACAGCGCTTTCATTAACAAGCGCTGTTAAAGGCCACCCTTTAACAGCGCTTGTATCTGCAAGTGCTGTTAAAGGCCTCCCTTTAACAGCACTTGTTTAAAACAAGCGTTGTGAAAGGTATTATACATTTACGCTCAGCGGTTCGCAATTTCGTCCGAAGCCCTTTTGTAATCGCGCGCTGTTTGCTTAATTTCTAACAGAAAATTTACTCGCCCAACCCAAGCCCGAGAAGCCCTAGAGCAACCCCGCCTCTGCTCGTTGATCGCGCGAGAAACTTCCCGCCGCCGCTGCGTCGTTGATCATTGATCGCTGATCGCGAGAAACTTATCGCGGTTCGTTGATCGCTGCTTCGTTGAAACTTATCGATGCTTCGTTGAAAATTCCCGCCGCCGCTGCTTCGTGCAAGAAGCCCTAGAGAAACTTCCCGCCAAAGTCAAGACCTCACGATCTCTCTCGTCATCTTCATCTCCGATCAGCGGTGGCCGCCGTATCAACTCTCCGGTGGTTACTTCACCTGCCAGGTATGATTCTCCTCTCTTCTTTATCACCCTACTCTTAGGGTTTATGAATTGATTTTCGTTTTTCGTATTATCGGTGTAATCTGATATAAAGAATTCGTCTTTGTTGGATTTTGTTAGAGGTTGAGCAAAATGTTGGTTCGTACCTTAACCTCCATAATTCTAATTAACAATTTGGGTGATGAAATTAGGGGTAATGATTTTTCATGTGAATGTTTCTAATTGGAACTGTAAAGATGAGAATTTGAAGGGGGGAAAACGAAGACCATAATAGAAATACTGGACGAAGCAAGAGAGCAACAAATAAGACCCATACTGATGAATATTTGGTGAAGCTAATTGCAACCAAGGGGCTATAACAAAAATTGTGTTTTGTGATCTGAATCCCACCAAGAAAGGCAACACCTCAAGATTTTTGCACTCCAACTGTTTGTGCAAATGCTTAAAAGAACAATTAGACATTAACACATTTGCTGTGCAGTCAAACAATGTGGTAATATATTCTCACTCATCTTAATGTTTTTATTTTTGTTCCCTGATTTTCGACTCAAAATCCAGTTGTGCTTGGAGGTCCATAAATGCAACAATTGGAACACTACTGCATGTGGTCTGCTTATCTTTCCTGTTGTAGTTTCAAAAATATTCTCTGAGAATGCTTTCAGAGAAGTTTATATTATCAAAAAAGCTAGAGTGACAAAGAGGTTGAAGGATGCTGTAATAGCCAAGTCATTGCTTGACAAATGGAAATATATCCATGAAGATGTCAAAGGGTGCACGATCACTATGTTTAGTTTCCCCTGCTAGTGGTGACATTGTTATCTGATAACCCTTTTGAAATGCTACAACATCGCCATGCGATATTCAAGGATGGGGAAAAAACATGAAAGTTGCTGGTTAAGAAAATTACAGTTGTAGCTTTCTTATTTTTGAAAGTTTTGTGAAGATAGTTGTGGAAGCAGCTGGCAAGGAAACATAAAACTGATCTACTACCACATCTTTCAAAGTAGAATGCTTGCGTTGAAGGAATAGCGCATGTATTCTCTTTTTGCACTTTTTATCAACAATACTTTTGTCTCAGATAGGCATGCCTGTGGCTGTAGACGGACGTCTTGAAATCTTTCCAGCAATTTGTAAATGATTTTTTTAATAAATATTATATGCTCATTTTTTTCCCTGTTAACGTCCTGGAATCTTTTGCAGGTGGAGGGACGTGTTCTTGATTTTAGCGGGTGTGCCACCCCAGGTGGAAACGAAGAGAAGAACAAAGCGAGCCGTGTGGATGCATCGTCAGTAGGCTTCTCGAGTCCATCCTCCTATCTCTTGAAGAGTTGCAGATAATTTTTTGCTGTAAAATTTATTTACTCATCTTGTCGATAATTATTTTAATGAGATGTATATGCCCCCTTGGTCCGAGCTTAATGAAGATTATCATCCAAATATATTACATGTTATCCCGCACTAGAATATCATGCAAATGTAATTTAATTAAGTTTTGACCATTTTATATGGTTTACCATCTCCGTCTTCATACTTGTTGCTGGGGACCGGTTTGCTAAATCTTGCTGATTTGTTGGCTGATTTTTTTGTTTTTTTGACCATCAATGTATGTTGATGTTTCTTTTCTCACTTTATTATACTTAGAATGTTCAGAAGTTTTTGTTATGTAATATGTTTGTCAACATAATAATACTCTTTTAGGTGTATTATACTTAGATTTTGATTTCAGGGGTAAGATCTATACACTGTGATGATGTTAAATCATCCTTTTTTGTTGGGTCTGCTCTAAATAATCTAGGATGCTTCTCCTTCGTATATCAGATTGGGAAACCAGTAATTCATGTTCTTTGTGTAGCTTTCCTCTCTTAAAAGTGCAAGTGATATCAAGTCTTGAGCTTCAGGTATGTTGATGTTTCTTTTGTCACTTTATTATACTTAGAATGTTCAGAAGTTTTTGTTATGTAATATGTTTGTCAATATAATAATACTCTTTTAAGTCTTAATTGTTGCTAACCTGGCTTCTCAGCTGTTATATATCTCTTAGGATAATTTCTTCCATCTTAAACTTGTTCCTTTTTGTGCTTCTCACACAGTATGGTCTGCACTACTAGGATATTAAACCATCATTTTTTAAAAGTCTGCACGAAATAATCTGTGTCTTGCTTTTCATTTTTATTTCAGATCGGCAGCTAGTAATTCCTGTTCGATGTCTAGATTTTCCTATCTTAGATGTATGAGTGATTTGAAGTCTTGAATTTTGCTTTTTATCTTACTTAAATTGTTCAAAAGTATTGTTATGTATTATGTCAATGTAAGTATACTCTTAATTGCTAATCGTGGCTTCTTTACCTGTTATATCTCGGTGAGCATGACTTCGTCCAGGTTAAACTTGTTCCTATTTTGTTTCTCATAGGTTGTCGGATTATGTGATTCATAGTAGCAGTCCAAAGGTTCATCAAGGTAAAGAAGAAATTTCTCTTGTTAAATCTTACCTGAATTTCTTTTCTTCATGTGGTTTCCATGCATATGAATGAATACAATGAAAAGCTGAGGCTGGGTGATTATGGATATCTGGGCATGCAATATTTTAAATTTATACAATTGCATTTGATTGAATATGTTTCTGCATATTTTGACAAAATTTCATTCACATTTCCATTTGAAATATGGACATGAATCAAATAGTGTGCAAACTTAGTAATCTGACCATTCGAACATGCACATGCACATGCACAAAAACAGTTGCATACAATATAATTATTAGAATTCATAAGAAAATTAAGCAAGGAATAGATACAAAAGAGATTGATGAGTCTTATGTTACTTTTATTCCAGTGCATTAAATGTAGAATGAAGCAAAACACATATTTATGAAATCTTATAACTATGTTACTAGAGCATGAAGCTTATATCAACATTCTTGTAACACTAATACACATGGGTTGTATCATAATATCTAGTCATCTATGGGAATACATGTGTGAAATCATGATCTAAACCGTTGATTGTGATGTACACGTCCTTAAACCAATTTGGTTGACTCTACATATTTCCACATGCGTGCATTTATATTTCATTCTTCTGTCTATCATTATCTGTCTTGATGTACATATCGAGTGTTCTCTAAATTTCAACCATGATATACTCTTGCATTCTACAAGTTTTAGTAACATTTAACTAAAATATCTAATGTTGTGATTGTAATTTGTAATGGTATATCATGAAGTTCATAATTGTATTGAACATGTCATAAGATCTTAGTTTGAAGTGATTATGTTTTAATAGGGACCATGCTGGTGGAAATGAAAAGATGGAGGAGTTGGTACCTGGAATCAATATCTATGGTGGTTCCATAGACAACGTTAAAGGATGCACACATAAGTTGGAGAATGGGGATCGGCTGACTTTAGGGGTAGATACCTAGATATTGTCTCTCCACACACCTTGGTATGCGAAACCTTTTTCTTTTTATCCTGCTCTTTTGGAACAAATATGGTAGCTTATTTGTTTCTCGTGTCTGTGACATATTGCCTATATGTGATACCTGATATGACGTTAAGGGATGCTAGGAAAGAAAATATAGAAGTGTGTAAATACTAAATAGACTGTTGAGATTCTTGTTTGAGTCACCGTATATGATCTTTAATGATATCAGATGTTCCTAATCAATGGGATTATCCATCTTGTCCATTGCAGAAGGGATCATATGATGCGGAACAGAGAATTTTCATCCTTCAAAGTGAACTAGTTGGGAATGCATCAAAGGTAATTTCACAAACGCACCCTTTTAAGATGCCTCATGCAGGAACTTTTTAAGTTCATTTATCTTCTATATTCTTCTGCTAACAGAATTTATGAATGCATTCTCTTTCATGTCTTTTACTGGCTCCTTATGTTCATCATCGGTGCATGATGTGAAGCTTGTATCTGTAATGGCGTATACATGCATTCGCTTTCATGTCTACTTAGTTTACCCGCTGTTTTGTTCCTGTAGATATACTATTTGATGAAAACATGGACTGAATTAATGCAATTAACCACTCCTAGCTATTATCTGTGTTGTAACATTATGTAGCACATGCTAAAGAAGGTAATCTAAGCCTTCTTTTGAATCTTTGAGGCCTCTTTTATGAATTACTTTCTGTTGATATTCCTTATGCTCAATCATAAATACATGCAGCTTCAACACATTGCTCTTATCCTTATTGTTTAAGAGGAAGTTGTCTGGGAATTAACGTGTGCATCCTATGTACTGGTCATTCACATCTGGCCGGGTTATGGTCGACAACAGGCAGACGTATTACATGCTTGAGTTTTCACTGAGGTAGAATTGCCAAATCGGAACAACACCTTTTTAATACACTAATAATAATTCAGCCTAAATTCCTTGGACTGACAACAAGATCTACCCTTTTTGCTCAGCTGACAATTTTTTTTGTGGGGGGGGGGGGGGGGGTGGAATCCCGTTAAACATGATGGTGGTCTTCCTGGAACTTGAACCTCTTATATCACCTTGATATTTGGACCAGTGAAGCTCCTTCGGCTACTGGTCTATCTATTTATCTATTACCTTTATTATTTTAATAGGAGATGAGGGTGTGGCTGGGTGTGGAGTTACATAACGAGGTGAGAGTTGAACACGGTGCTTTTCACCAAGAAGGAGCAAAATGACTTTTGGAAAGGTTTGATCTTGACTTTTAGAGGCTGGATGAAATTATATTCATATCCTGATTAATAATGCACATAACTTGATGGTTTCATGCAGGTCTTCTGTACAAAAACCAAGCCAAATTGTAATGCATGTCCCATGAGATCGGAGAATGTAAACACTTTGCAAGTGCATTTGCTAGGTATATCCCCTAAATTTTTATCAGTTCAAACTATTTTTGCTGTTTATATGAATAGGGCATTTTCCCCTCCTTGCTACATTGATTGCTAGGTACATTTTCCCCTCCTTGCTTAAAAATGTGGCATAATTCTAATGATATCTTTATGCAGGGCTCTCCTGATTTGAAGGCAGGCAAGGAAGTGGCTAGCTATTTACAACATGATGTAGATGAGCTGAACTCCAGAGTGAAAGGTGCGAACATGCGTGCATGCAATCTTCTTGGAAAATAGGCTCAAGAACCGAACCACTGAAGTCATGTAACTTACTGCTTGGTGGTCGAGCGGGGGCCAATATTTTCTAGTAACTAGGATGAATTCTGGAATGTGCTTGTATTAATATGGAATGATAGATGCTAAGATAGGACGGATATAGAGATTGGTACCCCAGAATGAGGTTTTTTTTCGGTGTTAAATCCAGACACCCATAAAAATTTTGTAGGGTTTGTAGATTGATATTGGGGTTTTTTTTCCGGTGTCATTTGTTCACTTGTAAGAAATTGAAGAAATGTTTGGTTAAATAAAATTTTGAGGTTTGGAATCTTTCTCTTTTCTTTTGGATTTTATGCAAAAAATTTGAATTTGGGGCCTGGCTTATGGTATGTAATCTAGGTTCTAAGCGCATATTGTCACAAATTGTGACCTCAAACGTCGCTGTACTCTGCAACTGCAACTGAACGATTGCACAAACAAGCGCTGTTAAAAGCCTCCCTTTAATAGCGCTTGCACAAACAAGCGCTGTTAAAGGGGGCCTTTAATAGCGCTTGCACAAACAAGCGCTGTTAAAGGCCCCCCTTTAACAGCGCTTGCACAAACAAGCGCTGTTAAAGGCCCACCTTTAACAGCGCTTGCAAAAACAAGCGCTGTTAAAGGCCCTCCCTTTAACAGCGCTTGCACAAACAAGCGCTGTTAAAGGCCCCCCTTTAACAGCGCTTGCAGTAACAAGCGCTGTTAAAGGCCCCCCTTTAACAGCGCTTCCACAAACAAGCGCTGTTAAATGCCCCCCTTTAACAGCGCTTGTAAAGCGCTATTAAAAGCAGCCCCCCTTTAGCAGCGGCGAGATAGACAGCGCTTGTAAAGCGCTATTAAAGACCTTTTTTAAGCGCTGTTAAAGGTCCATTTTGTAGTAGTGAAATTCCTAGCTATCTGTAATAAATCAATCACAATCTAACCTTCTAGCAATTCTAGCAATATAGAAATTCATTCATCACAATTCAGAAATTAGATCCATAGGGTTCATCCCTATGCCCTAGAACAATAATCAACCAAGCATAGCAACAACGATATAGAAATCAATATGAGACATTGCTTGCATATGAAAAGATAGAAAATCAAAGATTCAAATAATAAGAACAAAGATACTTAGCTTTGATGAAGAACTTCAATCCAATTTCAAGCTTGTAGATCCAAGAGGGGGCCTAGGACATGGCATAACCTCTAAAAAGACTCTAAGAAAACAATATGTGAACTCTCTCTAATGACGGCTACAAAGCTCTTAAATAGCCCCAAAAAACCCTAGCAAAAACCCCTAAAAACCCTCCGAAACCCGCGCCCAAAATAAATTTTGCGTGAAACTTAAGTTCTGGGGCAGCACCGACTCGGCCGAGTGGAAAGCTCACTTGGTCGAGTGAGAATTCCTGCGGAAATTCCAGAAAACAACACTCTGTCAGAAATTGTCAAAAAAATGGTCACTCGGCCGAGTGGAAAACTCACTCGGCCGAGTGAAAGTGTCACTCGACCGAGTGACACTTTCACTCGGCCGAGTGAAAGTGTCACTCGACCGAGTGACACTGATATGCGAATTCCAGTTCTGCAGCATCAACTTGCAGAAATTCTCCAGATTTCATCCGACCTCCGATTGGCACGTTCTTGGCGGCGTTGGAACCGTCATGAAGTCTACTATCCATAAAAAATAGTGGAAGGCTGTCTGAAAATCTGGGCACTCATGTCATCGGCATCACTCGGTCGAGTGGGATTCTTCACTCGAGGGAGTTGACTTCTCTACTCGGCCGAGTAGGGTCTTCTAATGTTCTTCCCAGAATTCTAGAGAGGCGGCTTTGATTTATTTCAGAAGTCCTGACTCACTCGGGCGAGTGGCGATCTCTACTCGGCCGAGTGTATGTAACCACTCGGCCGAGTGTATTGTGGCACAAGATCTCTTCGTATCAGTTGTACTCGGCCAACTACGCTTCTTCACTCGGCCGAGTGGGCTGTGTTACTCGGCCAAGTGGCCAGCTTCTTGAGTCAACTCTTCTTCTCCTCGCCACTTCATCGATTCGATCGATTTCCTTATTCTTCCACTCATCATCCAACACAGTTAGCTTCTTGATAGGGCCATAGGCGATGATCTGGTACCTGTGCAAGTCCTTTAAGCTCATTTTTGCTCCCGATTGCTCCATATTCCCTGAAATCCGACAAAAACAAGAAATAATGAAAAGTAACGCGATATCGTCGAATACTCGTGAAAATCGCAATATGAGCAATCTAAATGGCATGAAAATATGTAGAAAAAAGGTGTAAAATATGGAGCGATCAAGCCAAAAGCAAATTCGAAATTCTGTTGCTAATCAAATCTTAAGAGGATTTGTACGTATCATGCAATTATGATTCTGGCACTACCATCACCCAACATTTCCCCTCTTTGTACACCCCCTCACTCACCCTCTCTCCTAGTCACCCCTTAGTTATACCCCACTTAAAAGAATCTTTAGCAAAATCTCTTCTTCAAAACACAACAACCCAAGCCGAACTAGATTGCTCACGCAACCCATGCCCTAGCCGCCCCTTGCTCTTCCTCCAGCCACCGACGGCCGCCCCCAGTCCCCCAAGGTTGGCCACCACCCTCTCCTCCTCCTTGTCCTTCCTGTCCTCCTCTCCAAAGCCCTCAAAATCCAAGAGAATCACCCTTGGCCGAAAATCTGTGACGCAGCACCCTACTGCCGTAAAACTCACGACCGCCGGCCGTCTGCCACCACTGACGATGACCACCATGCCCACTTGACTCCTCTTGAACCCCCCTATCATCTGCAATTCCCCTTACCCTCTTCTTACATCTCTAGCTCCTCGAAAACCCGTTGAAACCAAGCCCTAGGGGCTGTTTTTGACAGATCTGTGCGCTGTTCTTCAACACCGGTGCATGGCCACGTTCGACCACTTCCGACAACCACTCCACCACCGTTGGATCCCTCTTGAACCCATTTAACTACTGCAACTTCTCTTTGACTCCTTTGATTGCTGTTTTTTCGCTGAGACGCGCAACAACAGCCGTTGCACGAATCTGTCCACTTCAGCTTCTCACGGCCGCCCACCATCATGTGCGGATGTCGTCGGCCACCCACCAGGCTGATCAACCCCCACTAACCTCCTTCAACAATCGGTAGCCCCCTTGGACCCTCAGAGTTCATTCGTGTCACTGAACTCACGTGTTTCTACCCGACGTTTCCACCGTCGTGAAGATACGAGGCGCTACCCGTAACGGAAGAGAGAGATCGCCACTTGCTCGCTGTTTATGCCATCACCACGCTATCCAGAAGTGTCTCGCTATGCTACCTGTGGCCGAGATTTTGCAGACGACCCCGATCCATCGCCGTTCAGACCCGACATCCGCTTTTTAATCAACGTCAAAAGGTTAGTCCTCTAACGTGTAGAAAGACCCCCACTGTAGAAAAACGAAAACCTAATATAAAAATCGTCAATAATAACTAAATTTCATTTCCGCACCTTTAAAACGTTGCAAATATTAGACATCGACGAAGGACTGAATTTCTGTGCACATATGATAGATCGTCGATTAGGCTGAACCGAAACGAAAACGTGACTTTGACTGCTAGGATTGCCCCGTGGAACCTAGAAATGAACTTTAATAGGCATGATGAAAAACGTGTCCTGGACCCTCGCTGATGCACTACTTCGACGGGACGCTCCGGACAGACGACGCACTCGCCACCGCAGGCAAGTGTTTACACTTGTACTCTTACGGCCACGTTTAGGCCATCTTCTTCTTAGAATCTTAGAGTACATTTAAAGAGAACCGGACTTGAAATGATAGCGTCCGGGACCCCCCTAGACAACTTAGACTTGACGACGGAGTCTAAGCACAACAACAACAACAATTGACACCTTAGGGGTTTCCTGTGTGTGCGTGCGTGTGGATTCCCTAGAAGAACTTTCCTTACTTGTCATGTCGTGTCCTGTTACAAAAGCCTTCGGGCGTTTCAGATGCTTCCCAAGCTAGAGGGAGTGATCTCTGTTATGGTTTCACCTATGGAATGTTCGTCGCTCACCAAGGGAGTGAGCGATACGCTACGAATCATGGGGATAGAGGCACTCGTCAAGCTAGAGCGAGTGAACCTATGTTACAGTTTCACCTACGAAAAGTTCGTCGCCCACCAAGGGAGTGGGGGAAACGCTACGGACTGTGGGGATAGAGGCACTCGTTAAGCTAGAGCAAGTGGACCTATGTTACAGTTTCACCTACGGAAAGTTCGTCACCCACCAAAGGAGTGGGGGATACATTACGGACCGAGGGGATAGAGACACTCGTCAATCTAGAGCGAGTGGACCTATGTTACGGTTTCACCTACGGAACGTTCGTCGCCCACCAAGGGAGTAGGGGTACGCTACTGACCGTGGGGATAGAGGCACTAGCCAAGATAGAGCGAGTGGTCCTATCTTGAGCACTTGGGTTTGGGGTAGGGTTGAGCATGTGCACGGGGAGAGGGTTTGATCCCCCTCGAACCGTAAGGTGTGAACCCTTCATGACACACACGGTACGTCTTGTCTTGTCTTGTCCCGTGTAGGTTAGTTCCGTAGTCGGTAGCACACGCTACAGCTACTGCCTGTCGCGTTTACTTTTCCTGCACCGTTTTACTTTCTGCTATGTTATAACCCCAGCATGTTAAGCAACCAGTAAAATGTTGCTCTTAATTACATAACACTTGCAGTAGAGTCTAACCCTTCTTTGTAGACTTTACCTGACGTACAGTTCCTTTTATCTTGGGTGCTGTACGTCAGGTGTTGAGCCGGAGTACACTGTCGAGCCGGACTTACCAGAGTACGTGGAGCCAGAGGACGCCGATCCGGAGTACGTGCCTGGGGAGGACCAGAGCTAGAGGTTCTTCACGTTGTTGTTTCAGAGCTTTACTGCTTTTTAGTTGTGTGCGTAGCACCGTTTGTTTTTCTGTCTAGGTTGGGTGCTTGCACCAGTAGTTTCTTTCAGCTGTTTGTAGCCATATTGGCTTTTATTTAGACTCTCCATACTTTCTCGATATCTGTTGAATAAAATGAATGCATTTTCTTTTTAGTACGTTTGTTGTTTCGTACTTTTCTGCAGGGACATGTTCCTTCGTCTTGGAGTACCTCACAGACGCTTATTGGGTACGAGCCTCATGGCTCCGGCCCAAGCGGGCCTTAGTCATGCTTCACCTCCGTAGTTTTGGGAAGCGGGGCATGATAGGTTTTAGTGGTGGCCCATGCAGGTCCCCTTTCTACGTGTTCGGAACGATAAAAGTATTAGCATTCATTTTTATTATCCATTTTTATGTGCGAGTCTAAATTGTGTCTTTCTTATCAAGATGATGACGGGATGACACAACACCCGATTCGGAAGCACTGGCGATGGAGTTTCAGAAGACCAGGGCGGTGAATTCCGTTAGTTTATGGGCGTGATGAGAGAGATGCTGGACGTGCATCATCAGTTGGTTCAGCTGTCCTACCGTGCTGCCCAGGCTCCTCCGGATGCACTGCCACCACCGCCTCCACCTGCTCCTCGAGCTGCTCCTGGAGTGAAGCAGTTCAATGAGCTTCAGCCGAAGACATTTTCTGGTAAGGAAGGACAGTTTGGTGCTGATGAGTGGATCCGGAGCACAGAAGAGAAGCTGGTAGCTGCGAAGATCCCTGAGGATACCAGAGTTGAGATAGCAAAGATGTAGCTGGCTGAGAATGCTAGGAACTGGTGGTGCATTGAGGAGATGCATCTGCAGAAGCCAGTGGAGTGGAAGACTTTCAAGTCCATGTTCCGAGAGAAGTATTTCCCCAAAGCTGCTAAGAGGAAGCTTTTGAGCCGATTTGTACATCTGAAGCAGGGGGACATGATGGTTGATGAATACGAGGCAGATTTTGAGATGCTCAGTCGATTTGCCTCTCATATGGTGAAGAAAGAAGAGAACCGAGCTGATCGGTTTCGTCAGGGACTGCGTCCAAAGATTCAGGCTTCCATGTCCTCGGCAGATTTTTCGACCATGGGAGCTGTGCTGAATGCCTCCAGGAATCATGACAGCATATCGCATCTACCTGACCCTTCAGCTGGTGGAGGAGAGCGTCCCATGGAGTAGTACCGGCCACCTGCTAGGCCGGTGATGAGACCAATTCAGACAATGCCTTCCAAGAGGCCTGGAGCACCTGTGCAGGGTCAGAGCAAGGGCTTGTGCCACTTCTACGGCAAGCCAGGGCATGTTCAGGCTAATTGCAGGAGGAAGATGGGATTGTGCTTGGTGTGTAGAGATGCCTCGCATGCTGCTAAAGATTGTCTGAGAGCATGTCATGCTGTAGTCAGAGCGACAGTCCCGCTGTAGAGTAGAGTGCCTGCCCTAGTTCAGAGAGGAGCTGCTGTTCGTGGACCACCCTTGACACCACAGAAGTATATGTTTCAGCGGGCAGTGCAACTCCGGAGACCGGCTTACACCATGACAGCCGTTGAGGCTGAAGATTTGGATGGAGTTATTGCAGGTATTTCTTCAGATCTAGTCTTTTATTTCAAAGTTTAGATCTTTTGTTTAGCATTGTTTGTTGCCTTGTTAGTTAGAGTAGTTTTGTTTGACCTTAGTTCCTTTATATCTTAGGCACCATTCTAGTGTCATCTCACACGGCTTTAGCCTTGTTCAACTCCGGTGCATCTATGTGCATTATATCCCGGAGATTTGTAACAAGGCACTCTATTCCCACACATACACTTTCCAAGTGTTGGGACATCACCAAAGGGAACGGAGTGGTGACAGTGAATATGGGTTGTCGATCGATCCTATTGGTGGTCAGTGGACACGAACTATTTGCAGATTTCATTATCCATGATCTGCCGCATTTCGATGTCGTCCTTGGCATCGATTGGCTGGGAGACTTCCATGCCTCGATCGAATGCCACGGCAAGAAGGTGGTATTCAGGATTACAGGCCATCCAGCGTTCGAGTTCCGTAGCAGAGATGAGTCACTTGGGCCCATCAGATTTCGGGCCAAGCCGAAGGTGCCGATCATTGCAGCTATGCAGATGGAGATCAGCCGACCAGCAGTCGTCAGAAATTTCGGTGACGTCTTCCCAGATGATATCTCAGGTTTGCCACCCGACAGAGCTTTAGAGTTCGGTATATATCTTATGCCGGGAGCGCAACCTATATCGAAGGCGCCATATCGGATGGCTCCCGCTGAGCTTGAGTAGCTGCGGAAGCAATTGGATGAGTTGCTACAGAAGGGTTTCATTCACTCCAGTGTGTCACCGTGTGGTGCACCGATTCTGCTCGTGAAGAAGAAGGATGGGTCCCGCCGGATGTGCATGGACTATCGAGGGCTGAATGCTGTGACCGAAAAGAATAAGTATCTACTGTCGCGTATCGATGATATTTTCGACCAGCTTGGAGGTTCGAGAGTCTTCTCGAAATTGGATTTGGGGAGTGGATACCATCAGCTGAAGGTGAAGAAGGATGATATTCAGAAGACAGCCTTTCAGACGAAGTACAGACATTATAAGTTCATGTTTATGCCATTCGGCGTGACCAACGCTCCAGCGGTGTTCATGAATTTGATGAACTTAATTTTCTATGACTTCCTGGATAAGTTTTTCGTTATCTTTATTGACGACATCCTTATTTACTCGAAGTCTGAGGAGGAGCACAGCTGTCAACTGAGGACAGTGCTGGAGACGCTGAGACGTCTACGTTATATGCCAAATATATTAAGTGCGAGTTCTGGTTGGACAGAGTCGCATTCCTCGGACACGTGGTTTCTGGAGATGTCATATCTGTGGATCTGGAGAAGGTCATAGCAGTCCGGGATTGGCCTACTCTGCAGTCAGCGTCAGATATCAGGAGCTTCCTTGGTTTGCCAGCTATTATCATCGATTCATCAAGGATTTCTCGAGGATTGTAGAGCCGATGACGAAGCTGACGAGGAAGGACATGGAGTTTCACTGGACAGAAGCTTGTGAGGAGGCCTTCGGTATCGTGAAGGCGAGGTTGACCACAGCACAGGTATTGGCTGTACCGGATCGGAACAGAGGCTTTGAGGTATATTGTGATGCATCGGGGAAGGGCCTTGGATGCGTTTTGCATCAGCATGGCCACGTTGTCACGTACGCTTCTCGACAGTTGAGGACTCATGAGTAGAATTACCTGACGCATGATCTGGAGTTGGCAGCGGTGATATTTATGCTGAAGATCTGGAGACACTTCTTGCTGAGTGAGAGCGTGAAGATCTTCACCGATCACAAAATCTTGAAGTACATCTTTACGCAGAAGGAGCTCAACATGCATCAGAGACGATGGTTGGAGCTTATGGCGGACTACGAGATAGATCTGCAGTATCACCCGGGAAAGGTGAATGTAGTGCCGGATGCTTTGAGTAGACTCCCCACCGTGATGATGCATACTGCCGACTGGAGGATACAATAGGAGCTGAAGGAGATGGATATTGAGGTCGTCCTACCTGGTGTGGTTCTTTCATTCATGAATTTGTAGATTCAGTCTACGATCGTGGATCGTATCAAGGCAGCACAGGCAGGAGATCCGAAGCTGCAGAGGATCAGGAGGCAGGTTGAAGCTGGACTTCGGACGGAGTTCGTGATTCATGAGGATGGTTCACTGAGGTACGGCAGTAGGCTCTGCATACCTGCCGGTGATATTCGAGAGGAGCTGTTGAGCGAGGCTCATAGCTCGCCTTATTCTATACATCCTGGGGGCACCAATATGTATAAGGACATCTGTCTAAATTATTGGTGGATTGGCATGAAGAGGAGTGTGGCACGGAGCATTACCAAGTGTTTGGTATACCATCAGGTGAAGGCTGAGCACCATCGTACAGCCAGTTTGTTACAACCGCTTGCTATCCCAGAGTGGAAGTGGCAACATATCACGAAGGATTTCGTGACTGGTTTACCTCAAAGCACGAAGCAGAACGACACAGTCTGGGTGATCATTGATCGGTTGACCAAGTCTGTGCACTTCATCCCATTCCGAGTGGGACAGTCCACAGAAGTCTTGGCGGGGAAATATCTAAAGGTAAATGTTATTTTACTTATCTTTATAGTTCCTCTTTGAGTTAGTTGTGATGAAGACCGTGTATGTGCATGAGATTGTATGTTTACAGGGAGTCCCAGTGAGCATCGTGTCAGATAGAGACTCGAGGTTCACATCTCAGATCTGGAGGAGTTTGCAGGAGAATTTGGGTACGAGTCTGAGCTTCAGCATGGCATACCACCCGCAGACCGATGGCCAGTCCGAGAGGACTATTCAGATCCTGGAGGATATGCTACGAGCTTGTATGCTCGATCTGAAGGGTTCATGGGAGGACCATCTTCACTTGGTGGAGTTTTCATATAACAACAGCTACCATGTGAGCATTGGTATGGCGCCGTTTGCTGCCTTATATGGAATGAAATGTCGATTGCCACTGAGCTGGGATGACATCGGAGATCGGGAGCTGTTGGGTTCAGAGATGATAGTGGAAGCTGTGGATGTCGTGAGAGACATCAGGGAGAAGCTCAGGATTGCGCATGATCGCTTCAAGCATTGGGCCGATGCCAAGAGGAGACCTTTGGAGTTTCAGCCTGGAGATCACGTCTTCCTAAAGATTTCTCTGAACCATGGAGTCATTCATTTCAGGAAGAAGGGAAAGCTGAGTCCAAGGTATAGTGGACCATTTGATGTGCTCAAGCGTGTGGGAGCAGTGGCATACCGCATTGCTCTACCACCATCTTTGGAGGGAGTTCACGACGTATTCCACATAGCTCAACTATGTTGGTACGTCAGTGATCCGTTGCACACTGTTGATTTCTCAGAGATCACGGACCGTCTGGACCGGACATATAACCAGCAGCCTGTGCAGATTTTGGACCGTCGACAAAAGCAGTTGAGGAACAAGGTATTCGACCTGGTGAGAGTGATGTGGCGTCACGAATCACCTGGAGAGTCCTCTTCGGAGCGCGAAGAGGAGATAAGAGAGCATTTCCCATTTTTTTTCTGATTAGTGGTGTTGTTAATTCCGAGGACAGAATGGAATCATTCTTTTTAGTGGGGTAGAATGTAACGGTCGCGTTTCAACCTTATGTATTTTCTGCGTGTGCGCTCTTTTTGTACCAGTATTTTATTTGACTCTTTCTTTGATTCGGACTATGCGATGTGATATGTCGTTGTGGCCGTGAGGAAGAGTAGTTATTTGTGGGATTTTTAGTGAACGTCATTTCTTGGGTCGTTCTCCCACAAATCAGGTTTGATTATAGGGTTGTCGTAGCTTTAGACTTGGTCACTGGATCTTTTATTTTTTTGTTCGTTTTCTGTGGACCAAACGTGCGATTGAACATCGTACCCCCGAGCATCTCTTCATCACGGTCGTCCCGATATTTGTTTCGTAATTTCCTGACACTCCTAGCCCACCCAAATCACTAATCAAAATCCAAGCCCATTAAGCCCAAATCAAATTCAAAATTTTGTTGCTAATCAAATCTTACAGGGATTTGTATGTATCATGCAATTATGATTCTGCCACTACCCTCACCCAACATTTTCCCACTTTGTACACCCCCTCACTCACCCTCTCTCCTAGTCACCCCTTAGTTATACCCCACTTAGAAGAATCTTTAGCAAAATCTCTTCTTCAAAACACAACAACCCAGGCCGAACTAGATTGCTCACTAACCCATGCCCTAGCCGCCCCTTGCTCTTACTCCAGCCAACGACAGCCGCCCCCAGCCCCCAAGGTTGACCACCACCCTCTCTTCCTCCTTCTCCTCCCTCCCCTCCTCTCCAAAGCCCTCAAAACCCAAGAGAATCACCCTTGGCCGAACATCTGTGCAGCAGCACCCTACCACCGGAAAACTCACGGCCGCCGGTCGCCACCGACAACCACCACCCCCACTTGACTCCTCTCGAACCACCTATCATCTTCAATTCTCCTTACCCTCAGCCCACATCTCTAGCTCCTCCAAAACCCGTTGAAACCAAGCCTTAGGGGCTGTTTTTGACAGATCTGTGCGTTGTTCTTCAATGCCTGCTTACGGCCACCTCCGACCACTTCCGACGACCACTCCACTACCGTTGGATCCCTCTTGCACCCCTTTAGCTACTGTAACTTCCCTTTGACTTCTTTGATCTCTGTTTTTCTGCTGAGACGTGCGACAACGAGCGTTGCACGAATCTGTCCACATCGGCTTCTCACGGCCGCCCACCGCCGTGCGCTGACGCCGTCAGCCACCCACCGAGCCGAGCAACCTCCACTGACCTCCTTCAACCTCCGACAGCCCCTTGGACCCTTGGAATTCACGTGCGTCGCTGAACTCACGTGTTTCTACCCGATGTTACCCCTGTCATGAAGATCCGTTGCGCTACCTACAACGGAAGAGAGAGATCGCCGCTTGCTCACTATTTGTGCCACCACTGTGCTGCCCAAAAGTGTCTTACTGTGATACCAATGGCCGAGACATTACAGACGACGCCAATCCATCGCCGTTCAGACCCGACATCTGCTTTTTGATCGGCGTCAAAAGGTTAGTCCTCTATCGCGTAGAAAGAATCCCTACTGTAGCAAAACGAAAACCTAATCTAAAAATCGTCAACAATAACTAAATTTCATTTCTACACCTTTAAAACTTTGCAAATATTAGACATCGACGAAGGACTGAATTTCTGTGCACATAGGATAGATCGTCGATTAGGCTGAACCGAAACGAAAACGTGACTTTGATTGCTAGGATAGACCAGTTGAACCTAGAAATGAACTCTAATAGGAATGTTGAAAAACATGTCCTGACACCGCCGTTGACCCATTTTAGACGGACCCTCGCTGACGCACCACTTCGACGGGACGCTTCGGACAGACGACACACTCGCCACCACAAGCAAGTGTTTACACTTGTACTCTTACGGCCACGTTTAGGCCATCTTCTTCTTAGAATCTTAGAGTACATTTAAAGAGAACCGGACATGAAATGATAGCGTCCGGGACCCCCTTGACAGCTTTGACTTGATGACGAAGTCTAAGCACAACAACAACAACAACTGAACCTTAGGGTTTTCTCATGTGTGCGTGCGTGTGGACCCCCTAGAAGAACTTTTCTTACTTGTCATGTCGTGTCCTGTTACAAAAGCCTTCGGGATTTTCAGATGCTCCCCAAGCTAGAGGGAGTGATCTCTGTTATGGTTTCACCTACGAAATGTTCGTCATTCACCAAGGGAGTGAGCGATACGCTACAGACCGTAGGGATAGCGGCACTCGTCAAGCTAGAGCGAGTGGACCTATTTTACAGTTTCTCCTACAGAAAGTTCGTCGCCCATCAAGGGAGTGGAGGATACGCTACGGACCGTGGGGATAGAGGCACTCGTCAAGTTAGAGCGAGTGGACCTTTGTTACAGTTTCACCTACGAAAAGTTCGTCGTCTACCAAGGGAGTTGGGGATATACTACGGACCGTGGGGATAGAGGCAGTCGTCAAGCTAGAGCGAGTGGACCCATGTTACGGTTTCACCTACGAAACGTTCGTCGCCCACCAAGGGAGTGGGGGATACTCTACTAACCGTGGGGATAGAGGCACTCGCCAAGCTAGAGCGAGTGGTCCTATCTTGAGCACTTGGGTTTGGGGTAAGGTTGAGCATGCGCACGGAGAGAGGGTTTGATCCCCCTCGAACCGTAAGGTGTGAACCCTTCGTGACACATACGATACATCTTGTCATGTCTTTTCTTGTCCCGTCTAGGTTAGTCCCGTAGTCAGTAGTACACGCTACGGCTACTGCCTGTTGCGTTTACTTTTCCTGTACAGTTTTACTTTTTTCCATGTTATAACCCCAGCATGTTAAACAGCTAGTAAAATGTTGCTCTTAATTACATAACACTTGCAGTAGAGTCTAACCCTTTTCTGTAGACTTTACCTGACGTACAGTTCCTTTTCTCTTGGGTGTTGTACGTCATATGTTGAGCCGGAGTATGCTATCGAGCTGGACTTACCAGAGTACGTGGAGCCAGAGGACGCCGATCCGGAGTACGTGCCTGAGGAGGACCAGAGATAGAGGTTCTTCATGTTGCTATTTCAGAGCTTTACTGCTTTTTAGTTGGGTGCATAGCACCGTTTTCTTTTCTGACTAGGTTGGGTGCTTGCACCAGTAGTTTCTTTCAGCTGTTTGTAGCCGTGTTGGCTTTTGTTTAGACTCTCCGTACTTTTTGGATATTTGTTGAATAAAATGAATGCATTTTCTTTTTAGTACTTTTGCTGTTTAGTACTTTTGGTGTTCCATACTTTTCTGCAGGGACCTGTTCCTTCGTCTTGGAGTACCTCACAGATGCTTATTGGGTCCGAGCCTCATGGCTCCGGCCTAAGCGGGCCTTAATCATACTTCGCCTCCGTAGTTTTGGGAAGCGGGGCGTGACATCTTGCGTATTCATGTATTAACATTTAATACATTATTGTTATACAAATTACTCACATAAAACATTGCTTCAGAAGTAAGGTGACGACATTCATAAAAAATGTGTTTGATGTCCTACATGGTCTAAGAAACAACAATTGTTCCTTTTTCGAACACGTAGACAATCTATTTCTTTTGTATAACAGTTATCCTGAAACCGTGACATCAAATATGTCACGTTTTCAGTTCCTCCTAGTTATGCCTTTACTAATGATAAATAAAACTATCTTTCTCAATTGATTTTTCTTAGTGCCTTCTTTCTTTTCTAAATCTCATTTAGATATTATACGACCCAACAAAATTATTAGTTGTGCAATCACCTAATGTATCCAAACACTTGAGCTTCACAACCTTGAGTTCACTCAACAAGTTGCTTGATTCAAGATCTGATTTGGCTACATGGTCTTGTACTGCTTGTGCACTCATCTTCGAATCAAATAGTTTGATCGAAGTTTTGAACCTTGCGAATCGAAACCGTTTTCAATACAACCTTGAGTTGACTCAACAAATTATATGGAGAAACATGCTTTGAACATCAGTATGTTCGAGTTATCCCTTATAGAGGCGAGTGACAGGTAGCGTGCATTTATTTGTTGGACCCAGAACTTAAGGAAATCATTGTCCTTAAGCCTGTACTTAGGAAGGTCATTTTAATGTCAATGAGAACATAGTTTAGTCTATCAATTAGAATTTGATTTGATATTACTTTAACCAACCATTTGGACCAGTTAACTTATTCTCTTAGAATATTATGTTTTTGATTCCATCGGTAAACATAGAAGTATCCTAGTTTAGCATATGTTCAATGATTTTTAAATATAGTTAAAATGGATTTTTATTCAACTATATCCTCCCACTATTTTTGCGATCATCTTAAGCCATATAGATGAACGAATAATAATATTTAGTGGGAAAGGGACCCGACCACACTGAGCCTCACAACCTTGAGTTGGCTCAACAAGTTGCTTAACTCTGCGATCGGTAGACGACTTTTCATCAATCACATCGAATGTGATTCCCTTATATGTTTTTACCCTTAGTCACTTATGATTTTGAGTTGGCTCAACAAATCATAAAGACTAGTCTAGTTAGACCCTTACTTTCATGTCCAATTCTAACTTACACCGACACTCGGTTTGTTCACGACGCGACAGTTTGGGTTAAGTCGAACCACATCACATGTTTAATGGAAGTGGTTCCCAAAAGATAGTCATGTTACAGCTTGAGTTGGTTCAATAACTATAACATGAAATCCTTGGTTCCCAAAGCCAAAAAGTAAGGAGGGCTACGACTAACCTTGAAGAAGATTTTTAACGTAATTGACTTAGATATAGTCGAGGGTGTCATATAATCATGATTCGCATCATTGCGATCCAGCGGACATGGCCAGGGAATTGACTAAGCCAGGATCACTTATCCCCTGTCTAGCTAGGGTGATCCAACAAACTTAGCCAAGCATATTGACCGGATCATGGTCCATTGAATGAAACTTATCATTTATATGTGTGCCATAGACTAAAAGGATTTTATTAGAACTAGTTAATCCTATCAACTAGTGGAATCCATAAAATTCAAAATTTTAGGATTTGTTAATAACTTTTATTAAGTCCTTATCAACTATAATGAATGATTTATAAAGGTGATATCCTAATCGTGCATTAGGCATTTAAAACAATTTTAAATCATAGTAGAAGCAATCTAAAAAATTATCTTATAATTATTAGACGGTTGTTAATGGCTAACCTAACAAGGTTTTCTTGTGTTATCAAATAAGCAAGAATAAAACATAGCCATTTAAAATTTACAACTTAATTAAATCACATGAAATTAAGTTCATAATTATCTCATAATTATTTTATGTTTCTAACAAACATAACATGCAACTTTAAAATTTATCACATAAATTTAAAGCATAATTTTAAAACATAAAATTTTATCTAATAAAATAAAGTGCTTCATGTTCAAAAAATTATCACATAATTTTCATTCAAGAACATTTGTTTTAAAATCATCACATTAAAATTATCATACTACTAAAAAGAATTTTATCACATAAAAATAATTTTTAAAGCATCGAATAACAAGTGTTTCCATTTTAACAATTTATCTCATAAAGTTAAAATAAGATTTTCAGAAGTATTTAAAAAAGCATACTAGCATTTACAAATATTACAGTCTGTTGAGTATTGGTGTTTCATACCAATCTTATTTTGATGATGATCACAACATTATGTTGTTGCTAATGACTTTCGTGTTTTAGTCTCACAGTTTCATTTCAAGAATATCTTTCTTAAAGACTAATCACTTGGTGCAAGGATGGACATCAAGTGGAGAAGGGCCAAAGCTTGGACTTAAGGGGTGCCAAAGCTGGGAGATGATGGAGAGCATCAAGGCATCAAGATGGAAGACTTAGACTCTAAGGAAAGCAATGTAATCCATGTAATATTTACTTTTTTGCTTTCTCTCTCATTTGAGTTTAGGATTAATGTAATGCTTTGTTAGATGGTCTACTCATTCATGCATATGCATTTTGCCATCTTAGTGAGCCTTAGGATTATCATAGAATCCAACCTAATAGGTTCATCTTGTCCAAAGACTCACTTGAAGTCTCTGGCTTTCCATCAGTCACCTGCTGATGGAATAACAGTCAACTGGGTTATTTCCAGTCGCCTGTAGATCCTTCTACAGTCGACTGATATGCACTGCTCAAGTCAGCATTTCCATTGACTTTACTTGAACTTTACACAACAGTGGACTGATGCTCAGTTTACACTCGCCTGTATATTTACATTCGCATGTGGATTGGTCAACAGTCGTCTGAGAAGCGTAAGTGCAATCTCTGCATCTTTCTGTTTTTCTCCATCTTCTGCAGTAGATGACTGATGAAGGTTTTACAGTCGCCTGGCTATTTGACAGTTGACTGTATTATTGACATCAATCGCCTGTATGCTTCTCTGGAGAAAGAGTGAAGCTCTCTGTTTTATTCCATCCCTTGCAGCAGTCGCCTGCTGAAGGTCTTACAGGTGCCTGTCCTGTTTTCAGTCGACTGTATTGTCTTCTTCAGTCGACTATCCTGGCTCAGATTATAGCCATTGGATATTTTCTAGTCGTTGATCAGTCGACTGTCTTATGATCATCAGTCGACTGTTGATGTCGTTATCGCCCAGTTTCTAACCGTTGCAGCTTTAGGCTGTTGGCTATTTTCTTTGGTTTTGAGGGTTGATATAGGGTTCCTATTGACGTGCGTTTTATTTCATATATTCACGCACGTCTTCTTTTGTGTTTTTCCGTTATTTTCCGTCGTCTCGTATCCGCTTTCTCGTATTTTCTTGTTTTCTTTCACTTCTATGTGTTTTTACGTGTTTGCAGGAGTTTGCCAGCATATGGGACACATAACGAAGATATCACATGTCCCCGGAGCAACAGGAGGAGTCACGCGTGATCCAGGGGGTCAAACGACCAAGATCGCTATCTTTCAGCCCTCACCCGATCGGTTGGATAGAGCCAACCGATCGGGTGATGCATGCGTGCACGACCTGGACAGCTGCTGAAGTAACGCAAGCGTCAACCGACCGGGTCGAAGACCGGTTCAGCCCAACAGATCTCTCTGGAATTGAAGCTGAATTCCAACTGATCGGGTGACCTTCACCCGATCGGTTCATCTCTAGCCGATTCCCCGAAGACACGACCCGGAGAACTCACCCGACCGCCAGCAGATCGTGCCAAAACGTCTAAAGATTCTGTCTTTTTGGGCGACGTTTCCAACCGATCGGTTGATTTATCAACCGATCGGTTCACCTGAAGAGCTCAAGATCCAAACGGCTAGAAGCTTCCGCCAACCGATCGTGTCGAGTGACCGGGTGATGTTTCTGAAAATCATTGCCGAAGTTCGCAGCTGGTCACCCGATCGGGTGACGTCGTATTCTATATATGTTAGCCCTAGGTTTTCAGAAACATAAGCTGTGTTTTTTGGGCTGTTGTATTTTTCTGTTTTCTCTCCATTTTGTGACGGTTGGAATTTATTTGATATTTGTAAGTTGTCTGATCTTTACTAAACTTTAATATAGTGTTATTTGCATTGCTTTTACTACTTTTCAATCGCCGGATTATGTTTTAACGGTTGATTTTCATTTAGATTGCTTTTTTCCTAAAATGTGTGAGTAGTTCCCAAATCTGGGATTTTGGTGGAAACCCCATCGTGGGTTTTCCCTAATGCGTCCATAGGACTAGGAAATCGACAGGGATTAGGAATCTATTGGTTACGCGGGGTGTTTCATTGTCATCGGCGGGAAAAAGACCGCCTTTGACCGTTGGGCCAAGGGGGAATAAACTTGGAGGTTGACTCACTAGCCATAGCTCACGCCCTTAGCGTAGACATCGAATCCTAGCGCGTGTTAACGACAGGACGAGATGTTGGAAGTTAACGTTGCGAGCTTAGTGCTCCTTGAGTCAGTCAGTGTTAATGGACATGGGAATGCCCACTGTCCGGACCCGAGTAGTCCGGCGTATCATCCTGGGCACCGACCGGAATATCGGGCCCATGAGACGCTGGTATCACTCTTGGAGGCAACGTCTCACCATTAGACCCTAATTCCGATCGTTACCCTATCCGCCGGTCATATTAGTGAGAATCATATGATATGGTGAAAACTGAAGTCCCGGGTTTCCCTTTATATTGTTTATCCATCGCATTCTATTTCCCTGACAACCCATCTCCCGATTCGGGCTAGCTCACCCATGTGTGAATTTGGTCCTTTCTGACACAAGCTCAACCACGCCTCCCTGAGTTCGACCCCCAAGCCACACTACAACACCGTGCACTTGCGGTTATAAATATTTAAATCTCACGCCCCCAATCTTATTGCACCTTGCATATGATCACACAAAAACGTGGGGACGTCAAGCTTTATGGCGACGTTGCCGGGGAGGCAACGTGCTTGTTATTTTTGGATCTTTTGAACCCTTGAGTCTAGCTCACATCTCTATCTCGCGATAATTTTCGCATTCTTCTTTTGGGTTTTTATTTTCTTATTTTTATTTTCTATTTTATCTGTTTCTTTCCCACTTTTCGCTTCACGGGTGTTTGTTGTTTTTAATACGCAGGAACACAAGGAGTTTTGACGACTTGATTCCTGTTGATCCTGAGATAAATGCCACCCTAAGGCGTCTGGCCGCAGAGAAGAGAAGAAGAGAAGAGCCTGAAACCACGGGGGAGAACACCCCACCTCACAAGTCCCTGCTGGAATACTCGATGCCATCCATCGAGTCCACCTCCGTCATCCGTCATCCTGTAATTACGGCACAAAGCTTCGAGCTTAAGCTGTCTTTGGTGGCGTGGATCCAGTAGGATCAATTCTTTAGGGCACCCATGGAGAGCCCCATCGAACGACTCCTTCCTCGAGAAATGTGACACATTCCAGATTAATGGAGTCACAGCTGAAGCAATCCGTCTAAAGCTATTCCCCTTCTCTCTGCGAGATAAGGCCAAACTGTGGCTTAAGGGAAAGGACCCGAACACATTCAACACTTGAGAGAAGCTCGCAAACACCTTCCTGACGAAGTTCTTTCCTCCGGGGAAGACCATGAAGTTGAGGAGTGAGATCTCCTCCTTCTCCCAAGCCAGCCACGAGTCCCTGCATGAAGCTTGGACAAGATTTAAAGAGATGCAGCGAAGATGCCCTCATCACGAGCTTCCCAAGTGGCAGATAATTAATCTGTTCTACAACGGATTGAGGGATGACTTGAAATCTTCCATGGACACCGCGACTGGGGGGTCCTTTATGTCTAGGAGTGAAGAAGATGCCGGACAAATTCTTGAAAACATAGCATCGAACAATGAGCGGTGGTGTGACGAGAGCGCAACACCTAGATCTGGAGGTATCCACAGGGTCAAGGACGTCGACAAATTATTCAGCAAGTTTGATTTGCTATCGACCCAGATCTCAGCGCTGATGGTAGGAGCCGGTGGTGCCGGTACACAACATATTACGGCGGTGGAATCCGAAGTCATGGGGGGCTTCGAGGGTGGTGACATCTCACCACCGTTGGAATAAGTGAGCGCACTATTCTACAATCCTACGAAAAATGTGCCGTATCCACCATGGACTAGCTCCAGTCCGGCCTACTCTCCAAACAACCGGAACCACCCAAACCTTAGCTACCGGGCACCGTATCAGCAGCCGCCTCCTCAGCAGCAGCATCAGCTAGTATATCAGCCGCCTAGGCAACCGCAGTAGTAGTTTCTACAGCAGCAGCAGTTTCGACAGCAGCGGCCTCCATAACAGTATCAGCAGTATCCCCCAAGGAACCAGCAGCACATTCAACAGCAGTATGGCCAGCAGAGGGCCATATCTCCGGTTGAGTCCCTCTTGACTCAATACATTACCAACCAGGAGAATATAAATTTGAAGCTGGAAATGGGGCAAAGGGCTCTTACTGACCAAGTAACCCAGCTGGGGTTACAGGTGGCAAACCTTCAAAGGTCGCAAAATCTATTGCCGCCACAACCGAAAGTGAACCCAAGGGGAGCAAACCTGACTTTGGCACTCACGCACGAGCATGCGAATATGTCCGCTATCGTCTTGAGGAGCGGAATACAAATCCCTACGAGAGTGCCCGCAAAGGAACCGGAAGTACCGTTGGTCGTAGAGCGACCAATTGAAAAAGCCAACGACAACGGTGTTTCGTCGCCAAAGACTACGACTCCGGAGGGAGTCCCTGAAGAAGAGAAGAAGAAGGACGAGGAAGGGAGCCTCAAAGTATTTAAGCCCGTTGTGCATTTTCCACAACGTCTGGCCCAAGCAAAGATAGACGAAAAGTATGGCAAATTCTTTGCCATGGTCAAGGATTTGAGCCTTCAAATCCCCTCCCTCGAAGCTATTGAGACCATACCCTCCTACACGAAATTCCTCAAGGATTTGGTGACAAAGGGGTCTAGAAAGGACAAGGTAGTTCTCACGGCGGAGTGTAGTGCACTCATCCAGCGAGCAAATCCGCCTAAGCTTAAAGACCCGGGGAGCTTCTCTATCCCTTGTGCGATCGGGGAAGTAAAGATCCATCGCGTGCTCGTCGATCTTGGAGCGAGCGTCAGTTTAATGCCCCTGTCACTATATAAGAGGATAGGGATGGGCGGCCTGGAGCCCACCGGTATGACCCTACAGCTTGCAGATCGATCAGTCAAATATTCGGTGGGGGTTATAGATGACCTACCTGTCAACGTAAGTGGATTGCATGTGCCAGTGGACTTCATCGTTATAGAAATGCCTGAAGATACGCATACCCCCATCATCCTTGGATGGCCTTTCATGGTCACTGCTGGCGTTTTAATAGATGTGAAGAAAGGGAAGCTTTCCCTTAACGTCGGCAACGAAAAAGTCGAGTTTGACTTGGGGTTGTCAATGAAGCACCCCAATCCCCCAGATGATCCACGATGCAATATGATGGATATAGAGGAAGAGAGAGCAGCAGAAGCTGGGGCTTGGGAAATTCTTTCAAGGAATCCCCCCGACAGCTTGGGGGACTTAGAAGGACATGTCGGCTTGAAGAAAGATAATGCTGCTGAGAAAGCGGGTACGTCACATACGGCCCCCCCGGATTCCAAAAGTCTCCTCCGACAAGGAGAAAAGGGAAAGAGCCCATGGGGCTCACCGGGGACGAGATCCGGATCCTGAAGCGAGTGGCGGTAGACGCTAATATAAGGGAGAAGCCCCCGGATCCCGTCAACGAAGGGAGAGTCATCGAGCAAGTCTTCTTGTCGCCTTCGACGACACCAAAATCCACCAACTCCAAATCTGAAGCGACGCCAATCTTAGGGCATCACCCCCGTCCACCATGAAGATCATCTACATGCGTCGACCAAATGACGTTAAACAAAAGCGCTTCATGGGAGGCAACCCATGCTCTAAACTTTCATCTTCGTTTTTAGGATTATTTTTAGCTTTATTTTTCTTATTTTAATAAATAAATCCAGCCGCGGGAACTTCCGTCGAGAGACTTAGGCCATTTGTAAATTTTTGCAGGAAACAAGCCCTCACCCGATTGGGTGATCAGTCAACCGATCGGGTGAGACGTATCAGACAATGGCCGTATCTGTTCTTCAATGAACCTGTTGGGTGAAGCAATGTGAAACCGGGTGGTGGACCGTGTGAGCTGGGCCGAAGTCTTGGAAAATTTTGGGAGTTGATCAACCGATCGGGCGATACGAAGCGTGGTCGGGTGACCGACCGGGTGAGCAGCACTCAATTCTCGGGAAAATCTGTGAAGCGGCCAACCGATCGGTTGAGTTATCAACCGATCGGTTCACCTGTAGCACCTTTTCAGCAAAAAATTCGACTTAATATTCAACCGATCGGGTGAAAACTCACCCGATCGGTTCGAATTAAACCCTATATAAACCCAGCGCCCTCACCTGTTCAACTCCCTCACCCGATTTCGAATCTCCTTCTCCGTTTCGCCTTCTCTAAGCTCCAACCGGCCTTTTTTCTCCCTCAACCGACCTCATTCTTCCCTCAATCGATCTCCCCACTCCCCATCTTCCATCTCTCCATCGATCTCTCTCTCTCTCATCCATTTTTAACCCCATAAAAATCCTAGTTTTCGCCCACTTCCCCCCCCCCATTTCGAAAAATTGCTGAAAAGAAACGCTGCGGCTTCACACTTCTTCCCATTGTGTTGCGGTGGGTCACCTATGAGCAAGGATCTTCATCTCGATTGGGTAACTACGCTCCTTAGCTCAATTTTAAATTTTGCCCTAGTTTAACTATTTTTCTCGATCGCCTGTGATAGTGTGCATTCATCGGATTTTGCATTCACTCACGCGCACACACACGCACACACACACACACACACACACACACATGGCCCGAGATCAGGATTGGGGTAAGGGTATCATGCGAGAGGAGGGGTTGTCTCGCAAGAGACACAAGACTACACGTCCACCACACTCACGCCCTCCTCCTGCACAGCCTGCACAACCCCAACCCCAACCCCAACCCCAACCCCAACTTATCATCCCTGCTGAGGACCCACTGATGGGACCGGGTGGCTACCGCTTTAGGAATCAAGAGCACAAGGATTTTTATCTTAGACTTGATGCACATGGGCATCTATCGACCAAATTTGCACATACCCAAATGCTTATCGATCTCGGTGTCTTCACCGAGGTCGAGACTCTCTTCGCAAATTTAGGTTGGCTAGCTTTCCTAAATGCCACCGCGGTCTCCTACCCCTCCCTCACACTCAAATTTTTATCCACCCTTTTCTGTGAGTCAGGGTCGATCGTCATCTTTCGCGTCCGTAACAGAACCATTCGCACTGACCTGAACGCCATTAATAACATCTTTGGTTTTCCCAATCCTTGGGGACGACGCTAGCTATCCCTACGGGTATCCCCCAAATTTGACATCAATCAGTTTTTGTTCCGCCTCACCCTACACGCTCGCTATCCCCGAGGTAAGGCCAAGGCCTCCTCCATCATTCACCCCATCTTCCATCTGGCCCACCGAATCATTTCTTGCACGTTTTTCCCCAGGGATGAGTCAGGTACTGTGACCATCCCTGATCTTTTCATTTTGTGGGCCATGACCTTTCCTTTTGTCTGCGGGGATGACGAGATTTATTTTAGGGCCCCTATCGTTCCCGTCCATTTCCGGTGCTTGGCTTTTTTCAAGCTTCTTGAGATTAGCCGTGCCGGCAAGGGCAAGCTTTTTTGTGAGGGCCTTATCACGATCATAGCTTCGGCTCCCCAGTTTAACATTGTCATCCCCCCGAGATCTTCCTACTGCCGTAGGACCCTCACGTCTAGATCTAGATGTCATGCGGCATATTCACATGATTAAGCCCCGGCCCAATGGCCGTTTCACCTTCCATTACGGGCGCCCCCAGCTCCCTATACCATTCTGCCCAACCCCGCTCACATGACCATCTAGCTTGTGGCAGACTGGACTTTCCCACCTGATCCTGAGTTTCTTGGGGGTTTGCGTCTTCCATTTATCCCGGGCACACCCAGACCACCTTCCCCTGTCGCCCACTGTGAAGACCCTGGGGCTGGGCCTAGTAGTGTCTTCCCAGCCTCTATTCCCACCACGACCGTCACCACCTCTCCGGTCCACACGACCACCACCTCCACCGTTCGTCGTGTCGCTTCTACTTGCCTCTGCCTTGAGTCAGAGTTAGCTGCTTTGCGCGCTGGCGCATCTTCTTCCACCTCCTCGGTCCCATCCTCTTCCATCTTCACTCACCCACATTTCCTCGCGCTTGAGAGGGACGTGGCCACCATCCTACACATTCTCACTCACGTCCACGGGCCACCTCCTCCCACACCACACCCCTCACCCCCACCTTCACCCCCTCGACGATTTTCCCCTCCACCATCACATTCTTCACCTCCACCATCACCCCCTAGGCGACCATCCCCTCCTATCACCACTTCCATTCCCACCACCTCATCTACTCCCACCGTTTCCATTCCCTCCACTGTCGACCCCACAGATCCACCACCCTCCACTTCCGTCACTCCATATGTGCGCCGCAAGAAATTGCAGGTGCGATCGCGATCACTTCACCCACCATCCTCTTCCGTCGCCGTATCCACCCCCTCTACCGCCGTATCCACCCTATCTACCACCGCGTTGGTCTCCCTTTCACTCCCACTCACCATCACCACCACCACTCCACCCATCATTCACATGTCCACACCCACCGATCCATCACCCCGACCACTTTCTCCACTTCTCCTCACACCAGTCACCTCTCCGCCCACTCCCCCTCATCTCCCACATCTTCTACCGAGGAGGATGAGGACGATTCCTCTCCTGCTTTTTGATTCCATTTTGTTTTCTGACATACCCCTTGCATATCTCTGCATTTTCATGATCACATCATATCTCTAGCATTGTCAAGTCTAGCTTGGGGAAGTCAATTTTTTCTGTGTTTTGTCGTGTGATGTTTTCTATGTGTGTTTGTTTATATATGTTGTGTCGTGTGATCTTCCATTTTAATTTTCTATTTTTTTATCGTGTGGTGTGATTTTCTTTATTTTCCTTTTTTGTATGTGTGTTTTTCTTTTTTTTCATTTCTTTTTGAGTTGGTGCCTATTCCCCCCATTTTCATTGCCCTCCCGTATTCACTTTTATTGCATTGAGGGCAATGCAAGTTTCAACTTGGGAGAGTCGCACTTCGTGCGTCATTTGCATCATTTTCTTCATTTTTGAGTCGTTTTCATCGTGTTTTTATTTTTTATTTTCTTCTTTTTATCTCTTTCTCCTAGAGATGAACCCTATGATGAATTGCCATAAAAATCACACACACACACACACCTAGCAAGGCTTCGATAATCACGTTCACTAACCCTAGGAAGCTGAGTCCTCCTGCATTTCATGCATCGTTGGTCCATCTTGCTTTTGTGTGAGTCGTGTGTCGTGCTTAGCTATTATTTAGGCGATAGTGTGGTGATGTCCAAGTCCCTAGCTGTGGAGTCCCTGACACATGATACGTTTCTATTCTCATACTCTTCTCATGCATGCTTGAGCCATATATTCACCGCTTATTTCAAATCGAATCGATATTTGGGTCTTTTCTTGGATTTGTGTATATGGAGCTTATGGCACAAGGTAGATAGTGACACCGTATGCTAGCACATGACCACACTCACTCGTGCTTCACCGCGTGGGCCCACGACACTTGTCTGGACTCGTTTCCTTTGGTTTAGTGTTGTTATTTGGCGTTTGCTTGCTTGGTGTGTCGTTTTTGATTTTGTTGGCCCTGACGGGCGATTTAGGATTTATAATTATCTTTTTCCTCTCTTCCTCACTATTTTCACCCTCCGAGCTCTGACTCTCACTCGTCTTCCTCGAGGACGAGGAAAGGTTCAGCTTGGGGGATTTTGACATGCATTTATATTTCATATATTCACGCACGTCTTCTTTTGTATTTTTCTGTTATTTTCCGTCGTCTCGTATCCGCTTTCTCGTATTTTCTTGTTTTCTTTAACTTCTCCGTGTTTTTACGTGTTTGCAGGAGTTTGCCAGCATCGGGGACACATAACAAAGATATCACATGTCCCTGAATCAACGGGAGGAGCACGCGTGATCCAGGGGGTCAAACGACCAAGATCGCTATCTTTCAGCCCCCACCCGATCGGTTGGATAGAGCCAACCGATCGGGTGATGCACGCGTGCACGACCCGGACAGCTGCTGAAGCAACGCAAGCATCAACCGACCGGGTCGGAGACCAGTTCAGCACAACGGATCTCTCTGGAAATTGAAGCTGAATTCCAACCGATCGGGTGACCTTCACCCGATCGGTTCATCTCTAGCCGATTCCCCGAAGACACGACCCGGAGAGCTCACCCGACCGCCAGCAGACCGTGCCAAAACGTCTGAAGCTTCTGTCTTTTTGGGCGACGTTTCCAACCGATCGGTTGATTTATCAACCGATCGGTTCACCTGATGAGCTCAAGATCTAAACGGCTGGAAGCTTCCGCCAACCGATCGTGTCGAGTGACCGGGTGATGTTTCCTGAAAATCGTTGCCGAAGTTCGCAGCAAGTAACCCGATCGGTTGATTCTTCACCCGATCGGGTGACATCATTTTCTATATATATTAGCCCTAGGTTTTCAGAAACGTAAACTGTGTTTTTTTGGGCTGTTATATTTTTCTGTTTTCTCTCCATTTTGTGACGGCTAAAATTTATTTGATATTTATAAGTTGTCTGATCTTTACTAAACTTTAATATAGTGTTATTTGCATTGCTTTTACTACTTTTCAATCGCCGGATTATGTTTTTAACGGTCGATTTTAATTTAGATTGCTTTTTCCCTAAAATGTGTGAGTAGTTCCCAAATCATGGATTTTGGTGGAAACCCCTTCGTGGGTTCTCCCTAATGAGTCCATAGGGCTAGAAAATTGATAAGGATTAGGAATCTATTGGTTAAGCAGGGTGTTTCATTGTCATCGGCGGTAAAAGGACCGCCTTTGACCGTTGGGCCAAGGGGGAATAAACTTGGCGGTAGACTCCTTAGCCATAGCTCACGCCCTTAGCGTAGACATCGAATCCTAGCGCGTGGGAACGGCAGGACGAGATGTTGGAAGTTATCGTTGCGAGCTTAGTGCTCCCAGAGTCGGTCAGTGTTAATGGACATGGGAATGTCCATTGTCCGGATCCTGGTAGTCTGGCGTATCATCCTGGGCACCGACCGGAATATCGGGCGCATGGGACGCTGGTATCACTCTTAGAGGCAACGTCTCACCATTAGACCCTAATTCCGATCGTTACCCAATCCGCCGGTCGTATTAGCGAGAATCATATGATAGGGTGGAAACCAAATTCCCGGGTTTCCCTTTATATTGTTTATCCATCGCATTCTATTTCCGTGACAACCCATCTCCCGATTCAGGCTAGCTCACCCATGGGTGAATTTGGTCCTTTCTGACACAAGTACAACCACGCCTCCCTGAGTTCGACCCCCAAGCCACACTACAACACCGTGCGCTTGCGGTTATCAATATTTAAATCTCACGCCCCCAATCCTATTGCACCTTGCACATGATCACACAAAAACTCAGGGACGTCACCTATATATGGGTGTGCTGATATCTCTAAAGCTTCTTGATGCTATTGAAAATCACAAGAGATCTATAAGCCACTCTCAAACCCTCTTAATTCCCTCTTGTGAGCCCTTATTTCTCTTCATGCATTGAAGTCTAGCTCAAGGGAATTCATCCAAGTGCTTTCAAGCCAATCTCAACACTTGGAGATCCTCTTCCATGCCTTGCATTCATACATGAGTAAGCATCTCAAGGCATATGTAAGAGTATTATTTTACTTGGTGATTCTTGTAACTCTAATTCTCTTTGTGGGAATTAGTCTTTCTCTCTTTGTGGGAGTTTATCTCTTTATGGGATTAGGATATTCTCTTTGTGGGAATAACACTCTTAGTGGGAGTAACTCTCTTAGTGGGAGTTTAGTGTCATAGTGTAGGGCTAACCCTAATTCTCTGAGTGTGAGTTAGTGATTCTCTTGGTGGGAGTCTTGACCCTTGTGTAGGGTTGGTTGGGTCCTTGTGTAGGGCAAAATCCTCTTGGTGAGGTCTCTCTTTGTGAGAGTGTATCCCTTTGTGGGATTTGTATTCACTTCTCTTTGTGGGAATATAGTGAATTTTGGTGTGGCTGGACGTACCCAAGTTTTGGGGAACCAGGGTAAAATCTTGTGTTTGCGTTTGGATTGATTGTGTCAATTATTTCCTCTTGCATTTATTATTCCGTATTTGCAAGTATAATTTTAATTGGTCAATTTTATTACCATTACACTATTCACCCCCCCCCCCTCTAGTGTGTGTTGCTAGTATTGCAAGGGTAAGGCGATCCTTACACAGTCCTGCGATCAAAAGTAGACCTAAAGCTCTTATACCAATGTTGGGTTTTGAGGGACCCTTAGAGCTCATATCTATGCCTGTCCTAAGTCGGACGGACGATAGAGGCAAAAAGAAAAGCAGCAGAAAAGAAATCTTTAAACTATTTAACGAAAAGCCCTGAGGATATCAAGACCCTAGCCATGATCTCTACTATCTTGAGGTAGGTCTAGCCACCCCACGATAGATCTAAGCTACTGCAATATTATAAATGAAATGCTTAATTAAACAACATACCCGAAACCTTTCTTGCATTGGTAAGGTGTAGCGAACCATGTCCCGAGCCGCTCATCGTCCAGAGCTGAACTGCTACCTGAACCGCTTCGCGTTCCGAGGCGAGCAACCCCATTGTCGATGAGCCAACCATTCGCCAAAGAAAGTTTCACCTTGAGTGGATCCTTTGTCAATACTCCGGATCGAATCTGAGCCACTTCGTGGCTTTGCTAGAGCCCTTCAGGAGCAATGGAGAAATGTAGGGAGAGGAAAATATTTAATTTATGCTTAGACAAGAGCATGCTCCAAACTTTGGGAGCCTCTCAGATCTAGAGCTTGGGACGAGTTATGAGGAGGGGGCATGCCCCTATTTATATAGGCGGCTGACCCATCCCCTTTACTCCACTTTCGAAGTGGACTAATAAACTTGGAGTAAAAAATTCAAGTTAGTTTGCCTTAAGGAAAGGCCAAATTTCAATAAATTTTAACTCCCTTACCGTTGAGCTTCACATTTGATACAACCTATCAAATCAAAGATCGCCGAACGTTGAACATGTATGAAAAAACGACGAGTTATTCCGAATCCATTTGACCCCTCAAACGTGTGTCCAAAGTTAAGTCCAAATCTATATTTTCGAATAACTGCAGCCACCAGAACAGAGGGTTCGAAACCCTATGCGTGGGGCCTACCAAGTGGGCCCGCAGCCCGTTGAGGCACGTTCATATCATGCGCCCGTGAGCGCGTGCCATGCACGCGGCTGGCAGGGCGTATGGCGCCCTGCGGGCGCAACACATTAGTAGGCGCCCCCCCAAAAGGGGGCACCGTTGGGTCTTTGACCCGGCCCCATATGGGCCGGGTCCCACCCATTAAACCCTTTTTTCGTGGGTCCCACCCATTAAACCCTTTTTTCTTTTTCTTTAAAAAAACGGCCTTAACTCTTAAGGCTTTTGGGCTTTTGGGCTATTTGGGATTTCTATTTAAAACTGTTTTAAACAGACTTATTGGACTCGTTTGGACTTCGTTTTTGACGCTGTTTGAACCTACGTTTAGACTGGGTCGATCCCGTCATTCAGGTAACCATTTCAACACGTTTATAAAATTAAATATGCACGTAAACAATTTACGATGCATTAAATTTCCCTTTGCATCAAATGCAAAAATCTCCACATCTATTATATAAAATCATTTGCATCAAATACAAATGATCCGAGGGCTCCCACTTGCACTCGGGATCATTTATCTCGAATGTAGGAGCTAACGACAAACTCTTTACAGTTTATATCCATTGCATCAAATGCATATTCTCCCTAATATCTACCTATTACTTACGAAGGTCTCATTCTGTGTGAGACCCTACTGCTTGACCCTACTACAAGTGGGGCTCGAAGCCCCAGACGACAGTAACCATGAGCAGCATGTGCTATCCCTGTTTCAATATCATACTTATGTGTTTAACTCATTGACATGAGTCGTGACCACCCTGAATGTATCCGTGATAAATACCGTAGTTTTAGTCTCTTCATCAAAACTATGCCGTTTAATTCAAGCCTAGGGGACGGTCAAACTGTCAACCCCAATAGCTCGAAGCAGGTTAGTCTCCATCGATCTTTAGTCAAATAATGTTGGACATCTTCCAACATACTCTGGCCAGAGTTTTCACTAAAGATCGAACTAACAGTACGACACTAACTCCCATTGACCGGGAGAGACGAATCCTATCTTGGTCATTACTCTTCTCGCACGCTTTAAATGTCACCCAACCAAAGACCTTTCGACAGGCCAAGCCTCGAATCTAGGTCAGAGATCTAAGTGACACCGTTCACGCACAGGTTCGTACAATGACCTCAAGTCAAAAGACCAACTTGCCTATCATCACTAAGAGTTATCATTGACAGATTGGTCAATCATAACCATATGACAACTCTTGTTGGGTCGTTCAGTAAACTCATTCCCCAATGAGCACATGTGTCTCGTCTTTGACTTCGCCAAGTCAAATAATCATGAGATCATCGTCACCGCTACACGGTGAAGACTAAGACACAATGGTCTATCCGTTGTTTCGATATCCTTTTCTCGAAACATCGACAACTACGAACGTTTCTAGACTTATGCTACTAACGGTCAAGCACTTCTCCATGATCGAGATCCTCAGCTCGATACATGTTTGACCTTGCATTAAGTCTCAGGAATTTACCTAAATTTCTAATGATTACAAACATTTCTATTAACTTAGATAAATTCTTATCAAACAACTTACTGTTATTTAGAAAAAGATGTCTGTATAGATACACAAGGATGAATTTTCCTCGAGGGCATACACATCTCTTAACATAAGGAAGGGTTTAGTTTGGGGTATTTTAATAAGAGTTTATTGTATATAGCATTCACCTCTTTTCATACACATTTTCATTGTTTATTTTGTCGTTATCCCCCGTTCCCCCCATTTTTGTTCCATCTTTTGCTTTTATGGCCCCTTCTATGCTTCGTAGGGAATACATGTTGATTTGGGACCATATGGCATAAATATAGCACGAAGGGGCAAAAGAAGCAGAGGATCAAGCTATGCGAAAGGAAGAGATTTATGAAGGACTGTGATCCAAACGGCCGCGTCAATTTGACGCGGTCGCATGTGTCATAGTACCCAAAGAAGATGAGCATAATTCCACTCGGCCGCGCAGACATGCACCACATGGCCGCGTCAACAAGCCCCAGAACCCATTTCCACGCGGCCGCGTAAAGGATCTCCAAACGATCGCGTCACTGAGGAGTTAATTCGAAGATAAGCAATCGATGCAGCCTGTGTGATAATAGACGATGCGGCCGCATAATCCAATAGAACCAAAGACCAAACGGTCGCTCCACGCGACCATTTAGATGTTGACACAGGCGCGAAGTCGGATTCGACGCGGCCGCATCCCTTGTGACGTGACCACATCGTTGTAACCCTGCCACCTCCATTTCACGCAAGTGAACGATGCAACTTCATCGTTTTCGACGCGGTCGCGTTGTTTAGGATGTCTGAAGCACCAGGGCACCGATTGGGAGCAGTTGGGTGGATTTTTTGGTCTTTTGAGCGAATGAATGTAAGCCCTTCTTCCTCCTTGAGCGAACCCATCTTGGTTTCTGCTGTTTTTCTGGGGTTTTGAAGCTTTGTAAGGAATTCCTGACTCTTTTATTCTGCATTTTAATTTTCTTTAGTTATCTTCTTTCTTGTAATAGCTTAGATTCCTTAATAAAAATTTTCTATTTTGCTATTGCCATTGTGTATTTTCATTTCTTGTGTTTATTCCTTGAATCCATGGCGTTCATTGCTTACCCAATGCTAGAAATCATCTCTACTGCAATGGGTAGCGAGTAGATTTTATATAGGGCAATGGGTTGAACCCCATTGGATTAGGGCCATGGATTGGATGAACTTTTGATTAATTGCTGGGTTAATTGAGGAGTTTGGATATATTGGGATGCCAATTATAGTCGTAGATTCGACCCCCTCCCTTTTGAGTAATCGGATTGTTTGTCGACGAGAGTCGGGACCAATCCGGGGTTTTGATCCCTACGAGGATCCATACTATCGGTGTGACCGGCGAGAGTCGTGCACCGATTAGAGCCCTCCTAATATAGGTCCAATACTTAAGCGCCACTGTGGTCGGGAGGAAGATTAAGGACATTTGTTGAGCGTAATGTGCCTGACGTATACCGATGTATCGACGAGAATCGGCATCGGTATAGGCTAAGATAGGCCTATCATTGCATCACTAGAGCGGGAGGTAGGAGATAACATAAGGAAATACCCAATCATGTGCCACGAGAGTGGGGGGGGGTAGGTGAATGCCCTTATGTTAGATGACCTATCCTAAGTCCCAATGAACCCAATAATCAGTCATCTACTAATCCAACCCTAGCCCCAGTTCATTGGTGGGGATACTCTAAGCCCTAAAGCTTTTATCCATTGATTCCACACATTTATTCTCTCTTCGATGACCAATCTAATTGCACAGCTTTCAAACAAGGACCCAAAAATTGGTACTCAACGAATTCCACCCAGTGTTCGACCCGTATCACTACACACGACACAGTGAGCTGCGGTATAAATTTTATCAACGTTCTCTTCAGCAGACAGCCTCTATTAGATGACCTGCGTGACCATGTCAATCGATTGAGTGGGAGCCCTTTTCAGCTCCTAGGATGTGCTCTTCTATGTGGTCGGGTGGAATGGCCATGCGACTGCGTGGATATTCAACTCCATGCTTCATTTGGGGGCTCAATTTGGCGATGCAACACATGGACACGTGTTGCTTGTTTTCTTCAACTCCTTCTTTTGATACTGTTTCTTCGCATTATTTCTTCCTTTTATAATTTGACTCAATTTGGCTCCTTTAAGCTGGATTTCAACCTGAAACATGCACAAACACCCAAAGAGTGAAATTGAATGGAAATATCATAAAGTGGTGTAAAATGGGGGTTTGTGTGATGTGATGCATGAATAAACTCCGTTAAATATATATGAAATAAATGCTCATCAAAACCCCCCAAGCTAGACTCTTCCTTGTCCTCAAGAAAGACAGATAGAGAGAGAGTAGAGAGTGGGGTATGCATGCATGAAACGAATGATATTAAGAATCTCACAAAATCAAGCATTTTTACATGAAAAGTGAAAATTTTTAGATCATGTAATTGATAAGCATGTCGATCCCCATTAATCTATCAAAACATAGCCTAGAACATTACTGCTAGCATAAATCAACATGTATGGTTCTGCTCAAATCCTAAAATATTTCCTCTATCCCCATAGGTTGTTGGAATAGGAATCGAAATTATGTGATGATCGAGAAAGAGTTAGTATCACATAATGAGTTGTGAATCCATCAAGGAAATGGCATTTACGACACACTATCTATCCGTAATCCGTGGAGTCGCTAGCTTTGTTCATGCTCTTATTTTCATCAAATTGGATTTTTATTTGGTTTGTGTGAGGAGTGTTGGGTCAATGGCTCCCAGATCATGTGACCTTAGGGCATTGGGCCAAGAAGGAAACCTCGAACCTACTAGCTCAAACCAACTAAAAACCTTATTCCTATGCACTCCTCCAAACTAAACCTTTCGATGTGAGTCCCCAATGCTTCATGAGGCATGAGGACCCAGCTACTCGATGTAGAACGATGCATTATTATTCTTTTCACTTTTCACTTTTTATTTTTTTACTTTTTTCGAACATGAACAAGCTAAGCAACACCACTCCTCTATACTAGATGGGCATGTTGTTAATCCAAATCTTATGAGATCACCAATCATCATCCTCAACTAAAATATCCAAGATACACACATAAAATGGGTTCCCAAGAAAAACATAACCTAGGCATGTTTTGAGTACTTTTATTTTAAAGATTTGTGCATAAGCATAATAAGTATATTGTAATGATTTAAAACTAAAGACACCCCCAAGCATATATCATGATAAATGATGAGAGATCGAACAAAGTGAAGCGTAAATCTAAAAAATTTCACAAGAGTGTCCATGCATATTAAAACTTATCGTGATGGAATTCTTAATGCGATAAATACATAAATGGTGCACAAAGTGCACCTTAAGGGTGGCAATTCAGGCAGGTATGGTCTTATAGGGTCGGGGCAGCCCAGTCCGATTTTCTTAAAGGACTAGGCTGACCGGCCCAATAAGACTTCGATCCATTTCAGTGTGGCTCGGGTACGGTCCGATAAAAATTCGAGCCACCCGCCTGGCCCGATAGGGTTGAAAGAATTATTAGGCTTTGTTATTTATTAGACTTCCACACACCCTTTGTTAATGATGTATCTTTAAATGCTGCTAGAATTTAATTTAGAATGCGAACTACATGAAAATTGTGGAACAAACTGATAGTTTAGCATGTGATCTTTTTTCTTGGAGTAAATTCTCGAGTGATGAATTTTCAGAATGTGAACTCAAGCTATACACAAGATGTCAAGCTAGCTAATTTTTTGTCTGCAAGTTTGAATCAAGCTACAATGTTTTTTGATAATTGTAGGATTTACAGATTGGTTTATGATAAAGCTACTTTGTTCTATGAATCGAGCTACTTTTTCAGAATTGAGCAAACTCAAAAGGATTCCGTGCCGTGCCATGACACACAATGGGCCGAATAGCTTGGCCCGAGCCCGACACGAAAATTAACCGGGCCGGGCCGGCCTAACCTGATAAGGATTTCGGGCCAAAATTACTGGCTCAGGCATGTTATTATCATGATGTGCCTGTGCCAGGCTATCTTTTTGGGCCAAAAATTGTCAACCCTGGGGCACCTCCCCCAAGCATGAATCAAGCATTGTCCTCAATGCTAAAAAGTGGAAAACGGGGTGAAATTGAATGTTGAATGCATGAAAATGCCTCCCCCAAGCTAGCTTAAAAGCATATCTCAAATATGAGAAATAAAATGAAATCATGGGTGGAAATGTTGGGAGAGTCTGGGTGATGGAGTCGTATAAATACGAAACTAAGGCAAAGAATGTGCATTGAAGCACATATTGGGTTTTGGGTTATGATAATGTGGGTGTGTCAGGGAGGTGAGATTTATTCATTTATTTTTAAAACTAATGAAAAAAACAAAAATCATAATACGCTCCTCTCGCTATCGAGATGAGGCGATTTTATTCACTCTTTAGCCTAAAAAGCAAGTAAAATAACTACACTACTGGAGTAGGATGCACCTTAGCAAAGGGTGGATCAAGAATCTCCAGTGCAGTAGGCATCTGTTCTTCCTACTCCTTTGGTGGTTAGCAAGCTGCCTCCCACAAAATACATCAGGCCCTAGCAAAGTGCCTCCAAGCATCTCTCCAGGATGTCCAACTAAATCCTACGAGAAACATGGGGCATCAGCCTGATAAGAAATTTTTTTCCCAAAAATAAATGTATCCCATATAGAATCATCAAAATAATTCATAGAATGTGAAATAGGGTAACAAAAACTCCCTGAGAATAGTACGCTACTCCTTAAGCATGTCACTATCAAATCTTCGACGTTTCCTTCGAAATGCTCGTTAGGTGATGACATGGCCCATCAAACCTCCATGGTATATGAACCTGTGTCCTGTGGGAAGTATGCCACATCAGAAACAACTGAATCTAAAGAAGTATATAATAAAATATGAGATTCATGTATGGATTTTAGAATATCTCCCTGAGTAGCAGTGTTAAGCTCAAGTGGATGTTATGCCTTTGGTGTAGTGAGGAGTGGCTGTGGAGGAGGCGGTGGAGGCAAGGGTGCATCAGGCTCGCTAAAATGAGTCATGGCATCCGTGTCCTTAAGTGCATCCTCCTTGTCAATATGTACATGCTCTATGGCCTCCTCGATGCTCTCACACGGCATAAAATGTGGGATGTGATGGGAAGAACGGCTCGGGATTTTCTGATTTTGATGTCTTCTTGGTGTCCTCGCGTGGTTCATCCTTGCAAACAACCTCCTGGAGGAGGATTGTTTCCACCCATCATCCTACGTGTAGCTTATCATCCCTTTCGTCGTCTGGAGTGTGGTGATGGATGTGAGCATTAGTGGTATGTGTCTCAGAGATGGTACCTGCATGGGAAGAGGAACTCATATCAAAAATTTTAAATTGTAGTTTAGATGAGTTACATTCGATGGTGCAGGCTGTTGATGATGAATGAGACACAACAGCAGCTTCTATGTACTCCTAAGATGCTTCAGTCGGCATGTCAGATAGTTGGCATCCATTCATTCTTGTAATGAACTCTTGCAAGAGTACTTGCAGTCATCCACTGAAGAAGCAAAGGAGCCAAAATTTGTCCATCCCATGCTGCAGCAGTCCATCCACCAATCTATTGAATCTCCCCCAAACTTTCCAAAGAGTGTCTCCATCAAGTTGGATGAAGCTAGCAATCTGATCCCTCGGTGTTTGGTGTCGCTTCGCATGATCCCCAAAGTTAGAAGTGGCTCCTCCACCAAAATTCTATCCCCATGGTGGTGTAATCTCAGATATTTGACCCCATGAATTCTGCTCTGATTACCTTTGTGATTGGTAGATTTGGTTCAAGTTTTGGGCAATCTCATTTATGTGGGCATCGATCGTAGGAGTAGGGGAGGGAGAAGTCATTTCGCCTTGGTTTGAAAGCTCATTCTCTAAGAGAAGTTCAATGCTAGACTTTTGTGGTGGAGATGGAGGCATGTAAGTCTCGGGGTATGGATGGGAGGGTTCATGGTGTAGGTCGTATGTATCTGTGTGCAGGTGTGGGGATGGGCATAATATGTGCATTTGGTGTAAACATGCCCATACATCCCACATACTTCGCAAACTACGACAACCTACAGAAAGTCATCATAGCCTCCCATCTGAGCACACTGTGGCATGGAGGCATCAAAATCTCCAATTTATGATCTATCTATCATCCACATTATGCTCCAAGTGCAGCTTCAAAACAAATAAGAAAATCAAAGAGAGAAGCGTCAGTGGTACAAGAGAATAGCAAATATAAATGAGGTGATCGGGGAAAATTTTCTTTATTGATTTTTATTCTTTTATATGCACGTAAACTAACTAACCTAAGATTAAACTAATATCAATCAAGGCAACCTACCCGGAAACATCGCTAGAAAGATTGTCGTGCTAACTAACGCTGTCGATATTTGTAATCGCAAGCACACAACGTCGTCGTAGCACTATATGGGTCGTCTACAGGGAGGTTATATGATCTAGTACTAGCCAATCCTAGGTTGTGGTTAGCTATGTGGATGATATGTGGAATATGGAGAAATAAACAGAATGAAAGGGCTCTAGGGCTAGATTTCACTCCAATGTGGCTCGAGCACGGGAATAGACTTGTTGCATAGCTATCGAATCATCTTAAGATGAGGTTGTATGATCTAGATGAAATCACATACCCCCACTTCTGTGATGCTATGATAGGATCATCCCTATGTTGTCTCATGCCCCCACTTCCAGATGCTATGCCATTACTACCCCTCGTGCGACCAAGCCTACTTTAATAGAGCATAGCCACATGACAGATGCATTAAGTTTACAATATTTCCCAACCATTGTTTAGCCACTCTCATGGTCAAAAACTTGGTCAACGTTAGGAGGGCTCTCATTACGCCCCAACTTCTGTTGGCATCGTAATTTGTATGAATCGCACATATGGATTGAAAACCATAGAGTGACCGTAACTTCCATTAGCGATCAATCTAAGGAGATCAATATATACGGATAATAATCTTCCTAGGCATAACCCTATTACGATGGTTCAGCAGCCAAATACCTCATCAATCCATGCTCTTCCACAAATAGAGATTAATCACGCCCTAGAGTAAAATACTACTCACAAATCATTGGGAAACACAGAGAATAACAACGAAACAATGAGAAGAACATAGAACAACTATAAAATACAAAATAAAGAGAAATACTTAGCTTTCATTTGTTGCAACACAAGATATCCAGAATAACATGTGCACCAATGGAGAAAAACCAAGTAAAAACCTAATCTAACCTACTCCTAATACTAAAATTAAGAAAAGAGATGAAAATGGGCAGAAAAACATAGCAGATGGTCATATCCTCCCTTCATGAGAACATATTCATATAAGCATAAGCATGGCATAATAGCAAATTAGCATAAGCATGGCATAATAGCAAATTAGCATAAGCATGGCATATTAGCATATGGCATGGCATATTAGCATATGGCATGGCATATTAGGATATTTTCTTATACACACATATTAGCATATGAAACATATTGGCACATGGACATGTTTGCATATGCGGAAAATTAGCATATGGACATAATAACATTAGCATGTGAAACATATTAGCATACAAAACTTATTAGAACTTGGACCTTTATGCATATGGAGCAAGTAGCAAATGGACATAGTAATATAAGCATATTTAAGGTAGCATGGACCCATCATATGGAGCTAATATTAATGCTAAAATTAATATTATGAAACTAACATTAACTTTATCATGAACTAATATTGACATGGAACATGTTAGCATAAGGAAATTACTTATGACATAAATGGGATTATCCTTCCTAAAACAATCCTCAGTATAGCAACCCTACTCAAGTTGAGGATCCTACCACAAAAGTCCTTTCTTCCAATCTTTGGCCCTTCTTCTCCTTGAAGGCATCTAGCTTTCTCTTCTGAAGCTCTAGGCTCCACACAAAGTCTCCTTTCTTGCTTCTTCTCCTCCATCTTCTATAACTTGCACCCAAAATAGAAACAGAGGCTACTAGAGGATGCATAGTGAGGGTGAAGTGGCCCTAGTGGTGCTCGGCCACCATGACTTCCATGGAGAGATTCGGCCAAATGGGGATGAGGGGAGAGAGATGATGGAGAGGAAATGCAGATGTCTTTGGTCTTTCGTTTCCCCCTTTTTTTTCATTTTCTTTCTCTTCTCCTTTTTTCTTTTCCTTTTAAAATCCTCCATCATCCACCTCATCCCCAAAATTCTCTTCAAATGCCAAGTGCACATTGAGGTGTCTAGATTAGGGATAAAGAGTAACATGCATATTACACCTAACAGGTTTATGCGTCTCTTGAAGAAATTTTTGGATTTTTATTTATACAAAAATATGAATACATAATTAACACTCCATGCCATCCTAAATACATATTATTTCATCCAAATACTTATCTCATTATAATTTAAAATGATGTTTAAAATTATTTAAAAATAATTTGGTCATTAGAAAATTATGGAAAATTTATAAAACTATCCATAAATTTCATATGTACAAATACGTCCAGAAATATGTACTTTATACATGTATACACAAAAACGGGGTATTACATTGACCGTTACAAAAGTACATATGACAGTTAAACGAAAGTCACAAGTGAAAACCCAGAAAAAGTGAATTCATCGGAAGTTCAATTAAAGTAAAAGGTGACCACAACCCAAATGTACAACTCACTCCCTATAAACAAAAAGAAAGTGATACTTGAATCTCGTGTAGCCTCCTAGGGAAAGGATATCTTAAGTATCTGTCTTTAGGCTTAAGAAAAAGGGGACAGATAAGTCAACTCGTGCCTAGTTGGAAAAACACAACTCTAGGAGTAGAATATTATCTTTAATATTGGTACGTCAGCACAACTAGATCACCTTCATTTAAATGGGAAAATTAAGACATGCTACACAAATTAATAACTATGAACAGAAAAGGAAACATATGCCAATAAGAAGCAGTCTGAATGAAGTTCTAAACAGAAGTAGAATCATGCAGTATTCTTAGGCATGGAGGTAACTGAACTACTACAATATAAGCGAGTAAATAAAGCCGAAATGGAACATATGATGAACTCAAGCAAAAACGTTACCGGACTACTACAATAAAATGAAAGAGTTATTAAGCAACATTTGCAGAGTTATACTAGTTATAGTTAAACTGACGCTTTGGAACCCTATGTAAAATGTAATATGTAAGGACCTGGACTCTCACCCAGGATGGGTGGAAAAGTGGTACACCGCTAGTGGAATGCGAGCACTGTGAAACGGGGCCTCTCGTAACTTCCCCGTTTCGAGAGTGAGAATATCATATTATACACATCATATACCTCATGGTGCATCACGAGTACACTCATGTGCCTCTCCAACTTTGCCAAACTCCCCCATTTCAGGAGTGCGAGTGAGATACAAATCAATCTAGTCCAGTCCTTGTATACACATTCCATTCATGTTTCCCCCAAACCCCGTTTCTGGAATAACTCACCTACCTAGGGGTAGATTGAGATATCTAGATTATTATAATACTTTCGTATCCTCACTCAAATAAATTCACCATGTCCTTCATCTCCTTATTCATGTGGTCATAACCATGGCTAGCATCAATTCATATGCCACCATGATCACATTACTATCAACTTTTCATAGCCATCATTTAATCACAACTGTTATATGTAATATGGCATCAACATCTTATAATGGCAAGAAACACCAACAACATAACTTCATCACTTGCTTAATGAATTTTATCATTGGCATAAATAGAACATCATGGTATTTGCTTAAAGTAAGACATCATCATTATAGCATTATAGTGTTGACAAAAATATATCATCAAGGAACACTTTAACATGGGGTCTAGTAGCATGGTGAGCTTCATGGCATAAGAGACATAAACATAACACCTAGAGTTAGAGAGTGTAAACATAAACAAATCATCATAGAATCATGGTGTAGACATAAACACAGCATCATGGAATTTTCTAACATGAGATCTAGCAAGATGGTGAACTTCATGGCATAAGATACATAAACAAAGCATCTTCCCAATAGAACATAAAGCATGATGTGACCATAACATGGTATATACATAGCATGGTATGAAGCATACGACGAAAATTAATTAGAAGGGTGGTACCAAACATAGCATGGATGTTGGCATGAATTTTAACATAGCATGAATTTGACTACATCATCCTAACTAGAATTACAAACCAATTCTAAGCATGGAGATCAAGTAGAACATGAAGCATGAAGCATCCTAAAGCATGATGTAAGCATGAGACATATTAATGAGCATACTGAACATGGAAGCATGGAATTTGGCATAATGGACGTGGCATGAATATTAAGCTACAAGATATTACTAGCAACATGCTACTATCATGGCATAAATGTTAAGCTACAACATATTACTTGTCAACGTGCTACTAACAAGGCATGAATGTTAACTAATTATGGCATGAACTATACTAACATAGAAGTATGAAATTGGATGTCATTATCAAAGTATTAGTATATGTACAAGGAAATAACAAGAGCCCAACATGATATGAAATGTATGCATTCTATAACATCATTCATTACATGTGTATGTGGCTACAATTTAACATCAAGTTTAAGGATAACATGCACACTCTTATTAACATCACTTTGTTGCAACTAATCTTCATGTTACTAAAAATTAGAGCATGGATACAAGTTAAGAATATTATTCCCAATTGAGTTGTGATTTCCTACCTCCATGAAGCTTCACCTATTCCAAGCTTAGCCTCCTCCTCCGTGATATTCTAACTTCTCAAGGAAGTGGATGGTGTGATGGTGATTTTGCTTAGGGATGAGGGAGAGAAGGGGTGGTGATGGTAGTGGTGGTTTGGCCCAAGGAGGAGGAAAGGGAGGGGGTGTGGTGGTGGTAATGGTGCTCGGCCAAGGGAGGAAGGGAGGGAGAGGGGTGGCCTACCATGAAGGAGAGAAGGAGAGGAGAGAAAGAGAGGGAGAGAGTTAACTTTGATTTTTTCCTTTTCTTTTCTTCTCTTTTTTCTTTCTTTTTCTCTTTAATCTCTCCCTTCATTAATCATCCTACTAATTAACAAGAGGAAGAAAAGTGCGCCATGACTCATCCTAAGCATGAATGTGAGTGAGGAGAGAGTGCCATGTGTAGGGGTTATGAGTCATCCTTAGAAAATTAGGTTTAAAAATAAGTAAATTATTTAAGGAAAAATTGACACATGGATGGTGATGTGGCAAGAAAGGAAAAATTAGAATTTTATTTTTAGAAAAATATTAATCCAAGTATTTAACCTTGTAATCATCATGTAGTATATTAAACATAATACGTAGTATGCTAATTTAGAATGTAGTTAAAATCTAAATATAAGTTTAGTATTATTACAATCTTTTAAAAATAATGTAAAAATCCCCAAATACATAAAAAATATACGTGTATTAAATACGATCAAAATACGTAGTACAACACCAGTATATATGAAAACATAGAAAGCTGCACCCAAAGGGTGAGATTCATTTGAGCATTGTTTAGGAAATGTTTTATAAACGTATTGTTTAAGTAGTTACTTCACCTTTTAAGGCATACGTTGATTTTGCCTCGTCGTTGCATGTCCTTGTACCGTCCTTCTGGCTTTTTTGGTATAGCCCTCTAGGGCATGTTTTAGGTTCACCTTTTCAAGGCTGGTTTTGATTTCATCATGGGCATGTTTTTCTTCGACCTTCTGGACATGTTTTGGTTTGCAAGTTAGGACTTGTTTTACGTTAAGACCAGATTTCATATAAATATCTTGTCAAGGATTTTTTGTTTATGGATAGTTGCTTTGTATAGTTTTGGTATCGTTCAAGTTTGACTTCATGCAGATGGTGGCTTTGTTCATATATCAGTATAGCCCATATAGAAACTATAGGACACCTTTATTTTGATGCACTGAGGGACAATTATTGTGCTCATATATCTATTCGACATAGCGATGAGCCCAAAACTTGGAAGCACGTTTGAGAATAGTAAATGATGCTCTGGCTTGCTTGGTTTGCTCTAGCTTAAGACAAGAAAGAATAACTTGATGCAGAAGACTGCAACTCACAAAGGACTTGTGTGGGATGTTGTGTCTGAAAGAACTAGAGATATAGATTTATATCCAAGCATAATAATACAGATCTAGATGTAGGCACGCTAAATCTTAAAGTGTTACCCTCTCTGATTATCAGAAGCGTACCTGAATACATAGCTGCAGTCTGAAAGAGATCCTGACGATAATGCAGCGGATGATCTTCCAGATCCACACGAATCAACCGTTAGAGAATTCCTTTGCCCTTCTCACGGTTTCTATTCTAGCAACGGGACGTAGAAAAGACGACTAACTTGTTCGTGTGTTCCGGGGATCATGACCACATATAAATAGGCTAGCTTCCTTAGCACTAGGGTTTCCAATTCATCCCATCAACGAATTGAAGCCCAATTGTCTCTACACATAAAGGCCAACAACCTGATCGACTCATTTAAGCCCACTTAATCCAATAAATGTGATCACTAATATAACGGGCTTTATATGACAGTGTAGCATAGATATAATTATATTTGCATATTAGCCCAATGTTGGATTATGATCAAACTATGTTGGATAAGTTCCAACAATCTCCCTCTTGGGCTATATGCTAAACTTTATAATTATATTTCATTATGCATACTGAACTGAATAAGATCTTAACTTACTGTCATCACTTTAATGAGTCAAAAAACAATCCGGTCCATCAATTACATTAGCATAGGATCAAAGAGATCTTCGTTGCAGCAATTGCAGCTCGACCCATCTGTGGTTACTGTGCTTATAAAGAATGACATGGATTATGAAGTGGATGTGCAACATGAAAATTACATGTAATGTGATCTAATATGTCTATTTCCAACTGATCTTGCTCAACCTTAGTGAGATCATAAACATACCAAAATCGGATTGAAGACGAACCGAACCAAAACTTTATTTTTGGTTTAAAAAATAACCTTAATCTTAAGCTGAAGACTTAATTTGCCTAACATATGAGCACCCAAAAGAACAAACTTCGTCAAAACTGAATATTCTTAATGAAATGACATCCATATGAGTAGCGAGCTCATAAAACCTTTTGGATGACATTCCTTTGTTGGAAGCAACGATCTAGGATCTCTAGTTTGATGATAACAAACGTGTACGAACTATTTAATGTGTGTGGTAAGTGTGTTTCAGGAATGGCAAGTCAGTAAATTTTTGAAGAGATGACTAAGCAAATTTGATGAAGATTAGTGGGTGCACAAGTTCAATTTGGACTTGGTCAAAGAGATGGAAGAATCACTACATATATTGGGCTTGGTCAATATGGAGAGAGATGGAGCCAATTTGATTTCAACTAGAATATCAAATCAACTAGAATATCAAATCAATTAGAAGGATTTGCTTCTACCCACTTCCTACTCAAACACCTAATCAAATCCCAATTCAATTCATACTCCTATCTCCTAGGGATTCTCTCCTAGCCCTAGCCATCTCCTAGTGCCGTAAAACCCTAGCTTACAACCTTATATAAACCATCATCTCCTTGAAGAGCATCTTACGGCATACACAAATAAATCCGTGCAGCCAATAACTCAAAGGAACTAAAGCCAAAAACACTAAGCCAAAAATCTCTCCTTCAATGGTTTTTTCTCTTTAAGCCGTAACATACATGAACCATAATCATCAAGCCAAAGTTCTCATCTAGCCAAAAGGTCTTATCTTCTCTACACAAAAATAAAGCCGCAGTTTTTATCTCCCAGAAGCTCCTTGCAACTCACAGCCAAAGGAACCTATCGACAAGCACCGTCGACAACATTGTTGGGTCGGTAACAGCATCATCATACCTTGCACAAAGAGCTACCGTCAACTAGTCATCGTGAGTCTTCGAGGCAGCCGTGACCTTCGTGCATGCTACCGTCCCCTGCTAGTCATGCAACTAGGCCATTGATCAACTCCACAGTGCTGTCCAACAATGTCCAAGTTGTCGTCCTCTCTCCTGCCAAGCACAAGGCGGATCATCCTCGCCGTCGAGCTGCACATCGCTGTCGTGGATTTGTGTTATCTTCTACAGCTTATCATGAGACCACCTTACCACCGACACACATTGTGACGTGGAGATTAAAAAGTCGAAGTCGTCGGAAGAAACAGATCATCCTCGTGGCTACAACCTCATCGTGAAGAAGCTCAACATTTCCATCGCCATCTAGAGCCAAGGTGCTTGAGTTTGTGCCCTCTAGTTACCGTTGAGGTGTGAAACGCTCCTCGCTACCATCAACAACGAGCGTTCCATGTCGTTCTCTTCATCACACCAGACTGGAGTCGCCGCCGTAGAGTCGAGTTGCTGTCGGAGTTGAGGTCGAGGGGCTACCATTGAAGAGCAGCCATCAAGTCGTCGTGAAGTCGAGCTCCTTTCGAATTCTCTCTGAGCTGTGAATGAAAGGAATCAGAACTTGCTGACGTGGACATGATACCATGCAAACCAAAAATAAAAGGAATTGATGTGCACACAAACTCAATTAAAATTGAGTTGTATTGGAATTCCTATACACAGAGACCAGATTGCTATCAAGCCATATTTTGAGATCCAGGCATCAGATCGAGACACCGTTTGCACCAGACTGAAGCTAATGCCATGCTGAATGACAGAGACAACACACCATCACAATCTGAGCATTTCTAAATCCTTTACTTTACGATTATATCAGTTATTGTGTGTAGATCACTGTATGGGAAACTTTACCCCTTTTGTGTTCTTTTGGGACTTGTTTAGTCTGGGACTAGATAAGAGGGTCTTAACAAGTGTAACTTGTCAAGATAGAGCATTTACTAGGTTGAGAGTGTTCTGCACTCAGGGAGTGTGGTATGTTCTAGATGGGGGCAGGGAGCTTAGGACCCATTATAGTTGTACAAAAGGAACATATTAATGCTAGTATTTGCTTGGGGGCTGGAGTAGGTCGTGAGACGACCTAACCAGGGTATATCTGCGCGTATTATATGATTGCTTCATATTTACCCTGCTCATGATTATTAACTGCGTGTGATTTCTCCTGGGTTGCAGAAGAATTTTTTATAAGCATATTCACCCCCCTCTAGGCTTAGATCCAGATCCAACAAGTGCTATTAGAGCCAGTTTATTAGGATCTAGCCTAGGATTGACCATGAACCTCATTGATAGTGCTTTTTCTTAGGGTCAGTCCATATCTTGTCCCCCTAGATTTAATGGTGTAGATTATGCATATTGGAAAAATAGAATGAGAATCTACCTTATATCTGTTGATTATAAAGCTTGGTAAATTGTTAAAAAAGGTTATAAGTCACCAGTCAATAAATTTAGAGATGTGATATGCTTAAACCTGATGATAAATGGAGACTTTATGCTCTTAATGCTAAAGCAATGAATGCACTTATTTTTTCATTAGATAAATCTGAATTCAATCGCATCTCACATTGTCTAACTGCACAGAAAATATGGCATACATTGGAAGTGACGCACGAGGGAACGTTACAGGTGAAGGAGTCTAGACTTGCACTTTTGAGCACGGAGTACGAGAGCTTTCACATGCTACCATCAGAATCTATTTCAGAAATGTTTGCAAGGTTCATGAACATCGTCTACATGTCTAGCTCGCTTGGTAAGCCATATTCTAGTCTTGAACAGGTGGAAAATATTAAGAGCGCTGCCAAGCTCTTTCAGGCCTAAAGTCACCGCCATCCAAGAAGCTAAAGATCTATCACAGATGAGGGTGGAGGACTTGATAGACAACCTAATGTCCCACAAGCTTGAGTTGCTGAATATTGAAGAAAGAGAAACACCTGAGGCGAAGGAAAAAGCTCCAAACCCACTAGCTCTTCAGCTAGCGAGGATGACGACGATGACGAGGAGCATGCTCTTATGATAAGAGGATTCAGGAGATACATCAAGACAAAGCAAGGAAGAGCTGAGATGGCGCAAAGGTTTAATCGCTCCAATAAATATAATCATGTCAGAAATACTTCTGAACAGAATACTACTAATGATAAAGTTGAATGTTTTAAATACAGGAGAAAGGGACATTATGCAAGGAATTGCCCACAAGAGACGGCTCAGATTGCAAAAGAGAAAGGAAAAGCCGTTGTGCTAACGTGGGACATGGATAGTGGAGATGAGCTTAAGGAAAATGAAGCACACTCATCCCTCTGCTTAATGGCAAATAACGATGAGGTAATATCATATACTAAAGCAAAGCTCTTTAAGAAAATGCAAGAAGAAATTGATGAGCAAGATAATACTGTTGAATGCTATAGAAATGTTTGCTTTGAATTGCAAAAAGAAAATTGCGACATGTTTGACGAATCTAAAAATTTAAAAGAGGAACTTGTTGCATGCAAATCAACCATTGTTTTGTTAAAAAGGGAAAAATCTAGCTCATCTGAAAAAGCTAATTGTCCTTCTTGTCCTTCCTTATTGAATAATATTTGCATGCTTAAGCAAGATTTAATTAAGCTTGAAACTGAAAAGGATTATATGATTAGAGAGCTTAATGATAAATTGTGCATGCTAAATAACGATCTTAAAAGAAAAATGATTGAGTTTGAAAAGTAGGAAGAGGAAAACAAGAAAGTGTTTATAAGTAAATGCACTTTGCTTGTGAATGAGAATGCATTGATGAAATCCAAGGTCTCCAGTCTTGAATTGTCCATTAAGAATTTTTCATAGGAAAACAATCTTTAGATATCATTCTTGGAAATCAATTATATGGCAACAATAGGCGAGGACTTGGATTTGGTTTGAAAAATGTTGAAAAGCCTAAATTTAAGAAGATTCACAATGTGCCTTCAATTGTCAAAAACATGCATGCAAGGTTTCTTACTTGTGATAGTGTTGGTCATGCATCCTAATATTGTAAGTTTAGGAACACAAACATAAAGTTCAAATAAGTGTTGGTTCCTAAATCTTTGATGACTAACACTAGTGGACCTTGTTGGATTCCAAGGTCACACATGACACCTTTCATGTAGGTGAGATGGAGATTTGGCGAGAAGCAATGAATTGAAAGTCTCATTTTTAGCTCCTTAGTCAAATGGCGACGCGAATGAATATTTATTTCCCTCTTTGCATTCATTGCATATCTTCATAGATTTTTGTATGTGCTTGATTTATTTCTTGTTTGTGTACTTGTTTGTTTGCATCTTAGTTTGTTTTAGTTCATTATAAAAGAAAAATAAAAAAACAAAAACAAAATAAAAAAAATTGTGCTTAATGAATACCTCTTTATGAATCATTATAAGTGGTATTATTGTATGACCATTCATATCCTTGTAGAAATCATTGTATTATTGTTATAGCTATATGCGCATGTTAGACTTTATTTAGTAGCCATGAAATGTATAATTTGATTTCTACACCTATATACTCACTTCCACGAATATTAAACTTGTTGTACTTTTGCAGATTCTTTTTATGAATATTGGAAAGTGAATGTAGGATGATAATAACGGAATAATCTAAGGGATATGATGTGTATTACCAAGAATAAAAATTGAGCTAAAAAGAATTGGTGTTAATGCTACAAAAATGAAAAAGATATGAATATTTCTCCGTATGTAAAATGGATGCAATTCACGAAAATCACACTACCCACGAGTTTCCAACATATGTTTTATGGGTAATCTTTAGCGTTGGTGTTCTTTACTCGTCAAGCAATGCCACCCCTGCATCTAAGAGTCCTTATAGGCTATGTTTTGGGGTTTGGTACTGTCACGCCCCACTTCCCAAAAACATGGAGGCGAAGCGTGAAAAGGTCTGCTCAGACTTGAAGCTACAAAGCTGCAAATCCGATAAGCGTCAATTATTACAAAGTAGCAGGTCCCTGTAATGTGACTCAGAACAACAATAACAATAATAGAGAAGGAGACAAATAATCAACAGTTCATCTCAGAGTCCAGATATAAATTCATCAACTAGAAAAGCCACCAGGCAAACAAAAGAGTCCAAAGAAAAGGCCGAGCATGGCCAACAAAAGAAACTAACAACAAGGGTGCTACTCACCGACAACAACTCACAACTAATAAGGGAAACTGTGAAGGAACTAAGACTGGTCACTGGTGTCCTCGTACTCAACGTCAGCAACGGGTTCGGGCTCGTACTCTACGAACTCGTCGCCCTCAACTGCACTCTCTGGCTTAGAAACTAACATGCGACACCTAAAGAGAAGGGGTACATGTCAGCAAGTCTACAAGACTTGTGCAAGGAAACCAAAAGGAAAGTGCTAACAACCTAACAGTTCTAGAGTAAAGTATGACATGACATATTATGCAAATAGAACAACAGCAGTTTATGTTATGGCATGATTATAGCATGACAAGTAACATGGCATGGCAAGTAAACAATTACATGACAAGTACAAGAATTTGTAAGCACGTCGTGCACAGAGATTCTGCCCTTTGGCTAGAGTGGCTGTACGGGCCAACTCTTACGCTCAAGTGACCATTTATCCCTACCCCTCCACGTGTGTCGAGCCAGGACACTACCCCCGAACACGTAATGCTCGCTTCTGGATCACGACCCAGGAAGTGTTTTTAACACGTATGGCGTAGGGTTCTGCCCGCATAACGGGTGCCTAGCCGGTAACACGGAAACACGGATTTGTACAAGGATTTGTAGCGTGTGCTACGATGCAATATGCAACATGACATGTAAAATGGATGCACATGACAATTATTTGAAATGAAATTGCGTACCGTTAAAGAAATTTAAACATGACCGGCAATTTTATGACATGGCATGACAATAAAAATTCTAGCTTCGTTGTCAAGCCAGAATTCGAATTTGCGCCTAGACCGCTATCATTTCACGGTCTAGTCTCTTTCACGCTAAGCAAGTATTGGCCTAAAGACATGGCCTAAAGCAAGGTTGGCAAGTTTCACTTGCCTGGTACCGAAGTTGTTGTTCAACGTGAGTCACGGGATCGGTGTCTTACGAAAATTGGGTTTGCTGTTATGGCAAAACAACATGAGAACGATCACTAAATCAAATTTCATAATAGAATCCTATATCGTCTAATGAATTGTTTTTAATTAGGGTTTCTAATTTACGGTGTGGGTTAAAAGAGATTAGGGATAGATCCACTAACCGTAAGAGTAGCGAGTGAAACACGCCAAAACAGATCTGGCTTCGGCGATGGAGAACGATCCCGGGAAGCTACGGCTGAAATTCAAGATCCGGCGGCCTAGGGAAGGTGGCGGGCGCAAGAAATGGCGTGAGGGAAGCTACGAGGAGGAAAGAAATGGCTTGAGGGAAGTTGGGGATGATTTTGGGAAGATTTTGGCTCAGAAAGAATAAAGAAAGAATGAAAGAATCGAAGGGATTAAATAGAAAATGAAACGGCGGCTGCGACTTAACCTAGGTTTATTGGGCAGTTTAGTCGGTCAGAGAAGGATGGTCGACCGACTAGTTTAGGATCTAGTCGTTCGGTCGTCTAACTTAGACCGACTAAAAGCCAAACCATGAACAGGGTTGGTACAGGTAGACAGATTTAGTCAGTCTGCGAAGGCCCGTCGACCGACTAGTCTAGGATCTAGTCGGTCGTTGATCGTTCATAGACCGACTAAGAGAGAAATTAGGTAGACATTAAGCACTGAGAATTAGTCGGTCAAAGGAGGAATCTTAACCGACTAGTTCAAGAACTAGTCGGTCGGTAATTGTTCTTTGACCGACTAACCATAAAGAGTAACTTCGACAGTACAGTAGGACTCAGAATTAGTCGGTCCAGGTACAAGTCCTGACCGACTAGTTTGGGAACTAGTCGGTCAAAGATTGAGCTTAGACCGACTAAACGTAAACATTAACTAAGCTGAAATTTACTGACAAGAACTAGCCAGTCTGAGAAGGGTTGTCGACCGACTATATTGTGATCTAGTCGGTTGGCTCTCCTTCACGAACCGACTAAGATACACCAAAAGTGCCGAAACGAAGCGCGAAGCTTCGGAAAGAATCCTATGGCCTCTAGAATCACTCTAACACTAAGATTAAGACGTTACGAAGCTAATCGTAAGGATTTCTAACGGAAAAACACACAAAGAGGGAAATCATCCAAAATTATTAATATAAAATAGTCATTACAAAAACCGGTCGTTACATCCTCCCCACCTTAAGAAAAATTCCGCCCTCGGAATTTCCTAACACTCACGTGTCAGGGAACAAATATGGGTAGCGTTCTCGCATCTCATCTTCTCTCTCCCAAGTAGACTCTCCTGGCGAGCCGTGTCGCCACATCACCCTAACAAGATCGACGGTCTTGTTCCGAAGTGACTTCTGACGCATGTCCAAAATTTGCACGGGCTACTGGTCATACGTCAGATCAGGGCGAACGGTGATCTCCGAGAAATCTACAACATGAGATGGATCGCTGATGTACCGACAAAGCTGCGACACATGGAAGACTTTGTGAACTCCTTCCAAAGATGGCGACAAGGCTAAGCGGTAGGCTACCTCGCCAACTCTCTCCAGAATGTCAAACGGTCCAATGTATCTCGGGCTCAGCTTCCCTCGTTTGCCAAAGAGAATCACTCCTCGATTCAGGGAAATCTTTAGAAACACATGGTCACCTATCTGAAACTCCAGTGGACGCCATTTAGCATCAGCCCAATGCTTAAAACGGTCCTGAGCAATCCTCAGCCTCTCCCGTATGTTCCTGACAACATCCACAGCCGCCACGATCATCTCAGGTCCTAACAGCTCCCGATCTCCAATGTCATCCCAGCTCAGTGGCGATCGACATTTCTTCCCATATAGCACGGCAAAAGGTGACATGCCAATACTCGCCTGGTAGCTATTATTGTAGGCAAACTCCACGAGGTGGAGATGATCCTCCCAAGAACCCCTGAAGTCCAACATACACGCCCTCAGCATGTCCTCCAAGATCTGGATCGTCCTCTCGGATTGGACGTCCGTCTGAGGATGGTACGCCGTGCTGAAACTCAGACTCGTATCCAAACTCTTCTGCAGACTCTGCCAGAACTGAGATGTGAACCTCGTGTCTCTGTCCGACACGATACTCACAGGGACTCCGTGAAGTCACACGATCTCCTGCATGATTCACGTTACATCACTATCTAAACTAGGAAAAGGAAATTTAAATGGAGAGTAAAATAAATTACCTCCATGTATCTCCTCGCTAGCGCCTCAGTGGACTGTCCTACTCGTAAAGGAATAAAGTGCGCAGATTTGGTCAATCGGTCTACGATCACCCAAATCACGTCATTTTGCTTCGGACTCCGAGGTAGTCCAGTCATGAAGTCCTTAGTGATGTGCTGCCACTTCCACTCCGGAATCGGAAGCGGTTGTAGCAACCCTGTCGTACGCTGATGCTCCACCTTTACCTGCTGGCAAACCAAGCACTTGGCTACACTCCGAGCCACACTCCTCTTCATACCATGCCACCAAAAATTAAGGCGAAGATCCTTGTACATCTTGGTCCCACCAGGATGCACAGAGTACGACGAACTGTGTGCCTCAACCAACAACTCCTCTCTGATATCCCCAGTCAACACGCATAACCTAGCTCCAAATCTCAACGAGCTATCCTAATGAATCACGAAATCAGTCCGCAGACCAGCCTCCACCAACTCTTGAATCTTCATCAACTTCGGTCCCCAGCCTGACCAGCCTTGATCCGATCCACAATCGTCGACTGTATCTGCGTACACATCAACGAAGAGACCTCACCAGGCAGAACAATCTCAATACCGGACTCGCAAAAATCTTGCTGCATTCTCCACTGCAAAGTCAACAACATCACCGCCGGAAGCCTACTCAACGCATCAGGAACCACATTCACCTTGCCAAGGTGATACTGCAGATCGATCTCGTAATCCGCCATAAGCTCCAACCACCGACGCTGTCGCATGTTGAGCTCCTTCTGAGTGAAAATGTATTTCAAGCTTTTGTGATCGGTGAAGATCTTCACCTTCTCACTCAACAAGAAGTGCCTCCAAATCTTCAGCGCTAACACGACAGCGGCCAACTCCAAATCGTGCGTTGGGTAATTCTTCTCATGAGCCTTAAGCTGCCGAGAAGCATACGCGACCACATGCCCATGCTGATGCAATACGCAACCGAGACCCTTGCCAGAAGCATCACAAAAGATCTCGAAACCTCCACTCCGGTCAGGCACAGCAAGGACAGGGGCAGACGTCAACCTCTCCTTCAGAACACCAAAAGCTCCCTCGCAGTCATCAGACCAAACAAAATATACATCCTTCTGCGTCAGTCTGGTCATCGGCTCAGCAATCGGGAGAAATCCTTGATGAATTGCTGGTAGTAACCCGCAAGTCCGAGGAAACTCTGGATCTCAGACGCAGACCGCAGAACAGGCCACTCCCTGATAGCCTTAATCTTCTCGGGATCCACCGAAATTCCATCTCCAATCACCACATACCCGAGAAAAGCAACCCTATCCAGCCAAAACTCGCACTTGGAATACTTCGCATACAACCTATGCCTCCTCAAAATCTCCAATACCGTCCTCAATTGCGACGCATGTTCCTCCTCCGACTTCGAGTAGATCAGAATGTCGTCAATGAAGATAACGACAAACTTATCTAAAAAGTCATAGAAGATCAGGTTCATCAGATTCATAAAAACCGCGGGTGCGTTGGTTACACCGAAAGGCATAACCACGAACTCGTAGTGTCCATACTTGGTCCTGAAAGTTGTCTTCGGAACATCCTCCTTTCTCACCTTCAGCTGGTGATAACCACTCCTCAGATCCAGCTTAGAGAATACCCTCGATCCCCCAGCTGATCAAAAATATCATCGATGCGAGGCAATGGATATCGATTCTTGACGGTCACCGCTTTCAACTCCCGGTAGTCCACACACATGCGACTCGAACCGTCCTTCTTCTTCACCAGCAAGACCGGTGCTCCCCACGGAGACACGCTGGGATTAATGTAACCCTTCTGAAGAAGTTCATCCAGCTGCTTCCGCAATTCCTCCAATTCTGCGGGTGCCATGCGATACGGCGCTTTCGAAATAGGCTGCGCCCCCGGAATGAGATCGATCGAAAAGTCGAGAGCTCGATCAGTTGGCAATCTAGACCTCTCCTCGGGGAAGACGTCGTCGAAGTCACGCACTACCGTAGGCCAACACTGCTCCATCTGCAATGCAACGATCTCCACCGGCTTGGCCCGAAACCTGACCGGACCAAGCGAACTGCTGCCACGGCTGAACTCGAACACCGGATGTCCAGGGATCTCGAACACCACCTTCTTCCTCCGACAATCGATCATGGTATAGAAGCTCCTAAGCAAGTCCATCCCGAGAACGGCATCATAGTTGATGATGTCGTCGACAATAAAATCGGCGTAGAGCTCATGTCCACAAACCACCAAAGGGCAAGAGTTGCAACCACGATGCACCGTGACCACGCCATTCCCTGTGACGATATTCCAACTCTTGAGAAGAGGGGAAGTCGACAAGGAATTCTTCTCCACAAAGCTCCGGGAGATAATGCACATCGATGCACCTGAGTCGAAGAGGACTCGTGCAGGGAATGTGCACACCAAAATCACACCTAACAAGCAACCTAACAATCAAATCCTATTCAAGCAGACAAACATATGCAAGCAACCAATCATGATCTAATAACTAAAACTAACCACTGAAAGAAACAGCTAGATTGAGGGTTACCTGCAATAACCTCATCCACCGCCTCGGTCTCAATAGCAGTCATCAGAAACGCCTGTCGCCTCGGCTGAACAGCCAGCTGAAAAGCCTGCCTCTGCGGAATGAGAGGCGCTCCACGTCCAGCAGGAACAGGTGCCTTCTGCTACAATGGCTGAGCTGCAACAGGTCCCTTCCACGGCTGCTTGGACTTCAGGCAGTCCCTCATGGTATGCGCAGGATCACCACAAACCAAGCACTATCCCAACATCTTCCTGCACTGATCCTTGACATGCCCATTCTTACCACAGAAATGGCAAGTCTTCAAAGTAGAAGGTCCTCCGGGCCTCTTGAACTGCACCGGCTGATTGGGCCCGAGCCCATGTCTCATCACAGCTCTGGCCTGCTCCACAGGCCTCGTCCCGGCTCCAGAAATATGCCCTCTCTTCTGGCTCACGATCCGCTCCTGCCTCTTCGCCGCAGTCAAAACCTTCTGATATGACTCCGCATCAGAAGAAGTCACATAGCTTTGAAGATCCAAGGAAAGCCCCTGCAGAAACCTCTGGGCTCTCTCATCAGCATCCTGCACCATCTTCGGTGCGAAACGGCTCAGCCAAGTGAACTCATGGTGGTACTGATCCACCATCAAGCTCCCCTGCTTCAAGTCAATGAAGCGCTGCGCCATCTCCCTCTTGTCAGCCTTCGAAAAATACTCCTCGTCGAATCTGGACTTGAAGGTAGCCCAAGATATCGGCTCCTCAAGCAACTCCTCCTCGGCATCCCACCAGTTCCGAGCGTTATCCTTAAGCTGCCTCTTCGCCAAGTCAACCCATCCAGTAGGGTCAACCTTCGACATCTTCAAGTTGTCCTCCATGTTCCTGGTCCACTCATCCACAGCCAGAGGCCCTTCGGTCCCATCAAAGTAAGCGGGACCAAGCTCCCGAAACGGCTTCGCTCCGGGCTCGAAGCGAGGGACATTCTGAACAAGCTGCGCTGCTCGAGCAGGTGGAACATTCCGGGCATTCTGCAGCATCCCCTGCTGCACCTGCATCATCTGATGCATCATCCTCATGATCTCCCCGTTTGTGGGCTCCCGATCCGGCTCTCCGTCACGAGGGGGCACACCACCACCAGCACTGGTATTCTGTCTTCTAGCCATCTATTGACACAGGAATATGAAACAAAATTAGAATCTCAGCCTTATGACTCGGTTTTGAAATTATTTATCGGACATTCTATAACTCTTATCGTTGTTCCAATTAGGTCACTGTTACAGAGGAGGACCTGCGTGGGCCACCAAAGAAACCTATCACGCCCCGCTTCCCAAAAACGTGGAGGCGAAGCGTGAGAAGGTTCGCTCAGACTTGAAGCTACAAAGCTGCAAATCCGATAAGTGTCAATTATTACGAAGTAGCAGGTCCCTGTAATGTGACTTAGAACAACAATAACAATAATAGAGAAGGAGACAAATAATCAACAGTTCATCTCAGAGTCCAGATATAAATTCATCAACCAGAAAAGCCACCAGGCAAACAAAAGAGTCCAAAGAAAAGGCCGAGCATGGCCAATAAAAGAAACTAACAACAAGGGTGCTACTCACTGACAACAACTCACAACTAATAAGGGAAACTACGAAGGAACTAAGACTGGTCGCCGGTGTCCTCGTACTCAACGTCAGCAATGGGTTCAGGCTCGTACTCCACGAACTCGTCGCCCTCAAATGCACTCTCTGGCTCAGCAACTAACATGCGACACCCAAAGAGAAGGGGCACATGTCAGCAAGTCTACAAGACTTGTGCAAGGAAACAAAAAGGAAAGTGCTAACAACCTAACAGTTTTAGAGTAAAGTATGACATGACATATTATGCAAATAGAACAACAGCAGTTTATGTTATGGCATGATTATAGCATGGCAAGTAACATGGCATGGCAAGTAAACAATTACATAACAAGTACAAGAATTTGTAAGCACGTCGTGCACAGAGATTCCGCCCTTTGGCTAGAGTGGCTGTACGGGCCAACTCTTACGCTCAAGTGACCATTTATCCCTACCCCTCCACGTGTGTCGAGCCAGGACACTACCCCCGAACACGTAATGCTCGCTTTTGGATCACGACCCAGGAAGTGTTTTTAACACGTATGGCGTAGGGTTCTGCCCGCATAACGGGTGCCTAGCCGGTAACACGGAAACACGGATTTGTACAAGGATTTGTAGCGTGTGCTACGACACAATATGCAATATGAGATGTAAAATGGATGCACATGACAATTATTTGAAATGAAATTGCGTACCGTTAAAGAAATTTAAACATGACAGGCAATTTTATGACATGGCATGACAATAAAAATTCTAGCTTCGTTGTCAACCCAGAATTCGAATTTGCGCCTAGACCGCTATCATTTCACGGTCTAGTCTCTTTCACGCTAAGCAAGTATTGGCCTAAAGACATGGCCTAAAGCAAGGTTGGCAAGTTTCACTTGCCTGGTACCGAAGTTGTTGTTCAACGTGAGTCACGGGATCGGTGTCCTACGGAAATTGGGTTCGCTGTTATGGCAAAACAACATGAGAACGATCACTAAATCAAATTTCATAATAGAATCCTATATCGTCTAATGAATCGTTTTTAATTAGGGTTTCTAATTTACGGTGTGGGTTAAAAGAGATTAGGGATAGATCCACTAACCATAAGAGTAGCGAGCGAAACACGCCAAAACAAATCTGTCTTCGGCGACGGAGAACGATCCCGGGAAGCTACGGCTGAAATTCAAGATCTGGCGGCCTAGGGAAGGTGGCCGGCGCAAGAAATGGTGAGAGGGAAGCTACGAGGAGGAAAGAAATTGCTTGAGGGAAGTTGGGGATGATTTGGGGAAGATTTTGGCTCAGAAAGAATGAAGAAAGAATGAAAGAATCGAAGGGATTAAATAGAAAATAAAACGGCGGCTGCGACTTAACCTTGGTTTACTGGGCAGTTTAGTCGGTCAGAGAAGGATGGTTGACCGACTAGTTTAGGATCTAGTCGGTCGGTCGTCTAACTTAGACCGACTAAAAGCCAAACTGTGAACATGGTTGGTACAGGTAGACAGATTTAGTCGGTCTGCGAAGGCCCGTCGACCGACTAGTCTAGGATCTAGTCGGTCGTTGATCGTTTATAGACCGACTAAGAGAGAAATTAGGTATACATTAAGCACTAAGAATTAGTCGATCAAAGGAGGAATCTTAACCGACTAGTTCAAGAACTAGTCGGTCGGTAATTGTTCTTTGACCGACTAACCATAAACAGTAACTTCGACAGTACAGTAGGACTCAGAATTAGTCGGTCCAAGTAAAAGTCCTGACCGACTAGTTTGAGAACTAGTCGGTCGAAGATTGAGCTTAGACCGACTAAACGTAAACAGTAACTTAGCTGAACTTTACTGATAAGAACTAGCCGGTATGAGAAGGGTTGTCGACCGACTAGATTGTGATGTAGTCGGTTGGCTCTCCTTCACGAACCGACTAAGATACACCAAAAGTGCCGAAACAAAGCGCGAAGCTTCGGAAAGAATCCTATGGCCTCTAGAATCACTCTAACACTAAGATTAAGACGTTACGAAGCTAATCGTAAGGATTTCTAATGGAAAGCACACAAAGAGGGAAATCATCCAAAATTATTAATATAAAATAGTCATTACAAAAACCGGTCGTTACAGGTACCTTGAACTCATTTTTAATGAGGTGGAAAAAATCAATCCTAGGTGATAATCATGTTAAATTGAAAATGTGGATTGGTTTTGGTTGATCTTCATGAATGAATCTCCCTTTGTACTTCAATGTTTAATTATCACACTTACACAATGGTGTTGAAGTCTAAATTGCAATTTTCATTGAACATGAATTGCCGACTCTATGAAAAAATGACCTGCAAGTGCTAGTTAAAATTTATAATACTTTATTTTTACATGTGATATTTGATTGACTTCATTAATACGCTTTTGATGATAACAAAGTGAGAGAAAAGTTGAAAAAATATTTGGTATTATTTGTTAAAGGGGGAGCACTAGAAATACATGTTCAAGGGGGAGCTTGAAAATACGGGGAGCATGCTTACCACTATTGCAATATTATTGTGCATGCTAGTAATGCTTGACCCTCTCATTGTATACATCATATGCCTTACATCCTTCATCACACTTCACACACACATTTCTCATTGCTCAAATCTTTTATTGGTTTGTCATTATCAAAAGGGGAAGATTGTTGTAAGAAACGATCTAGGATCTCTAGTTTGATGATAACAAACGTGCACGAACTAGTTAACGTGTGTGCTAAGTGTGTTTCAGGAGTGGCAAGTCGATAAATCTAAGCAAATTTGATGAAGATTAGTGGGTGCACAAGTTCAATGGTCAAAGAGATGGAAGAATCACAACTTATATTGGGCTTGGTCAATATGGAGAGAGATGGCACCAATTTGATTTCAACTAGAAGATCAAATCAATTAGAAGATCAAATCAATTATAAGGATTTTCTTCTACCCACTTCCTATTTAAACACCTAATCAATTCCCAATTCAATTCATACTCCTATCTCCTAGGGATTCTCTCCTAGCCCTAGCCATCTCCTAGTGTCGTAAAACCCTAGCTTACAATCTTATATAAACCATCATCTCATTGAAGATGTCACACCCCGCTTACCAAAAATATGGAGGCTAAGCGTGAGAAGGTCCGCTCAGACTTGAAGCAACAAAGCCGCAAGTCCGATAAGCGTCATGTATCATAAAGTGGCAGGTCCCTGTAATATGACACAGAACAAAGACAAGAATAATAGAAAGAGACAAATAATAATTTATCAATCTCAATTGTCCAAAATAAAAGTCAACAACCGCAGGAATGCCACCAGGCAAACAAAAGAGTCCAAAAAGAAAAGGCCTAGCATGGCCAACAAAGAAACTAACAACAACGGTGCTACTCACCTAACAACAACACAACTAACAAAGAAGGAACGAAGGAACACTAGGACTGGTCACCGGTGTCCTCATACTCAACGTCGGCAATGGGATCGGGCACGAACTCCACGGACTCGTCACCCTCAACAGCAACCTCTGGCTCAGCAACTAACATGCGACACCCAAAGAGAAGGGGCACATGTCAGCAAGTCTACAAGACTTGTGCAAGGAAACAAAAGGAAAGTGGTAACAACCTAGCAGTTCTAGAGTAAATTATGACATGACATATTATGCAATGTGAACATCAGCAGTTTATGTTATGGCATGATTGTAGCATGGCAAGTAACATGGCATGGCAAGTAAACAATTACATGACAAGTACAAGAATTATAAGCACGTCGTGCACAGAGATTTCGCCATTTGGCTAGAGTGGCTGTACGGGCCAACTCTTACGCTCAAGTGACCGTTTATCCCTACCCCTCCACGTGTGTCGAGCCAGGGCACTACCCCCGAACACGTAATGCTCGCTTCTAGATCACGAGCCAGGAAGTGTTTTTAACACATATGGCGTAGGGTTATGCTCGTATAACGGGTGCCTAGCCGGTAACACGGAAACACGGATTTGTACAAGGATTTGTTGCGTGTGTACGATGCAACATGCAGCATGATGTGTAAAATGGATGCACATGACAATTAATTGAAATGAAATTGCGTACCGTTAAAGAAAATTAAACATGACAGGCAATTGTATGACATGGCATGACAAGGGAAATTCTAACTTCGTTGTCAAACTAGAATTCGAATTTGCGCCTAGACTGCTATCATTTCACGGTCTAGTCTCTTTCACGCTAAACAAAGTATTGGCCTAAAAACATGTCCTAAAGCAAGGTTGGCAAGTTTCACTTGCCTGGTACCGAAGTTGTTGTTTGACGAGAGTCACGAGATCGGTATCCTACGGTAATTGGGTTCGCTGTTATGGCAAAATAGAAAGTTAGACTGAGAGTTCTAATCCCGTTTGTATTGGAATCCTACGTCGTCTAATAATCCATTTTTAATTAGGGTTTCTAATTTACAGTGTGGGTTACAGAGAATTAAAGTTAGATCACTACCCGTTTACGAAGCGAAGATCGAGATGCCTACGGATCTGCGGTAGGAGAAGATCTCGCCGGATTCCGGATTGCCGTCGCCAAATCGGATCTAGTACGGCAACAGAAAAGCGCTACTAAAGAACTACGATTGAAATGAGTTCCTCACGGCCTAAAAGCTACAGATCTGGAGATTTGAGTTCGTCGGAAAAATCTGGAGCAAAAAGGAGATTTTATGGTTTTGGGGTCGGTCGACGGCCAACGGAGGTGGTGCCGGTGCAAAGGAAGGTGGGGGGAACTTGGGAGGGTGAAGAATGGCAAGGGAAAGGTTGGGGGATGATTGGGGAATGATTGGGGAAGAAGGTTGGCTTGTAGAAGTGAAGAAAGAATGGAAATGGTCGAGGATTTAAATAAAGAAAAGGTGCGGCGGCTACGACTTAACCTAGGTTTACTGGGCAATCTAGTCGGTCAGAGAAGGGTGGTCGACCGACTAGTTTGGGATCTAGTCGGTCGGTCGTCCAACTAACACCGACTAAAATCAAACAGTGAGCAGTGTCTGTGCAGAGAAGGCATGATTAGTCGGTCTGTGAAGACCCGTCGACCGACTAGTTTGGGATCTAGTCGGTCAATGAACGTTCATGAACCGACTAAAGGTCGAATGAGATAGATAATGAGTACTGACAGGTAGTCGGTCTGAGTACAAGACCTGACCGACTAGTTTGGAAACTAGTCGGTCGGAGAACGTGCTTAGACCGACTAAACGTAAACAGTAACTCAGTCGAAATTTACTGACAAGAACTAGCCGGTCTGAGAAGTGTTGCCGACCGACTAGATTGCAATCTAGTCGGTTGGCTCTCCTTCATGAACCGACTAAGATGCAAGAAAAGTGTCGAATCGAAGCGTGAAGCTTCGGGAAGATTCCTCTAGGATCACCCTAGCACTAAGATTAAGACGCTATGAAGTTAATCGTAAGAACTTCTAACGGAAAAACACACAAAGAGAGGAAACATCCAATATTATTCATATAATAGTTATTACAAAAAACTGGTCGTTACAGAAGAGCATCTTGCGACATACACAAATAAATCCGTGTAGCCAATGACTCAAAGGAACAAAAGCCAAAAACCCTACGCCAAAAAGCTCTCCTTCAATGGTTTTTGCCCTTCAAGCCATAACATATAGGAACCATTATCATCAAGCCAAAGTTCTCCTCTAGCCAAAAGGTTTCATCTTCTCTACACAAAAAGAAAGCTGCAGCCTTTATCTCCCAAAATCTCCTTGCAACTCACATCCAAAGGAACCTATTGACACGCACCATCGACAATATTGTTGGGTCGGTAACATGATCATCATACCTTGCACAAAGAGCTGACGTCAACTAGTCGCCGTGAGTCTTCGAGGCAGTCGTGACTTTCGTGCATGCTACCGTCCACTGCTAGTCATGCAACTAGGCCATTGATCAGCTCCACCGTGCTGTCGTCCAACAACGTCCAAGTCGTCATCCTCTCTCCTGCCAAGCACGGATCATCCTCGTCGTCGAGCTGCACATGTCTACCGTGGATTTGAATCATCTTCTACAGCTTGCTGTGAGACCACCTTGCCGTCGACACACGCTGTGACATGGAGATCAACAAGTCAAAGTCGTTAGAAGAAACACATCGCTGCCGATCATCCTCGTGGCTGCAACCTCATCATGAAGAAGCTCAACGTTGTCGCCGCCATCTAGAGACAAGCTGCTTGAGTTCGTGAACTCCAGTTACCGTCAAGGTGTGAACCTCTTGTTAGATCTGGATCTAAGCCTAGAGGGGGGGGTGAATAGGCTTATAAAAATTCTCGTGCAACCCACGAGAAATCACACGCAGTTATAGCACAATCAACCAGATGTAGAGTATAGAAAGAAGTCACAGCATGCATAGGTGATATACCCTGGTTCGGTCGCACCCACGACCTACATCCAGCCCCAAAAACAATACTAGATTATTAAAGTTAACTGGTACAACCTGTAGCTAGAGCACCAACCCTACACTCACCTGGCTCTCAGCACCTGCACTCACCAAAGTGCTCAAACAATAACAATACTAGTAAAGCCCCTCTCTTGGCTAAGCCCCTCTCTTGGCTAGTCTCAACTAGCCAAGTCCCCAGACAAATAATAAAATAATTTCACAGAGATTACAACACCAAATCACAAATAAAATAAAGTTCAGAGTTTAGAATTGCTCAGTTTTGAAGGCGTTGATGTCTCTGTCGTTCAGCGAGTGGTCAGATCAATCTGACACGTAGTAGTCCCCTCAGTAGTCACGACAGTGTAGGATACTCCTTTATGAGACTTGCGGCATACTCGAAGATTAGTGCATCTCCTCTTTCATTAATGTTACGGGCTTCTCTTGTGTTTTACACGCATGCACAAAACTGATTGATTTTAATCACATGTCCTCCTGTGCCTTGCGGTTGCCTATGGGATTTTGCTCTTAGAAAGAATGCAGCCTTGAGGATTGAACATTGTGCCTGACCTTTGGATATTCAAAGAGAAAAGAATGCGGCTCTTGGGATTTTTTAATTGAAACGTGCAGCTGCTCTCAAGACTTTCAAAGGCAAAAAAAACAAATGATGATTGCGTCCTTTTGATTTACAAAGGGGATGAAAAAGACTTCGGCCTGTTTTTTTATGATTCGCTTTTGACAAAAGGTGCGGATGTTGCTTGATTTCGAATCAAGGAGAAAACTAATAAAATTGGCCTGTGTTTGAGAGAACCACAAAAATCACCTGATGCTCTTGGGATCGGCTTAATTTTTGAAGTGCATCTTCTCTATTTTTGATTGGCTCTTAGGAATTGTGGCGGAGTTTATTTCGACTTGTGTCTTTTGGGATTTGCAATGGAGAGAGAAGAACATGCCCAGGGCTTTGAGATTTTCCAAGGAGAATAGAAAACTTCGGCAGCTTAGGATTCTAAAAAAGTGCGGCTGCTAGGGTTTTTTTTCGATGACATGTTTTGCTAGGTTATTTTCGGCTTGGGAATTTTTTGTTATGAGAGGCGTATATATGGTACACTAGGAGATTTGCAACAAGGAGAAGATATCAATGGCTAGGATTAATCAGGCTATAGGGAATCCTAGTGATAGGGTGATTTACAATGGGAAAGGAGTTTGGACTTGATACGGAATAGGATAAAGATTTTACTCTAATAGATATGCGTCTACTCAAGCTAGGTTCTCTCCCTTTCTCCTTTGCACATTGACCAAGTCCGTCTGTGAATTTGTCGCATGTTCGCCATTCCTGAAACACTTAACACACATGTTAAAACGTTCACACACGTTTGTTATCATCAAACACGAAGTTCATAGATCGTTGCTACCAACAATCTCTCCCTTTTGATGATAACAAACTAAGTATAAGATTTGAGCATTAAGTTTCCAAATAGTGTGTGTGAAAGTGTGACTATAGTGGGTGACATGCAATGAGATGAATTGATGTATGAACAATGATGTGTAAAGTTTATCAATAAGCATGCTCCCCCTATTTTTGTGCTTCCCCAATATTCATTAATGCTCCCCCTTATCAAACAATCATATTTTCACGAGCATTACAAAGATAGTACCAAATGCCAAGCCAAATACCAAGTAGCACACCAATTACCACAAATATCACAAATATCAAAATCTTGCCATTTCTCCCCATTTGTTATCATCAAAAGTCATACCACGAAGTCAAAATCATATATCATGCAAAAAGAGAGTATTATTAACCATTACCAACAATTGCATGCTACACTCATAGAATAATCAAGTCAAAACCCAATGAAATTAAACAATGAAGACTTCAACACCAACGTGTAAAGTGTGATGATTAAAATTGAAGCACATAGGGAGTATCATTTAAGTAAGTCAACCAAAACCAATCCACATTTTCCATGTAACATTCTATCACCTAGGATTGATTTTCCCCACCTCATTAAAAATGAGTTCAAGGTACCACACCCCTAAACATAGCCTATAAGGACTCTTAGATATGGGGGTGGCATTGCTTGACGGTAAATACACCAACGCTAAAGTTTACCCATAAAGCTTATGTTGGATACTTGTGGGTAATACCGTTGCCAAGGATTGTATCCATTTTTCATACAGAGCATGTATTTTTATTTTCAATTTTTATACTTGTAGTAACATTTTTAATGCTCAATCTTTATCCAAGGCAAGGTATATCATATCCCATAGATTTTCAGTTAAGTTTTACTCCTACATTCACATTTCTAATTTCATAAACGATATCTCCAAATGTGCAACAATAATATTACATGTGGGAGTGAAATATGAGGTGTAGAAATCAAGTTATTTTCTAACATTGAATATGCCATGAATATTTAGAAAGATGAACATGAGCATGTAGCAGAGGAAATAATACAGCAATTTCTACATAGATATGAAAATCATTCATGAATGCCCTTTTAATGAATCAAAGAGACAGATACACATTTAAGCACCATTTTTTTTTGTTTTTCATTTTTTTTTGTTTGTTTTGTTTTTTCATGAGGTACTAAAGCAAACATGAGATGCAAGCACACACAAAAAAATCATGCACACATAACAATGCAACTACTAGCACACAAACAAGAAAAAAGTTCAAGAACACAAGAAAGCATGGAATCTCGTACTAAGTTTTATCAATAATACCAAGCTCAAGACGAAGACGACAAAAGCGAGCCTCAACCAAAGGTTTGTTGAATATGTCTGCAAGTTGTGATTCCGTAGGAACGAACTCCACAGACACATCCTCTTTGGTTAGGTGATCTCTAAGAAAATGGTGTCTTACGTCAATATATTTAGTACGAGAGTGGTGTACGGGATTATTAGAAATATCTATGGCACTCTTGCTATCACATCGAAGAGGAACTCTTTTAAGAGCTAGTCCGTAATCAGATAATGTTTGCATCATCCATAATACTTGAGCACAGCAACTGCCGAGGGCAATATACTCTGCTTCAGTAGTGGATAATGCAACACTATTTTGCTTATGGCTAGACCATGAAACTAAAGAGTGTCCTAGCATAAAACAAGTGCCACTAGTGCTCTTTCTATCAGTTAAACTTCCCGCATAATCAGCATCAGAATAACCCACCAAATCAAAGTTACCACTAGAAGGATACCAAAGGCCTAAAGTAGGTGTACTGATTAGGTACCTAAAGATCCTTTTAATGGCTTTCAAATGAGATTCTTTTGGGTTTGATTGAAAGCGTGCACACAAGCATACCGCAAACATTATATCAGGCCTAGAAGCAGTCAAGTACAATAAGGAACCAATCATACATTGATATAGCTTTTGGTCCACTGCAACTCCTTGTTCATCTCTGTCCATTTTTGTGTTGGGACACATCGGCGTTCCAATTCCCTTAGACTTCTCCATCTCAAACTTTTTCAAAAGCTCCTTGATGTATTTGGTTTGAGATAGAAAGATGCCTTCCTTTCCTTGCTTTACTTGGAACCCCAGAAAATATTTCAGCTCTCCCACAAGGCTCATCTCAAACTGATCCGGCATGACTTTCTCAAACTTTTGACATAGAAGATCATTAGTAGCACCATAAATAATGTCATCAACATAAATTTGCACAATGAGAAAATCTTCAGATTCATACATCAAAAATAGTGTGTTGTCAGCACTCCCCCTTTTAAAATTATTTTCCAACAAATATGTGTCAGCACTCCCCCTTTTAAAATTATTTTCCAACAAATATGTGCTTAGACGGTCATACCAAGCTCGTGGAGCTTGCTTAAGACTGTACAAAGCTTTTTCTAATTTATAAACATGGTTTGGAAAATTATAGCTTTCAAAGCCTGGGGGTTGCTCAACAAATACCTCTTCTTTTAGGTAGCCATTAAGAAAAGCACTTTTTACATCCATTTGTTTCAGCTTGAGCCCTTTATAACTTGTAAAAGCTAGCAAGATTCTAATGGACTCAAGCCTAGTAACTGGTGCAAAAGTCTCATCCACATCAATTCCTACAATTTTATTATACCCTTTAGTTACCAACCTAGCCTTGTTTCTAATAACATTACCAGATTCATCATGCTTATTTTTAAACACCCATTTAGTACCAACTACAGGATAATCAGTGGGTCTAGGTACTAGTTTCCAGACATTATTCCTGACAAATTGATTTAATTCCTCTTGCATGGCCAAAACCCATCTTTCCTCTTCTAAAGCAATATCTATAGTCTTAGGCTCTATTACAGAAATAAAGTCACCATAAATACATAGAGCACAACGATCTCTAAAAGAGGAAGGTGTGCGAATACCTGCCGTAGGCTCACCTAGAATTAAGTCTGATGGGTGGTTTGGAATGAATCTCAGCTCTCCTCTGGTAACTGCTTCATCTTATATTTCTGTCTTGTCAGTTTCAGCTTCCTTTTGTATTTCTGGTTGCTCCTCATTAATTTTTGGAATGCTTTGTTATTCTACATTTTCATCTTCATTGTTTTGCCTGCAATCCAAAGAATTTATATCAGATTCATCAAACTTTACATTTATAGATTCAAAAATAGCAAGTGTGCGTTTATTATAAATCCTGTATGCTCTGCTTCTTGCTGAATATCCTACGAACACTCCCTCATCTGATTTTGATTCAAAGGTGCCAAGCTGATCTGCAGTATTTAATATAAAGCACTTGCATCCAAAAACTCTAAAGTAAGAGACTTTCGGGGTGTTACCATGCCATAGTTCATAAGAAGTTTTATTTAGTATAGGTCCAAGCATAACTCTGTTGCATACATGGCATGTTGTATTAATGGCCTCAGCCCAAAAAGACATAGGCAAGTTATATTCATTTAGCATACTCCTAGCCATTTCTTTTAATGTGCGATTCTTTCTCTTGACCACCCCATTTTGTTGAGGTGTTCTAGGAGAAGAGAATTCATGTAAAATTCCTTTTTCAAAACAAAATTTTTCAAAAATAGCATTTTCAAACTCACCACCATGATCGCTTCTAATTTTTACAATGGAAGAATTTTTCTCATTAGAAACTTGTATGCAAAAGTTTTGAAAATGGTCAAATGAGTCTGATTTTTTGGCTAGGAAGTATACCCATGTATATTTAGAGAAATCATCCACCAGTACTAAACAATACTTTTTACCTCCTAGGCCAGCAATGTCTGTTGGACCAAATAAATCCATGTGCACTAATTCCAATATGCGTGTGGTGGCAACTTCAGTAATGCTAGAGAAAGTAGATCTAGTTTGCTTACCTTTGGTGCATGCCACGCACAACTTACCATTCTCATATGTCTGATGCGGTAGTCCTCTTACCAAATTTTTGTTTTCCAGCTTCTTTATCAGTCTCATGCTTGCATGTGCTAATCGTCTATGCCATAGCGTGGCCTCTTCTTCACCTACAAGCAAGCATTTAGAAACAGTTAGTTCTTCAATCATAAGAGTATAAACATTATTCTTTCTATTTTTAGTAATAATAATGTCACCTGTGGAGATATCAATGATTCTACAAAGTTTTGCATCAAATTCAACTTGCATACCTTTGTCACACAGCTGACTGATAGAAATGAGGTTGTGTTTCAACTTTTCAACCAATAGGACATCTGTAAGCTGAAAGGTGTCATTACCTACAACACCTTTACCAATTACCTTGCATTTTCCATTGTCCCCTAAGGTAACACTTCCTCCTTCATGCTTTGCAAGGCTAAGGAACTTTTCTCTTTCACCTGTCATGTGTCTTGAGCAGTCAGAGTCTAAGTACCACTCACACTTTTGTCCCTTAGCCGCTATGTACCTCATCTAGTTGTCCCATCAGGCAAAGAGAGGAGTGTGCAACTTCCTCTTGAGATTCATCCTCACTGTCCATATCCCATGTGAGCATCAAAGATTTCCCCTTTTGCTCCGCAATGTTGCTCTTTCCTTGAGGGCATTGCTTCATAAAGTGTCCCTGCTTTTTAGCATTTAAAGCATATAACTGGATTAGTAGTAGTCTGCTCAAAAGATTTATTATTAGAATTAAATTTAGAGCGATTAAACCTTTTCAGCATCTCTGATCTCCCGTTGCCAGTTCTGATATATTTCTTGAAGCTTCTCACCAAAAAAGCCTCCTCCTCATCTCCATCTTCATCCTCTTTAGCCTGAAGGGCTATTGCCTTTGAAGTCTTCATTTCATCTTTCTCTCTCAGTTCAATGCTCTGCAGCTCCAACTCGTGGGACATCAGGTTCCCTATCAGATCCTCCACTTTCATTTGCGATAAATCCCTTGCTTCCTGAATAGCTGTGATTTTGGGACGGAAGGTGCTAGGCAATGCTCTTAAGATCTTTCTGATTTGCTCCAGACTCGAGTACAGCTTTCCAAGAGAGATAGATTTGTACACGATGTCTGTGAACCTCGCAAACATCTCTTTAATTGACTCTGATGGAAGAATGCGGAAGCTTTCATATTCAGTGCTGAGTAGCGCAAGTCTGGAATCCTTAACCTGCGATGTACCCTCATGAGTCACCTCCAGAGTATGCCAAATTTCCTGCGCAGTTTGACATTGACATATACGGTTAAACTCAGCTTTATCTAAAGCACAAATCAATGCATTCATAGCTTTATTATTCAATGAAAAGCACTTCTTATCAAAATCATCCCACTTATCTTCTTGTTTTATCATTTCATTATTAGCAACATTAATGGTGGGAGGTTTATAGCCTTTTTCTACAATGCTCCATACATCATAATCAACAGCAGCTAAATAAATCCTCATCCTAGTTTTCCAATACGCAAAATCAACACCGTTAAAGTTTGGGAGACGAGAAATAGACTGACCCTCAGCAAAAGCAGAATCAGACATATTCATAGACATGATCAACTAGGCTAGATCCTCTAAACTGGCTCTTATACCACTTGTTGGATCTGGATCTAAGCCTAGAGGGGGGTGAATAGGCTTATAAAAATTCTCGTGCAACCCACGAGAAATCACACGCAGTAAAAGCGCAATCAACCAGATGCAGAGTATAGAAAAGCAGTCACAGCATGCACATGCGATATACCCTGGTACGGTCGCACCCACGACCTACATCCAGCCCCAAAAGCAATACTAGATTATTAAAGTGACACATAGTAGTCCCCTCAGAAGCAATACAGCCGTGACTTCTGAGGGGACTACTACGTGTCAGATTATCTCTGTCGTTCAGTGAGTGGTCAGATCAATCTGACACGTAGTAGTCCCCTCAGAAGTCACGGCTGTGTAGGATACTCCTCTATGAGACTTGCGGCATACTCGAAGATTAGTGCATCTCCTCTTCCATTAATGTTACGGGCTTCTCTTGTGGATTACACGCATGCACAAAACTGATTGATTTTAATCACATGTCCTCCTGTGCCTTACAGCTGCCTATGGGATTTTGCTCTTAGAAAGAATGCGGCCTTGAGGATTGAACATTGCGCCTGACCTTTGGATATTCAAAGCGAAAAGAATGTGGCTCTTGGGATTTTTAATTGAAACGTGCAGCTGCTCTCAAGACTTTCAAAGGCAAAAAAACAAATGATGATTGCGTCCTTTTGATTTTCAAAGGGGATGAAAAAGACTTTGGCCGGTTTTTTTATGATTGGCTTTTGACAAAAGGTGCGGATGTTGCTTGATTTTTGAATCAAGGAGAAAACTAATAAAATTGGCCTGTGTTTGAGAGAACCACAAAAATCGCCTGATGCTCTTGGGATCGGCTTAATTTTTGAAGTGCATCTTCTCTATTTTTGATTGGCTCTTAGGAATTGTGCGGGAGTTTATTTAGGCTTGTGTCTTTTGGGATTTGCAATGGAGAGAGAAGAACATGCCCTGGGCTTTGAGATTTTCCAAGGAGAATAGAAAACTTCGGCAGCTTAGGATTCTAAAAAAGTGCGGCTGCTAGGGGTTTTTTTCGATGACATGCGTGCTAGGTTATTTTCGGCTTGGGAATTTTTTGTTATGAGAGGCTTATATAGGGTACGCTAGGAGATTTGCAACAAGGAGAAGAGATCAATGGCTAGGATTAATCAGGCTATAGGGAATCCTAGTGATAGGGTGATTTGCAATGGGAAAGGAGTTTGGACTTGATACGGAATAGGATAAAGATTTTACTCCAATAGATATGCGTCGACTCAAGCTAGGTTCTCTCCCTTTCTCCTTTGCACATTTACCAAGTCCGTCTGTGAATTTGTCGCATGTTCGCCGTTCCTGAAACACTTAACACACACGTTAAAACGTTCACACACGTTTGTTATCATCAAACACGAAGTTCATAGATCGTTGCTACCAACACCTCTCCTCACTACCATCAACAACAAGCGCTCCACATCGTTCTCTTCATCACATCGGACTGGAGTCACCACCGTGGAGTCGAGTTATTGCCGGTGTCGGGGTCGAGGGGCTGCCATCGAAGAGGAGCCATCGAGTCGCCGCAAAGTCGAGCTCCTTTCGAATTATCTCCGAGCTGTGAACGAAAGGAATCAGAACTTGCTAATGTGGACAAGATCCCATGCAAATGAAAAATAAAAGCAATTGCTATTCGCACAGACTCAATTAAAATTGAGTTATATTGGAATTCCTAACACACAGACCAGATTGCTATCAAGCCATATTTTGAGATCCAGAAGTCAGATCGAGACACCGTTTGCGCCAGACTGAAGCTGACACTGTGCTGAACGACAGAGACGACACACAATCACAATCTGAGCATTTTTGAACCCTTTACTTTACGATTATATTTGTGATTTTGTGTAGATCTCTGTAGGGGAAACTTTACCACTTTTGTGTTCTTTTGGGACTTGTTTAGTCTGGGACTAGACAAGAGAGTCTTGACAAGTGGGACTTGTCAAGATAAAGCATTTACTAGGTTGATAGTGTTCTGCACTCGGGGAGTGTGGGTGGGGGGCAGGGAGCTCAGGACATATTGTAGTTGGACAAAAGGAACACATTAATGCTAGTATTTACTTGGGGGCTGAAGTAGGTCGTGGAACGACCTAATCAGGGTATATCTGTGTGTATTATGTGATTGCTTCATATTTACCCTGCTCGTGATTATTAACTGCGTGTGATTTCTCGTGGGTTGCGTGAGAATTTTTTATAAGCATATTCACCTCCACTAGGCTTAGATCCAGATCCAACATCCTTTAGTGTAATAGATCCGTAATTATATGGTTTGTTCTGATGTGATGTGCTCATTAGACAATTATTTACTCCGAATTATTAATTAACAATCTAGGAACTTGATCTCTGAATATCTAAACTTTGTCGAGTTCATGTTGTTGCTGGAATACATAACTGCAGATTTATTATGACAAAATAAACTGTGTGGTCTTTCAATACCATCCCTAATTTTGCAGCATAGTGACAAAATTTGGAGATATATTTCATGATTTGGATGTCACATAATATGATATGAAATCTAAAGCCATGTCAGAAGAGACTATATTTGGATGTCACATAATATGATATGAAATCTAAAGCCATGTCAGAAGAGACTATATATTAGGGACTATTTAGATCTCTTCTAGTAGATGGTGCCTAACATAGATTTTCATACATTATTTGCATCCAATAAATGATCAGAGTCAGTATACCAAAATGATCTCAAAATTTTCTGACTACTGATCCTTGAACATGTAACCCTTTTGTTCTCCATAACTACCGTAAAACTCATTTGCACTGCTATCAAATGGGGTACTCCTAAACTTAAGAATCTGCCCAACATACCCGTAATATATGCAATAACCTAATGCATATAAGCCTAAGCATACTTTAGACTCCTTATTAATGAGATGTGGGGAATCTTCTGAAGATTATTCTCGGGGCAATTGTTGAAACTATACTTGTCTCCCACAGAATTGAACATATATTACCATATAGATATTATAGAAATTACATACTCCCACAGAACTTTAAGATATATTACATCATTAAACATCATCTTAAAACCGAACGAGATGATTAATTAATGAAACTTAATATATCATTAACGATATTGAAATGCTCCACTAATGCTAGTATATAACTTACGGAGTCTTTCATGAAAATTGAATAAAAAGTCTCTTCTTAATTAATGCATTCTTTTCCGTATAAAGTCCTTTGTGATACGCTTTAAATCTTTTCTTAATACCCTTTTGAATTCCTATTGATTATAAAAATCCATTTACAATCAATATGTTTCAAACCATATGGCAATGAGATAAGATTTCACTTGTCCTTTAAAGACTTTCTTAATTAATGCATTAATCCATTAAAGAGATTTAAAAATTTTATGACTTGATGTAAGTCGAACTTCCATCATTCTAATGTCAACCATATATTCTTGAGAATTACAATGCAATACCTTAACGATGTACTTCTCATCTCTTTAGTGGATTTCCTGAATGGCAATTAGTGCTTTGAGGTGCTAGAGTTTGTCCTTATAACTGGTAGAAAAAGGGTCTATAGCCTCGGATATTTGCCACAGACAATTCCGTGGCTGATAGTTGGATATCAGCCACGGATTTTTTCGTGGCCAAATATCCGTGGCTGAATAAAATATTGGCCCACGGAGTATAGCCCACGGAATTTTCTGTGGGCGTTAGTGGACCTTCTGTCTGTTGGCGATAACTATTAGCCATGGAAACGGGGTAAAGAAATTTGCCATGGCTGTTACGTTTTAGCCTGGGATATGTCCGTGGCCAATAATAGTAACGGCCACAGATATGTCCGTGGCTAAAGGTCTGTTGCCAGTAAAAGAATTTTACCCAAATTGGGGAGCCTACGCACCCTAATTTGGGTAAGATTTTAATTTTCATCCACGAGAGAGAGATAGAGAGAGATAAAGACAGAGAGAGTGAGAGGGAGGACGACGACTAACGATGCCGACACCGACGCTGACGTCGACGAATACAGCCGCCATGCAAGGTACGCTTTGAACTTAAGGAGGAGAGCAGGAGCTGGGGCAACGGTGGTTGCCGATGCCGCCTCTTACCCCTCTCTCTCCTACTCCCCAAATCCCGAACCCCGACCCCCAACCGACCCCATCCCTCACCGGCGACCCCCCCGGCTCTGGAAACATGTTAATTGTTGGGGTTAGGGTTAGGGTTAGGGTTAGGGTTTACATTAGGGTTTCCGTTAGGGGTAGGGTTATGGGTTGGGGTTGGTTGGGGTTGGGGTTTTGGTTGCGTTAGGGTTGGGGTTGAGTCTAGGTAAGGGGTTGGGGCTAGGATTGGTGTATGGGAAGGGGTTCGTGAAGGATCCTGTCAAAACGATGATGTTAGGATCGAATGAGGAGGAGAGACTTACGTTCGCGTACGTGGCACCGTAGTCTCTGAACTTCGCCCTCGGATTCTCCACAACGGTCAGTACTTCTTCACAGAGGATCGAAGCAGCGTTTCCACCGTCTAAATCTAACTTTAGAAGAAGAACTAAATGGAAGGGAGAAGAGGAAAAGGTTTGCCTTATGCAAATTTATGGCATGAAGGATTAGCCTTAAATGCCTAACCCTTGGGTCCTATTTATAGGCTTTAGGGGTAGTTATTGTAGGAAATAACCATATATAAGCTTATTAGCTTATATTAACACCCTTGCTTATCCTCTTCTTCATGCACTTATCAAGTGCCTTTATGCACTTATAATGTGACATTGTCCACTTATCGAGTGGTCCTTTTCACACATGAAAAGGTTCCCTTCGTACATGCTTTCATGTACGCGACATCCAAGGTCCATAGACTCTCATACATCCCCTCATGGGTGTATACATGTCGTCCATATCCATCATCTCCCACTCACACTTGAGGGGATTGTAAGGAAATAGTTCTTCTGTTTATCATACTTAGAAATAGACCGTGTGACCATCATGCACATAGAGTCTGCTGTTGTGCACTTGTTAGAGATACACAACACTCCTTGAGGTGCAAAGTTGAGTAGGTTAACACATGCTTTACCCTAGATTATTTCTTCACATTTCTTATACTTTATATTCAACAATTGAATCCCATCTGGATTACAATAGGCTGGCCAGCTTTGAATCTATAAAGTCCGAATGTGAATATGAAATTAATCTTCCTCTTCTTGCGATCCTTTCGATCTTGACTTGACTCGCTTTTCTAACATGCCCCGCCGGACCGAATTTACCATAGTCCATAAGCAACATGCTAAGATAGCGATCACCCAGTCAAATCTAAAGGAACCAATTAGAGTCCATAAGGGTAAGTAGTTAAGACCCATGTGGTCTTTGGGTCTCACATAATAGTAAACACAATTACTATTCTAACCCAATGGTCAAATGCATACGCAGTATGAATACGTATTATAACATCACTTCTTTCCCAGGGAACGTATGTCTTAATGATGTTGTAAGGATGATGGTCAGACACCACAATGTCTGACTTTGAGTCCCTTTTACTACTCATTGATCTCCTGGACCCACATCCCGCATAAGACAGAAAAAATCTTCTTAGATCTTTTGCAAGCATCCATATGATGCAGATCTTTCAAACGACCATTTTTTTAAGTCACCACTCTAAATCATCCGTCTGACGATTTTGACTTTAAATAGGTCTCATCTTTATTTTATCCGTCTGATAGAATAAAGGCCGTTTCTCATGTGAGAGAGCCAACCTCAATCTGTCCGACATACTAGAAAATACAGCTGAGATAAAAGAAATGTACACAAACATTTTTAAGAAACTCATATGCAATGTTGAAAAGAACTTATTCTTTTATTAAATTTGATCTTTCATAGACATTGAAATTTACATTGGTACAACTCAGCTCTTACGCAATCCTTGAGATGATAAGTGTTTGTAAAACACATCTCTGGGGATCGCCTTCGTAAGTGGATCCGCTATCATCTCATGCGTAGATATGTACCTAATGTCTACCTTCTTGGTCTTATCATAGTCTTTTACAAATTTGTAGCGGATATCAATGTGTTTGGTCTTACAATGGAATTTTGGATCTTTGACATAGGCTATAGATGCTTGACTGTCACTGTGTATTGGAACAGCACCTGAGTCACTTGCATCAATTAGCCTGTCTAAGAACTTCCTAAGCCAAACAGCTTCTTGGACTACCATGATAAATGCTACAAACTCGGCTTCCATAGTTGAAAGTGCGATGAAGGATTGTTTCTTGCTACTCATGGATATTGCACCAGATCCGAGTAGAAAAACATATCCTGAGGTCGATCGTCGCTCATCGAGATCACCCGCCCAATCAGCATCAGTGTAGCCTTCGAGCCTCAAGGCATCTCCTTGATAGCATAAAGCATAGTCTGCAGTTCCTTTAAGATACCGCATTATCCTCTTAACCGCTTTCCAGTGTACTTGCCCTGGATTGGATTGGTAACGACTTACCATTCTAACGGTAAAATAGATGTCCGGTCTTGTACACATCATAGCGTACATAAGACTACTAACTGCACTGGAATATGGAACTTTTTCCATAATTTCCTTTTCCTTTTGGTTCTTTGGACACGATTTCAGACAGATATTATCGCATTTGCTTATAGGAGTATCAATGGACTTGCAATCCTGCATATTAAAACGTTCTAGAACCTTCTTTATATAAGTCTCTTTTGAAAGAGAGAGAAGTTTCTTCGAACTATTCATTGAAATCTTAACTCCAAGGATATATGCGGATTCTCCCATTTCTTTCATCTCAAAAACTGATGAAAGCCAAGCCTTGATATCCATCACAAAGCCCTTGTCATTTCCGGCTATTAAAATGTCATCTACATATAGAGACATAATAACATACTTGCTCTTAATCCTCTTGATATATACACAGTTATCTTCATCAACCATGGAAAACCATTTGATAAGACAACTTCTTGAAATCGTATATACCATTGCCTCGAGGATTGTTTAAGACCATATATGGACTTACGAAGTTTACAAACCTTATGTTCGTTTCCTTCTTTTACAAACCCTTTTGGTTGTTCCATATAGATCTCCTCGTCTAATTCTCTATTGAGAAAGGCAGTCTTTACATCCATTTGATGTAATTCGAGGTCTAATCAAGCTACCATAGCCAGAATCAAGCGAATCGAGGTAAAACGCACAACAGGTGAGAAGGTCTCTTCGTAGTCTATCCCTTCCTGTTGCATAAAACCTTTTGCGACAAGGTGAGCTTTATATCTGTCTATAGAGCCATCAGCCTTATGCTTGATCTTGATAACCCATTTATTCCCAATAGCTCTACGTCCTCTGGGTAAGTCAACCAAGTCCCAGACTTGGTTAACTTTCATGGATTCTAATTCCTCCTTCATCGCTTCTATCCATTTGTCTTTTGCAGGGCATGATACGGCCTGTTTGAAAGTAGCAGGATCGTCATCTTCCTCTAGTAAAGTCATAAAGGTTTGTGGGAATTCATCCTCAAATCTTAAAGGAGCTAACCTTGTACGACTACTACGTCGCATTTGAGATTCTTCGAGTCCTTGTTGACTCAAAGTTGGATCAATTCTAATATCACTCCCACTTAGAATGTGGTTAGAATTGCTCCCACTTGGATCATTATTCCCATATGGAATAGGATTCGCATCATTCGTATCATCCATTGGTGAAGGTTGAAACGTATTTTCGTCTTCACCAAGAATTCTCCCACTCGAATGAGGTTATCCTTGAACATAAATCTCAAATAGAGATAAGTCCTGACTTATCTCGCCCTGTCTTGGAAACTCGTTTTCCAAGAAAGTGACATCCCTCGACTCAAATTTAATTAGTCCTCCATTGTCTTCCTGACCAATGAAAACATAACCTTTGGTGTTTTCTGCGTATCGTATAAAGATACATTTCCTCCCCATTGGCCCAAGTTTGCCATACTTATGGGAGGAAATATGTGCATAGGATTCACATCCCCAAGGTTTTAAAATGCTTAAGTCAGGAGACCTTTGGTTCCACAACTCATAAGGAGTGGAGCTAACTGATTTCGAGGGTACGCGGTTTAAAATGAAAGCGGCCGTCAATAATGCATCACCCCAAAAAGTGATTGGCAAGTTGGCTTGCGCCATCATTGAATGGACCATTTCCATTAAAGTCATATTCCTCCTTTCTACAACACCATTTTGTTGTGGAGTATAAGGCATAGTTACCTGATGAACTATGCCTGTTTCATCACAAAGTTCCTTAAAACTTGTTGATTGGTATTCACCGTCTCTATCGGTTCACAAGACCATAATCTTGCGATCTAATTGATTTTTCACCAAACTCATACAGTTTTTAAAGCAGGTTAATGCTTCATTTTTGTGGGATATCAAATAGATATGATCGAATCGGGTGAAGTCATCAATAAAAGTGATGAAATAGGACTTCCCGTGTCTTGTCTTGACATTCATCAGACCACATATGTCCGAATGGTTGAGCTGTAATGGAACCTCGGCCCTTGTGCCGATTCCAAATGGCTTGCGACAAGATTTCCCTACAAGGCAATGTTCGCAAGTCGACATTTCGACCTTTGAAACATTGGATAGAAGGCCACGTTTGGCAAGTCTATCCATTTGTGTTGGTCCAATGTGATCAAGCCTTGCATGCCAACAAATTACATCTGACTCATAATTTGATGAATTTGCAACAAGGAAATTTTCATTATAAAATGAGGAATCATACATTGTATTTAATACAACAAATCCTTTGAAAACATACCTAGAACCAATTAAAGAATTATTACAAGACAAGTCCACTTTACAACTATGAAAAAACCAACTATAACCAAGACCCATTAAAACGACCACAGATATAATATTCCTTCGAATATCCGGAGCGAAGAGAACATCATGAAGTAGGATAGTGCGGCCGTTGTCCAAGACGAGGTTGCACGTCCCAACGTCTTTCACTTCAACACGTGTGTTGTTTCCTACATAGATCCACTTCTTTCCTTGGGGTATCCGGTGATACTCCACGAAGGACTGTCTGTCCCTTGCTATGTGGTCGGTGGCACCTGAATCAATTATCCAAAAAGGATTAGATTCTACAAGAAATATTGAACTACAAACACATATGTTACTAGTATTATTACAAGTTACCTCGTCACCTCCACTCGTACATGAACGAGCATAGTGACCTAACTTGTTGCACTTGAAACACTTGATCTTCTTCAAGTCCTTCTTCTTGTGCCATTTCTTGTGCCCACCTTTATGTTTGGGTTTCTTGGTAGACTCTAGTTGCTTATTACGTACATTAGTAAACTTTGAACGATCTTTCCGTTTTTCCCCCGTGTGAGGAACTAGCAACCATGTGCACTTCTGCACTTGGCTTGGTGGCCGCAAGCCGCTCTTCCTCTAACTCGAGGTGCTTAGAAAAATCGCTGAAGTTCTTGATGCTCTCATTATGAGTGAGATGCATCTTCATTTGGTCCCACCCATTTGGTAGGGAACGTATGACTGCTTGGATTTGTTGCTCATCAGTGAGCAAATGACCTACATCCTTTAACTCTGAGATGGGATTCGCCATATGTCACAGATGTTTCCCCATGGAATGATCTAGACGTTTCTTGTATGAATCGAATCTTATCGTTAAAGAACGAAGTTTGGACACCGAGGTGCCACCAAACTTCTCCTCTAGCTTGGACCATATGTCCATGGCTATGTCATGCTCTCGGAAGATGCGCATTATGTCATCGACCATATTGGACAACAACGTAATGCGAGCAATCTTGTTCTTCCGAGACCAAGCATCGAAAGCTTCCTTGTCTCTTCTGTGTTGGGCTGTAGTGCCCAACTCTGGTTCAATCATTATATTCTTCAGAGTTTCGAGCACATCTTGCTCCTCTAGAACATATTGTATTTTCATGGACCATAGTTTGTAATTATCGCCGTTGAGTTTTTCACCTTTGTTTAACTCAGCGACGATGTTCATGGAAGCGGAAGACATTTTAGCTTTAAAATGCTGTAAAAGATATAAAAAGAAGGTTCGATCAAAAAAATATTGCATAAATTTCATATTTATAGTCATCATTTTAGACATTTTCATAATTCGGCAGTCTCGGACAGCGGACCGACCAGGGGAATGGCTAGTCCATGGTTCACTACCCCCAGACAGAGCCGACGTGTCCCACAAACTAGTCCAAAAGACCACTGGCCGAATCATGATCCATTGAGACGCTGAATCAATCGAATGTGGAAATTTCAGACTAGTTTAATATCACTCCCACTTGGAAAATCCCACTTGGAATGATATTATTATATTTGATTAGTTACTTTCGAAAAATATTGAAGATGTTGTTCTAGAATCGGAAAAGTCATTACGATCCCAATCACCATCTAGAACAACTTTCAATATTTCTCCATCACTTTATCAAATAACAGTACTGTTATAGTACTTTGCAGCAGAACATCGTTTTTCAAAAACGTATTTTGAAAATGTATTTTTCAAACGTATTTTTCAAACGTATTTTGCAACGGGAGGTGTTGGCCTGCACCGGTCATTGTCGGGGTCGAGCCGTGGCCGCGCCATGGCCGAATTCCCCCTTTCGTGGGGTTTTACCGTATGCAACTGCCGCCGGTCCCGTTTGGACCGGCCATGCAGACCCCCCCATCATCTTGGTCGAGGCCGGGGCTCGGCGGTCAAGGCTTGGCCAAGGGCCGGGCCTCCTTGGCGAGGGCCGGCCAGGGCCTCTGCCTTGGCCGAGGCCAGCCAGTGCCGGCCAAGGGGGTTCCTGGCCCCTCGGCCAGGGCCTCTACACTGGCCGAGGCCGGCCAGGGCCGGCCAGGGGGGCCCTGGCCGCTCGGCCAGGGCATCTACCCTGTCCAAGGCCGGCCAGGGCCGGCCAGTGGGGGCCCTGGCCCCTCAGCCAGGGCCTCTGCCCTGGCCGAGGCCGGCCAGGGCCGGCCAGGGGGGCCCTGGCCCTCGACCAAGGCCTCTGCCCTGGCCAGCCAGGGGCCTTGGCCCCTCGGCCAGGGCCGGCCAGGGGGCCCTGGCCCCTTCGGCCAGGGCCTCTGACCTTGTCGAGGCCGGCCAGGGCCGGCCATGGCCTTGGTGCATGCCGGCAATGGCCCCTTGGCCATGGCTGGCCTCCCCTTCCTTTAGGGTCTGGTTTGCACACACCCCTCGGAGGGGGGTCTTGGTTGTCATTGGCCATTTCCAACCCCCTCCGCATGGGGAGGGGGTGCATAGCCTCCATGGCCCATATGGCCATGGCGATCATGCACCAAAGAGGTCATCTTCTCCGTTGAGAGTAACTACTATCTTCTCCGATGAGACACCCATTCATCGAGAAAGTAGTTATGCTTCAATGGCCGTGTGCCAAAAAAATAACATACCTTCACGATCGTAAACTTCACGCTCCACATGAAGAGAGTTCACATTTTTTATTGAATGGAGACTCAGCATCCATGAAGAGTGTGAGTTTGGCGAAATGAACGGTCAGTTCTTCCCGTCACGGAGAGTTCCTGCCATATCCGTAATGACAGAAGACCCTAACGTGAAAAGAACAACTGCTGCGATTCTCTCCGTCACGATGCGCTCCTACCGTATCCATAATGGTAGGAAACTCATTCGTGAAAAAGACAACGCCTCGTTCATCGGTGAGACCGGAGCGAACCCGTATGGCTCTGATACCAATGAAGGATCCTGTCAAAACGATGATGTTAGGATTGAATGAGGAGGAGAGACTTACGTTCGCGTACGCGGCACCGTAGTCTCTGAACTTCGCCCTCGTATTCGCCACAACGGTCAGTACTTCGTCACAGAGGATCGAAGCAGCATTTCCACCGTCTAAATCTAACTTTAGAAGAAGAACTAAATGGAAGGGAGAAGAGGAAAAGGTTTGCCTTATGCAAACTTATGGCATGAAGGATTAGCCTTAAATGCCTAACCCTTGTGTCCTATTTATAGGCTTTAGAGGTAGTTATTGTAGGAAATAACCATATATAAGCTTATTAGCTTATATTAACACCCTTGCTTATCCTCTTCTTCATGCACTTATCAAGTGCCTTTATGCACTTATAATGTGACATTGTCCACTTATCGAGTGGTCCTTTTCACACATGAAAAGATTCCCTTCGTACATGCTTTCATGTATGCGACATCCGAGGTCCATAGACTCTCATACATCCCCTCATGGGTGTATACATGTCGTCCATATCCAACAGTTCGTTTAGGGTGAGGGTTTAAGGTAGGGGTTCGGTTTAGGTGTTGGGGTAGGGTAGGGTTTAAAAATATGGTTTTGTGTTAGGGTTCGGTTAGTGTTAGGGTTGGAGTCAAGGCTAGGATTAGGGTAGAGGGTAGGGTTGAGGGTAGGGTTGAGGTTAGGGTAAAGGGTTAGGTGTCGGATTGGGGTTGTGGAAAGGTTTTGGGTTGTGGTTAGGGTTATGGTTATGGTTAGGGAATGGTTAAGGTGGGTTAGGGTTCAATTAGGGTTGGGTTTGGGTTTGGGTCTATGGTATGGGTTAGTGCTAGGTTTGGGGGAGGGGTAGGGGTAGGGGTGAGGGTCAGTGTGAGGGTAAGGGTGTACCATGGGACTTGCATCACGATGCAATTTAATATCCATCAATATATGCAATTAATTTGGTAAAATCTGAATTGCAAAAGGAGAATACTTGTAAGAGGACCGTGGCTTGGACTTAGTCAAATCAACTTCCACACTAGACTCTTGGTATACTCGTTAGACGACAGTGTCATAAATTTATTTTAGTTATACTGTCAATATCAAGGGAAAAATAGAGTTTATTTTAATTTTAGATTAATGAGAACCTAGCCATGTTAAAACATACAGTCTTGGTATAAAATTTATTTTAGTTATATTGTCGATATCAAGGGGAAAATAGAATGTATATTAATTTAGATTAATGAGAACCTAGCCATGTTAAAACATACACTCTTAGAATAAAATTTATTTTAGTTATATTGTCGATATCAAGGAAAAATAGAATTTATTTTAATTTTAGATTATTGATAACCTAGCCATGTTAAAACATACACTCTTGGTATTACAATGATAGCCGCATACTTTTATGAAAGAGTCGACTATCATTTAAAGGTTCTCAAAATAGTTAATTTAGAAATATATAAATGGTTGATACACAATTACATGTAAATTTCATCATCAATTACAGATGCTGGAGGTTCCTGACAAGTCATTTATGGAAATATCTGATATAAACATGACTGGAAACCGAAGATACTTAGAGGGGATAGATGCGTTCTTAGCGTACGCTGATGCCAACCCTCTAAGCATATCCAGTGAAAAAATCGGGTGCCCTTGCAAGGGTGCCAGAACAATGAGATCATTCAAAAGTACATTGTACATGTCCATTTGGTGTCTCAATGGTTCAACCCTAATTATAAATTTTGGAGTTACCACGGAGAAGGTGTCGTAACAGAGGAGATACTTAGGGCAAAAGAGCATATTATGCATGGAGATCAAAGGGCAGATGACATAGATACAATGCTGGAAGATATTGGTGCTCTTAGCGAAAACTGGTCAGATGATGATCTTCACACCCTTGACTGTAATCGATTGATGAAATTAGTGGAGGGTAATGTGTCTGATTTATACGAAGGATGCATGGAGTTCACGAGGCTATCATTCATGATTAGACTAACGCATATCCAAACACTAAGCGGAATGGCGATTACACATTTTGAGATGTTGTTGGATTTGTTGAGAAGGGTAGTTCCTAATAGGAAGGACAACATTCCAACTACGCATTATGAAGCGAGCAAAATCGTTAATACGTTAGGACTCGATTACTAAAAACTGACGCATGCCCTAACGATTGCATTCTATAAAGTAAAGACAACAAGAACCTACATGAATGTCCAGAGTGGCAAGTTCCCCGGTGGCAAGTTGAACAAAGAACAGGTGTGACGAGGGATGGTCCTACTGTCCAAAAGAAGAAGCAGACTCTGACAAAGGTTCTCCGATATTTTCTAATTATACCAAGGCTGCATAGGTTTTTCATGTCTGCTGAATTGGCAGGAAAAATGCGATGGCACGCCACCGACCGCATAGAGGATAAAAAAATGAGGCATCCTGTCGATTGGGAATCATGGAAGCATATCGACCGTATTAATCCCGACTTTGCAAGGGAGACGAGGAATCTTAGGGTTGGTCTCACAAGCGATGGGTTTAATCTGTTTGGAGTGATGTGTTGGGATTTCATAATCCAATGTTCACTTTCCTATTATATTCAATATGATTTTGATGTGACAATTATTATTATTGCTACTCACTCTATCTATGCAGATGTGTAGTTTTCCAGTATATCCACGCTTGGACAATAATCACTTGATAAGGAATCCCTGCACAAAGGCATCTCAAAATACTCACATGAAGCTCAGCATACATATCTACGGAAATCTACGGACTGATGTATTTTTATACTTTATAGATTTCAGAGCCTTGAATATGAAATCCATCTAAGTCCTAGGTTCTTAATAACATATCCTAAACAACCCTTTTTAAGATAAGTCAAAATTCACGTTTTTCTGTCCTGGTCGACTAAGTCAACCATTAGTCGACTAAAAACTTTTTGTTCGAATTTTGACCTGAAAATTTTTGAGTAGTCTTCAGTCAACTTCAGAAACTTATCGTTAAAATTTCAGTCAAAAATTTCAATGTTTGACTTTTAGTCGACTAACACTTCTTTAGTCGACTAATGAAGTTTTTATGACCGTTTTACATGAAACTTTCCAGACCATTTCTAAACAGTAGGAAACTTCTTTTCCCCCCATTTTCCTTCAGAATAACTGCCCAAAAATACTATAAATAATAGGGCATACCTCTCATTCTTTTCACACAACTTTCTTCTCTCTTTCTTCTATAGAATTGTTGATTCTAAGCAATCTTGCCTTAGTTGTTCTCATTCTCATTTGTAATAAGAAATCCATAGGTTTCTCTCTTCTTATGAGAACGGAAGAACTTCAATATTCTTAATCATAGATCTTTTGAAAATTGAAGTTTTCTTCCTTAAAGCAATTTTGCCTTTTTCAACATCATTTTGGAAAGTTGTTTGTGTTCATAATTGTAAGAAGAAATCGATTGATTTCTCTCTTCTTTTATGAACCAGAGAACTTCAAGTATTATTCTTCATTTTATATCTTATACATCTTGAAGTCTTCTTTTAAACACCATCCTTGAATTTCATTCTAAATTCATAACAAGGCTATATGTGTTTTTCTATTTCTTTATTTAACAGTAGGAAACCATCCTTGAATTTCATTCTAAATTCATAACAAGGCTATATGTGTTTTTCTATTTCTTTATTTAACAGGTTTGAATATCTGTTTAGAGATTCTACAAAGTTTGGGACACAGGGAGTGTCGCTATTTTTGTAAGTTGGTGCTTGTGGGGCAAGTGATTATAGTGGATTAAAAATCTCTACTGGGAGTAGAGGACTGGAGTAGGATCAAGAGGATCCGAACCAGGATAAATCTCTGTGTTTGCGTTTGATTTACATTTTCTACATACTTTACTTTCTGCACATCTTAAGCAATTAGAAGTAACTCTTTAATTGCAACAGTTAATTTTTTTAATATACACTATTCACCCCCCCTCTAGTGTATTTGATCCTTACATGCTAGAATTACATTTGGTATCGGAGCAAGGTTAAGATGGCAGCAAGTTCCTCATCGTCAAACATGAACGCCGTTCCACACAACTACAATCAGCATCCTGAAGGGCACTCTCAAGTACGTCCTCCTCTATTTGATGGTTCTAATTACTCATATTGGAAAATATGAATGGAGATTCATCTCTAAAGTATGCATTATGAGATATGGGACATCGTAGAGACATGATACACTAAGCCAACAACTCCTGTTGCTGATTGGACCGCCAACGACAAATATGCAAAGACCAACAACTCAAAGGCCATGAATGCTTTATTCCTTGCCATGGATAAACATGAGTTTAATCGAGTATCTCAGGCCAAATGTGCAAAGGAAATTTGGCACATACTCGAGGTAACTCATGAAGGAACCAATAAAGTAAAGGAAACAAAGATTGCTTCCTTGGTTCATAAATAAGAGTTGTTCAAGATGCAGGACAAAGAGACGATTGGAGAAATGAACACCAGGTTCACTAACATTATTAATTCTCTTAATGCTCTTGGAAAAGTTTACTCTTCTCTTGATCAGGTACGCAAGATTCTTAAGGTACTCTCCCCAGAATGGCGTCCAAAGATCACTGCTATTGAGGAAGCCAATGATCTTTCGACCTTATCAATGGAAGATCTAATTGGTAACCTAATGGCACATGAAGTTACATTACAAGATGCGAAAGAAGAATCAGATCAGAAGAAGAAAGTACTCGCCTTCAACGTAACATCAGATAATGAAGATTCAGATGATGATATGGCATTCTTTGCCAAGAACTTCAGAAAATTCTTCCAAAACGGTAAGTATAATAATATTAAATCTAAAAATACTGATTCTTCTCTTTGCTTCAATTGTAATAGGCCAGGACATATGAAGAAATACTGTCCACTTCTCAAGGCCAAATTCAAAACTTCCAACAACTACGATCAATCCAGAAGAGAAAGGAAGTTTGAGAAGATGAAGAAAGCGTTTGCAGCAACATGGGATCAATCTTCAGATGATGAAGATGACTATGTTGAAAGTGCTAATATGTGCTTTATGGCACAAGATAATGAAGAAGAGGTATGTTCGTTTAACAATGAAGAATTATTAGAAGCATAGAAAGATCTCTATTCTCGTTTCAAAAAGTTGAATGGTCAACATAAATCTTTGAAATAGAATAATGACGATCTCCTTATTAAATATCAAGAATTATCTTCTTCTAAAAACACTACACCAAATTCCATACATATTCAGAATACATCTTCTAAAAATTTAGATCTTAGTAAAGAGAATGATATTCTCAAAACTAAGAATCTAGAACTACATACACAAATATCCGAAATGGATAAAAGTATTTCATCACTAAAGATGAAATACGACGAGATATCATCCAATGTTAATAAATTTAACAAAGGAAAGACAAATCTCGATGATTTGCTAAAAATTCAATATCAAGCAAATCATAGACAAGGATTGGGATATTCTCATAAGGATGCACCCAAGTCCTGTAACACTTCTTCTTCTTATGGAAAAACTATCTTTGTTAAACCACAAAAGAAGAATCACACATTCATATACACGAAGAAAGTAAACATTCCTACTTCTTCTTCACAAATAAATGTTACTAACATTTCAAAAACATTTCCTAGGAAACCTACAACAATTAGTATATGGGTTCCTAAGGATTGCTGTTTAAAAGATAGAAATGGTTATATCTCTCATTATATGCATTCTATTGTTTATTCTAGTGATTATCTTAGAAAGCCAAATTCCACTTGGGTTTGGCTTCCAAAAATCTAATCCCAAGGACCCTCAAACAAAGGGTACCAATGCTTAATGTTTTATCTTTCAGGTACCAAAGAAAGAAAAATGTATTTTGGATAGTGGATGTTCAAAACACATGACAGGAAATATCAAACTACTTTCAACCGTTATATTTAAAGATGGAGGCACAATTACCTTTGGTGACAACAACAAAGGAAAAATCTTAGGCACTGGAACAGTTGGTATACAAATCAGCCTATCATCGAGAATGTTCTCCTGGTTGACGGTTTGAAACATAACTTACTTTCCATTAGTCAATTATGCGATAAAAATTACAAAATAGTTTTTGAACAAAATGATTGCATCATTTATGATTTTGATATGTCATCTATTTTGTTCCGTGGTAAGCGTAAGAATAACATTTATATCTTATGCATGTCTGTTACCGCTAATAATCATTGTTTAATGATTACATTAGATGATACACTTTTATGGCATAAACGTTTGGGACACACAAATTTCAAAAATCTAGCACATATTTCAAAACACAAATTAGTAAATTCAATGCCAAATATTTCTTTCAAACACAAATATTTTTGTGATGCTTGTCAGCAAGGAAAAATGCATAAATCTTCTTTTAAGTCAAAGGGCATTATCTCAACAAAGAGACCATTAGAACTTCTACACTTAGATCTGTTTGGTCCTTCAAGAGTTGCCTCTTTGAATAGAAGTAGATATGCATTTGTCATTATTGATGATTATTCTAGATATACTTGGGTTATATTCTTACAAAATAAGAATGATGCTGTTGAAGAATTTTCAATATTTTGTAAAAAGATACAAAAGATCAAATCCTCTAACATTGTCACTATTCGTAGTGATCATGGGGGAGAATTTGAAAATGAATCTTTTACCAAGTTTTGTAATGAAAATGGCATTACATACAATTTTTCTTTTCCTCATGCTCCTCCACAAAATGGAGTAGTAGAAAGGAAAAATAGAACTTTACAAGAATGTGCTAGAACAATGCTTTGTGATAGTAATCTACCAAAATATTTTTGGGCAGAAGCTGTAGCAACTGCTTGTTACATTATGAATAAAGTTCTTATAAGGTCATTGCTTAATAAAACTTGTTTTGAATTATTCTTTAATCGCATTCCTCGTGTATCATATTTTAAAGTGTTTGGATGTAAATGTTTCATTCTTAATACTAAAGATGCACTAGATAAATTTGATTCAAAATCTGATGAAGGTATTTTCGTTGGATACTCAACACGTAGCAAAGCCTACAGAGTATATAACAAAAGAACTTCAACAGTTGAAGAATCACTACATGTCACATTTGATGAGAACCCCTCATCTAATTCTACCATCATTGATGAAGAAGAAGAGAATATATTGCCTTTATCTAATTCTTTAGATAGTATTAATCTTGATGAAATTGATGCTACTAAACCCTCTGTTGAGTCTGTTTCAGATAATGCAGATCTTCCTAAGGCATTTGCACAAGTTCCAAATCATCCATCAGAATTAATCATTGGAGATATTACAGATGGAGTAAGAACTCGTCATCAAATAGAACAAATGGCGCATTGTGCTTTCCTCTCAACCATTGAACCAAAGAACATCAATGAAGCATGCAAAGACAGTTCTTGGATCATTTCTATGCAGGAAGAACTCAATCAATTTCAGAGAAATGATGTTTGGGAATTAGTTGCCAGACCATCAGATCATTCAATTATTGGTACCAAGTGGGTATTTAAAAATAAATTGGATGAATCTGGTCAGGTAATTAGAAACAAGGCACGATTGGTTGCACAAGGTTATAATCAAGAAGAAGGAATTGATTATGAAGAAACCTATACACCAGTTGCACGTCTTGAATCTATTAGAATGCTTTTATCATTTGCATGTTTTAAAGATTTTAAGTTATTTCAAATGGATGTCAAAAGTGCTTTTCTAAATGGTTTTCTTAAAGAAGAGGTTTATGTTGAACAACCACCAGGTTTTTGTCATGAAACTCTTACAAATCATGTTTTTAAACTAAAGAAAGCTTTATATGGTCTTAAACAAGCACCTCGTGTTTGGTATGAAAGATTTTTTAAACTCTGGTTATAAAATTGGTAAAATTGATTCAACTTTGTTTATTAAAAATATAAAATCTGACATCATTATTATTCAAATATACGTTGATGATATTATATTTGGTTCTACTAATAAAACTCTTTGTTTAGATTTTTCTAAAATTATGCAGAAGGAATTTGAAATGAGTCATATGGGTGAACCCAACTACTTCCTTGGACTTCAAATCAAACAAATGAAGGAAGGTATCTTCATCCATCAATCAAAGTTCGCCAAAGAACTCATCAAGCATTTTGGTTTAGCAACTTCTGCTGATAAACATACTCCAATGAGTACATCTACATCACTAGACAAGGACTTAAATGGTAAGAGTGTTGATCAACGTCTTTACAGAGGTATGATTGGCTCTCTACTTTATTTAACTGCTAGTAGACCAGTTATTATGTTTTCAGTTTGTTTATGCGCATGTTTTCAAGCAGATCCTAAGATGTCACATCTTACTGCTGTAAAACGGATAATTAGATATGTTAAGCATACTTCTGATTTTGGATTATTTTATCCTAAAACTAGCACATATGATTTATTATCATACAGTGACGCAGATTTTGCTGGTTGCAAATCAGACCGTAAAAGTACAAGTGGTACTTGTCATTTTCTTGGACATTCTTTGGTCTCATGGTTTAGCAAAAAGCAAAATTTTGTTTCATTATCTACCACAGAGGTAGAATATATTGCCGCTAGGTTAGCATGTGCACAAATTTTATGGATGAAACAAACTATCTCAGATTATGGCATTGAATGTTCCACATGTCCTATAATGTGTGATAACACTAGTGCAATTAATTTGTCTAAGAATCCAGTTCATCATTCATGCACTAAACATATTGATGTCCGTCATCACTTTTTAGATGATCATGTTCAAAAAGGGGATATAGTTTTGAAATTCATTTCCACTGAACATCAGATTGCCGATATCTTAACTAAGCCTTTGAAAGAGGAATCTTTCATCAAACTTAGAAGAGATCTGGGCATCATCAGTGAATCTAAATTTGTCATATAATGTTTTTCAATTTTTGTGAATTTCTGGAATTTTCTTATAATTTTTTGATAATAATTTTTTATAGTTGACTAAAGTCTTGTTTAGTCGACTAATATATCCAGATTTCTTTTACTCCGTTTATTTTATTATTTTTTGTTCCTATCTATTAGGAATGTTTAATAATAAAATATCCTCAATAATAAACCATCTGTCATTATCCTTTCTTCTGTGAATTCGGTTTGATCAAAAAAAAATTTTATTATGAGACTTTATTTAAATATCTTAAATTCTTACCTACTTTCCTTGGCACCCACAACCTGACATGGTCTCTTTGGCTTCTTGCGTCGGCCACTTCCTTGCCTAGAAAACCAAAATTTATCTCACCTAGGAATCAGGACTTGACATCATTTCACCTTGGAACTCACACTTCTATTTCATTATTTCACATTGGAAAGTGGCATTCACCTACCCTATTCAATGCATTGACCAATTTTCTTACAAGTCTTAAATCACTTTCACCCATTACCGTCCTTACCAACCTAGTTTTTATCTTTTCAAATTTTCAAATATTTTTAAAACAAAAATCCGAACAGACGCACTCTAGATATTTTTTTCCATTAACTTAGTCGACTAACCAACCTATTAGCCGACTAACTCGGTTTTTTAAACCGTTTCCGATCAAACTTACGTCTTTTCGCGTTAACGTATCTTCTTTCTTCCGCCTCTTCACATATTTTTTGAACACTTTTTAGTTCTTGCTAACCCATTCAGTTTCTATAACTTCTCTCGAACTGATCATTGCACCCATTCGCATGGATAACTGCTTCAAATTTTGCCGATTTATTTTCGGCGTTTCCTTTCCATTTCTTTTATCTTCTCCTTTCACCCTTTCTCCTGAATCGAACCATCCTTTCATCTTCTTCCTCTTCAATGGCTCTCCCTCAATTTCGTGATGTCGCGGCCAAGAATCCCTTCAAAGCCTCAGCCAGTGCGAAATTTCATCCTGAGAGATTCATCGACCATTCCACTCTAGCTTCATTCAACATCCTCTACATCCTTTCAGCCGCTGGCCTCGAGAAGATTTGGGCTCTTGGCAACAAGGAGCCTTACTACCCGCTACTTGTTCGGGAGTTCTACGCCAACCTAGAGCCATGCATCGTCGGCCATGATACCCATATCATCACCCGCATCAAGAGTTTTCCAATCTGTCTTACCCTTCATAAGATCTGTGAACTTCTTGATCTTCCTTCTCATTTTTCGGGCTCCCTTAACTTCACCATGACCGATCCTCGAATCCTCACTAAAATCGCAACTCCCTGGGTTCATAAGCTCTCAGCCGTCCATTTTCACCCTTCTGCTCGAATCATCCTCAAAGTCATTGTTTCCAATCTCATGCCAAAAGGTGGCTCTTTTAACTATCTATCCAATGAGTTGGAACATTGTCTATATGCAGTAATGGGTGGGTTGCCTATAAATTGGGGTTTTGTGATCTTACAGTCTCTTCTTCGACCAGTCCAGACCCACATCTATCACCCCTCTTTCATCACCTTGGTTCTGAAAATGTTCAGTATTCCTCTTGAGGGTGAACTTGTCGTCTCTAACCCTTACAATCTCAACATCATCACCCTACATAATATGCATCTCGATATTCCGGATCCTAAGGAATCTGATGCTGCAAATAGTGATGAAGAAGAAGAAGAAGAAGACCCCGAAGAGGATCCTGTCGAAGAACCAAATTCCGCTGACCCTGACCATACCCCTATTCAACCAACTTTCGGCCCCTCTGCTTCTCACACTCCGGGTTCATCCACTCCGGGTTCATCCCATGGCTTTCCCGGCTTTATTAAGAAACAGTGTGTTCACAAATGTTTCCCAGAATGTCGCACTAATCCTAGGTCTTGTCCCTTGAAAACACCTCACACTTCCTCCACTCCTCGCCCAACCACCATGATTGTTCTTCACGGTCTTAGGGAGGATGTTAAATCCCTTCGCGAGACAATGACTGCTGGGTTTAGGGACTTCCGCTCGGCCTTGACTGAGCATGCACACGTGATCAATCAGGTTCAATTAAATCAGAGTAAACTCGTGTCCTCCCTCGAAGCACTGAATGTCGTCGTTACCGAAGAAACTCTACATCGCAAACAAGGGCACACTTCTCAGGAATACGGTTCTCCCTCTGGCCGTTAAAACTAGACTGCCCGTTGGCACCGTTGTCACAGTTGTTGTCTCAGTTCCTTAGTCCGATGTTTTAAAACATTTTGGTCCCTGCATGTTGTTTCCTGAAATGTTGTCGTTTTCTTTTGTCTAGCTATAGGCCGTCGGGCTGTTGGTTGTAATCTTATGTTAGTTCTTAAGTCGCTTGATGGTTCTAAGTCATCTTTGTTGTAGGCCATAGGGCCTTAGTGATGGGTCTTTGGATATGGCTGTTCCGTATGCTTACTATGTTTGTTGGTCGTCTGCTAGTAACATTGTATGGTTCCTCTATATTTTGTTTAGTAAAGATATGTTTAGTTCTGTTTCGTCAAAGCTATGTTACATTGTATGGTTTATTAATCCTCGGTTTAGTATTACATATGTTACAATGTCTGTTCAGTTCTGTCCTATTTTTCTCTTACTCGACTAACTAATTCCTTAATCGACTAACATTATTATTTTACCCCATCTTTTTGTCAATGACAAAGGGGGGAATATTTTAGACTATATTAGGAAAATTCTAAGGGGGAGAATAAATATTTGTCATCATATAACTGAGTATAATATATGATATCTGCATATAACTGATTATGAATCTACATTTTTTATAAATATTTGTCATCATCAAAAGGGGGAGAATGTTGGGATTTCATAATCCCATGTTCACTTTTCTATTCTATTCAATATGATTTTGATGTGACAACTATTATTATTGCTACTCACTCTATCTACGCAGATGTGCAGTTTCCCAATATATCCACGCTTGGACAATAATCACTTGATAAGGAATCCCTACACAAAGGCATCTCAAAATACTCACATGAAGCTCAGCATATATATCTACGGAAATCTACGGACTGATGTATTTTTATACTTTATAGATTTCAGAGCCTTGAATATGAAATCCATCTAAGTCCTAGGTTCTTAATAACATATCCTAAACAACCATTTTTCAGATAAGTCAAAATTCATGTTTTTCTGTCCTGGTCGACTAAGTCAACCATTAGTCGACTAAAAACTTTTTGTTTGAATTTTGACCTGAAAATTTCTGAGTAGTCTTCAGTCAACTTCAGAAACTTACCGTTAAAATTTCAGTCAAAAAATCCAATGTTTGACTTTTAGTCGACTAACACTTATTTAGTCGACTAATTAAGTTTTTATGACCGTTTTACCTGAAACTTTCCAGACCGTTTCTGAACGGTAGTAAACTTCTTTTCCCCCCATTTTCCTTCAGAATAACTGCCCAAAAATACTATAAATAAGAGGGCATACCCCTCATTCTTTTCACACAACTTTGTTCTCTCTTTCTTCTCTAGAATTATTGATTCTAAGCAATCTTGCCTTAGTTGTTCTCATTCTCATTTGTAAGAAGAAATCCATAGGTTTCTCTCTTCTTATGAGAACAAAAGAACTTCAAGATTCTTAATCATAGATCTTTTGAAAATTGAAGTTTTCTTCCTTAAAGCAATTTTGCCTATTTCAACATCATTTTGGAAAGTTGTTTGTGTTCATAATTGTCAGAAGAAATCGTTTGATCTCTCTCTTCTTTTATGAACCAGAGAACTTCAGGTATTGTTCTTCATTTTATATCTTATACATCTTGAAGTCTCCTTTAAACACCATCCTTGAATTTCATTCTAAATTCATAATAAGGCTATAGGTGTTTTTCTATTTCTTTATTTAACAGGTTTGAATCTCGGTTTAGAGATTGTACACAGTTTGGGACACGGGGAGTGTCGCTATTTTTGTAAGTTGGTGCTTGCGGGGCAAGTGATTATAGTGGATTGAAAATCTCTACTAGGAGTAGAGGATTGGAGTAGGATCAAGAGGGTCCGAACCAGGATAAATCTCTGTGTATTTTTGGGTATGGATCCTGGATCGCCGGCGGGGGGATGGGTGTGCCTCTGTCAACATCCGAGGCTGCACTGTCCGGACGTGCCTCGAGCGCACTGTTCCTGGTAGACCGAGCGAGAGCGGTTAAGCGCCTCTGTCGAGGGGCAAGGCGAGGTGCACCCATCCCCCTGTAGTCTCGGACTTTCGGGTCAGCTGACGCCCTACAGGCCTCGGAAGTTCGGGCGAGGGGTGCCCTGACGTCGGGCCGGCTGCCCGTTCGGGAGGGCGAACCAGTGAGGAATATTAGTGGTTCTAGGAGAGAGGTCGGTCTCCCCTAATCTTTAGGTCATAAAAATTTCCCCCGCATTCGAGTTCGAGGCGTGAGCCCGATTCGGCTCGGATGACGTAATGCTATTCCATTTTGAGATAATGGTTCGGATTTTGCTCCATGCTCAGGAGTGGCGGCGCAGGTCTGGGAATTTCCACCAAGATGGTCATTATTGTTATTTGAAAGTGCCTGGGGAAATCAAAGCGCCTCCGCCAGTGGTCACGCGACGCGTGTATGAAGGCGACTTTCCCGTCCACCGAGGCGTCAGGGATGCCCCGATGGGCGACGCGTGGTGGCTCATCGACGGTCGTGATGGCCTGTTGGCCTCTATAAGTATCGGGAGAAGGGGATTGACAGTTGCCTTCTTCTGTCTTCAACTCTTCTTCCCACCTTCTGATTTCTGCCAGTCGCTTACCGACGCTGTTATCGCCACCGCAGTCGGTGGTCCCCTTTCGTTCGTCTTCAGAGCTCGACCTTCTGCCAGGTAATCACCATATCCTCCTAATCGATGGCTTTTCACTTTGACTCCAGGGCAGGTAGCAGCACGACGACGGATGGAAGGGGACCGACCTCTCTCCCAGAACCACTAATATTCCTCGCTGGTTCGCCCTACCGAACAGGCGGCCGGACCGACGTCAGAGCGCCCCTCGACCGAACTTTCGAGGCCTGTAGGGCGTCAGTCGACCCGAAAGTCCGAGACTACAGGGGGATGGATGCACCTCGCCTTGCCCCCTGACAGAGACGCTTAACTGCTCTCGCTCAGTCCGCCAAGAACAGTGCACTCGAGGCACGTCTAGACAGTGCAGCCTCGGATGTTGACAGAGGCACACCCGTTTCCCCCACCGGCGATCCAAGATCCATACCCAAAAATGTGCAGACAGGCCACACATCCGCTGCCCAAGTCAGCCCTGAGGATCATCAGGGGCCCTGCCACTGGGAGGCGCTCTGCCTGACCCTTGGCTCATCAGACACAACAAACAACCTAGTACAAGGACACAACTGACACTTCCGCCGCCCGACCACCTGACAAAGCACCCCCTGGCCGTCGCGCCCCCTGACACTTAATGCTTTCGGCCCTGACACCCTGACAAAAGTGCCCCTGGCCGCTGCACCGTCTGACAAAAGTGTGGCTGGCACTCCTATTCTTGACATCCTCGTCTGAAGCTTCCGCTGACAACGAGGCCAGCTCAGCACGTCTAGTCAGCATGCAAGGTCAGCTTCATCTACCCATCTACCATCAGGTATAAAGACCCCTTCGCCTCCGATGGTGAGGGGGTTGGCAAATTTACTCTATATTCTCATTATTCACACACAAGAGCAAAGGTCGTCCATATCTTTGTTCTTCCACTCATAGCTCGTCACGTACGATCGACTCACCCTCAGTCTGACCTGCGTGCCTAGCCCCCGCTTTAAGTCCTATTACTGACTTAGGCATCGGAGAGGCTAAGGGTTGGACCCCAACCCGGCCTTTCTGATGAGTTGCTCCTTGCGCAGGTTAGCTCGTCGTCACCGGTCGCGCCCGTCTTCAACCTAGGCGGTTCGGCCACTTCTCTGCATCCTACCGGGTTCGATACCGTGGTCAGCTTCCACAACAAGCTTAGCCTCATCACCCCTCTAATCCCCGGTCAAACAGCCTTCCCTAATCCCGTCATTAGCATAACCACCATGCCCTTGGTTTCCCATAATACAAATTCATTGTACGCGTGTTCTACCCCGCAACAATTGACGTCGTCTGTGGGAACGAAGGGTCACACCCATGTTAGACCCCATACAGATCATCCGAAACCCTGACCATAGAAAGGATCCCATGGATCAAGAACCACTCTCTCAACCAATGACTCCTGCGACTGGCCATCCTACTGGGGTAGAGGTCGAGACAGCCTAGGCCTCGGCCCGCGTGATACAACAGAGCTTGGAGGCCTTTACTAAGGCGATGGCGGCTTCACAACCATAGGGATAGAAGCACCCCCCGGCCCCTCTGAGCCCTGAACATGAGACGGAATCTTCACCCTTAGTTCGAGGAGGAGGGGGGAGGCCAGGGGCTCGCCAAGGAGATTGCGGCCCAACGGAAGCTCTTGGAAGAAGAGATGGAGATCGCGCGGCTGTGGAGGCACTGGGAGGAGACAGCTGCCACGCAAAAGCATTTGGGAGAAGCGAATGAGGCCGCCCGGTAGGCCCTCTTGGACGACGAGATCGCCCGATGCCAACTCCGCTTCATTATCGCGGAGCGCGAAAGGCTCCAGAGGGAGAACGAAGAGAACCAGGGGAACCCGGAGGTGTCGGCGATGGGCCGGCGACATATGGACGGTCGCGGCCCACCGCTCCCCAGATCTCCACCTAGGGGGCAAATTCCACCCCATCGACATCTCTCCGCTGATCTTCTGGACGAAGAAGCCGTTCGCCGACAACTCTGCTTCCTCACTGCCGAACACGAAAGGCTCCTGAGGGAGAATTAGGAGCGGAGAGAGGTCCCGGAGGAGACGATCGGAGGGCGGTGGTACTGGGATGACCGAAGCCCACCGCCCGTAGAGTCCTCAATCCACGGAAGAAGTTCCCCCAGGCGGCCGTTTCGTTATTCCCCTGGGCACGACGACCGTCAATAGCCGAGGCGCGACCGGAGCCAGACCCTGGAATGGCGAAGAGGGCACGCACCTGAGCGCCCCGCCTACCTTGAGGAGGGCACGCCGTTGGCACGATGGATCACGTCCGCCTCGAGACCCGTCAGATTCAAGGCTCCCTACCTGGCCACCTACAACGAAAGAGGCAACACCCTCTCGCATGTGCAACAATACCGGGGGGCAATGGAGGTGCAGGATGTGGATGATGCATTCCTATGCCGACTTTCCTCGCAAAGTTTGAGGGACATGGCATTGGATTGGTACTTCGGCCTACCCATGAGATCCATTGGGAGCTTTGGCGAACTATCCCACGAGTTCTACCAGGAGTTTCGGGTCAGACGTATGAAGAAGAAGCCCTTGGACTACCTCAGCACGATAGTCCAAGGGGAAGGAGAGACAACTAGAAAATACCAGCGTCGCTTCCAGGATGAGAGACGGGCGGTGGTGACCTACAGCGATGAGGTGCTTATGCTAGCTTTCAAGACGGGGCTGCGGACTCGGAGCCTCCACAAATCCCTTCTCCGAGACCCGCCGGCCGATTACGAGGCGCAAGTAGCTATGGCGGAGAGGAATGCACTGGCCGAGGAGACTCTTGGCACGAAGAAGCTGTTCCCCCTGGCGAAGACAACCCAAGGAGAGCCTCGATCACATCCATGACTGAGGCAAGAAGAAGGGTCTCGGGGGCGCGACCAGCTGGCCCAGCCAAGGCGCGACCCGACGGGGCGTCGCCCGCAAGATCGCCCAGGCCCGGCCCGTAAGTTCGCCCCGGCCCAAGAGCCTGCCCGTAAGAGGCTGGAGGGGCCCTTGCGGGCCCACTACACCCAGCTTAACGCCCCCATGATAGAGGTGTTGGCTGCGGCGACAAGGGCCAGGCTGCTGCCAGAGCCGACCAGAGAGATGAAATCGGACCCGGCGCGGCGGGATTTCCAAAAGTATTGCCGGTACCACCAGGACCACAGCCATGACACCGACGACTGCTTCACCCTCAAGAGGGAGATCAAGCGGCTGATCCAGGCAGGCCACCTCAGGGGCTTCGTCGAGGGCAGAAGGCCGGACCGAGAGGATGGGAACCACCGGAGGGTGTGGAGAGCGGACCCACCAACGTGCGGGGAGCAGGAGGAACCTCTCCCTCCGAAGCCGGTCATGCACATAAACTTGATATGCGGTGGACCGTCCTCGGGAGGAGCGTCGTAATCGAGCAAGAAGGCGTACATGCGGCAAGTGATGACAGCGGGTCTCGGCGTCGACACGAAGGAGAGAAGGGCAGCCCGACCTCCTATTACCTTTAGAAACGAAGACCTGGAGGGAATCGAGCTGCCACATGATGACACCATCGTGATCGAGGCCCAAATCGGGACGGCCGTCGTCAGCCGCCTCCTGATCGACACCAGGAGCTCTTGCGATATCCTTTTTATGTCGATGATTGAGAAGATGGGACTAAAGAAGGCAGACCTGAGACCTTGCACAGGGCCCATCGTTGGCTTCACTGGCCACTTGACCCCTATTGTGGGGGTGATCACCTTACCGGTGTCTCTTGGAGAGGAACCGAGGGTTGTCACCCGCATGACGCAATTCGTGGTTGTCGACATCGCGTCGGCATATAATGGGATCATACGGCGGCCGTACTTGACTGCCATCGAGGCGCTCCCTAGCCTGCATCACCAGATGGTGAAGTTCCAAACCCCGCGAGGGGTGGTGTTGGTGCGGGGGAGCCAGAGGCTACCCAGGAGCTGCTACGTGGGGTCGACCAAGCACAAAGGTCCAGAGGAAACCATGTTGGTTGGCGTCCTCTATAAGAGGGAAGACTTTTGCAGCCAAAGGCCGGCTCTTGAGGGGGAAGCCGTCGGGATGCCCACGGCCACGAAGGAGGGCAATACTGTCCCTATCGGTATTACGACATTTGGGTGGAGAAATGGAACTTCTGAAGGCGACTTGATCCCAAGGGGCCCCACCTTCCAGCCTACTGAGACCGATCGATAAGGGAAGCTGATCGCAAGAGGGAAGTGACCCTACGAGCTCATCGACAACACCGGACCAGTCGCCTTGCCCTAGCTCCCCTGAAGAGGGCGATCTAATCCACCCAGGGAACGCTGGGCAACGACTAAAGTGTACCGAAAATTGTAATTCTTTAATGAAGTACTTCTCTTTCATTTGCTTTTTCAAATCTCTCTGTCTCCACTTGAAAGTTTCAGTTCAAGATATAAGACCTCAGGGGCAAGCTTACGAAGCTTCGCCACCCAAACTGGAGCGCCATATGCGGGGTAGGTGACGGCCCAATACCCGTCCGACTATAGAGGCCACGGGGAGGCGACGACCCAATACCCACCCTCTCAAAGACTCCGGGGCAGGACCAATCCTCGCCACCCAAACCAGAGAGGGGCACGGGCCGAGCTACGCGCTCGCTCCCCCCACCAATGAAGACCTACGCGGTAAGCTTACGGCGCTTCGCCACCCAAACCGGAGCGACATATGCGGGGTAGGTGACGGCCCAATACCCGTCCGACTATAGAGGCTGCAGGGAGGCGACGGCCCAATACCCGCCCTCTCAAAGACTCCGGGGCAGGACCAATTCTCGCCACCCAAACCGGAGAGGGGTACGCGCCGAGCTACGTGCTCGCTACCCCACCAATGAAGACCTCCGTGGTAAGCTTACGGAGCTTCGCCACCCAAACCGAAGCGCCATATGCGGGGTAGGCGACGGCCCAGTACCCGTCCGACTATAGAGGCTGCGGGAGGCGACGGTCCAATACCCGCCCTCATAAAGACTCTGAGGTAGCACCAATCCTCGCCACCCAAATCGGAGAGGGGCACGGGCCGAGCTACGTGCTCGCTCTCCCCACCAGTGAAGACCTCCGGGGCAAGCTTACAGAGCTTCGCCACCCAAACCGGAGCACCATATGCAGGGTAGGCTACGGCCCAATACCCGTCCGACTATAGAGGCTGCGGGGAGGTGACGGCCCAATATCCGCCCTCTCAAAGACTCCGGGGCAGGACCAATCCTCACCACACAAACCGGAGAGGGGCACGGGCCGAACTACGTGCTCGCTCCCCCCACCAGTGAAGACCTCCGGGGCAAACTAATGGAGCTTCGCCAATAAAACCAGAGCTCCATATGTGGGGTAGGCGACTGCCTAATACCCGTCCGACTATAGAGGCTGCGGGTAGGCGACGGCCCAACACCCGCCCTCTCAAAGAATCCGGGCCAGGACCAATCCTCACCACCCAAATCGGAGAGGGGTACGGGCCGAGGTACGCGCTCGGTCCCCCCACCAATGAAGCCTCCGGGGCAAGCTTACGGAGCTCGCCACCGAAACCAAAGCGCCATATGCGGGATAGGCGACGGCCCAATACCCGTCCGACTATAGAGGCTGCGGGAGGCGACGGCCCAATACCCACCCTCTCAAAGACTCCGGGGCAGGACCAATCCTCGCCACCCAAACCGGAGAGGGGCACAGGCCGAGCTACGCGCTCACTCCCCCCACCAGTGAAGAACTCTGGGGCAAGCTTACGGAGCTTCGCCACCTAAACCGAAGCGCCATATGCGGGGTAGGCGACGGTCCAATACCCGTCTGACTATAGAGGCTGCGGGGAGGCGACGGCCGAATACCCGCCCGCTCAAAGACTCCGGGGTAGGACCAATCCTCGCCACCCAAACCGGAGAGGGGCACAGGCTGAGCTACGTGCTCGCTCCCCCCACTAATGAAGACCTTCGGGGCAAGCTTACGGAGCCTCGCCACCCCGGAGAACCATATGCAGGGTAGGCGACGGCCCAATAGCCGTCCGATTATAGAGGCTGCGGGGAGGCGACGGCCCAATACCGGCCCTCTCAAAGACTCCGGGGCTGGACCAATCCTTGCCACCCAAACTGGAGAGGGGCACGGGCCGAGCTATGCACTCGGTCCCCTCAACCAGTGAAGACCTCCGGGGAAAGCTTACGGAGCTTTGCCACCCAAACCAGAGCGCCATATGCCGGGTAGGTGACGGCCCAATACCCGTCCGACTATAGAGGCTGCGGGTAGGCGACGGCCCAATACCTGCCCTCTCAAAGACTCCGGGGCAGGACCAGTCCTTGCCACCCAAACCAGAGAGGGGCATTGGCTGAGCTACACGCTCGCTCCCCCCACCAATGAAGACCTCCGGGGCAAGCTTACGGAGCTTCGCCACCCAAACCGGAGCGCCATATGTGGGGTAGGCGATGGCCCAATAGCCGTCCGACTATAGAGGCTGCGGGGAGGCGACGGCCCAATACCGGCCCTCTCAAAGACTCCGGGGCAGGACCAATCCTCGCCACCCAAACTGGAGAGGGGCACGGGCCGAGCTATGCGCTCGCTCCCCCCAACCAGTGAAGACCTCCGGGGCAAGCTTACGGAGCTTCGCCACCCAAACCGGAGCGCCATATGCGGGGTAGGTGACGGCCCAATACCCGTCCGACTATAGAGGCTGCGGGGAGGCGACGGCCCAATAGCCGCCCTCTCAAAGACTCCGGGGCAGGACCAATACTCGCCACACAAACTGGTGAGGGGCCCTGGCCGAGCTATGTGTCACACCCCGCTTCCCAAAACTACGGAGGCGAAGCGTGACTAAGGCCCGCTTTGGCCGTGTTGGATATGGACGACTTGAATACACCCATGAGGGGATGTATGAGGCTATACGGATCTCAGATGTCACGTGCACGAAAGCGTGCACGAAGGGAACCTTTTCTCGTGTGAAAAGGACCACTCGATAAGTGGAAAAAGCCACTCGATAAGTGGAAAAAGTCACTTTATAAGTGCATAAAGGCACTTGCTAAGTGAATGAAGAAGAAGATAAATGAATGTGCTAATATAGGCTAATAAGCTTATAATTGGTTATTTCCTACAATAACCACCCCTAAAGCCTATAAATAGGACCCAAGAGTAAGGCATTCAATCACACTTTTCATGCCATAAGTTTGCATAAGGCATCCTTATGTTCTTCTTCTCCCTTCCATTAAAATCCTCTTCTAGTTAGAGATTTAGGCGGTGAAACTCTGCTTCGATCCTCCGTGACAAAGTATCGACCGTTGTGGCGAATCCGAGGGCGAAGTTTCGAGATTACGGTGCCGCGTACGCAAGAGTAAGTCTCAACTTTATTATTCGATCCTATCGGCCTTGTTTTGACAGGATCCAACATTGGTATCAGAGCCATACGGATTCGCTCCGGTCAGACCGTCGCCCCGTCGAAACTATGAACGAGTCGTTGTCTTTTTCACGAATGGGTATCCTACCATTATGGATATGGTAGGAACACTTCGTGACGGAGAGAACGCAGCGGTTGTTCTTTTCACGTTAGGGTCTCCTACCATTACGAATATGGCAGGAACTCTCCGTGACGGGAAGAACCGACCGTTCATATCGTCAAACTCACTATCTTCATGGATGCTGAGTCTCCATTCATAGGGAATGGGCACTCTCTTCATGTGGAGCGCGTAGTTTACGAACTTTTTGAAGTAAGTTATTTTTTTGGCACACGGCCATTGGAGGATAACTACTTTCTCGACGAATGGGTGCTTCACCGGAGAAGAAGATGGTGGTTATTCCCATCGGGGAAGATGAATTTTGGTGCATGAAATCTATAGCCATATGGGCAATGGAGGCAATGCATCCCCCCTCCCCATGCGGAGGGGGTTGGCCAATAACGACGAAAACCACCACGACCACCCCGTTGAGGGGGAGGAGTGCATGCGGCCACCCTATGCAAGGGGGGAGACCGGCCATGGCCAAAGGGCCATGGCCGGCCGGCCCTGGCCGGCTATGGCCATGGCCGGCCGGCCCCGGCCGCGACAAGGCCAGGGCCAGGGAGCCCTGGCCACGGCCATGGCCAGGCCTGGCCGAGGCCAGGCCAGGGCCAGGAGGCCCTGGCCGGCCTCGGCCAGTGGCCAGGGCCGGCCTGGCCGGCCCTGGCCTCTGCCAGGGCCTGGCCGGCCCTCGGCCAGGGCAGAGGCCCTGGCCGAGGGCCCAGGGTAGAGGTCCTGGCCGAGGGGCCATGGTCCCTGGCCGGCTAAGGCAGAGGCTCTGGCCGGCCAGTCTTATGTCCTTGGTCGGTGTTGGCCGGCCCTGTTCAGGGTAGAGGCCCTTGACCGAGGGAATGGGGCCATTGCCGAGCCTTGGTTATCCAAATTTTTGGGAATGGGGGCTTACGAGACCGAAAGGGGGGGTATGCAGGCAGTGGCTTGCATGGACAACCCCTACGGGTCCGACGGCAATTCTCTGCGGCAAATTCCCCTGAAGGAGGGAACGCTTGGATCCATACGGGAACCGGCGACGGTGGCTTGCAGAGAAATCCCCACAAGGGGGATCTGGCCTTGGCACGGCTACAGCTCTACCCCGGCAAATTGCCAGGGATTACCGAATATTTCGCTAGTATCATAAGGGTACTAAGTCGAAATATACAATTTTGAAAAATACGTTTTCATACGTTTTGAAAATTACATTTTTAAAAAACACTTTTCCGCTGCGAAGTACTGTAAGAGTACTAACATTTGATAATGTGATGGGGAAATATTGAAAGTTACTCTAGATGGTGATTGGAAACGTAGTGACCTTTCCGATTCTAGAGTAACATTTTCAATATTTTTCGAAAGTAACTTATCAAATTGTAAATATCATTATAAGTGGGAGTTGAAATTAGAACTATCCAAATGGGATATTATATTCTCATTTCAAGTGGGAATTGTATTTATTTTAAGAATTTTAAATGCAATGTTTTTGATCAAACCTTCGGTTTTTGTGTCTTTTGCAGCATTTTAAAAGTAAAATGTCTTCCGCTTAAAAGAATATCGTCGCTGAGTTAAACAGAGGTGAAAAACTCAACGGCGATAATTACAAACTTTGTTCCATTAAGATACAATACGTTCTGGAGGAGCAAGAAGTGCTCGAGACTCTAAAGAACGTCATGATTGAACCCGAGTTGGGCACTACGGCCCAACACAGACGAGACAAGTAAGCTTTTGATGCTTGGTCTCGGAAGAACAAGATAGCACGCATTACGTTATTGTTCGTATGGCCGATGACATAATGCGCATCTTTCGAGAACATGACCTAGCCATGGACATATGGTCCAAGCTAGAGGAGAAGTTCGGTGGCACATCGGTGTCCAAACTTCGCGCCTTAACTATAAGGTTCGATTCATATAAGAAACGTCCAGATCATTCCATGGGGAAACATCTGCGACATATGGCGAATATAATCTCTGAGTTAAAGGATGCAGGTCATGTGCTCACAGATGAGCAACAAATCTAAGCAGTCATATGTTCCCTACCAAATGGGTGGGACCAAATGAAGATGCATCTCACTCACAATGAGAGCATCAAAACTTTCAGCGATGTTTCCAAGCACCTCAAATTAGAGGAAGAGCGGCTTGCGGCCGCCAAGCCAAGTGCAGAAGTGCACATAGTTGCTAGTTCCTCACACGGGGGAAAGAAACGGAAAGATCGTTCTAAGTTCACTAATGAACGTAATAAGCAACCTGAGTCTACCAAGAAACCCAAACATAAGGGTGGGCACAAGAAATGGCACAAGAAGAAAGACTTGAAGAGGATCAAGTGCTTCAAGTGCAACAAGCTCGGTCACTATGCTCGTTCATGTACGAGTGGAGGCGACGAGGTAACTTGTAATTATGCTAGTTACATATGTGTTTCTAGTTCAATATTTCTTGTGGAATCTAATCCATTTTGGATAATTGATTCAGGTGCCACCGACCACATAGCAAGGGACAGACGGTCCTTCGTGGAGTATCACCGGATACCCCAAGGAACGAAGTGGATCTATGTAGGAAACAACACACGTGTTGAAGTGAAAGGCGTTGGGACTTGCAAGCTAGTCTTGGACAACGGCCGCACTCTCCTACTTAATGATGTCCTCTTCGCTCCAGATATTCGAAGGAATATAATTTCTGTGGTCGTGTTAATGGGTCTTGGCTATAACTGGTTTTTTCATGATTGTAATGTGGACTTAAGTTGTAATAATACTCTTATTGGTACTGGGTTTGTATTTAAAGGATTTATTGTAATGAGTATAATGTATGATTCCTCGTGTAATGAAAATTTCCTTATTGCAAATTCTAAGACTTATGAGTCTGATGTGATTTGTTGGCACGCAAGGCTTAGTCATATTGGACCAACGCGTATGGATAGACTTGCCAAACGTGGCCTTCTATCCAATGTTTCAAAGGTTGAAATGTCGACCTACGAACATTGCCTAGTGGGGAAATCTTGTCGCAAGCCGTTTGGAACCGGCACAAGGGCCGATGTTCCATTACAGCTTATCCATTCGGACATATGTGGTCCGATGAATGTCAAGACAAGACGCGGGAAGTCCTATTTCATCACTTTTATTGATGATTTCACCCGATTCGGACATATCTATTTGATATCCCACAAAAGTGAAGCATTGGCTTGCTTTAAAAGCTATATGAGTTTAGTGGAGAATCAATTAGATCGCAAGATTAAGGTCTTGCGAACCGATAGGGGCGGTGAATATCAATCAACAAGTTTTAAGGAACTTTATGATGAAAAAGGCATAGTACATCAGGTAACTATGCCTTATACTCCTCAACAAAATGGTGTTGCAGAAAGGAGAAATAGGACTTTAATGGAAATGGTCCGTTCAATGATGGCGCAAAGCTAACTTGCCAATCACCTTTTGGGGTGATGCATTATTGACGGCCGCTTTCATTTTAAACCGCGTACCCTCGAAATCAGTTAGCTCCACTCCTTATGAGTTGTGGAACCAAAGGTCTCCTGACTTAAACATTTTGAAACCTTGGGGTTGTGCATCCTACGCACATATTTCCTCCCATAAGTATGGCAAACTTGGGCCAAGGGGAAGGAAATGTATCTTTATACGATACGCAGAAAACTCCAAATGTTATATTTTTGTTAGTCAGGAAGATAATGATGGGCTAATTGAGTTTGAGTCGAGGGATGTCACTTTCTTGGAAAACGAGTTTCCAAGACAGGGCGAGATAAGTCAGGACTTATCTCTATTTGAGATTTATGATCAAGAAGGATTACCTCATTCGAGTGGGAGAATTCTTAGTGAAAACGAAAATATGTTTCAACCTTCACCAATGGATATTACGAATGACGATTATCCTATTCCATACGGGAATAATGATCCAAGTGGGAGCAATTCTAACGACATTCCAAGTGGGAGTGATATTAGAATTCATCTAAATTCGAGTAAACAAGGACTTGAAGAATCTCAAATACGACGTAGTAGTCGTACAAGGTTGGCTCCTCTAAGATTTGAGGATGAATTTCTGCAAACCTTTATGAATTTACTACAAGAAGATGACGAGCCTGCTACTTTCAAACAGGCTGTATCTTGCCCTGCTAAAGACAAATGGATGGAAGCAATGCAAGAGGAGTTAGAATCCATGAAAGTTAACCAAGTCTGGGACTTAGTTGACTTACCCAGAGGACGTAGAGCTATTGGGAACAAATGGGTTCTCAAGATCAAGCATAAGGCTGATGGCTCTATTGACAGATATAAAGCTTGCCTTGTCGCGAAAGGTTTTACGCAACAGGAAGGGATAGACTACGAAGAGACCTTCTCACCTGTTGTTCGTTTTACTTCGATTCGCCTGATTCTGGCAATGGTAGCTTGCTTAGACCTCGAATTACATCAAATGGATGTAAAGACTGCCTTTCTCAATGGAGAATTGGACGAGAAGATCTATATGGAACAACCAGCAGGGTTTGTAAAAGAAGGAAACGAACATAAGGTTTGTAAACTTCTTAAATCCATATATGGTCTTAAACAATCCACGAGGCAATGGTATGTACGATTTCAAGAAGTTGTCTTATCAAATGATTTTACCATGCTTGATGAAGATAACTGCGTATATATCAAGAGGATTAAAAGAAAGTATGTTATCATGTCTCTATATGTAGATGCCATTTTAATAGCCGGAAATGACAAGGGCTTTGTGATGGATATCAAGGCTTGGATTTCATCAGTTTTTGAGATGAAAGACATGGGAGAATCCGCATATATCCTTGGAGTTAAGATTTCAAGGAATCGTTCGAAGAAACTTCTTTCTCTTTCACGGGAGACTTATATAAAGAAGGTTCTAGAAGATTTAATATGCAGGACAGCAAGTCCATTGATACTCCTATAAGCAAAAGCGATAATTTATGTCTGAAATCATGTCCTAAGAACCAAAAGGAGAAAGAGATTATGGAAAAAGTTCCATATTCCAGTGCAGTTGGTTGTCTTATGTACGCTATGATGTGTACAAGACCAGACATCTGTTTTTCCGTTGGAATGGTAAGTCGTTACCAATCCAACCCAGGGCAAGTACACTGGAAAGCGGTTAAGAGGATAATGCGGTATCTCAAAGGAACTACAGACTTTGATTTATGCTATCAAGGAGATGCCTTGAGGCTCGAAGGCTACACTGATGCTGATTGGGCGGGTGATCTCGATGAGCGACGATCGACCTCAGGATATGTTTTTCTACTCAGATCTGGTGCAATATCCTGGAGTAGCAAGAAACAATCCTGCATCGCACTTTCAACTATGGAAGCCGAGTTTGTAGCATTTAGCATGGCAGTCCAAGAGGCTGTTTGGCTTAGGAAGTTCTTAGACAGGCTAATTAATGCAAGTGACTCAAGTGCTGTACCTATACACAGCGACAGTCAAGCATCTATAGCCTATGTCAAAGATCCTAAATTCCATTTTAAGACCAAACACATTGATATCCGCTACAAATTTACAAAAGACTATGATAAGACCAAGAAGGTGGACATAAGGTACATATCTACGCATGAGATGATAGTGGATCCGCTCACGAAGGTGATCCCCAGAGATGTGTTTTACAAACACTTATCATCCCAAGGATTACGTAAGAGCTGAGTTGTACCAATGTAAATTCCCATGTCTGTAAATGATCAAATTTAATAAAAGAATAAAGTTCTTTTCAACATTGCATATGAATTTCTTAAGAAATGTTTATGTACATTTTTTGAAATTTCAGCTAAATTTTAGTATGTCGGACAGATTAAGGTTGGCTTTCTCACATGAGCAACCGCCTTTATTTTATCAGACAGGTAAAATAAAGATGAGACCTGTTTAAAGTCAAAATCGTCAGACGGACGATTTAGAGTCATGACTTAAACAAAATGGTCGTATGAAAGATCTGCATCATATGGATGTTTTTCAAAAGATCTAAGAGCATTTTGAAATCCTATCTGTCGTATGCGGGATGTGAGTCCAGAAGATTATTTGAGTAGTAAAAGGGACTCAAAGTCAGACATTGTGGTGTCTGGTTATCATCCTTACAACATCATTAAGACATACGCTCCCTGGGAAAGGAGTGATGTTGTAATACGTATTCATACTACGTATGCATTTTGACCATTGGGGTTAGAATAGTAATTATGTTTACTATTATGTGAGACCCAAAGACCACATGGGTCTTAACTCGTTACCCTTATGGACTCTAATTGGTTCCTTAAGATTTGACTGGGTGATTGCTATCTTAGCATGTTGCTTATGGACTATGGTTAATTCGGTCCGGCGGGGCATGTTAGAAAAGCAAGTCAAGTCAAGATCAAAAGGATCGCAAGAAGAGGAAGATTAATTTCATATTCACATTTGGACTTTAGAGATTCAAATCTGGCCAGCCAATTGTAATCCAGATGGGATTCAATTGTTGAATATAAAGTATAAGAAATGTGAAGAAATAATCTAGGGTAAAGCATGCGTTGATCTACTCAACTTTACACCTCGAGGAGTGTTGTATATCTCTAACAAGTGCACAACAGCGGACTCTATGCGCATGACGGTCACACGGCCTATTTCTCGGTATGACAAACAGAAGAGATAAAGGAAAAGATGTTTCCTTACAATCCCCTCAAGTGTGAGTGGGAGATGTTGGATATGGACGACATGAATACACCCATGAGGGGATGTATGAGGGTATACGGACCTCAGATGTCGCGTGCACGAAAGCGTGCACGAAGGGAACCTTTTCTCGTGTGAAAAGGACCACTCGATAAGTGGAAAAAGTCACTTTATAAGTGCATAAATGCACTTGATAAGTGAATGAAGAAGAAGATAAATGAATGTGCTAATATAGGCTAATAAGCTTATAATTGGTTATTTTCTACAATAACCACCCCTAAAGCCTATAAATAGGACCCAAGGGTAAGGCATTCAATCACACTTTTCATGCCATAAGTTTGCATAAGGCATCCTTATGTTCTTCTTCTCCCTTCCATTAAAATCCTCTTCTAGTTAGAGATTTAGGCGGTGAAACTCTGCTTCGATCCTCCGTGACGAAGTATCGACCGTTGTGGCGAATCCGAGGGCGAAGTTCCGAGATTACGGTGCCGCGTATGCAAGCGTAAGTCTCAACTTTATTATTCGATCCTAACATCCTTGTTTTGAGAGGATCCAACAGGCCGGAGCTGTGAAGCTCGTACCCAATAAGCGTCTGTAGGGGTACCATCTTAAAATTTCAGGTTCTTGCATTAATAAGATTCGGAACAATAGAAAGTACAGAAAGAAAGTGGCATTTATTAATATAGAGAGATAATATCCAGTGAGTACAAAGTATAAAAAAGAGAAGCCTAAGCATGGCAACAAACTATCGAAAGAGCAAACTAAAAGTAGTAACGTCTTAAAGGCGGCGACTGAAAAGTCCTCAAGGTCTGGTCCTCGTCAGGCACGTACTCTGGATCAGCGTTCTCGGGCTCCACGTACTCCGGTAAGTCTACCTCGTCCACAAACTCTGGCTCGACACCTGACATACAACACCCAAAAGAAAGAAACTGTAAGTCAGGTAAATTCTACAAAAAGGGTTAGACTCTACTGCAACTGTACCGAACTATTAAACAACAGTTTACTGGTTGATTAGCATGCTGGGGTTATAACAGAGTATCAAAAGAAAGTAAACACAACAGGAAAGTAAAGCGTAGCAAGCAGTAGTCGTAGCATGTGCTACTGACTACGGGACTAACCTAAGAGGGACGGGACAAGATGAGACAAGTCAAGACGGGACAAGACACGTGTGACACGAAGGGTTCACTCCTTACGGTTCGAAGGGGATCAGACCCTCTCCCCGAGCACACACTCAACCCTACCCCAACCCAGGAACTCAGGACAAGAAGGTACAAGGATCACTCCCGCTAGGGAAGCATCCGAAACACCCGCATGCTTTTTGTATAACAGGGATCACTCTCGTGTGTAGAGCATCCGAAACGCCCAGAGGCTTTTTGTGTAACAGGGATCACTCTCGCGTGGAGATCATCTGAAACGCCCTGAGGCTTTTTTTGTAACAGGGATCACTCTTACGTGGAGTGCATCCGAAACGCCCAAAGGCTTTTTGTGTAACAGGGATCACTCTCGCGTGGAGAGCATATGAAACACCCGGAGGCTTTTTGTGTAACAGGGATCACTCTCACGTGGAGAGCATCTGAAATGCCCGGAGGCTTTTTGTGTAACAGGACATGACACGCAAGGAATGTTCTTCTAGGGGGTCCACACACACACACCCACAGGAAAACCCTAAGGTGTCAGTTGTTGTTGTTGTCGAGCTTAGACTTCGTCGTCAAGTCTAAACCGTCAAGGGTTACCCGGATGCTATCATTTCACGTCCGGTTCTCTTTGTTCACAGTTTAATAGTTCTAACAGTCTAAGGCCTAGGCACAGCCGTAAGTGCAAGTGAATACACTTGCCTGCGGTGGCGAGCATGTCGTCCGTCCGGAGCATCTCGTCCAGGCGTCACGTCCACGGTAGTCTGTCTGAAATAGGTCATGGTGACGGTGTCAAGTCGCGTTTTTCAATAAGTCCTATTAGGGTTTGTTTCTAGATTGGCGGGACTACCCAATTCGTCAAAAGTCACATTTTGGTGTTTTGTTCAGTCTAGATCGATGTTTACCCTATGTGCACAGAAAATAAGTCCGTTCGTCGATCTTTCCTATGGTGGGCAACGTTTTAAAGATGTAGAAAATAAATTTAGTTCAAGTTGACCAATTTTAGTTTAGGTTTTGGTTAGCTACGATGTGGGTTTTACTACTCGTTAGAGAAACCAACCTCGTGATGTCGTCCAACAAGCGGAAGTCGGGTCTGAACGGTGAAACATCGACGTCGTCTGGAACTCCTCGGCCATGGGTAGCGTAGCTAGGTACCTCTGGACAGCGGGGTGGTGGCGCGAAATCAGCGAGCTAACTGCGATTCTCCTCCCGTTGCGAGTAGCGCAACGGATCGTCACGATAACGACGACGTTGGCTAAAAGTACGTGTGTGCGGTAATGCACGTGAACTCTGAGAGCCCAAGGGAGCTGTCGGTAGATGAAGTAGGACCAGAATAAGATACTCGGCCCAGTGGGTGGCCGACGGCGTGAGCGTACGATGGTGGGTGGCCGTGAGAAGTCGGAGAGGACAGATTTGTGCAACGTCTATTGTCGCACGTCTCAGCGGAATTCCAGCGATGATCAGTGACAATGGGAAGTTGCAGAAGTCAAAGGACTTCAAGACGAAGCCAACGGCAGTGGAGTTGTCACGGGGGGTGGTCAGAGGTGATCGTGCACGGGCGTCGAAGTTCAGCGCACAGATCTGTCAAAAACAGCAGGTGGGCTTGGTTTCGACGGATTTTCCAGGAGCTACAAGTGAGATATCAGCATGAGGGAAATTTCAGTTGGTAGGGGGTTTTGATAGGAGTCCAACGGCGGTAGGGTGGTCGTCGTAGGTGGCCGGATAGCCGGTGGGCGCGAGTTTTCCCGGCTGTGGCACAAATCTGTAAAACTGTCGTTAAGTCGAGTTCGTGAGATGTTTCGAGGATGTAGATATGAGGAAAAAGGGTAAGGGGAGTCGGAGATGATCGGGGGGGTCAAAGAGGAGTTTTATGGTGGTGGAGATCGTCGGAGGTGGTGGCCGGAGGCGGGCGTGAGCCGGCGTGGAAGTTCAGCTTCCAGATCTGTGAAAAACAGCCGATACATCGTTTTTCGACGGGGATTCCGGGAGCTACTGGTGGGCTATGAGCGTGAGGGAAGTTGCAGAGCGGAGAGTGGTCAAAGAGGAACAAAGTGACAGGGGTGGTGGCCGACGGCGGTGACCGACGGAGGCTGGACGTGAACAGTAACGGCGGCGTCCAGATCTGGTGTTCTTTGTGTTTGGGGGCTTTTAGAGACAGAAAACGAAGGAGAGAGAGGGGGGCCGGAGGTGAGAGTTGGCCGGCGGCCAGAGGAGCTCGGGGACAGCCTATGGTGGCCAGAGGTGGAGCAGAAAAATCGCAGGCTATGGGTTGCGTGAGGTGTTGTGCGGCTGGCCATGTTTTCCCTTTTGAAGAAGGGTTTGGCTAATTGTCTTTGGGTTTTTGGCTAAATGAGAGAGAGAGAGAGAGAGATAGAGATAGGGAGAGTGGAGATAGGGAAAAGGGGAGGTGTGAATAGTGGCTGCAATATTCTCCCATGATACGTATGAGTGAAATTAGGGAATTGATTTGATTTGGTTTAGGTTTGAAATTCAAAAGATTAGAGGCTAATCAACTATTGAAAATTGATTAGGGGATATCTTCCACTACGGGCATCGGAAAAATAATCCGAATATACCGAGACGATCGTGGAGACGAGAAGTACGGGGCTACGTTGTCCGATCGCGTGTTACACCTACCAAAAATTATCGTAAAATCGGGAACCGCGTATTGGTGCCAAAAGACCAAAACGCCCTTTCATTCAAAGCTGTTTTGCGAGAAGACGAGCCGTGAGATGACGTTCCCAAAAACTACCATAAAATCCTACACTTTCATACGGTCACAATGACATATCACATCGTATATACCGAAACCAAGAAAGAGTCAAATAAAACACGTGCACGAAAAAGCACGTGCACGTAGAAACTCATAAGGTCGGAAAGCGACCGTTACATTCTACCCACCTTAGATATTAATCCGTCCTCGGAATCACTTATACTAATAATAATTATAAAATCTATAAATACTTAAGCCTATAACTCTCATCTTCCACACAATGATCTCTAATCATATAACTTCAACATCGTTCCTCAAATAATCCATCATAACCCTTCTTTTCACTGGATAATGCCACGACTAAACTCACAGCCTAACACTTAACTATAGACCCATCACTGCTATTCAAATTTCCAGCCCCAAGTTCTCATAAAAGAATAATAATAATCTTCTCATACCATACCACTCCATTAAACATCATTGCTCCATAACATCTTTAAATTTCTCAATCTCTTCCCAATATTAATCAATCGCTAAAAAGATGTCCAACTCAATCACCAATCCAAGACAAAAACTTTGTCTATCTTATACCACCTTTCACAAATCAACAATCGCTGTGTCCTTAATACATTCCTTGTCATATCTTCCCATAAATTTATCCGCCAAATAATTGAACTATCAAAATCACATCTTATCCTACTCACTATAACTAATCCCCACCAATATTAAGTCCGACTACCTAACCATCCATTTATCTCAACACGTCGTGTTATTTCCAATGTCTCCTCACGTCAACTTAACTATCAAGTCTTGATGCTTTAAATGCTCTACTCATTCTCATGATCACCCTAACTCATACTATACTCCGTAGCTACCCCTATCTACCACTCGTCTAAGTCTCAAGTCTGATAAGTTATTATCTCCCCGCATATAATTTCAACCAACCAGAATTCTCCATTGAGTCCGTCACACATCGGTATTATAAATAAGTCTTGGACAGCTCATTCTTTTCATTCGAAAGAAATCTAATCTAATATCCTTGTGTTTCAAAATCAATTAATCATCGCTACGTCATATCTCACATCTAAGCCTATCCGCAAACATAATCCTATAGCAATAATAACCAGTTCTAATACTATAACAACAATGAAAAAAAAGTTCAAAGAGGGAAGAAAAAGAAAGAAATTTTAAGGCCAAAGACATATTTAAAAAAAATTACATGTGAGAAAACGTGTGGAGTTGTGGTAATGGATGAGGGAAGATAGGTGGGTTGTGATCTCGTGGGCTAGTTTCAAAACTTTAAAGATTTTATTTAAAAGGAAACAAAAAGTTTTGAAACATACATAAGCAGCCAAAAATAAGCTAAGCTATAATACGGAAGACTAGGTCTAAGGAATTTGCCTGCTATGACGTTATCCACACAAATATGAATACCATCATTCAGACAACTCCACATGTATGTCATGGACCACACTGAGTATGCATACAAGACACAAGAGACAATTATCAAGATCCTAAAGGTAACACACTTATACAGGTCTACACACTATACCTATATATATACACCACGACGACATCACAAACCAATGGGCCCACTACTAACTAGAGATGACATAGGCAACTACATGCGCTGATGTCAACATAAAAGAAAGGAGACCGAAACCAAAAGCGAAACGAAACAAGATCAAAAAGAACGAGGTCAGATAAGGCGAGGATGAGAAGATAGCCTGTTGGATGGGATAAAACTATTGCTCAAAATATTGAAATAGATGAAAGAAAAATTATGTGTAAAGTATGGTATCATATACTTTTATACTTATAAAAATATGTAGAAAAAGTGAGCAGACGGTAAAATTTTAAAATACAAAAAAGTGTTAGACTAATAAAATAATGAGTAGGGTGAGGTAATGATTGTTTTACATATGTAAATAGATTTATAGCAGATTTTTGAAATACGGATATGATGATTAGAAAACAGATATACTGAAAATTGAAGTCTTTTTTATAGCTCCAAAAATACCCTAAAAGTATTGTACGATAAGTGGTTAAAATAAATTTAATAGTATAGAAAGAAAGGGATAATATATTAAATTATCAAATGGAAATAAAGTTATATATATATATATATATATATATATATATATATATATATATATATATATATGTATATATAAACTGAAATTCGAAAGATATAGGTTAGTAACATTATAAGCTGGTAATTAAAGATTTTTGATGAGAAATTTCGAAATTCAAAGAATGCATTCAAGTTAACCGAAAGGTAGAAAATCTAAGTTCATGCTTTTTTTTCAAAGAATTGAAACTAGGGGAGGAATTCGAAAAATATAATATTGAAAATTCTTTAGAAGGATCGGGAGGCTGAATGGAAAAGATTCAACGATTGGCGACTGGCGACGAACGGATCACGTGATTCAAGGGCAAGGAAAAGAATTAAATGATCCAAACGTAAATATGACTAGGAGATGAACCATGAAAAGCCACGGTGGAATCATATGGTCAATGGCACAGAAGGGTAATGATCAGAAAGATGCTAGAAGTCAGGGATTCTAATTATCGGGCCGTCTAAAGATCAGGAGAACTCGGTACTAAGACTTCCTAATGAGCTAGACTGTAATCAGGATCTAAGGGGAAGGTTCCTAAGAGAATCAAGGTTACGTTCTGCTGGGCCCGAAGTCAATGGACTCGAGCGAACGACTAAAAGAAGGGCTCTAGAAATCTAACACTGTCAGAGTCAAGTGTGGGCTACTAAGGTATCCTAGGACGAGGATGACTAAATCTTAACCAAGGTGTCATACTATCAAACCTGGATGTCTATCTAAGTCTTCCTACCATCTACGACTGGAGAAACCTAATTTAGACTTGTACATGGATATTAAATGAATGCGGTACTCTTATTGTTCCGAACTTTTGCATGACCTGCATGGGCCACCACTAAAACCTGTCATACCCCGCTTCCCAAAACTACGGAGGCGAAGCGTGACTAAGGCCCGCTTGGGCCGGAGCTGTGAAGCTCAGACCCAATAAGCGTCTGTAGGGGTACAATCTTAAAATTTCTGGTTCTTGCATTAATAAGATTCGGAACAATAGAAAGTACAGAAAGAAAGTGGCATTCATTAATATAGAGAGATAATATCTAGTGAGTACAAAGTATAAAAAAAGAGAAGCCTAAGCATGGCAACAAACTATCGAAAGAGCAAACTAAAAGTAGTAACCTCTTAAAGGCGGCGACTGAAAAGTCCTCAAGGTCTGGTCCTCGTCAGGCACGTACTCTGGGTCGACGTCCTCGGGCTCCATGTACTCTGGTAAGTCTGCATCGTCCACGAACTCTGGCTCGACACCTGACGTACAACACCCAAAAGAAAGGAACTGTACGTCAGGTAAAGTCTACAAAAAGGGTTAGACTCTACTGTAAGTGTACCGAACTATTAAACAACAGTTTACTGGTTGATTAGCATGCTGGGGTTATAACAAAGTATCAAAAGGAAGTAAACGCAGCAGGAAAGTAAAGCGTAGCAAGCAGTAGTCGTCGCATGTGCTACCGACTACGGGACTAACCTAAGAGGGACGGGACAAGACGGGACAAGTCACGTGTGACACGAAGGGTTCACACCTTACGGTTCGAGGGGGATCAGACCCTCTCCCCGTGCACACGCTCAACCCTACCCCAACCCAGGAACTCAGGACAAGAAGGTACATGGATCACTCCCGCTAGGGAAACATCCGAAACGCCCGGAGGCTTTTTGTATAACAGGGATCACTCTCGCGTGGAGAGCATCTGAAACGCCCGGAGGCTTTTTGTGTAACAGTGATCACTCTCGCGTGGAGAGCATCCGAAACGCCCGAAGGCTTTTTGTGTAACAGGGATCACTCTCGCGTGGAGAGCATCCGAAACGCCCGGAGGCTTTTTGTGTAACAGGGATCACTCTCGCGTGGAGAGCATCCGAAACACCCGGAGGCTTTTTGTGTAACAGGACAGGACACGCAAGAATTTTATTCTAGGGGTCCACACACACACCCACAGGAAAACCCTAAGGTGTCAGTTGTTGTTGTTGTCGAGCTTAGACTTCGTCGTCAAGTCTAAGCCGTCAAGGGTGACCCGGACGCTATCATTTTACGTCGGGTTCTCTTTGTTCACAGTTTAATAGTTCTAACAGTCTAAGGCCTAGGCACGTCCGAAAGTGCAAGTGAAAACACTTGCCTGCGGTGGCGAGCATGTCGTCCGTTCGGAGCGTCTCATCCAGGCGTCGCGTACACGGTAGTCCGTATGAAATAGGTCACAGCGATGGTGTCAAGTCGTGTTTTTCAATAAGTCTTATTAGGTTTTGTTTTTAGATTGGCGGGACTACCCAATTCGTCAAAAGTCACATTTTGGTGTTTCGTTCAATCTAGATCGACGTCTACCCTATGTGCACAGAAAATAAGTCCGTTCGTCGATATTTCCTATGGTGGGCAACGGTTTAAAGATGCAGAAAATAAATTTAGTTCAAGTTGACCAAGTTTAGTTTTGGTTTTGGTTAGCTACAGTGTGGGTTTTACTACTCGTTAGGGAAACCAACCTCGTGATGTCGTCCAACAAGCGAAAGTTGGGTCTGAACGACAAAACGTCGACGTCGTCTGGAACTCCTCGGCCACGGGTAGTACAGCTAGGTACCTCTGGATAGCGGGGTGGTGGCGCAAAATCAGCGAGCTAACAGCAATTCTCCTCCCGTTGCGAGTAGCGCAATGGATCTTCACGATAACGACGACGTCGGCTAAAAGTACGTGCGTGCAGCAATGCACGTGAACTCCGAGAGTCAAGGGGGCTGTCGGTAAATGAAGTAGGACCAGAGGAAGATACTCGGCCCGGTGGGTGGCCGACGGCGTGAGCATACAATGGTGGGTGGCCGTGAGAAGCCGGAGAGGACAGATTTATGCAACGTCCTTTGTCGCGCGTTTCAGCGGAATTCCAGCGATGATCAGCGACAACGAAAAGTTGCAGAAGTCAAAGGACTTCAAGATGAAGCCAACGGCAGTGGAGTTGTCGTCGGGGGTGGTCGGAGGTGATCGTACGCGGGTGTCGAAGTTCAGTGCACAGATCTATCAAAAACAGCAGCTGGGCTTGGTTTCGACGGATTTTCCAGGAGCTACAGGTGAGATATGAGCATGAGGAAAGTAGAAGTTGGTAGGGGGTTTCGATAGGAGTACAATGGCAGTAGGGTGGTCTTCGTATGTGGCCAGATGGCCGGTGGGCGCGAGTTTTCCCAGCGGTGGCGCAGATCTGTAAAACTGTCGCTAAGTCGAGTTCGGGAGATGTTTCGAGGAGGTAGAGATGAGGAAAAAGAGTAAGGGGAGTTGGAGATGATCGGGGGGTCAAAGAGGAGTTCGATTGTGTTGGAGATCGCCGGAGGTGGTGGCCGGAGGCGGGCGTGAGCCGGCGTGGAAGTTCAGCTTCCAGATCTGTGAAAAACAGCCGATACGGCGTGTTCCGACGATTTGATTCCGGGAGCTACAGGTGGGCTATGAGCGTGAGGGAAGTTGCAGTGCGGAGAGGGGTCAAAGTGGAACAAAGTGGCAGGGGTGGTGGCCGGCGGCGGTGGCCGGCGGAGGCTGGCCGTGAACAGTAACGGCGGTGTCCAGATCTGGTGTTCTTTGTGTTTGGGGGCTTTTTAGAGAGAGAAACCGGAGGAGAGAGGGGGGCGGAGGTGAGAGTTGGCCGGCGGCCAGAGGAGGTCGGGGACAGCCTATGGTGGCCAGAGGTGGAGCAGAAAAATTGCAGGCCATGGGTTGCGTGAGGTGTTGTGCGGCTGGCCATGTTTTCCCTTTTGAAGAAGAAGGGTTTGGCTAATTGTCTTTGGGTTTTTGGCTAAATGAGAGAGAGAGAGATAGAGATAGGGAGAGTGGAGATAGGGAAAAGGGGAGGTGTGAATAGTGGCTGCAATATTCTCCCATGATATGTATGAGTGAAATTAGGGATTTGATTTGATTTGGTTTAGGTTTGAAATTCAAAAGATTAGATGCTAATCAACGGTTGAAAATTGATTAGGGAATATCTTCCACTACGGGCATCGGAAAAATAATCCGAAAATACCGAGACAACCATGGAGACGAGAAGTACGGGGCTACGGTGTCCGATTGCGTGTTACACCTACCAAAAATTATCGTAAAATCGGGAACCGCGTATTGGTGCCAAAAGACCAAAACGCCCTTTCATTCAAAGCTGTTTTGCGAGAAGACGAGCCGTGAGATAATGTTCCCAAACACTACCATAAAATTCTACACTTTCATACGGTCACAACGGCATATCACATCGTATATACCGAAACCAAATCAAATAAAACACGTGCACGAAAAAGCACATGCACGTAGAAACTCATAAGGACGGAAAGCGACCGTTACACTATGTGCTCGCTCCCCCCACCAGTGAAGACCTCCAGGGAAAGCTTACGGAGCTTTGCAACCCAAACAGGAGCGCCATATGCGGGGTAGCCGACAGCCCAATACCCGCCCTCTCAAAGACGTCGGGGCAGGACCAATCCTCGCCATCCAAACTGGAGAGGGGCACGGGCCGAGCTACGCGCTCGCTCACCTTCATCAGTGAAGACCTCCGGGGCAAGCTTACGGAGCTTCGCCACCCAAACCAGAGCGCCATATGTGGGGTAGGCGACGGCCCAATACCCGTCCGACGATAGAGTCTGTGGAGAGGCGACGGCCCTATACCCGCCCTCTCAAAGACACCGGGGCAGGACCAATCCTCGCCACCCAAACTAGAGAGGGGTACGGGCCGAGCAACGCGCTCGCTCCCCCCACCAATGACGACCTCCGATGTAAGCTTATGGAGCTTCGCCACCCAAACTGGAGTGCCATATGCGGGGTATGCGACAGCCCAATACCCGTCCGACTATAGAGGCTGCGGGGAGGCGACGGCCCAATACACGCCCTCTCAAAGACTCCAGGGCAGGACCAATCCTCGCCACCCAAACCGGAGAGGGGCACGGGCCGAGCTACGCGCTCGCTCTCCCCACCAGTGAAGACCTCCGGGGCAAGCTTACAGAGCTTAACCACCAAAACTGGAGCGCCATATGCGGGGTAGGCGACGGCCCAATACCCGTCCGACTATAGAGGCTGCGGGGAGGTGACGGCCCAGTACCCGACCTCTCAAAGACTCTGGGGTAGGACCAATGCTGTCACGCCCCACTTCCCTAAAATGGAGGCGAGACGTGAAAAGGTCCGCACGAGAGTGGAGCTGTGAAGCCCCAAACCCGATAAGCGTCAATAAAACATAAGCAAGTCCCTGTAACCACAAACGGAACAACAATAATAACACGAGGAGAGACAGAAATAAAATCTCATATCTCATAATTTGTCCAACATGAAAATTAAGTTCAACATCCAGAAAAGCCACCAGGCTAAAAGAAAGAGTCTAAAGGCCCAGAACAAGGCCAATAAAAGCAACAACGTAACAAAGTATAGGTGCTACACACCGACAACAAAACAGCAGTCTAAACAAAAGGAAAAGCACAACGAAGACACTAGGACTGGTCCCCAGTGTCCACGTACTCCCCGCCAAACACAGGCTCGGGCTCGGCGTCATCAAACACCTCGTCCTCAACAAGGTACTCAGGCTCAGGATCTAACATGTGTCACCCAAAAGAGTAAAGGGGCACATGTCAGCAAGTCTAAAAGACTTGGGCAAGGAAACTGAAAGTAAGGCAACTAGCAACCTAGCAGTTATAGTATGCATGACATGGCAGTTATAACATGAGTGCTCAAGCAAGACATGGTGAAACAATAAGTACAAGAGAACAATTTTCGGGAGAAGACAAGAGTAGCCAAGCTACTAACAATCTCAATCATTTCACTAGTCACGTTTCAAGTTGTTTGTAGATTTTTACGCCTTACAGCTGAATGGTTTGGCATTCACGCTGATTGGCCGCTTAAGACTACCCCAGAACCCAGAGTTTACGCCTTACCACTGCAGTTGCTGATCGGGCAGACTCCCAGTTGATTGGCCGCTTAACTCTTACCCCCAATACCCACATGTAAACGAGCCAAGGTCCTTGCACACGAGCTCAGAAAATGAGCCAGGGTTGCCCCGCACAGGAGCTCGCATTCTAGTTCACGATTCATAAGCATTTGGCGTAGGGGTGCACCTACCCGAAAACAAGTAGTTTAGGCATTGGCTATTAACCAACACATGGCCCGCTTCTGGAACACGAGCCAAGAACACAAGCTTTGTAGCGAAGCTACGCAATCATGGAAACACTTAAAGAATGCAATGACATGACAATTAATTTGCGTACCGTTAATGGAAATTAAACATGACATGGTAATTGTGCAACATGATAAATGTCTGATCTAGCTTCGTTGTCAAGCTAGTTCCTCAATTTACGCCTAGGCGAGTATCATTTCGTCTCCTAGTCTCTTTTACGCCTACACCAAGCAAATGGCCTAAAACATGGCCTAAACCCTAAGTGGCAAGTTTCACTTGCCTAGCACCGAGGATGACGATCAACGAGGGTTCGTCCCACGGACGCTAATCTATGGGGAAGTCGCTGTTATGGAGAAACAACCATCAAAACAACATCCATTTCATTAGGGTTTCACAAAAACATAACGGGTTATGAAAACATCTAGAGATCGATTATTACCGTATAGGAAACAGAAGAATGATGCTGAGCAACCACGGCGACGGAAGAACGCTCCGGGGAACCTAGGGTTCAGATCTAAAAATGGATGGAGAAGTTTGGAGAAATAAGGTTTCGGGGGATTTTGGGGGTTTGATGAGATTTTGAGGAAGATGAGAGGTAGAATGTGTTAAGGGAGAGTTTGGATGATGGATTTTTGGCTTGGGATGAAGGAATAAGGGTTTGAGGTAGTAGGGGGCTCAATGGGGGAGAAACTAGGGTTTTAGGTCGTGAGGAAGGAGAAGAAAACGTTTGGGAGGGGTTTAAATAGTAAGGGCTGGCGGCAGCCCAGAAATTAGGGTTTCGACACTGATTAGTCGGTCAGAGAACAACCACTGACCGACTAGTTTAGGAACTAGTCGGTCGGTTGACCAACGCAGACTGACTAAGTCCAAACAGTAAATCCTGTACAGAAATAGGATTTATATTTAGTCGGTCAAAGAACAACTACTGACCGACTAGTTTGGTGTCTAGTCAGTCGATGAACGTTCTTAGACCGACTAAGAGTAAACAGTACTTGACTGTTCAGAAGAACTAAGAATTAGTCGGTCTGAGTACATAACTTAACCGACTAGTTTAAAAACTAGTCGTTCGAAAGATGAACTTAGACCGACTAAGAAGGAACAGTAACTAGTACCAAAAATAGTTGATGAGTTAGTCGGTTGAAGAAGCATTGCCGACCGACTAGTTTGCAACCTAGTCGGTCAACCAAAGTTCTTAGACCGACTAACGACAAACAGTAACTCCTGAGAAATTTACAAAGCCAACTAGTCGGTTCAAGAAGGTTTGCCGACCGACTGGATCGTCATCTAGTCGGTCGGTGCCCCTTCTTACACCGGCTAATGAGCACCAAAAGCTCCGATATGGAGCGTGAAGCTCCGGGATCGATTCCTAAGACTCCTAGGCTTGATCTAACAATAAGATATGACCGATACGAAGCCCGTCACGAATGACTTGCTCCGAAATCGACGATTCTAAGGAAGAAGCTAAGAAAACACGACGAAACGATCGAAAATGAAAGTTACGGAGACGAAAACCACACATAAGGCGAAAATCCACCAAAACATATAATATAATATAATAAATCCAGATACAAGAAAACCAGTCGTTACATCCTCCCCAACTTAAGAAAAATTCCGTCCTCGGAATTTCCCAACACTCACGTTTCCGGGAACAAAAGTGGGAAACGCTCTCGCATCTCATCCTCATTCTCCAAAGTAGACTCTCCAGGCGAGCCGTGTCGCCACATCACCCTCACAAGGTTGACAATCTTGTTCCGTAGTGACTTCTGACGCCTGTCCAGAATCTGCACTGGCTACTGGTCATACGTCATATCGGGGCGAACGGTAATCTCCGAGAAATCCACAGCATGAGATGGATCGCTAATGTATCGACGAAGCTGCGACACATGGAAAACATTGTGAACTCCCTCCAAAGATGGCGGCAAGGCTAATCGATAAGCTACCTCGCCAACTTTCTCCAGAATGTCAAACGGTCCAATGTATCGCGGGCTCAACTTCCCTCGCTTCCCAAAACGAATCACACCACGATTCGGGGAAATCTTCAGAAACACATGGTCGCCCGGCTGAAACTCCAAAGGACGACGTTTAGCATCCGCCCAATGCTTAAAACGGTCCTGAGCAATCCTCAACCTCTCCCGAATGTTTCTGATGATATCCACGGCCTCCACGATCATCTCAGGTCCCAATAACTCCCGATCACCAATGTCATCCCAACTCAATGGCGATCGACATTTCCTCCCATAAAGAGCGGCAAAAGGCGCCATGGCAATACTCGCCTGGAAGCTGTTGTTGTAAGAAAACTCCACCAGATGTAGATGGTCTTCCCATGAACCCTTGAAATCCAACATGCACGCCCTCAGCATGTCCTCCAAAATCTGAATCGTCCTCTCGGACTGGCCATCCATCTGCGGATGGTACGCCTTGCTGAAACTCAGACGCGTACCCAAACTCTTCTGCAAACTCTGCCAGAACTGAGATGTGAACCTCGTGTCTCTGTCTGACACGATACTCACTGGGACTCCGTGAAGTCGCACGACCTCCTGCACGATTCACGTTACATCACTATCCAAACTAGGAAAAGGAAATAAAAACGGAGAGTAAAAGAATTTTACCTCCATATATCTCCTCGCTAGCGCCTCAGTGGACTGTCCCACTCGGAACGGAATAAAGTGTGCGGATTTGGTCAATCGATCTACGATCACCCAAATCGCGTCATTCTGCTTCGGACTCCGAGGTAGTCCAGTCACGAAATCCATAGTGATGTGTTGCCATTTCCACTCCGGAATCGGAAGCGGTTGTAGCAACCGGTCGTACGCTGATGCTCCGCCATCACTTGCTGACAAACCAAGCACTTGGCTACACTCTGAGCCACACTCCTCTTCATGCCATGCCACCAATAATTCAGACGAAGATCCTGGTACATCTTGGTGCCACCAGGATGCACAGAATACGGCGAACTGTGTGCCTCCACCATCAACTCCTCTCTAATATCCCCAGCTGGCACATACAACCTGGCTCCAAATCTCAGCGAGCCATCCTCATGAATCAAAAAGTCGGTCCATAGACCGGCTTCCACCTGCTCCCGAATCTTCACCAGCTTCGGATCCTCAGCCTGGCCAGCCTTGATCCGATCCACAATCGTCGACTGTATCTGCATACACATCAACGAAGAAGCCTCCCCAGGAAGAACAATCTCAACACCAGACTCGCAAAAATCTTGCCGCAATCTCCACTGCGAAGTCAAAATCATCACCGCTGGAAGCCTACTCAGCGCATCAGGGACCACATTCACCTTGCCAGGGTGATACTGCAAATCAATCTCATAATCCGCCATGAGCTCCAACCATCGACGCTGTCGCATGTTGAGCTCCTTCTGAGTAAAAATATACTTCAAGCTTTTGTGATTGGTGAAAATCTTCACTTTCTCACTCAGCAAGAAGTGCCTCCAAATCTTAAGGGCGAACACAACGGCAACCAACTCCAAATCATGCGTCAGGTAATTCTTCTCATGAACCTTGAGCTGACGAGAAGCATACGCCACAACGTGCCCGTGCTGATGCAACACACAACCGAGACCCTTGCCAGAAGCATCGCAAAAGATCTCAAATCCACCGCTGCGATCAGGCACAACAAGAATAGGGGCAGTCGTCAACTTCTCCCTCAGAACACCAAAAGCACTCTCACAATCACCTGACCAAACAAAAGGTACATCCTTTCGCGTCAACCTGGTCATCGGCTCAGCAATACGGGAAAAGTCCTTAATGAAACGCCGATAGTAACCAGCAAGTCCAAGGAAACTCCGAATCTTAGACGCAGACGACGGAACAGGCCACTCTCTGATGGCCCTAATCTTCTCGGGATCCACTGAAATACCCTCTCCAGTCACCACATGCCCCAGAAAAGCAACTCTGTCCAGCCAAAACTCGCACTTCGAAAATTTAGCATACAACCGATGCTTCCTTAAAATCTCCAATACCGTCCTCAAGTGCGAGGCATGCTCCTCCTCCGACCTTGAATAGATCAGAATGTCGTCAATAAAGATAACGACAAACTTATCCAAAAAGTCGTAGAAAATCAGGTTCATCAAATTCATGAAAACTGCGGGTGCATTGGTTACACCGAAAGGCATAACCACAAACTCGTAGTGTCCATACTTCGTCCTGAACGCTGTCTTCGGAACATCTCCCTTCTTCACCTTCAACTGATGGTAACCACTCCTCAAATCCAATTTAGAAAACACCCTCGAACCTCCAAGCTGATCAAAAATATCATCGATGCGAGGCAACGGGTATTTATTCTTGATGGTCACCGCATTCAACTCCCGATAGTCCACGCAAATGCGACGCGAACCATCCTTCTTCTTCACCAGCAGCACCGGTGCTCCCCACGGGGACACACTAGGGTTGATATAACCCTTCTGCAAAAGCTCATCCAGCTGCTTCCGCAATTCCTCCAACTCAGCGGGTGCCATACGATACGGTGCCTTTGAAATCATCTACGCTCTCGGAACAAGATCAATAGAAAATTCTAGAGCTCGATCAGGTGGCAAACTAGACATCTCCTCAGGGAAGACGTCATCGAAATCACGCACCACAGCTGGCCACTCCAACTCCATCTGCATAGCCACAACCTCCACCGGTCTGGCCCAAAATCTGACAGGACCAAGCAAACTGCTACCACGGCTGAACTCAAATACTGGATGTCCGATAATCTCGAACACCACCTTCTTCCTCTGACAGTCGATCGTAGCATAGAAGCTCGCAAGCCAGTCCATCCCAAGAACTGCATCATAGTTGATGATGTCGTGGACAATGAAATCAGCGTAAAGCTCATGTCCACAGACCACCAACGAGCAAGAATTTCAACCACGCTGCACCGAGACCACGCCATTCCCTGTAATGATATTCCAACTCTTGGGAAGAGGGGACGTCGACAAGGAATGCTTCTCCACGAAGCTCCGAGAAATAATGCACATCGATGCACCAGAGTCAAAGAGGACTCGTGCAGGAAATGTGCACACCAAAACCACACCTAACAAGCAATTAACAATCAAACCCTAGTCTAGCAAACAATCATGTTCAAGCAATCAACACAATCTAACAATCAAAGCCAACTAGGAAAGTAACAGCTAGATTGAGGATTACCTGCGATAACCTCATCCACAGCCTCACTCTCCACAGCGGTCATCAGAAAAGCCTGTCTCCTCGGCGGAATAGCCTGCTGAAAAGCCTGCCTCTGTGGAACAAGAGTCGCTCCACGTCCAGCAGGAACAGACGCTTGCTGCTACAACGGCTGTGCTGCAACAGGTGCCCTCCGCAGCTGGTTCGCATGCCGACAATCCTTCGCGACATGGGAAGCATCACCACAAACCAAACACTGGCCCAGAAACTTCCTACACTGATCCTTGATGTGGCCAGGCTTGCCGCAGAAATGGCAAGTCTTCAGAACAGGCCCTCCTGGCCTCTTGAACTGAGCTCGCTGATTAGGCTTGAAACCAGGCCTAACCACCGTCCTGGCCTGCTCCATAGGCCTCTTCCCAGCACCAGAAACATGTCCTCTCCTCTGACTCAGGTTCAGCTCCTGCCTCCTCGCAGTGACCAGAACCTTCTGATAAGAGTCCAGATCAGAGGAAGACACAAAACTCTGGAGCTCCAAAGCAAGTCCCTGCAGGAACCTCTGAGCCCTCTCATCAGCATCCTGCACCATCTTTGGTGCGAACCGACTCAGCCTAGTGAACTCTTGATGGTACAGGTCCACCGTCAAGCTCCCTTGCTTCAGATCAATAAAGCGCGGCAGCATCTCCTTCCTAGCAGCCTTCGGAAAGAACTCCTCATCAAACCTGGACTTGAAGGTAGTCCAAGCTATCGGCTCCACCAACATCTTCTCTTCCGCATCCCACCAGTTCCGAGCATTATCCTTAAGTTGCCTATTCGCCAAATCAACCCATCCAGCCGGGATGATCTTGGCCATCTTCAAGTTATCCTCAATGTTCCGAATCCACTCATCGGCAGCCAGAGGACCCTCATACCCATCAAAATATGCGGGACCCAGCTCCCGAAATTGCTTCGCTCCCAGCTCGGAGCGAGGGGCATCCGGAAGTGCCCGGCCAGCTCGAGCAAGTGGAGCATTCTGGACTTGCAGGAGCACGCCCTGCTGCACTTGCATCATCTGAAGCATCATCCGCATCATCTCTCCATTGGTGGGTTACCGCTCAGGCTCCTCATCATGAGGGGGCGCACCACTACCTCCACCACGGGTGAATCGCCTTCCTGCCATCTAATGACACAGAAAACGAAGCAGATTAGACTCATAGCTTATGACTCGGACGTCGAACTTAGTTTATTAGCCGTTCTAATATTATTATCGTTATTCCGATAATCGCAGTTACAGAAGAGGACCTGCATGGGCCACCAACAAAACCTGTCACGTCCCGCTTCCCTAAAATGGAGGCGAGACGTGAAAAGGTCCGCACGAGAGTGGAGCTGTGAAGCCCCAAACCCGATAAGCGTCAATAAAACATAAGCAGGTCCCTGTAACCACAAACGGAACAACAATAATAACACGAGAAGAGACAGAAATAAAATCTCATATCTCATAATTTGTCCAACATGAAAATTAAGTTCAACATCCAGAAAAGCCACCAGGCTAAAAGAAAGAGTCTAAAGGCCCAGAACAAGGCCAACAAAAGCAACAACGTAACAAAGTATAGGTGCTATGCACCGACAACAAAACAGCAGTCTAAACAAAAGGAAAAGCACAACGAAGACACTAGGACTGCCCAGTGTCCACGTACTCCCCGCCAAACACAGGCTCGGGCTCGGCGTCAGAAAACACCTCGTCCTCAACAAGGTACTCAGGCTCAGGATCTAACATGTGCCACCCAAAAGAGTAAAGGGGCACATGTCAGCAAGTCTAAAAGACTTGGGCAAGGAAACTGAAAGTAAGGCAACTAGCAACCTAGCAGTTATAGTATGCATGAAATGGCAGTTATAACATGAGTGCTCAAGCAAGACATGGTGAAACAATAAGTACAAGAGAACAATTTTCGGGACAAGACAAGAGTAGCCAAGCTACTAACAATCTCAATCATTTCACTAGTCACGTTTCAAGTTGTTTGTAGATGTTTACGCCTTACAGCTGAATGGTTTGGCATTCACGCTGATTGGCCGCTTAACACTATCCCAGAACCCAGAGTTTACGCCTTACCACTGCAGTTGCTGATCGGGCAGACTCCCAGTTGATTGGCCGCTTAACTCTTACCCCCAATACCCACATGTAAATGAGCCAGGGTCCCTGCACACGAGCTCAGAAAAGGAGCCAGGGTTGCCCCGCACAGGAGCTCGCATTCTAGTTCATGATTCATAAGCATTTGGCATAGGGGTGCACCTAGCCGGAAACAAGTAGTTCGGGCATTGGCTATCAACCAACACATGGCCTGCTTCTGGAACACGAGCCAAGAACACAAGCATTGTAGCGAAGCTACGCAATCACGGAAACACTTAAAAAATGCAATGACATGACAATTAATTTGCGTACCGTTAATGGAAATTAAACATGACATGGTATTTGTGCAACATGATAAATGTCGGATCTAGCTTCGTTGTCAAGCTAGTTCCTCAATTTGCGCCTAGGCGAGTATCATTTCGTCGCCTAGTCTCTTTTACGCCTACAACAAGCAAATGGCCTAAAACATGGCCTAAACCCTAAGTGGCAAGTTTCACTTGCCTAGCACCGAGGATGACGATCAACGAGGGTTCGTCCCACGGACGCTAATCTATGGGGAAGTCGCTGTTATGGAGAAACAACCATCAAAACAACATCCATTTCATTAGGGTTTCACAAAAACACAACGGGTTATGAAAACATCAAGAGATCGATTATTACCGTATAGGAAACAGAAGAATGATGCCGAGCAACCACGGCGACGGAAGAACGCTCCGGGGAACCTAGGGTTCAGATCTGGAAATGGATGGAGAAGTTTGGAGAAATAAGGTTTCGGGGGATTTTGGGGGTTTGATGAGATTTTGAGGAAGATGAGAGGTAGAATGTGTTAAGGGAGAGTTTGGATGATGGATTTTGGGCTTGGGATGAAGGAATAAGGGTTTGAGGTAGTAGGGGCTCAATGGGGGAGAAACTAGGGTTTTAGGTCGTGAGGAAGGAGAAGAAAACGTTTGGGAGGGGTTTAAATTGGAAGGGCTGGCGGCTACCCAGAAATTAGGGTTTCGACACTGATTAGTCGGTCAGAGAACAACCACTGATCGACTAGTTTGGGAACTAGTCGGTCGGTTGACCAACGCAGACCGACTAAGTCCAAACAGTAACTCCTGTACAGAAATAGGATTTAGATTTAGTCGGTCAAAGAACAACTACTGACCGACTAGTTTGGTGTCTAGTCGGTCGATGAACGTTCTTAGACCGACTAAGAGTAAACAATACTCGACTGTTCAGACGAACTAAGAATTAGTCGGTCTGAGTACATAACTTAACCAACTAGTTTAAAAACTAGTCGGTCGAAAGATGAAATTAGACCGACTAAGAAGGAACAGTAACTAGTACCAAAAATAGTTGATGAGTTAGTCGGTTGAAGAAGCATTGCCGACCGACTAGTTTGCAACCTAGTCGGTCAACCAAAGTTCTTAGACCGACTAACGACAAACAGTAACTCCTGAGAAATTTACAAAGCCAACTAGTCGGTTCAAGAAGGTTTGCCGACCGACTGGATCGTCATCTAGTCGGTCGGTGCCCCTTCTTACACCGGCTAATGAGCACCAAAAGCTCCGATATGGAGCGCGAAGCTCCGGGATCGATTCCTAAGACTCCTAGGCTTGATCTAACAATAAGATATGACCGATACGAAGCCCATCACGAATGACTTGCTCTGAAATCGACGATTCTAAGGAAGAAGCTAAGAAAACACGACGAAACGATTGAAAATGAAAGTTACGGAGACGAAAACCACACATAAGGAGAAAATCCACCAAAACATATAATATAATATAATAAATCCAGATACAAGAAAACCAGTCGTTACAAATGCTCGCCACCCAAACCGGAGAGGGGCACGGGCCGAGCTACGTGCTCGATCCCCCCACCAGTGAAGACCTCCGGGGCAAGCTAACGGAGCTTCACCACCCAAACCGGAGCGCCATATACGGGGTAGGCGACGGCCCAATACCCGTCCTACTATAGAGGCTGCAGGGAGGCGACGGCCTAATACCCACCCTCTCAAAGACTCCGGTCCAGGTCCAATCCTCGCCACCCAAACCAGAGAGGGGCACGGGCCGAGCTACGTGCTCGCTCCCCCCACCAATGAAGACCTCCGGGGCAAGCTTACGGGGCTTTGCCACCAAAACCGGAGCGCCATATGCGGGGTAGGTGACGGCCCAATACCCGTCCGACTATAGAGGCTGCGGAGAGGTGACGGCCCAATACCCGCCCTCTCAAAGACTCTGGGGCAGGACCAATCCTCGCCACCCAAACCGGAGAGGGGCACAGGCTGAGCTACGCGCTCGCTTCCCCCACCAATGAAGACCTCCGGGGCAAGCTTATGGAGCTTCGCCACCCAAACCGGAGTGCCATATGCGGGGTAGGCAACGGCCCAATAGCCGTCCGACTATAGAGGTTGCGGGGAGGCGACGGCCCAATACCCGCCCTCTCAAAGACTCCGGGGCAGGACCAATCCTCGCCACCCAAACCAGAGAGGGGCATGGACCAATCCTGATCGACACCAGGAGCTCTTGCGATATCCTTTTTATGTCGATGATTGAGAAGATGGGACTAAAGAAGGCAGACCTGAGACCTTGCACAGGGCCCATCGTTGGCTTCACTGGCCACTCGACCCCTATTGTGGGGGTGATCACCTTACCGGTGTCTCTTGGAGAGGAACCGAGGGTTGTCACCCGCATGACGCAATTCGTGGTTGTCGACATCGCGTCGGCATATAATGGGATCATACGGCGGCCGTACTTGACTGCCATCGAGGCGCTCCCCAGCCTGCTTCACCAGATGGTGAAGTTCCAAACCCCGCGAGGGGTGGGGTTGGTGCGGGGGAGCCAGAGGCTACCCAGGAGCTGCTACGTGGGGTCGACCAAGCACAAAGGTCCAGAGGAAACCATGTTGGTTGGTGTCCTCTATAAGAGGGAAGACTTTTGCAGCCAAAGGCCGGCTCTTGAGGGGGAAGCCGTCGGGATGCCCACGGCCACGAAGGAGGGCAATACCGTCCCTATCGGTATTACGACATTTGGGTGGAGAAATGGAACTTCTGAAGGCGACTTGATCCCAAGGGGCCCCACCTTCCAGCCTACTGAGACCGATCGATAAGGGAAGCTGATCGCAAGAGGGAAGTGACCCTACGAGCTCATCGACAACACCGGACCAGTCGCCTTGCCCTAGCTCCCCTGAAGAGGGCGATCTAATCCACCCAGGGAACGTTGGGCAACGACTAAAGTGTACCGAAAATTGTAATTCTTTAATGAAGTACTTCTCTTTCATTTGCTTTTTCAAATCTCTCTGTCTCCACTTGAAAGTTTCAGTTCAAGATATAAGACCTCAGGGGCAAGCTTACGAAGCTTCGCCACCCAAACTGGAGCGCTATATGCGGGGTAGGTGACGACCCAATACCCGTCTGACTATAGAGGCTGCGGGGAGGCGACGGCCCAATACCCACCCTCTCAAAGACTCCGGGGCAGGACCAATCCTCGCCACCCAAACCGGAGAGGGGCACAGGCCGAGCTACGCGCTCGCTCCCCCCACCAATGAAGACCTACGCGGTAAGCTTACGGCGCTTCGCCACCCAAATCGGAGCGACATATGCGGGGTAGGTGACGGCCCAATACCCGTCCGACTATAGAGGCTGCAGGGAGGCGACGGCCCAATACCCGCCCTCTCAAAGACTCAGGGGCAGGACCAATTCTCGCCACCCAAATCGGAGAGGGGTACGCGCCGAGCTACGTGCTCGCTCCCCCACCAATGAAGACCTCCGTGGTAAGCTTACGGAGCTTCGCCACCCAAACCGAAGTGCCATATGCTTGGTAGGCGACGGCCCAGTACCCGTCCGACTATAGAGGCTGCGGGAGGCGACGGTCCAATACCCGCCCTCATAAAGACTCTGAGGTAGCACCAATCCTCGCCACCCAAATCGGAGAGGGGCACGGGCCGAGCTACGTGCTCGCTCTCCCCACCAGTGAAGACCTCCGGGGCAAGCTTACAGAGCTTCGCCACCCAAACCGGAGCACCATATGCAGGGTAGGCTACGTCCCAATACTCGTCCGACTATAGAGGCTGCGGGGAGGCGACGGCCCAATATCCACCCTCTCAAAGACTCCGGGGCAGGACCAATCCTCACCACGCAAACCGGAGAGGGGCACGGGCCGAACTACGCGCTCGCTCCCCCCACCAGTGAAGACCTCAGGGGCAACCTAATGGAGCTTCGCCAATCAAACCAGAGCTCCATATGTGGGGTAGGCGACTGCCTAATACCCGTCCGACTATAGAGGCTGCGGGTAGGCGACGGCCCAACACCCGCCCTCTCAAAGAATCCGGGCCAGGACCAATCCTCACCACCCAAATCGGAGAGGGGTACGGGCCGAGGTACGCGCTCGCTCCCCCCACCAATGAAGCCTCCGGGGCAAGCTTACGGAGCTCGCCACCGAAACCAAAGAGCCTTATGCGGGATAGGCGACGGCCCAATACCCGTCCGACTATAGAGGCTGCGGGAGGCGACGGCCCAATACCCGCCCTCTCAAAGACTCCGGGGCAGGACCAATCCTCGCCACCCAAACCGGAGAGGGGCACAGGCCGAGCTACGCGCTCACTCCGCCCACCAGTGAAGACCTCCGGGGCAAGCTTACGGAGCTTCGCCACCTAAACCGAAGCGCCATATGTGGGGTAGGCGACGGTCCAATACCCGTCTGACTATAGAGGCTGCGGGAAGGCGACGGCTGAATACCCGCCCGCTCAAAGACTCTGGGGTTGGACCAATCCTCGCCACCCAAACCGGAGAGGGGCACAGGCTGAGCTACGTGCTCGCTCCCCCCACTAATGAAGACCTTCGGGGCAAGCTTACGGAGCCTCGCCACCCAAACCGGAGAACCATATGCAGGGTAGGCGACGGCCCAATAGCCGTCCGACTATAGAGGCTGCGGGGAGGCGACGGCCCAATACCGGCCCTCTCAAAGACTCCGGGGCAGGACCAATCCTTGCCACCCAAACTGGAGAGGGGCACGGGCCGAGCTATGCGCTCGGTCCCCCCAACCAGTGAAGACCTCCGGGGAAAGCTTACGGAGCTTTGCCACCCAAACCAGAGCGCCATATGCCGGGTAGGTGACGGCCCAATACCCGTCCGACTATAGAGGCTGCGGGTAGGCGACGGCCCAATACCTGCCCTCTCAAAGACTCCGGGGCAGGACCCGTCCTTGCCACCCAAACCAGAGAGGGGCACTGGCTGAGCTACACGCTCGCTCCCCCCACCAATGAAGACCTCCGGGGCAAGCTTACGGAGCTTCGCCACCCAAACCGGAGCGCCATATGCGGGGTAGGCGATGGCCCAATAGCCGTTCGACTATAGAGGCTGCGGGGAGGCGACGGCCCAATACCGGCCCTCTCAAAGACTCCGGGGCAGGACCAATCCTCGCCACCCAAACTGGAGAGGGGCACGGGCCGAGCTATGCGCTCGCTCCCCCCAACCAGTGAAGACCTCCGGGGCAAGCTTACGGAGCTTCGCCACCCAAACCGGAGCGCCATATGCGGGGTAGGTGACGGCCCAATACCCGTCCGACTATAGAGGCTGCGGGGAGGCGACGGCCCAATAGCCACCCTCTCAAAGACTCCGGGGCAGGACCAATACTCGCCACACAAACTGGTGAGGGGCCCTGGCCGAGCTATGTGTCACACCCCGCTTCCCAAAACTACGGAGGCGAAGCGTGACTAAGGCCCGCTTTGGCTGTGTTGGATATGGACGACTTGAATACACCCATGAGGGGATGTATGAGGCTATACGGATCTCAGATGTCACGTGCACGAAAGCGTGCACGAAGGGAACCTTTTCTCGTGTGAAAAGGACCACTCGATAAGTGGAAAAAGCCACTCGATAAGTGGAAAAAGTCACTTTATAAGTGCATAAAGGCACTTGCTAAGTGAATGAAGAAGAAGATAAATGAATGTGCTAATATAGGCTAATAAGCTTATAATTGGTTATTTCCTACAATAACCACCCCTAAAGCCTATAAATAGGACCCAAGAGTAAGGCATTCAATCACACTTTTCATGCCATAAGTTTGCATAAGGCATCCTTATGTTCTTCTTCTCCCTTCCATTAAAATCCTCTTCTAGTTAGAGATTTAGGCGGTGAAACTCTGCTTCGATCCTCCGTGACAAAGTATCGACCGTTGTGGCGAATCCGAGGGCGAAGTTCCGAGATTACGGTGCCGCGTACGCAAGAGTAAGTCTCAACTTTATTATTCGATCCTATCGTCCTTGTTTTGACAGGATCCAACATTGGTATCAGAGCCATACGGATTCGCTCCGGTCAGACCGTCGCCCCGTCGAAACTATGAACGAGTTGTTGTCTTTTTCACGAATGGGTATCCTACCATTATGGATATGGTAGGAACACTTCGTGACGGAGAGAATGCAGCGGTTGTTCTTTTCACGTTAGGGTCTCCTACCATTATGAATATGGCAGGAACTCTCCGTGACGGGAAGAACCGACCGTTCATATCGTCAAACTCGCTATCTTCATGGATGCTGAGTATCCATTCATAGGAAATGGGCACTCTCTTCATGTGGAGCGCGTAGTTTACGAACTTTTTGAAGTAAGTTATTTTTTTGGCACACGGCCATTGGAGGATAACTACTTTCTCGACGAATGGGTGCTTCACCGGAGAAGAAGATGGTGGTTATTCCCATCGGGGAAGATGAATTTTGGTGCATGAAATCTATAGCCATATGGGAAATGGAGGCAATGCATCCCCCTCCCCATGCGGAGGGGGTTGGCCAATAACGACGAAAACCACCACGACCACCCCATTGAGGGGGAGGAGTGCATGCGGCCACCCCATGCAAGGGGGGAGACCGGCCATGGCCAAAGGGCCATGGCCGGCCGGCCCCGGCCGCGACAAGGCCAGGGCCAGGGAGCCCTGGCCACGGCCATGGCCAGGCCTGGCCGAGGCCAGGCCAGGGCCAGGAGGCCCTGGCCGGCCTCGGCCAGTGGCCAGGGCCGGCCTGGCCGGCCCTGGCAGGGGCCAGGGCCAGCGCCCTGGCCTCTGCCAGGGCCTGGCCGGCCCTCGGCCAAGGCAGAGGCCCTGGCCGAGGGCCCAGGGTAGAGATCCTGGCCGAGGGGCCATGGTCCCTGGTCGGCCAAGGCAGAGGCTCTGGCCGGCCAAGGCAGAGGCTCTGGCCGGCCAGTCTTATGTCCTTGGCCGGCGTTGGCCGGCCCCGTTCAGGGTAGAGGCCCTTGACCGAGGGAATGGGTCCATTGCCGAGCCTTGGTTATCCAAATTTTTGGGGATGGGGGCTTACGTGACCGAAAGGGGGGGCATGCATGGCAGTGGCTTGCATGGACAACCCCTACGGGTCCGACGGCAATTCTCTGCGGCAAATTCCCCTGAATGAGGGAACGCTTGGATCCATACGGGAACCGGCGACGGTGGCTTGCAGAGAAATCCCCACAAGGGGGATCCGGCCTTGGCACGGCTACAGCTCTACCCCGGCAAATTACCAGGGATTACCGAATATTTCGCTAGTATCATAAGGGTACTAAGTCGAAATATACAATTTTGAAAAATACGTTTTCATACGTTTTGAAAATTACGTTTTTAAAAAACACTTTTCCGCTGCGAAGTACTGTAAGAGTACTAACATTTGATAATGTGATGGGGAAATATTGAAAGTTACTCTAGATGGTGATTGGAAACGTAGTGACCTTTCCGATTCTAGAGTAACATTTTCAATATTTTTCGAAAGTAACTTATCAAATTGTAAATATCATTCTAAGTGGGAGTTGAAATTAGAACTATCCAAATGGGATATTATATTCTCATTTCAAGTGGGAATTGTATTTATTTTAAGAATTTTAAATGCAATGTTTTTGATCAAACCTTCGGTTTTTGTGTCTTTTGCAACATTTTAAAAGTAAAATGTCTTCCGCTTCAAAGAATATCGTCGCTGAGTTAAACAGAGGTGAAAAACTCAACGGCGATAATTACAAACTTTGTTCCATTAAGATATAATACGTTCTGGAGGAGCAAGAAGTGCTCGAGACTCTAAAGAACGTCATGATTGAACCCGAGTTGGGCACTACGGCCCAACACAGACGAGACAAGGAAGCTTTTGATGCTTGGTCTCGGAAGAACAAGATAGCACGCATTACGTTATTGTCCGTATGGCCGATGACATAATGCGCATCTTTCGAGAACATGACCTAGCCATGGACATATGGTCCAAGCTAGAGGAGAAGTTCGGTGGCACATCGGTGTCCAAACTTCGCGCCTTAACTATAAGGTTCGATTCATATAAGAAACGTCCAGATCATTCCATGGGGAAACATCTGCGACATATGGCGAATATAATCTCTGAGTTAAAGGATGCAGGTCATGTGCTCACAGATGAGCAACAAATCTAAGCAGTCATATGTTCCCTACCAAATGGGTGGGACCAAATGAAGATGCATCTCACTCACAATGAGAGCATCAAAACTTTCAGCGATGTTTCCAAGCACCTCGAATTAGAGGAAGAGCGGCTTGCGGCCGCCAAGCCAAGTGCAGAAGTGCACATGGTTGCTAGTTCCTCACACGGGGGAAAGAAACGGAAAGATCGTTCTAAGTTCACTAATGAACGTAATAAGCAACCTGAGTCTACCAAGAAACCCAAACATAAGGGTGGGCACAAGAAATGGCACAAGAAGAAAGACTTGAAGAGGATCAAGTGCTTCAAGTGCAACAAGCTCGGTCACTATGCTCGTTCGTGTACGAGTGGAGGCGACGAGGTAACTTGTAATTATGCTAGTTACATATGTGTTTCTAGTTCAATATTTCTTGTGGAATCTAATCCATTTTGGATAATTGATTCAGGTGCCACCGACCACATAGCAAGGGACAGACGGTCCTTCGTGGAGTATCACCGGATACCCCAAGGAACGAAGTGGATCTATGTAGGAAACAACACACGTGTTGAAGTGAAAGGCGTTGGGACTTGCAAGCTAGTCTTGGACAACGGCCGCACTCTCCTACTTAATGATGTCCTCTTCGCTCCAGATATTCGAAGGAATATAATTTCTGTGGTCGTGTTAATGGGTCTTGGCTATAACTGGTTTTTTCATGATTGTAATGTGGACTTAAGTTGTAATAATACTCTTATTGGTACTGGGTTTGTATTTAAAGGATTTATTGTAATGAGTATAATGTATGATTCCTCGTGTAATGAAAATTTCCTTATTGCAAATTCTAAGACTTATGAGTCTGATGTGATTTGTTGGCACGCAAGGCTTAGTCATATTGGACCAACGCGTATGGATAGACTTGCCAAACGTGGCCTTCTATCCAATGTTTCAAAGGTTGAAATGTCGACCTGCGAACTTGCCTAGTGGGGAAATCTTGTCGCAAGCCGTTTGGAACCGGCACAAGGGCCGATGTTCCATTACAGCTTATCCATTCGGACATATGTGGTCCGATGAATGTCAAGACAAGACGCGGGAAGTCCTATTTCATCACTTTTATTGATGATTTCACCCGATTCGGACATATCTATTTGATATCCCACAAAAGTGAAGCATTGGCTTGCTTTAAAAGCTATATGAGTTTAGTGGAGAATCAATTAGATCGCAAGATTAAGGTCTTGCGAACCGATAGGGGCGGTGAATATCAATCAACAAGTTTTAAGGAACTTTATGATGAAAAAGGCATAGTACATCCGGTAACTATGCCTTATACTCCTCAACAAAACGGTGTTGCAGAAAAGAGAAATAGGACTTTAATGGAAATGGTCCGTTCAATGATGGCGCAAAGCTAACTTGCCAATCACCTTTTGGGGTGATGCATTATTGACGGCCGCTTTCATTTTAAACCGCGTACCCTCGAAATCAGTTAACTCCACTCCTTATGAGTTGTGGAACCAAAGGTCTCCTGACTTAAACATTTTGAAACCTTGGGGTTGTGCATCCTACGCACATATTTCCTCCCATAAGTATGGCAAACTTGGGCCAAGGGGAAGGAAATGTATCTTTATACGATACGCAGAAAACTCCCAAGGTTATATTTTTGTTAGTCTGGAAGACAATGGTGGGCTAATTGAGTTTGAGTCGAGGGATGTCACTTTCTTGGAAAACGAGTTTCCAAGACATGGCGAGATAAGTCAGGACTTATCTCTATTTGAGATTTATGATCAAGAAGGATTACCTCATTCGAGTGGGAGAATTCTTAGTGAAAACGAAAATATGTTTCAACCTTCACCAATGGATATTACGAATGACGATTATCCTATTCCATACGGGAATAATGATCCAAGTGGGAGCAATTCTAACGACATTCCAAGTGGGAGTGATATTAGAATTCATCTAAATTCGAGTAAACAAGGACTTGAAGAATCTCAAATACGACGTAGTAGTCGTACAAGGTTGGCTCCTCTAAGATTTGAGGATGAATTTCTGCAAACCTTTATGACTTTACTACAAGAAGATGACGAGCCTGCTACTTTCAAACAGGCTGTATCTTGCCCTGCTAAAGACAAATGGATGGAAGCAATGCAAGAGGAGTTAAAATCCATGAAAGTTAACCAAGTCTGGGACTTAGTTGACTTACCCAGAGGACGTAGAGCTATTGGGAACAAATGGGTTCTCAAGATCAAGCATAAGGCTGATGGCTCTATTGACAGATATAAAGCTTGCCTTGTCGCGAAAGGTTTTACGCAACAGGAAGGGATAGACTACGAAGAGACCTTCTCACCTGTTGTTCGTTTTACTTCGATTCGCCTGATTCTGGCAATGGTAGCTTGCTTAGACCTCGAATTACATCAAATGGATGTAAAGACTGCCTTTCTCAATGGAGAATTGGACGAGAAGATCTATATGGAACAACCAGCAGGGTTTGTAAAAGAAGGAAACGAACATAAGGTTTGTAAACTTCTTAAATCCATATATGGTCTTAAACAATCCACGAGGCAATGGTATGTACGATTTCAAGAAGTTGTCTTATCAAATGGTTTTACCATGCTTGATGAAGATAAATGCGTATATATCAAGAGGATTAAAAGAAAGTATGTTATCATGTCTCTATATGTAGATGACATTTTAATAGCCGGAAATGACAAGGGCTTTGTGATGGATATCAAGGCTTGGCTTTCATCAGTTTTCGAGATGAAAGACATGGGAGAAGCCGCATATATCCTTGGAGTTAAGATTTCAAGGAATCGTTCGAAGAAACTTCTTTCTCTTTCACGGGAGACTTATATAAAGAAGGTTCTAGAAGATTTAATATGCAGGACAGCAAGTCCATTGATACTCCTATAAGCAAAAGCGATAATTTATGTCTGAAATCATGTCCTAAGAACCAAAAGGAGAAAGAGATTATGGAAAAAGTTCCATATTCCAGTGCAGTTGGTAGTCTTATGTACGCTATGATGTGTACAAGACCAGACATCTGTTTTTCCGTTGGAATGGTAAGTCGTTACCAATCCAACCCAGGGCAAGTACACTGGAAAGCAGTTAAGAGGATAATGCGGTATCTCAAAGGAACTGCAGACTTTGCTTTATGCTATCAAGGAGATGCCTTGAGGCTCGAAGGCTACACTGATGCTGATTGGGCGGGTGATCTCGATGAGCGACGATCGACCTCAGGATATGTTTTTCTACTCGGATCTGGTGCAATATCCTGGAGTAGCAAGAAACAATCCTGCATCGCACTTTCAACTATGGAAGCCGAGTTTGTAGCATTTAGCATGGCAGTCCAAGAGGCTGTTTGGCTTAGGAAGTTCTTAGACAGGCTAATTAATGCAAGTGACTCAAGTGCTGTACATATACACAGCGACAGTCAAGCATCTATAGCCTATGTCAAAGATCCTAAATTCCATTGTAAGACCAAACACATTGATATCCGCTACAAATTTACAAAAGACTATGATAAGACCAAGAAGGTGGACATAAGGTACATATCTACGCATGAGATGATAGTGGATCCGCTCACGAAGGTGATCCCCAGAGATGTGTTTTACAAACACTTATCATCCCAAGGATTACGTAAGAGCTAAGTTGTACCAATGTAAATTCCCATGTCTGTAAATGATCAAATTTAATAAAAGAATAAAGTTCTTTTCAACATTGCATATGAATTTCTTAAGAAATGTTTATGTACATTTTTTGAAATTTCAGCTAAATTTTAGTATGTTGGACAGATTAAGGTTGGCTTTCTCACATGAGCAACCGCCTTTATTTTATCAGACAGGTAAAATAAAGATGAGACCTGTTTAAAGTCAAAATCGTCAGACGGACGATTTAGAGTCATGACTTAAACAAAATGGTCGTATGAAAGATCTGCATCATATGGATGTTTTTCAAAAGATCTAAGAGGATTTTGAAATCCTATCTGTCGTATGCGGGATGTGAGTCCAGAAGATTATTTGAGTAGTAAAAGGGACTCAAAGTCAGACATTGTGGTGTCTGGTTATCATCCTTACAACATCATTAAGACATACGCTCCCTGGGAAAGGAGTGATGTTGTAATACGTATTCATACTACGTATGCATTTTGACCATTGGGGTTAGAATAGTAATTGTGTTTACTATTTTGTGAGACCCAAAGACCACATGGGTCTTAACTCGTTACCCTTATGGACTCTAATTGGTTCCTTAAGATTTGACTGGGTGATTGCTATCTTAGCATGTTGCTTATGGACTATGGTTAATTCGGTCCGGCGGGGCATGTTAGAAAAGCAAGTCAAGTCAAGATCAAAAGGATCGCAAGAAGAGGAAGATTAATTTCATATTCACATTTGGACTTTAGAGATTCAAATCTGGCCAGCCAATTGTAATCCAGATGGGATTCAATTGTTGAATATAAAGTATAAGAAATGTGAAGAAATAATCTAGGGTTAAGCATGCGTTGATCTACTCAACTTTACACCTCGAGGAGTGTTGTATATCTCTAACAAGTGCACAACAGCGGACTCTATGCGCATGACGGTCACACGGCCTATTTCTCGGTATGACAAACAGAAGAGATAAAGGAAAAGATGTTTCCTTACAATCCCCTCAAGTGTGAGTGGGAGATGTTGGATATGGACGACATGAATACACCCATGAGGGGATGTATGAGGGTATACAGACCTCAGATGTCGCGTGCACGAAAGCGTGCACGAAGGGAACCTTTTCTCGTGTGAAAAGGACCACTCGATAAGTGGAAAAAGTCACTTTATAAGTGCATAAATGCACTTGATAAGTGAATGAAGAAGAAGATAAATGAATGTGCTAATATAGGCTAATAAGCTTATAATTGGTTATTTTCTACAATAACCACCCGTAAAGCCTATAAATAGGACCCAAGGGTAAGGCATTCAATCACACTTTTCATGCCATAAGTTTGCATAAGGCATCCTTATGTTCTTCTTCTCCCTTCCATTAAAATCCTCTTCTAGTTAGAGATTTAGGCAGTGAAACTCTGCTTCGATCCTCCGTGACGAAGTATCGACCGTTGTGGCGAATTCGAGGACGAAGTTCCGAGATTACGGTGCCGCGTACGCAAGCGTAAGTCTCAACTTTATTATTCGATCCTAACAGCCTTGTTTTGACAGGATCCAACAGGCCGGAGCTGTGAAGCTCGGACCCAATAAGCGTCTGTAGGGGTACCATCTTAAAATTTCAGGTACTTGCATTAATAAGATTCGGAACAATAGAAAGTACAGAAAGAAAGTGGCATTCGTTAATATAGAGAGATAATATCCAGTGAGTACAAAGTATAAAAAAGAGAAGCCTAAGCATGGCAACAAACTATCGAAAGAGCAAACTAAAAGTAGTAACCTCTTAAAGGCGGCGACTGAAAAGTCCTCAAGGTCTGGTCCTCGTCAGGCACGTACTCTGGATCAGCGTTCTCGGGCTCCACGTACTCCGGTAAGTCTACCTCGTCCACAAACTCTGGCTCGACACCTGACATACAACACCCAAAAGAAAGAAACTGTAAGTCAGGTAAATTCTACAAAAAGGGTTAGACTCTACTGCAACTGTACCGAACTATTAAACAACAGTTTACTGGTTGATTAGCATGCTGGGGTTATAACAGAGTATCAAAAGAAAGTAAACACAACAGGAAAGTAAAGCGTAGCAAGCAGTAGTCGTAGCATGTGCTACTGACTACGGGACTAACCTAAGAGGGACGGGACAAGACGAGACAAGTCAAGACGGGACAAGACACGTGTGACACGAAGGGTTCACTCCTTACGGTTCGAAGGGGATCAGACCCTCTCCCCGAGCACACACTCAACCCTACCCCAACCCAGGAAATCAGGACAAGAAGGTACAAGGATCACTCCCGCTAGGGAAGCATCCGAAACACCCGCATGCTTTTTGTATAACAGGGATCACTCTCGTGTGTAGAGCATCCGAAACGCCCGGAGGCTTTTTGTGTAACGGGGATCACTCTCGTGTGGAGATCATCTGAAACGCCTTGAGGCTTTTTTTGTAACAGGGATCACTCTTACGTGGAGTGCATCCGAAACGCCCAAAGGCTTTTTGTGTAACAGGGATCACTCTCGCGTGGAGAGCATCTGAAACACCCGGAGGCTTTTTGTGTAACAGGGATCACTCTCACGTGGAGAGCATCTGAAATGCCCGGAGGCTTTTTGTGTAACAGGACATGACACGCAAGGAATGTTCTTCTAGGGGGTCCACACACACACACCCACAGGAAATCCCTAAGGTGTCAGTTGTTGTTGTTGTCGAGCTTAGACTTCATCGTCAAGTCTAAGCCGTCAAGGGTTACCCGGATGCTATCATTTCACATCCGGTTCTCTTTGTTCACAGTTTAATAGTTCTAACAGTCTAAGGCCTAGGCACAGCCGTAAGTGCAAGTGAATACACTTGCCTGCGGTGGCGAGCATGTCGTCCGTCCGGAGCATCTCGTCCAGGCGTCACGTCCGCGGTAGTCTGTCTGAAATAGGTCATGGTGACGGTGTCAAGTCGCGTTTTTCAATAAGTCCTATTAGGGTTTGTTTCTAGATTGGCGGGACTACCCAATTCGTCAAAATTCACATTTTGGTGTTTTGTTCAGTCTAGATCGACGTTTACCCTATGTGCACAGAAAATAAGTACGTTCGTCGATCTTTCCTATGGTGGGCAACGTTTTAAAGATGCAGAAAATAAATTTAGTTCAAGTTGACCAATTTTAGTTTAGGTTTTGGTTAGCTACGATGTGGGTTTTACTACTCGTTAGGGAAACCAACCTCGTGATGTCGTCCAACAAGCGGAAGTCGGGTCTGAACGGTGAAACATCGACGTCGTCTGGAACTCCTCGGCCATGGGTAGCGCAGCTAGGTACCTCTGGACAGCGGGGTGGTGGCGCGAAATCAGCGAGCTAACTGCGATTCACCTCCCGTTGCGAGTAGCGCAACGGATCGTCACGATAACGACGACGTTGGCTAAAAGTACGTGTGTGCGGTAATGCACATGAACTCTGAGAGCCCAAGGGAGCTATCGGTAGATGAAGTAGGACCAGAAGAAGATACTCGGCCCAGTGGGTGGCCGACGGCGTGAGCGTACGATGGTGGGTGGCCGTGAGAAGCAGGAGAGGACAGATTTGTGCAACGTCTGTTGTCGCACGTCTCAGCGGAATTCCAGCGATGATCAGTGACAATGGGAAGTTGCAGAAGTCAAAGGACTTCAAGACGAAGCCAACGGCAGTGGAGTTGTCACTGGGGGTGGTCAGAGGTGATCGTGCACGGGCGTCGAAGTTCAGCGCACAGTTCTGTCAAAAACAGCAGGTGGGCTTGGTTTCGACGGATTTTCCAGGAGCTACAAGTGAGATATCAGCATGAGGGAAATTGCAGTTGGTAGGGGGTTTTGATAGGAGTCCAACGGCGGTAGGGTGGTCATCGTAGGTGGCCGGATAGCCGGTGGGCGCGAGTTTTCCCGGCTGTGGCACAAATCTGTAAAACTGTCGTTAAGTCGAGTTCGTGAGATGTTTCGAGGATGTAGAGATGAGGAAAAAGGGTAAGGGGAGTCGGAGATGATCGGGGGGGGGGGGTCAAAGAGGAGTTTGATGGTGGTGGAGATCGCCGGAGGTTGTGGCCGGAGGCGGGCGTGAGCCGGCGTGGAAGTTCAGCTTCCAGATCTGTGAAAAACAGCCGATACAGCGTTTTTCGACGGGGATTCCGGGAGCTACTGGTGGGCTATGAGCGTGAGGGAAGTTGCAGAGCGGAGAGTGGTCAAAGAGGAACAAAGTGACAGGGGTGGTGGCCGGCGGCGGTGACCGATGGAGGCTGGACGTGAACAGTAACTGCGGCGTCCAGATCTGGTGTTCTTTGTGTTTGGGGGCTTTTAGAGACAGAAAACGAAGGAGAGAGAGGGGGGCCGGAGGTGAGAGTTGGACGGCGGCCAGAGGAGCTCGGGGACAGCCTATGGTGGCTAGAGGTGGAGCAGAAAAATCGCAGGCTATGGGTTGCGTGAGGTGTTGTGCGGCTGGCCATGTTTTCCCTTTTGAAGAAGGGTTTGGCTAATTGTCTTTGGGTTTTTGGCTAAATGAGAGAGAGAGAGATATAGAGATAGGGAGAGTGGAGATAGGGAAAAGGGGAGGTGTGAATAGTGGCTGCAATATTCTCCCATGATACGTATGAGTGAAATTAGGGATTTGATTTGATTTGGTTTAGGTTTGAAATTCAAAAGATTAGAGGCTAATCAACTGTTGAAAATTGATTAGGGGATATCTTCCACTACGGGCATCGGAAAAATAATCCGAATATACCGAGACGATCGTGGAGACGAGAAGTACGGGGCTACGTTGTCCGATCGCGTGTTACACCTACCAAAAATTATCGTAAAATCGGGAACCGCGTATTGGTGCCAAAAGACCAAAACGCCCTTTCATTCAAAGCTGTTTTGCGAGAAGACGAGCCGTGAGATGACGTTCCCAAAAACTACCATAAAATCCTACACTTTCATACGGTCACAATGACATATCACATCGTATATACCGAAACCAAGAGAGTCAAATAAAACACGTGCATGAAAAAGCACGTGCACGTAGAAACTCATAAGGTCGGAAAGCGACCGTTACATTCTACCCACCTTAGAAATGATTCCGTCCTCGGAATCACTTATACTAATAATAATTATAAAATCTATAAATACTTAAGCCTATAACTCTCATCTTCCACACAATGATCTCTAATCATATAACTTCAACATCGTTCCTCAAATAATCCATCATAACCCTTCTTTTCACTGGATAATGCCACGACTAAACTCACAGCCTAACACTTAACTATAGACCCATCACTGCTATTCAAATTTCCAGCCCCAAGTTCTCATAAAAGAATAATAATAATCTTCTCATACCATACCACTCCATTAAACATCATTGCTCCATAACATCTTTAAATTTCTCAATCTCTTCCCAATATTAATCAATCGCTAAAAAGATGTCCAACTCAATCACCAATCCAAGACAAAAACTTTGTCTATCTTATAACACCTTTCACAAATCAACAATCGCCGTGTCCTTAATACATTCCTTGTCATATCTTCCCATAAATTTATCCGCCAAATAATTGAACTATCAAAATCACATCTTATCCTACTCACTATAACTAATCCCCACCAATATTAAGTCCGACTACCTAACCATCCATTTATCTCAACACGTCGTGTTATTTCCAATGTCTCCTCACGTCAACTTAACTATCAAGTCTTGATGCTTTAAATGCTCTACTCATTCTCATGATCACCCTAACTCATACTATACTCCGTAGCTACCCCTATCTACCACTCGTCTAAGTCTCAAGTCTGATAAGTTATTATCTCCCCGCATATAATTTCAACCAACCAGAATTCTCCATTGAGTCCGTCACACATCGGTATTATAAATAAGTCTTGGACAGCTCATTCTTTTCATCCGAAAGAAATCACATCTAAGCCTATCCGCAAACATAATCCTATAGCAATAATAACCAGTTCTAATACTATAACAACAATGAAAAAAAAGTTCAAAGAGGGAAGAAAAAGAAAGAAATTTTAAGGCCAAAGACATATTTAAAAAAAATTACATGTGAGAAAACGTGTGGAGTTGTGGTAATGGATGAGGGAAGATAGGTGGGTTGTGATCTCGTGGGCTAGTTTCAAAACTTTAAAGATTTTATTTAAAAGGAAACAAAAAGTTTTGAAACATACATAAGCAGCCAAAAATAAGCTAAGCTATAATACGGAAGACTAGGTCTAAGGAATTTGCCTGCTATGACGTTATCCACACAAATATGAATACCATCATTCAGACAACTCCATATGTATGTCATGGACCACACTGAGTATGCATACAAGACACAAGAGACAATTATCAAGATCCTAAAGGTAACACACTTATACAGGTCTACACACTATACCTATATATATACACCACGACGACATCACAAACCAATGGGCCCACTACTAACTAGAGATGACATAGGCAACTACAGGCGCTGATGTCAACATAAAAGAAAGGAGACCGAAACCAAAAGCGAAACGAAACAAGATCGAAAAGAACGAGGTCAGATAAGGCGAGGATGAGAAGATAGCCTGTTGGATGGGATAAAACTATTGCTCAAAATATTGAAATAGATGAAAGAAAAATTATGTGTAAAGTATGGTATCATATACTTTTATACTTATAAAAATATGTAGAAAAAGTGAGCAGACGGTAAAATTTTAAAATACAAAAAAGTGTTAGACTAATAAAATAATGAGTAGGGTGAGGTAATGATTGTTTTACATATGTAAATAGATTTATAGCAGATTTTTGAAATACGGATATGATGATTAGAAAACAGATATACTGAAAATTGAAGTCTTTTTTATAGCTCCAAAAATACCCTAAAAGTATTGTACGATAAGTGGTTAAAATAAATTTAATAGTATAGAAAGAAAGGGATAATATATTAAATTATCAAATGGAAATAAAGTTTTATATATTTATATATATATATATATGTATATATAAACTGAAATTCGAAAGATATAGGTTAGTAACATTATAAACTGGTAATTAAATATTTTTGATGAGAAATTTCGAAATTCAAAGAATGCATTCAAGTTAACCGAAAGGTAGAAAATCTAAGTTCATGCGTTTTTTTCAAAGAATTGAAACTAGGGGAGGAATTCGAAAAATATAATATTGAAAATTCTTTAGAAGGATCGGGAGGCTGAATGGAAAAGATTCAACGATTGGCGACTGGCGACGAACGGATCACGTGATTCAAGGGCAAGGAAAAGAATTAAATGATCCAAACGTAAATATGACTAGGAGATGAACCATGAAAAGCCACGGTGGAATCATATGGTCAATGGCACAGAAGGGTAATGATCAGAAAGATGCTAGAAGTCAGGGATTCTAATTATCGGGCCGTCTAAAGATCAGGAGAACTCGGCACTAAGACTTCCTAATGAGCTAGACTGTAATCAGGATCTAAGGGGAAGGTTCCTAAGAGAATCAAGGTTACGTTCTGCTGGGCCCGAAGTCAATGGACTCGAGCGAACGACTAAAAGAAGGGCTCTAGAAATCTAACACTGTCAGAGTCAAGTGTGGGCTACTAAGGTATCCTAGGACGAGGATGACTAAATCTTAACCAAGGTGTCATACTATCAAACCTGGATGTCTATCTAAGTCTTCCTACCATCTACGACTGGAGAAACCTAATTTAGACTTGTACATGGATATTAAATGAATGCGGTACTCTTATTGTTCCGAACTTTTGCATGACCTGCATGGGCCACCACTAAAACCTGTCATACCCCGCTTCCCAAAACTACGGAGGCGAAGCGTGACTAAGGCCCGCTTGGGCCGGAGCTGTGAAGCTCAGACCCAATAAGCGTCTGTAGGGGTACCATCTTAAAATTTCTGGTTCTTGCATTAATAAGATTCGGAACAATAGAAAGTACAGAAAGAAAGTGGCATTCATTAATATAGAGAGATAATATCTAGTGAGTACAAAGTATAAAAAAGAGAAGCCTAAGCATGGCAACAAACTATCGAAAGAGAAAACTAAAAGTAGTAACCTCTTAAAGGCGGCGACTGAAAAGTCCTCAAGGTCTGGTCCTCGTCAGGCACGTACTCTGGGTCGACGTCCTCGGGCTCCATGTACTCTGGTAAGTCTGCATCGTCCACGAACTCTGGCTCGACACCTGACATACAACACCCAAAAGAAAGGAACTGTACGTCAGGTAAAGTCTACAAAAAGGGTTAGACTCTACTGTAAGTGTACCGAACTATTAAACAACAGTTTACTGGTTGATTAGCATGCTGGGGTTATAACAAAGTATCAAAAGGAAGTAAACGCAGCAGGAAAGTAAAGCGTAGCAAGCAGTAGTCGTCGCATGTGCTACCGACTACGGGACTAACCTAAGAGGGACGGGACAAGACGGGACAAGTCACGTGTGACACGAAGGGTTCACACCTTACGGTTCGAGGGGGATCAGACCCTCTCCCCGTGCGCACGCTCAACCCTACCCCAACCCAGTAACTCAGGACAAGAAGGTACATGGATCACTCCCGCTAGGGAAACATCCGAAACGCCAGCAGGATTTTTGTATAACAGGGATCACTCTCGCGTGGAGAGCATCCGAAACGCCCGGAGGCTTTTTGTGTAACAGGGATCACTCTCGCGTGGAGAGCATCCGAAACGCCCGGAGGCTTTTTGTGTAACAGGGATCACTCTCGCGTGGAGAGCATCCGAAACGCCCGGAGGCTTTTTGTGTAACAGGGATCACTCTCGCGTGGAGAGCATCCGAAACACCCGGAGGCTTTTTGTGTAACAGGACAGGACACGCAAGAATTTTATTCTAGGGGTCCACACACACACCCACAGGAAAACCCTAAGGTGTCAGTTGTTGTTGTTGTCGAGCTTAGACTTCGTCGTCAAGTCTAAGCCGTCAAGGGTGACCCGGACGCTATCATTTTACGTCCGGTTCTCTTTGTTCATAGTTTAATAGTTCTAAGAGTCTAAGGCCTAGGCACGTCCGAAAGTGCAAGTGAATACACTTGCCTGCGGTGGCGAGCATGTCGTCCGTTCGGAGCGTCTCGTCCAGGCGTCGCGTACACGGTAGTCCGTATGAAATAGGTCACAGCGATGGTGTCAAGTCGCGTTTTTCAATAAGTCTTATTAGGGTTTGTTTTTAGATTGGCGGGACTACCCAATTCGTCAAAAGTCACATTTTGGTGTTTCGTTCAGTCTAGATCGACGTCTACCCTATGTGCACAGAAAATAAGTCCGTTCGTCGATATTTCCTCTGGTGGGCAACGGTTTAAAGATGCAGAAAATAAATTTAGTTCAAGTTGACCAATTTTAGTTTTGGTTTTGGTTAGCTACAGTGTGGGTTTTACTACTCGTTAGGGAAACCAACCTCGTGATGTCGTCCAACAAGCGAAAGTTGGGTCTGAGCGACAAAACGTCGACGTCGTCTGGAACTCCTCGGCCACGGGTAGTACAGCTAGGTACCTCTGGATAGCGGGGTGGTGGCGCAAAATCAGCGAGCTAACAGCAATTCTCCTCCCGTTGCGAGTAGCGCAATGGATCTTCACGATAACGACGACGTCGGCTAAAAGTACGTGCGTGCAGCAATGCACGTGAACTCCGAGAGTCAAGGGGGCTGTCGGTAAATGAAGTAGGACCAGAGGAAGATACTCGGCCTGGTGGGTGGCCGACGGCGTGAGCATACAATGGTGGGTGGCCGTGAGAAGCCGGAGAGGACAGATTTATGCAACGTCCGTTGTCGCGCGTTTCAGCGGAATTCCAGCGATGATCAGCGACAACGAAAAGTTGCAGAAGTCAAAGGAATTCAAGATGAAGCCAACGGCAGTGGAGTTGTCGCCGGGGGTGGTCGGAGGTGATCGTACGCGGGTGTCGAAGTTCAGCGCACAGATCTATCAAAAACAGCAGAAGGGCTTGGTTTCGACGGATTTTCCAGGAGCTACAGGTGAGATATGAGCATGAGGAAAGTTGAAGTTGGTAGGGGGTTTCGATAGGAGTACAATGGCAGTAGGGTGGTCTTCGTAGGTGGCTAGATGGCCGGTGGGCGCGAGTTTTCCCAGCGGTGGCGCAGATCTGTAAAACTGTCGCTAAGTCGAGTTCGGGAGATGTTTCGAGGAGGTAGAGATGAGGAAAAAGAGTAAGGGGAGTTGGAGATGATCGGGGGATCAAAGAGGAGTTCGATTGTGTTGGAGATCGCCGGAGGTGGTGGCCGGAGGCGAGCGTGAGCCGGCGTGGAAGTTCAGCTTCCAGATCTGTGAAAACCAGCCGATACGGCGTGTTCCGACGATTTGATTCCGGGAGCTACAGGTGGGCTATGAGCGTGAGGGAAGTTGCAGTGCGGAGAGGGGTCAAAGTGGAACAAAGTGGCAGGGGTGGTGGCCGGCGGCGGTGGCCGGCGGAGGCTGGCCGTGAACAGTAACGGCGGTGTCCAGATCTGGTGTTCTTTGTGTTTGGGGGCTTTTTAGAGAGAGAAACCGGAGGAGAGAGGGGGGCGGAGGTGAGAGTTGGCCGGCGGCCAGAGGAGGTCGGGGACAGCGTATGGTGGCCGGAGGTGGAGCAGAAAAATTGCAGGCCATGGGTTGCGTGAGGTGTTGTGCGGCTGGCCATGTTTTCCCTTTTGAAGAAGAAGGGTTTGGCTAATTGTCTTTGGGTTTTTGGCTAAATGAGAGAGAGAGAGAGATAGAGATAGGGAGAGTGGAGATAGGGAAAAGGGGAGGTGTGAATAGTGGCTGCAATATTCTCCCATGATACGTATGAGTGAAATTAGGGATTTGATTTGATTTGGTTTAGGTTTGAAATTCAAAAGATTAGATGCTAATCAACGGTTGAAAATTGATTAGGGAATATCTTCCACTACGGGCATCGGAAAAATAATCCGAAAATACCGAGACAACCATGGAGACGAGAAGTACGGGGCTACGGTGTCCGATTGCGTGTTACACCTACCAAAAATTATCGTAAAATCGGGAACCGCGTATTGGTGCCAAAAGACCAAAACGCCCTTTCATTCAAAGCTGTTTTGCGAGAAGACGAGCCGTGAGATAATGTTCCCAAACACTACCATAAAATTCTACACTTTCATACGGTCACAACGGCATATCACATCGTATATACCGAAACCAAATCAAATAAAAGACGTGCACGAAAAAGCACATGCACGTAGAAACTCATAAGGACGGAAAGCGACCGTTACACTATGTGCTCGCTCCCCCCACCAGTGAAGACCTCCAGGGCAAGCTTACGGAGCTTTGCAACCCAAACAGGAGCGCCATATGCGGGGTAGCCGACAGCCCAATACCCGCCCTCTCAAAGACGTCGGGGCAGGACCAATCCTCGCCATCTAAACTGGAGAGGGGCACGGGCCGAGCTACGCGCTCGCTCACCTTCATCAGTGAAGACCTCCGGGACAAGCTTACGGAGCTTCGCCACCCAAACCAGAGCGCCATATGTGGGGTAGGCGACGGCCCAATACCCGTCCGACGATAGAGTCTGTGGAGAGGCGACGGCTCTATACCCGCCCTCTCAAAGACACCGGGGCAGGACCAATCCTCGCCACCCAAACCAGAGAGGGGTACGGGCCGAGCAACGCGCTCGCTCCCCCCACCAATGACGACCTCCGGTGTAAGCTTATGGAGCTTCGCCACCCAAACTGGAGTGCCATATGCGGGGTATGCGACAGCCCAATACCCGTCCGACTATAGAGGCTGCGGGGAGGCGACAGCCCAATACACGCCCTCTCAAAGACTCCAGGGCAGGACCAATCCTCGCCACCCAAACCGGAGAGGGGCACGGGCCGAGCTACGCGCTCGCTCTCCCCACCAGTGAAGACCTCCAGGGCAAGCTTACAGAGCTTAACCACCAAAACTGGAGCGCCATATGCGGGATAGGCGACGGCCCAATACCCGTCCGACTATAGAGGCTGCGGGGAGGTGACGGCCCAGTACCCGACCTCTCAAAGACTCTGGGGCAGGACCAATGCTGTCACGCCCCGCTTCCCTAAAATGGAGGCGAGACGTGAAAAGGTCCGCACGAGAGTGGAGCTGTGAAGCCCCAAACCCGATAAGCGTCAATAAAACATAAGCAGGTCCCTGTAACCACAAACGGAACAACAATAATAACACGAGGAGAGACAGAAATAAAATCTCATATCTCATAATTTGTCCAACATGAAAATTAAGTTCAACATCCAGAAAAGCCACCATGCTAAAAGAAAGAGTCTAAAGGCCCAGAACAAGGCCAATAAAAGCAACAACGTAACAAAGTATAGGAGCTATGCACCGACAATAAAACAGCAGTCTAAACAAAAGGAAAAGCACAACGAAGACACTAGGACTGGTCCCCAGTGTCCACGTACTCCCCGCCAAACACAGGCTCGGGCTCGGCGTCATCAAACACCTCGTCCTTAACAAGGTACTCAGGCTCAGGATCTAACATGTGTCACCCAAAAGAGTAAAGGGGCACATGTCAGCAAGTCTAAAAGACTTGGGCAAGGAAACTGAAAGTAAGGCAACTAGCAACCTAGCAGTTATAGTATGCATGACATGGCAGTTATAACATGAGTGCTCAAGCAAGACATGGTGAAACAATAAGTACAAGAGAACAATTTTCGGGAGAAGACAAGAGTAGCCAAGCTACTAACAATCTCAATCATTTCACTAGTCACGTTTCAAGTTGTTTGTAGATGTTTACGCCTTACAGCTGAATGGTTTGGCATTCACGCTGATTGGCCGCTTAAGACTACCCCAGAACCCAGAGTTTACGCCTTACCACTGCAGTTGCTGATCGGGCAGACTCCCAGTTGATTGGCCGCTTAACTCTTACCCCCAATACCCACATGTAAACGAGCCAGGGTCCTTGCACACGAGCTCAGAAAATGAGCCAGGGTTGCCCCGCACAGGAGCTCGCATTCTAGTTCACGATTCATAAGCATTTGGCGTAGGGGTGCACCTAGCCGAAAACAAGTAGTTTGGGCATTGGCTATCAACCAACACATGGCCCGCTTCTGGAACATGAGCCAGGAACACAAGTATTGTAGCGAAGCTACGCAATCACGGAAACACTTAAAAAATGCAATGACATGACAATTAATTTGCGTACCGTTAATGGAAATTAAACATGACATGGTATTTGTGCAACATGATAAATGTCGGATCTAGCTTCGTTGTCAAGCTAGTTCCTCAATTTGCGCCTAGGCGAGTATCATTTCGTCGCCTAGTCTCTTTTATGCCTATAACAAGCAAATGGCCTAAAACATGGCCTAAACCCTAAGTGTCAAGTTTCACTTGCCTAGCACCGAGGATGACGATCAACGAGGGTTCGTCCCACGGACGCTAATCTATGGGGAAGTCGCTGTTATGGAGAAACAACCATCAAAACAACATACATTTCATTAGGGTTTCACAAAAACATAACTGGTTATGAAAACATCAAGAGATCGATTATTACCGTATAGGAAACGGAAGAATGATGCTGAGCAACCACGGCGACGGAAGAACGCTCCGGGGAACCTAGGGTTCAGATCTAAAAATGGATGGAGAAGTTTGGAGAAATAAGGTTTCGGGGGATTTTGGGGGTTTGATGAGATTTTGAGGAAGATGAGAGGTAGAATGTGTTAAGGGAGAGTTTGGATGATGGATTTTTGGCTTGGGATGAAGGAATAAGGGTTTGAGGTAGTAGGGGGCTCAATGGGGGAGAAACTAGGGTTTTAGGTCGTGAGGAAGGAGAAGAAAATGTTTGGGAGGGGTTTAAATAGTAAGGGCTGGCGGCAGCCCAGAAATTAGGGTTTCGACACTGATTAGTCGGTCAGAGAACAACCACTGACCGACTAGTTTAGGAACTAGTCGGTCGGTTGACCAACGCAGACTGACTAAGTCCAAACAGTAAATCCTGTACAGAAATAGGATTTATATTTAGTCGGTCAAAGAACAACTACTGACCGACTAGTTTGGTGTCTAGTCAGTCGATGAACGTTCTTAGACCGACTAAGAGTAAACAGTACTTGACTGTTCAGAAGAACTAAGAATTAGTCGGTCTGAGTACATAACTTAACCGACTAGTTTAAAAACTAGTCGTTCGAAAGATGAACTTAGACCGACTAAGAAGGAACAGTAACTAGTACCAAAAATAGTTGATGAGTTAGTCGGTTGAAGAAGCATTGCCGACCGACTAGTTTGCAACCTAGTCGGTCAACCAAAGTTCTTAGACCGACTAACGACAAACAGTAACTCCTGAGAAATTTACAAAGCCAACTAGTCGGTTCAAGAAGGTTTGCCGACCGACTGGATCGTCATCTAGTCGGTCGGTGCCCCTTCTTACACCGGCTAATGAGCACCAAAAGCTCCGATATGGAGCGTGAAGCTCCGGGATCGATTCCTAAGACTCCTAGGCTTGATCTAACAATAAGATATGACCGATACGAAGCCCGTCACGAATGACTTGCTCCGAAATCGACGATTCTAAGGAAGAAGCTAAGAAAACACGACGAAACGATCGAAAATGAAAGTTACGGAGACGAAAACCACACATAAGGAGAAAATCCACCAAAACATATAATATAATATAATAAATCCAGATACAAGAAAACCAGTCGTTACATCCTCCCCAACTTAAGAAAAATTCCGTCCTCGGAATTTCCCAACACTCACGTTTCCGGGAACAAAAGTGGGAAACGCTCTCGCATCTCATCCTCATTCTCCCAAGTAGACTCTCCAGGCGAGCCGTGTCGCCACATCACCCTCACAAGGTTGACAATCTTGTTCCGAAGTGACTTCTGACGCCTGTCCAGAATCTGCACTGGCTGCTGGTCATACGTCATATCGGGGCGAACGGTAATCTCCGAGAAATCCACAGCATGAGATGGATCGCTAATGTATCGACGAAGCTGCGACACATGGAAAACATTGTGAACTCCCTCCAAAGATGGCGGCAAGGCTAAGCGATAAGCTACCTCGCCAACTTTCTCCAGAATGTCAAACGGTCCAATGTATCGCGGGCACAACTTCCCTCGCTTCCCAAAACGAATCACACCACGATTCGGGGAAATCTTCAGAAACACATGGTCGCCCGGCTGAAACTCCAAAGGACGACGTTTAGCATCCGCCCAATGCTTAAAACGGTCCTGAGCAATCCTCAACCTCTCCCGAATGTTTCTGATGATATCCACGGCCTCCACGATCATCTCAGGTCCCAATAACTCCCGATCACCAACGTCATCCCAACTCAATGGCGATCGACATTTCCTCCCATAAAGAGCGGCAAAAGGCGCCATGGCAATACTCGCCTGGAAGCTGTTGTTGTAAGAAAACTCCACCAGATGTAGATGGTCTTCCCATGAACCCTTGAAATCCAACATGCACGCCCTCAGCATGTCCTCCAAAATCTGAATCGTCCTCTCGGACTGGCCATCCATCTGCGGATGGTACGCCTTGCTGAAACTCAGACGCGTACCCAAACTCTTCTGCAAACTCTACCAGAACTTAGATGTGAACCTCGTGTCTCTGTCTGACACGATACTCACGGGGACTCCGTGAAGTCGCACGACCTCCTGCACGATTCACGTTACATCACTATCCAAACTAGGAAAAGGAAATAAAAACGGAGAGTAAAAGAATTTTACCTCCATATATCTCCTCGCTAGCGCCTCAGTGGACTGTCCCACTCGGAACGGAATAAAGTGTGCGGATTTGGTCAATCGATCTACGATCACCCAAATCGCGTCATTCTGCTTCGGACTCCGAGGTAGTCCAGTCACGAAATCCATAGTGATGTGTTGCCATTTCCACTCCGGAATCGGAAGCGGTTGTAGCAACCGGCCGTACGCTGATGCTCCGCCTTCACTTGCTGACAAACCAAGCACTTGGCTACACTCCGAGCCACACTCCTCTTCATGCCATACCACCAATAATTCAGACGAAGATCCTGGTACATCTTGGTGCCACCAGGATGCACAGAATACGGCGAACTGTGTGCCTCCACCATCAACTCCTCTCTAATATCCCCAGCTAGCACATACAACCTGGCTCCAAATCTCAGCGAGCCATCCTCATGAATCAAAAAGTCGGTCCATAGACCGGCTTCCACCTGCTCCCGAATCTTCACCAGCTTCGGATACTCAGCCTGGCCAGCCTTGATCCGATCCACAATCGTCGACTGTATCTGCATACACATCAACGGAGAAGCCTCCCCAGGAAGAACAATCTCAACACCAGACTCGCAAAAATCTTGCCGCAATCTCCACTGCGAAGTCAAAATCATCACCGCTGGAAGCCTACTCAGCGCATCAGGGACCACATTCACCTTGCCAGGGTGATACTGCAAATCAATCTCATAATCCGCCATGAGCTCCAACCATCGACGCTGTCGCATGTTGAGCTCCTTCTGAGTAAAAATATACTTCAAGCTTTTGTGATTGGTGAAAATCTTCACTTTCTCACTCAGCAAGAAGTGCCTCCAAATCTTAAGGGCGAACACAACGGCAACCAACTCCAAATCATGCGTCGGGTAATTCTTCTCATGAACCTTGAGCTGACGAGAAGCATACGCCACAACGTGCCCGTGCTGATGCAACACACAACCGAGACCCTTGCCAGAAGCATCGCAAAAGATCTCAAATCCACCGCTGCGATCAGGCACAACAAGAATAGGGGCAGTCGTCAACTTCTCCCTCAGAACACCAAAAGCACTCTCACAATCACCCGACCAAACAAAAGGTACATCCTTTCGCGTCAACCTGGTCATCGGCTCAGCAATACGGGAAAAGTCCTTAATGAAACGCCGATAGTAACCAGCAAGTCCAAGGAAACTCCGAATCTTAGACGCAGATGACGGAACAGGCCACTCTCTGATGGCCCTAATCTTCTCGGGATCCACTGAAATACCCTCTCCAGTCACCACATGCCCCAGAAAAGCAACTCTGTCCAGCCAAAACTCGCACTTCGAAAATTTAGCATACAACCGATGCTTCCTTAAAATCTCCAATACCGTCCTCAAGTGCGAGGCATGCTCCTCCTCTGACCTTGAATAGATCAGAATGTCGTCAATAAAGATAACGACAAACTTATCCAAAAAGTCGTAGAAAATCAGGTTCATCAAATTCATGAAAACTGTGGGTGCATTGGTTACACCGAAAGGCATAACCACAAACTCGTAGTGTCCATACTTCATCCTGAACGCTGTCTTCGTAACATCTCCCTTCTTCACCTTCAACTGATGGTAACCACTCCTCAAATCCAATTTAGAAAACACCCTCGAACCTCCAAGCTGATCAAAAATATCATCGATGCGAGGCAACGGGTATTTATTCTTGATGGTCACCGCATTCAACTCCCGATAGTCCACGTACATGCGACGCGAACCATCCTTCTTCTTCACCAGCAGCACCGGTGCTCCCCACGGGGACACACTAGGGTTGATATAACCCTTCTGCAAAAGCTCATCCAGCTGCTTCCGCAATTCCTCCAACTCAGCGGGTGCCATACGATACGGTGCCTTTGAAATCAGCTACGCTCTCGGAACAAGATCAATAGAAAATTCTAGAGCTCGATCAGGTGGCAAACCAGACATCTCCTCAGGGAAGACGTCATCGAAATCACGCACCACAGCTGGCCACTCCAACTCCATCTGCATAGCCACAACCTCCACCGGTCAAGCCCAAAATCTGACAGGACCAAGCAAACTGCTACCACGGCTGAACTCAAATACTGGATGTCCGGTAATCTCGAACACCACCTTCTTCCTCTGACAGTCGATCGTAGCATAGAAGCTCGCAAGCCAGTCCATCCCAAGAACTGCATCATAGTTGATGATGTCGTGGACAATGAAATCAGCGTAAAGCTCATGTCCACAGACCACCAACGAGCAAGAATTGCAACCACGATGCACCGAGACCACGCCATTCCCTGTAACGATATTCCAACTCTTGGGAAGAGGGGACGTCGACAAGGAATGCTTCTCCACGAAGCTCCGAGAAATAATGCACATCGATGCACCAGAGTCAAAGAGGACTCGTGCAGGAAATGTGCACACCAAAACCACACCTAACAAGCAATTAACAATCAAACCCTAGTCTAGCAAACAATCATGTTCAAGCAATCAACACAATCTAACAATCAAAACCAACTAGGAAAGTAACAGCTAGATTGAGGATTACCTGCGATAACCTCATCCACAGCCTCACTCTCCACAGCGGTCATCAGAAAAGCCTGTCTCCTCGGCGGAATAGCCTGCTGAAAAGCCTGCCTCTGTGGAACAAGAGTCGCTCCACGTCCAGCAGGAACAGACGCTTGCTGCTACAACGGCTGTGCTGCAACAGGTGCCCTCCGCAGCTGGTTCGCATGCCGACAATCCTTCGCGACATGGGAAGCATCACCACAAACCAAACACTGGCCCAGAAACTTCCTACACTGATCCTTGATGTGGCCAGGCTTGCCGCAGAAATGGCAAGTCTTCAGAACAGGCCCTCCTGGCCTCTTGAACTGAGCTCGCTGATTAGGCTTGAAACCAGGCCTAACCACCGTCCTAGCCTGCTCCATAGGCCTCTTCCCAGCACCAGAAACATGTCCTCTCCTCTGACTCAGGTTCAGCTCCTGCCTCCTCGCAGTGACCAGAACCTTCTGATAAGAGTCCAGATCAGAGGAAGACACAAAACTCTGGAGCTCCAAAGCAAGTCCCTGCAGGAACCTCTGAGCCCTCTCATCAGCATCCTGCACCATCTTTGGTGCGAACCGACTCAGCCTAGTGAACTCTTGATGGTACAGGTCCACCGTCAAGCTCCCTTGCTTCAGATCAATAAAGCGCGGCAGCATCTCCTTCCTAGCAGCCTTCGGAAAGAACTCCTCATCAAACCTGGACTTGAAGGTAGTCCAAGCTATCGGCTCCACCAACATCTTCTCTTCCGCATCCCACCAGTTCTGAGCATTATCCTTAAGTTGCATCTTCGCCAAATCAACCCATCCAGCCGGGATGATCTTGGCCATCTTCAAGTTATCCTCAATGTTCCGAATCCACTCATCGGCAGCCAGAGGACCCTCATACCCATCAAAATATGCGGGACCCAGCTCCCGAAATTGCTTCGCTCCCGGCTCGGAGCGAGGGGCATCCGGAAGTGCCCGGGCAGCTCGAGCAAGTGGAGCATTCTGGACTTGCAGGAGCACGCCCTGCTGCACTTGCATCATCTGAAGCATCATCCGCATCATCTCTCCATTGGTGGGTTACCGCTCAGGCTCCTCATCATGAGGGGGCACACCACTACCTCCACCACGGGTGAATCACCTTCCTGCCATCTAATGACACAGAAAACGAAGCAGATTAGACTCATAGCTTATGACTCGGACGTCGAACTTAGTTTATTAGCCGTTCTAATATTATTATCGTTATTCTGATAATCGCAGTTACAGAAGAGGACCTGCATGGGCCACCAACAACACCTGTCACGCCCAGCTTCCCTAAAATGGAGGCGAGACGTGAAAAGGTCCGCACGAGAGTGGAGCTGTGAAGCCCCAAACCCGATAAGCGTCAATAAAACATAAGCAGGTCCCTGTAACCACAAACGGAACAACAATAATAACACGAGAAGAGACAGAAATAAAATCTCATATCTCATAATTTGTCCAACATGAAAATTAAGTTCAACATCCAGAAAATCCACCAGGCTAAAAGAAAGAGTCTAAAGGCCCAGAACAAGGCCAACAAAAGCAACAACGTAACAAAGTATAGGTGCTATGCACCGACAACAAAACAGCAGTCTAAACAAAAGGAAAAGCACAACGAAGACACTAGGACTGGTCCCCAGTGTCCACGTACTCCCCGCCAAACACAGGCTCGGGCTCGGCGTCAGCAAACACCTCGTCCTCAACAAGGTACTCAGGCTCAGGATCTAACATGTGCCACCCAAAAGAGTAAAGGGGCACATGTCAGCAAGTCTAAAAGACTTGGGCAAGGAAACTGAAAGTAAGGCAACTAGCAACCTAGCAGTTATAGTATGCATGATATGGCAGTTATAACATGAGTGCTCAAGCAAGACATGGTGAAACAATAAGTACAAGAGAACAATTTTCGGGACAAGACAAGAGTAGCCAAGCTACTAACAATCTCAATCATTTCACTAGTCACGTTTCAAGTTGTTTGTAGATGTTTACGTCTTACAGCTGAATGGTTTGGCATTCACGCTGATTGGCCGCTTAACACTACCCCAGAACCCATAGTTTACGCCTTACCACTGCAGTTACTGATCGGGCAGACTCCCTGTTGATTGGCCGCTTAACTCTTACCCCCAATACCCACATGTAAACGAGTCAGGGTCCCTGCACACGAGCTCAGAAAAGGAGCCAGGGTTGCCCCACACAGGAGCTCGCATTCTAGTTCGCGATTCATAAGCATTTGGCATAGGGGTGCACCTAGCCGGAAACAAGTAGTTCGGGCATTGGCTATCAACCAACACATGGCCCGCTTCTGGAACATGAGCCAGGAACACAAGCATTGTAGCGAAGCTACACAATCACGGAAACACTTAAAAAATGCAATGACATGACAATTAATTTGCGTACCGTTAATGGAAATTAAACATGACATGGTATTTGTGCAACATGATAAATGTCGGATCTAGCTTCGTTGTCAAGCTAGTTCCTCAATTTGCGCCTAGGCGAGTATCATTTCGTCGCCTAGTCTCTTTTATGCCTATAACAAGCAAATGGCCTAAAACATGGCCTAAACCCTAAGTGGCAAGTTTCACTTGCCTAGCACCGAGGATGACGATCAACGAGGGTTCGTCCCACGGATGATAATCTACGGAGAAGTCGCTGTTATGGAGAAACAACCATCAAAACAACATCCATTTCATTAGGGTTTCACAAAAACACAACGGGTTATGAAAACATCAAGAGATCGATTATTACCGTATAGGAAACAGAAGAATGATGTCGAGCAACCACGACGACGGAAGAACGCTCCAGGGAACCTAGGGTTCAGATCTGGAAATGGATGGAGAAGTTTGGAGAAATAAGGTTTCGGGGGATTTTGGGGGTTTGATGAGATTTTGAGGAAGATGAGAGGTAGAATGTGTTAAGGGAGAGTTTGGATGATGGATTTTGGGCTTGGGATGAAGGAATAAGGGTTTGAGGTAGTAGGGGCTCAATGGGGGAGAAACTAGGGTTTTAGGTCGTGAGGAAGGAGAAGAAAACGTTTGGGAGGGGTTTAAATTGGAAGGGCTGGCGGCTGCCCAGAAATTAGGGTTTCGACACTGATTAGTCGGTCAGAGAACAACCACTGATCGACTAGTTTGGGAACTAGTCGGTCGGTTGACCAACGCAGACCGACTAAGTCCAAACAGTAACTCCTGTACAGAAATAGGATTTAGATTTATTCGGTCAAAGAACAACTACTGACCGACTAGTTTGGTGTCTAGTCGGTCGATGAACGTTCTTAGACCGACTAAGAGTAAACAATACTCGACTGTTCAGAAGAACTAAGAATTAGTCGGTCTGAGTACATAACTTAACCAACTAGTTTAAAAACTAGTCGGTCGAAAGATGAAATTAGACCGACTAAGAAGGAACAGTAACTAGTACCAAAAATCGTTGATGAGTTAGTCGGTTGAAGAAGCATTGCCGACCGACTAGTTTGCAACCTAGTCGGTCAACCAAAGTTCTTAGACCGACTAACGACAAACAGTTACTCCTGAGAAATTTACAAAGCCAACTAGTCGGTTCAAGAAGGTTTGCCGACCGACTGGATCGTCATCTAGTCGGTCGGTGCCCCTTCTTACACCGGCTAATGAGCACCAAAAGCTCCGATATGGAGCGCGAAGCTCCGGGATCGATTCCTTAGACTCCTAGGCCTTATCTAACAATAAGATATGACCGATACGAAGCCCGACACGAATGACTTGCTCCGAAATCGACGATTCTAAGGAAGAAGCTAAGAAAACACGACGAAACGATTGAAAATGAAAGTTACGGAGACGAAAACCACACATAAGGAGAAAATCCACCAAAACATATAATATAATATAATAAATCCAGATACAGGAAAACCAGTCGTTACAAATGCTCGCCACCCAAACCGGAGAGGGGCACGGGCCGAGCTACGTGCTCGATCCCCCCACCAGTGAAGACCTCCGGGGCAAGCTAACGGAGCTTCACCACCCAAACCGGAGTGTCATATACGGGGTAGGCGACGGCCCAATACCCGTCCTACTATAGAGGCTGCAGGGAGGCGACGGCTTAATACCCACCCTCTCAAAGACTCCGGTCCAGGTCCAATCCTCGCCACCCAAACCAGAGAGGGGCACGGGCCGAGCTACGTGCTCGCTCCCCCCACCAATGAAGACCTCCGGGGCAAGCTTACGGGGCTTTGCCACCAAAACCGGAGCGCCATATGCGGGGTAGGTGACGGCCCAATACCCGTCCGACTATAGAGGCTGCGGAGAGGCGACGGCCCAATACCCGCCCTCTCAAAGACTCTGGGGCAGGACCAATCCTCGCCACCCAAACCGGAGAGGGGCACAGGCTGAGCTACGCGCTCGCTTCCCCCACCAATGAAGACCTCCGTGGCAAGCTTATGGAGCTTCGCCACCCAAACCGGAGTGCCATATGCAGGGTAGGCAATGGCCCAATAGCCGTCCGACTATAGAGGTTGCGGGGAGGCGACGGCCCAATACCCGCCCTCTCAAAGACTCCGGGGCAGGACCAATCCTCGCCACCCAAACCAGAGAGGGGCATGGGCCGAGCTACGTGCTCGCTCCCCCCACCAGTGAAGACCTATGGGGCAAGCTTACGGAGCTTCGCCACCCAAACCGGAGCGCCATATGCGGGGTAGGCGACGGCCCAATACCCATCTGACTATAGAGGCTGCAGGGAGGCGACGGCCCAATACCCACCCTCTCAAAGACTCCAGGGCAGGACCAATCCTCGCCACCCAAACCGGAGAGGGGCACGGGCCGAGCTACGCGCTCGCTCCCCCCCACCAGTGAAGACCTCCGGGGCAAGTTTACGGAGCTTCGCCACCCAAACCGGAGTGCCATATGCGGGGTAGGTGACGGCCCAATACCCGTCCGACTATAGAGGCTGCGGGGAGGCGATGGCCCAATACCCGCCCTCTCAAAGACTCAGGGGCAGGAGCAATCCTCGCCACCCAAACTGAAGAGGGGAACGGGCTGAGCTACGCGCTCGCTCCCCCCACCAGTGAAGACCTCTGGGGCAAGCTTACGGAGCTTCTCCACCCAAACTGAAGCGACAATACGGGGTAGGCGACAGCCCAATACCAGCATTCTCAAAGACTCTGGGACAGGACCAATCCTCGCCACCTAAACCGGAGAGGGGCATGGGCCGAGCTACGTGCTCGCTCCCCCTCACCAATGAAGACCTCTGGGGCAAGCTTACGGAGCTTTGCCACCCATACCGGAGCGCCATATGTGGGGTAGGTGACGGCTCAATACCCGTCCGACTATAGAGGCTGCGGAGAGGCGACGACCTAATACCCGCCCTCTCAAAGACTCCAGGGCAGGACCAATCCTCGTCACCCAAATTGGAGATGGGTGCAGGCTGGGCTACACGCTCGCCCCCCCAACCAGTGAGGACCTCCGGGGCGAGCTTACGGAGTTTCGCCACCCTAACCGGAATGCCCCATGCGCCATGCGCTCGCCCACCAGCCTCTCAGGCAAACCCGTGATCCTTGATAAACTCGAGCCTCGAGCAAAGGAAAAGGGCATGCTGCTTGAGGCGTCTGTCGTACATGCCAAGGACCGATGAACAACTCGGGGTCCCGATAAAGCCTGTCGCTGACACGACTCGTCGTGACTAAAGGACGCTCAGGGAAGGCGCCATTAATGACGACACGCCCCCCGAGAGACAAGGACTGGCGAATCACATCCATCGCCACCTGCCAAAAGCGATTTCCAAAAGACATGATTCAAAGGAGCCCATTAATGATGCCAGCTCATCACAATAACTCAGGGGAATAGCTAGCTAACTCCCTCTATAAATACTCTCCTCACCCCTTCGAGGGAGGGAGGAAAAAAGATAAGGTGAGGGCAAGTATCTCTCAATCCCTTCCATGGAGGATGAAAAAGAATTAGGGACCCCGACTGCACCGACGGTCGGTCGCCCCCACACGACGGTCCCCGAGGGGTTATTCCCCTTACATATAGGACGCACTGCCTACCGCTCCTCTACTTCCCTTAGAAAACTTGAGACACGGGAACTGGAGCTCCAATGGTGGACCATGCCCCCTACCGGCGTCCTATGCGTGCTGACGCAGCGGGCCGACAACCCGATGGACGGGGCAGCCCTGCCAAATCTTTCCATTGGGAACTCCGGTCTCCGCTGGGGCATACCAGCCCCTGCGGGGCCGCCTCCCAATGGCCCGCCAGGCCAATAGGCTATCCCTCTTACACGAGGGGCGCCATGTCTTCCACTCCTCGACTTCTCCTAGGCAACTTGCAACTGGGGAAGAAGAGGACCTGCGACAGCTCGCCCCTAACATCCGCACCCGTCCAACAACACCCACAACCGGCAGAAAGGCAAGAGCCCCGCTAGATAGAGCAGCCACCAAAGGCCCCCTCCGCCTCCCTTTCCTCTCTCTTCCCAAGGAGACCGGACCTCACCCTCCACCTCCGACACGTCGTCCCCCACCTCTTCCGGGGTTCCCCTTCGGTGGAAGGACCCCCTGAAGAGACCTTGCAACCCTTCAGGGGCACAACGATTAAAGAGACGAGTAAGGACAACCATCGGGCAAGGGAGTTCGCTCATCCTGATGCAGTTTACTACAGGGTAAAGCGCTCCCTAGGCAGAGACCTTGCAACCATTCGGTGCACGAAAGATGCGGAGAAACGCGACAGGTAATGGAAGAGAAGGAGGGCCACCCTTCAGAATAGGAACTCCCACCTCACGGAGCGGTTTACAACAAGTAAAACGGCTCCGCAGTCTGCCCGCAGACCGGAACGCACCGGATCCCGTCAGAACTCCGCAGTTAAACAGTCGTCCAATCTCTGGCCTTTTTGTTAAATTTTTATAAAAGTTAATAAAAAGACTATTCCAAGAGAATCCCTAGCCATTATCTAGGCGCGCTCAGACTCAGGAACGACCCCGACAAAATGCGGGGCGAGCTAACGCAATTGGGTCGCCCAACACGGCGGAGGGAAAAAAGGGACGAGCTCCGTGCCAACCCCTACCCCCAAAGGCAAAACCCGGGACGTCACCAAACAGAGTATAACAAAATTAACAGAAACTCCAGTATATATGTTTAGTTTAAAAACTTACAATACTAGCAGGGGCTGAACTAACAAAACGAGGTCTCCCTTGGGCTGGCCCTAGTCTTCCTTCTTAACAAAAATAAAGGGGGGAAGGCAGGAATGCTAGCCAACTACTCCTGCGGACCACTGCCGCCTAGGGCTCCTCTGCTCGACGCTACGCCCCTCCTGTCGGCGTCCGAGGGGTCGGCATCATTCTGGACCACAGCACCCTCGCCGACCGCGACCTCGCCACCAAGCACATCCTCGCCTTCCCCCTCCTCGTCCTCATCCTCTTCTACCTCTTCCTTGCCCTTCGAGGCCACCAGCGTGTCAAAATCAACCTCTATCGGGAGACAAAGGTTAGCAGCCCTCTCCTTTACCCATCCCAGGTAGGCTTCCCAGCCCTTGGTCTGACCCTTCATCATGCCATCATACATCGCATCGGATACGGCATTGACGACCGTCGACTCCTGGTACGACTGAAACTCCTCGGTCCTCCGAACCAGCTCCTCCTCTGCGCTCTTCGCCTGGGCCGCCAGCTAGTTTGACCGCGCCACCAGCTCGACTGACTGTGCTTTCTCCAGCTCAAGCGTGCTCTCCAGCTCCTTCACCCGATCGGCCCTCGCCTTGTGATCCGCAAGTAGCCCCTTCAGGTACTGGACCTCCGCCTCGAGCTGGCTACACTGGCCCCTCTCCTTCTCCAGCTGTTCACCGGCATTTTTGCGAAGTTCAGCAAGCTGGGCCGCCATTCTCACAATGTTGCTCTCGGCCTTATTGATGGCTGGCGTCTGGCCCAAAGTGCCGAGCATCAGAACGATGGACTGCACGACAAGGGAAAAGTCAGTTAACATACTCAACAAAATCACCCAAGGGACTTCACCCAAACCCGATCGCCTAACTGCATGCCATGCCATATTGCGGTGCCGCACAACCCCTCATGCCCGACAGCTTCCAAACCCACCTTGTCACGGGTCAGGAATAGGTTCTCCGCCAAACTTGCCACAACCCCACCGTCTTCGAAGACGGACTCATCGTCACTCACTTTGAAGGGCATTCGATGGAGGGCCTCGTCCGAGTAGCCCTGGACCTCGGCCTTTTTTGCCTTGAATCGGATGAGTGAAGCCGCGTAGCTAGGGTGGGCCTTTCGCTCCAGCCCGAACCTCGGGCAATCGTAAGGCCAGCCCTCCCTATCCGACGACCTGGACCCAGAGCCTGACCCACCGGCACCCTCAGGTCAATCCGGGGCTGCGACCCCCTCCGTGTCGGGGGATACCCTTGGGCTCGGCAGACAGACTTTGGTGGAAACCTCCCGAGGCTCAGAACGCCCCACTTCCCCGCCCTCCAGATCGATAACCGAGGTGATGGTCTTATGGACAAACCCCTCCCCGAGTTGGCGGTCGCTCCCCTCTCGCTGGATATCACTGACGGACGACGGCGCAGACGGCCTCCTCCTCTTCGAGGGCGCACTTCCTTTTCTCGAGCCCACCACCCAGCCTCGTCATGCGACCTCTTCAGATCGGCCTGACTCGCCCTCTGCTCTGCCTGCTCCTCAGCTCGCTTCTTTATCTCCTCTAGCGAGATACTCATGGCTCGACCTGCAGAAGAGAGAAAGCTTAGAGTGAGCGTTTCAGAGGCAGCATCCACACAGTTCGTCGTACCTTCGGGCCAAATATGCCGAGCTACCCTATCATACTCAGTAAGCATCCTGAATTCCCGGCCCTCGTCCGGGATCGCCATCAATAGCCAGGCTGCATCTGCTTCCTCTTCGCTCAGTTTGATCCCCTTCGACTCATCGAGGTTCAGCCCCCCAGCTCACCCTTATAACCACACATGCGGGCAGTGAAACGAACACATACTGCTTGCCCCACCCCTTTATCTTGCCCGGCAGCATCCTTACGAGCGGCTTGCTCCTCCTGGCGGACAGGTAATAATAGCACCTCAGCCTCTTCAACACGAAGAAGTGCTGGAATAATGACATCGATGGACAGACCCGGTTGCTCACACACAACACTAGAAAGCATGTGATCGTGCTGAAGAAATTCGGCATCAGGCGAAACAGAGGCAACTCTAGGAAATGTAGCACCTTTAGCACAAATGGATGAGGGGGGAATCGCAACCCCTGCTGAAAGCAGGACACATACACCCCGACCTCGATGTCTCTAGCAAAACACACCCAACCCGCCTCGGTGGGCTCTTGGATGGAGTAAGGCGGCCTGATGTACAACTTGCTGATTTCTGAGATTGAGGTCTTCAACACCGACCTCGTGCCAGTAATCTCGTCGGGAACCCCTCCGACCTCCCCCTCCGTAACAGTGGCCGGAGGGACAGACCTCGAGGTCCTCGCTATGGATCGTTTCCCCTTCATCCCGTCCCTCGAAGCATCCGAGGGCGAGCCCACCGACTAATCGTCTCCTGCGCCACTGCCCCGACTCTCCGATAACCCTTCCCCCGTACTCAGCACCATATCTGCGACGGAGCTCACTTCGTCCACCACCTTTGACCCTGGTAAATGGAAGGAATACGCTGATGAAGACATCAAGAAGGAAGAAGTTTCGTACCTGAACGACTTCGACAGCTTCGACGATGACTCTGCGACAACGGTTGGGTCTCGGACGACAACTTCGGCAGGAACCAAACAATCACCGACAACCGCAAGCCCTTTGAAATTTGTTCACGCGAAAAACCCACACTATCCCCCCTCCAGCACCCTTTATAAGATGCCTCGAGAGATCGCAGTCGTGGACTTCCAGCCACGTGTCGTTGATCCGCGCCTATCTACGATTCGATCTGCGGTATGACGCCTCGATCCGCAAGACATGACGACTTTCCTGACAGCAACCATCGCATCCGCCACGCGTCACCCAATGAATGGTCGAGCTGCTTCGATTTCAGTCTGCGGCCGATTTGAAAAGATTGTGTCCGCTTACGAGGCGGTCATTGATACCCTCCGACTCCCGCCTTCTCCCATGGCGAAATAATTACGCCTAACCGAAACGAATTCCTTCCCCTTCCCTTTCGCTCACTCGGGCCCACGGGGGGCCCTGACACCATCATTCTGGCCCAGGAGGTGAAGTACCTCATAATCGAGGTCAGAATGCGACACCCACCCTCGGCAACCGGCCGACACATGACACATCTCCTCACCCCGGCCGTTCGGACCCCCGGTGTCGCATCAAGCTCTGCCTCACACCCTCGACTAACTTACTGTGTCTCAACCTCCCTCCACCGACGTCCAGGCGACCTTCGATAGAGGAAGGTTGCGGGTAATCATATCCCATGCAAGCAAATAGTCTACGCGCGCCACGGGGAGGAAGAGACCCGCAGACAAAATCAATCCAATCCATTTTATTTATCCAGTGGTCAAGCTCGCCAACGATTACAACATGGCATTGGGTTCGGCCCGCGGCCCCCAGAACAAAAAGAAGCCAAAAACTCACCCACCTTGAGCCCTCAGCGATGTCGTCTCTTCGCCGGCCGAGCCAACATTCCTTGCCGCCTGTCGAACCCCCACCGCCCGGGCCTCTTGCAGCATCGGTACGACATGCTCATCGGGGTAACGACGGATGGTGGTTTCGATGAGATCGCAATCGACCTCCCGTCTCTCCTCCAGCCACTGCCTCAAGATACCCTTCTCCCTCTTCTCCTCCTCGACGGTCTCCTTTAGAACGGCTATCTTCCCCTTCTGCAAATCGATCACCCTTTCCCGACTAGCCATCTCCTCGGCATGCTTCAACAGGATATCGTCCCTTTCCCGCTTTACCTCCAGGAGTTTGCGCTCGACTGTAGCCTTCGACGAGTCAAAGTACGCGGCCCGTCCCTTCTCAACCTTACAGGCCACCATCGCCCCCTCCAGCTCCGCTTCCGTCTTCTTCAGCTTCTCCCTGGCCTCGCTGAGGTCAGCCCTCGCTTTATCGAGAGTCGCCCTCATGGCGGCCACCGAAGTGTGATGCTGTAGGGCCACCATAACCGTGACCATCTACAAAAAGACCATGGTCAGCCGGACCCGAATAAAGAAAACTAGAGGACAAGACAAAGAAATCGACCCACCTACATGACAAGCCACACAGTGGAGCCGCACAACCGCTCCGCCCCCACGTGGATCAAGGACTCACGATCCTACGGCAGCATGCAGTACTCCGCGAGGCACGCCGCTACCCAGCATCCTTGAATATCGACTCATCACGGCCTATCCGAAAGGGCGGCTTGTGAAGTTGGTCGCCTGAAAAAGCCTCAACCTTAGCTCAGGTCCTCTTGAAGTGGATGAGAGCGCTCTCGCAACTCGGGTTCATCAACCTTCCCATCTCACGTAGGTGGATTCCGTAAGGCCACTTCGGGACTGGGGGTGCCTTGGGCGCCCTGTCCGCCTCTGACGTCCATACTGGGACTGGGAGGACCACCCCCCAAATGGCCGAATCCTCGGAAAGGCTCTGGCCAGCTCCCTCGACTGGTCGATCGAGAAAGGCAGCTGATGCGGACACCCTCTTTCGTCGGTTCGACCCCTCTTCGCCTGCTACTCCGGCCCCCCGTTTTCAGGACACCTCCTTCATAGGTCCCTCCTCGCATATCACTCTCTTACCCTTATCCCGAGGAATGGCGTTCTCCGCGACAGGCACCCCAGCAGCCCCCGGATCCTCCCCCGATAAATCCATCACATCCCCTCCTGCGAAGAAAAAAGAGATCAGGGTAAGCTCACCTATAGCCTCGACCGTGCTTGAAAGTACATTGCGACCAAAAATCCTTGGCGATCCTACTATCCTGCATCAGGTTCGTCAACCGACGGTGCGCCTCAGGAAGCTCCGCCAAAATCTGCGCCTTCATCAGGTCCTCTCCGGTTAACTTCACTTTCTCATTCACCAGGGGGTTCAGCACCCCCCAATTCGACATCAGTACCACGTCAACCGGCATCCCCACAAAAAAAATCCTCCATCCACCTGCCTGCATCGGCGGGCACCCCGACGATAAGCTCCATCCCCCTCCTCGCACAAACGCAATGGTACATCCCCCTCTTCTGAACTGCGAAGAAATACTGGAACAACGCCAGGTACGGACTCAGGGAGCTGGCAAAGCACAGCACGGTGAACCCCACCAATAAGCCCCAAGAGCAAGGTGCCAAGGAAAAAATCGGTAGCTCCAGGAAGTTCATCAGATATAAGAGGTAAGGGTGGATCGGAAAGCGAAGCCCTAACTCGAAGGATCGGGCGTAGACCCCAACTTCATTATCCCCGGGCGAACACACCCTCTCTGCCGATCCCGGGACCCGTGCTTCGCAGGGCGGATGCAAAAACCACACCCTAATCTCCCTGATATTGATCATGTCCGTCCTGCACCTGATAGATACAATCGCCCTCGGTACGCCAGTGTGCCACGTCATCCTCCGCTGAGGCCCTTGTACCCCCCACCACCTCTCCTCGGCCATGGACTCGTCCGTCGCCGCGCTGCTACCTGCCCCGGAGTCAAGGTGAAAAGCCATCGATTGAGAGGATATGGTGATTACCTGGTAGGAGGTCGAGCTCTAAAGACGAACGAAAGGGGACCGCCGACTGCGGCGGCGACAACAGCGTCGGTGAGCGACTTGCAGAAATCGGAAGGTGGGAAGAAGAGTTGAAGCCAGAAGAAGGCAACTGTCGATCCCTTTCTGCCCATACTTATAGAGGCCAACAGGCCATCACGACCGTCGATGAGCCACCATGCGTCGCCCATCGGGGCATCCCTGATGCATCGACGGACGTGAAAGTCTCCTTTATAACCACGTCGTGTGACCACTGGCGGAGGCGCTTCGATTTCCCCAAGCGCTTTCAAATCACAATAATGACCAGCTTGGCGGGAATTCCCAGACCTGTGCCACCACTCCCAAGCATGGAGCAAAATCCTAACCGCTATCTCAAAATGGAATAGCATTACATCATCCGAGCCGAATCGGGCTCCCGCCTCGAACTCGAATGCCGGGGGCAATTTTTACGACCTAAAGATCGGGGGAGATCGACCTCTCTGCCAGAACCACTAATATTCCTCACTGGTTTGCCCTCCGAAACGGGCGGCCGGCCCGACGTCAGGGCGCCCCTCGCTCGAACTTTCGAGGCATGTAGGGCGTCAGCCAACCCGAAAGTCCGAGACTATAGGGGGATGGGCGCACCTCACCTTCCCCCCCCCCCCCCCCCCGACAAAGGCGCTTAACCGCTCTCGATCGGTCCGCCAGGAACAGTGAGCTCGAGGCACGTCCGGACAGTGCAGCCTCGGATGTTGACAGAGGCACACCCGTTCCCCCCGCCGGCGATCCAGGATCCATACCTAAAAATGTGCAGACAGGCCGCACATTTGCTTCCCAGGTCGACACCGAGGATCGTCAGGGGCCCTGCCACTAGGAGGCGCTCCGCCTGACCATTGGCTCATCAGACACGACAAACAACCTAGTACAAGGACACAACTGACACTTCCGCCGTCCGACCACCTGACAAAGCACCCCCTGGCTACCGCGCCCCCTGACACTTAATGCTTTCGGCCCTGCCACCCTGAAAAAAGCACCCCTGGACGCTGCGCCTCTGACAAAAGCGTGGCTGGCACTCCTGTTCCTGACATCCTCATCCGAAGCTTCCGCTGACAGCGAGGCCAGCTCAGCACGTCTAGTCACCATGCCAGGTCAGCTTCATCAACCCACCTACCATCAGGTATAAAGACCCCTTCGCCTCCGACGGTGAGGGGGTTGGCAAATTTACTCTTTATTCTCATTATTCACACACAAGAGCAAAGGTCGTCCCTATCTTTGTTCTTCCACTCATAGATCGTCACGTACGGTCGACTCACCCTCAGTCCGACCTGTGTGCCTAACCCCCGCTTTAAGTCCTATTACTGACTTAGGAATCGGAGAGGCTAAGGGTTGGACCCCAACCTGGCCTTTCTGACGAGTTGCTCCTTGCACAAGTTAGCTCGTCGTCACCGGTCGCGCCCGCCTTCAACCTAGGCAGTTCGGCCCCTTCTCTGCATTCTACCGGGTTCGATACCGTGGTCAGCTTCTGCAACAAGCTTAGCCTCATCGCCCCTCTAATCCCCTGTCAAACAGCTTTCCCTAATCCCATCATTAGCATAACCACCGTGCCATTGGTTCCCCGTAATACAAATTCATTGTACGCGAGTTTTACCCCGCAACAGATACCAAGCCCAACCCCCTAATGCCTGGTAAATACGACTACTACTTGCAGCCTCTATTACCTTACCTCAACCATACTAATCACCATCGCAACTTGGCAATGCCAGTCACTCACCTCTCCCTCATTGCGGCCGCCACTGAGGTGGTGATCGGCGAAGTACTAGAGGAGCATATGCAAAGAGTGAAGAGGAGCTCTCTCACCAACCCCAGCATGGACAATGGTGATTCCGAGGTGGGCGTTGAAATTCGGTCTCCTGTCATGAGCAAGAAAGAGGTTGGATAGTAATACAAACTTTGCAGAGATATTGCGACGATGGGTTGGATCGGAAGGAAACAGTATGCAGTAAGGTTGAGGTTGTAGGTGCAGTAGCAATAACTTTGGTGCCGAAAACAGCTACTAGTTGGATGAGATGGACATGGAGTGGTATGGTAGTAGTATCGTGGTTGCTGAACTACTAATGGTTCATCCACCTGACATTGTGAGGATGAAGGTGTAGCCTTAGGGCTAAGGATACAGTAATCCATGGATACTTTGTCGGAAAAAGAATGAGTGTGTTATGGGTTTTCATGGAAGATGTAGCCGGAGGAAGAACCAGGCAGCACGTATGTCGTCTCGGGTCTCGAATCATCGCATCAGGTACCGTGACTAAGGTTCTAGCCCATCAACACATCAACACTTGTGTCCTTGGCCATCCTACAGATCAACGTCATGGAACTATCTTGATTAACATACCAGTATCGCTGATGCTGCAGTCGAGAAGGACGAAACCATGTCGACGTTGGTAGAAATGGGTTTTCTTGCTGAGGAGGCATCTGCAGCAATCGGTAGGTGCAGTATGTTACGCAAAAATGGATGCCTCCTCAGCAATCGGTAGGAGGCATCTTGCTAAGGAGGCATCTGCAGCAATCGGTAGGTGCAGTATGTTACCCAAAAAATTTTGCGTAACATACTACACCTACCGATTGTTGCAGATGCCTCCTCAGCAAGAAAACCCATTTCTACCAACGTCGACACGGTTTCGTCCTTCTCGGCTACAGCATCGGTGATACTTGTATGTTAATCAAGATAGTTCCATGACGTCGATCTGTAGGATGGCCTAGGACACAAGTGTTGATGTGTTGATGGGCTAGAACCTTAGTCACGGTACCTGATGCGATGATGCGAGACCTGAGACGACATACATACTGCCTGGTTCTTCCTTCGGCTACATCTTCCATGAAAACCCATAACGCACTCATTCTTTTGCCGGCAAAGTATCCATGGATTACCGTATCCTTAGCCCTAAGGCTCCACCTTCATCCTCACAACGTCAGGTGGAGGAACCATTAGTAGTTCAGCAATCACTTCACTACTACCATGTCACTCACCACCCACCTCCTCCACCTACTAGGTGTTTTCCACCCCAAAGTTATTGCTACTGCACCTACAACCTTAACTGTACTCCACACTGTTTCCTTCTGATCCAACCCATCCTCGTAATATCTCCGAAAAGTTCTTATTACTACCCAACCCGTTTATTGCTCATGACATGGGACCAAATTTCAACGCCCACCTCGGAAACATCAATGTCCATGCTAGGGTTGGTGAGAGAGCTCCTCTTCACTGTTTGCCTCTGCTCCTCTAGTACTTTGCCGATCACCACCTCAGTGGTAGCCGCAATGAGGGAGAGGTGCGTGACTGGCATTGCCAAGTCGCGATGGTGATTAGTATGGTTGAGATGAGGTAATAGAGGTTGAGAATAGTAGTCGTATTAATCTGGCATTATGGGGTTGGGCTTGGTATCAGTAGTTGTTGCCGTAGCTTTATGCTTCGTACAACTGTCTTGACTAATATCATACCCAACAAGCCCAGTTCTGATTTGTATCAAAGTGTAGTTTTTAACCAATATATCTTACTTAATGCATGCACGGCCATCTAATTTTGATCTAGTTTTTTGTTGTATTCTAGATTTGTTGATTACTTTGTTGGATCAGCATTGCACTACATAAAACAGCAGTGCTACAACCTAAGGATACCCCGCTCTTTGAGTATGACTTAGTTTATCTGTCCATAGACTTCAAGTATGATACCATTCTACAACTTAATTATATCCAAACTTTGATGTGTTTGGATTAATTAAGATTTATATATATATATATATATATATATATATATATATATATATATATATGACATTATCTATCTTTACTCACCCCCTCCCCACCCACCCACCCACACATATATCATTCATATATATATATATATATATATATATATATATATATATATATATATGGGTAAAATGCGCATGCGCTCAAGCTCAGATGGGATTCCCACGCTCGACCCGTCCCTACCGTCCGATCCAATCCCCCGGCTGTTGTTAAAAGCGGAACATGCGGGACTTTTGGTGCAATTACCAACGCGCCCTTATGCAACCGGAACTTTTGGGGCAATTACCATCCCGCCCTTAAAGCCACTTTCAAAGCAACTTTTTAGAACTATTTGTACAATTACCATCGCGCCCTTTAAATCCTTTTCAAAAAAATATTGTACACTATACGGCACCGTTGTGGCGTCGACCCAGAACGGAGTAAATTACTCCCAGCGCACAATGCGCTACAGCCTACACGTCGTGTGTGGAGTCGTGCGCGGCGTCGTGCGCGGCGTCGTGCGCGGGGCGTAAACGCATAAGTGTGGAGCAATTTCCAGCCGCGCGCACGACGGGTAAAATTACGTCCCGTCGTGCGCGGGGGTTAAAACGCCAAGTGTGAATCAATTTCCATCCGAGCGCACGACGGGCAAAATTACCCCCGTCGTGCACGTCGTGTGCGGGGCTTAAAACGCACAAGTGTGGTGCAATTTCCATCCGTGCGCATGATGGGCAAAATTACCCCCATCGTGCACAGGAGGGGGGGTAAACGCGACGTGTGAAGCAATTTCCATCCGCGCGCACGACGGGTAAAATTACCCCCGTCATGCGCGTGGGTTAAAACGCCTAGTGTGAAGCAATTTCCATCCGCGCGCACGACGGGCAAAATTACCCCAGTCGGGCGAGTCGTTTGCGGGGCTTAAAACGCATAAGTGTGGAGAAATTTCTATCCGCGTGCACGATGGGCAAAAATTATCCCCGTCGTGCGCGGGAGGTAAAACGCAACGTGTGAAGCAATTTCCATCCGTGCGCACGACGGGCAAAATTACCCCCGTCGTGCGCGTCGTGCGCGGGGCTTAAAACGCACAAGTGTGGAGCATTTTCCATCCGAGCGCACGACGGGCAAAATTACCCCTGTCATGCGCGTGGGTTAAAATGCATAGTGTGAAGCAATTTCCATCCGTGTGCACGACGGGCAAAATTACCCCCGTCGTGCGTGTCGTGCGCGGGTGTTAAAATGCAACGTGAGTAGCAATTTCCAGCCGCGTGCACGACGGGTAAAAATACGCCCCGTCGTGCGCGGGGGTTAAAACGCCTAGTGTGAAGCAATTTCCATCCGTGCGCACGACGGGAAAAATTACCCCAGTCGTGCGTGTCGTGTGAGGGGCTTAAAACGCACAAGTGTGGAGCAATTTCCATCCGTGCGCACGACAGGCAAAATTACCATCGTCGTGCGCGGGGGATAAAATGCAATGTGTGAAGCAATTTCCATCTGCGCGCACGATGGACAAAATTACCCACGTCGTGCGTGTGGGTTAAAACACCTAGTGTGCAGCAATTTCCATCCGCGCGCACGACGGGCAAAATTACCCATGTCGTGCGCGTGGGTTAAAACGCCTAGTGTGAAGCAATTTCCATCAGCACGCACGACGGGCAAAATTACCCCAATCGTGCACGTCGTGTGCGGGGCTTAAAACGCACAAGTGTGGAGCAATTTCCATCCGCGCGCACGACTGGCAAAATTACCCCGGTTGTGCGCGGGGGGTAAAACGTAACGTGTGAAGCAATTTGCATCCGCGTGCACAACTCCCCCGTCGTGCGCGTCGTGCACAGGGCTTAAAACACACAAGTTTGGAGCATTTTCTATCCGCGCGCACGACGGGCAAAATTACCCCCGTCGTGCGCGTGGGTTAAACGCCAAGTGTGAAGCAATTTCCATCCACGCGCACGACGGGCAAAATTACCCCCCGTCGTGCGCATCGTGCACGGGGGTTAAAACACAACGTGAGTAGCAAATTCCAGCCGCGCGCACGACGGGCAAAAATACGCCCCGTCGTGCGAGGGGGTTAAAATGCCTAGTGTGATGCAATTTCCATCCGTGTGCACGACGGGCAAAATTCTCCCTCCGTGCGCGTCGTGTGCAGGGCTTAAAACGCACAAGTGTGGAGCAATTTCCATCCGTGCGCACGATGGGAAAAATTACCCCCGTCATGCACGGGGGGTAAAATGCAACGTGTGAAGCAATTTCCATCCGCGCGAACGATGGGCAAAATTACCCCCGTCGTGCGCGTGGGTTAAAACGCCTAGTGTGCAGCAATTTCCATCCGTGCGCACGATGGGAAAAATTACCCCCGTCGTGCGTGTGGGTTAAAACACCTAGTGTGAAGCAATTTCCATCCGCACGCACGACGGGCAAAATTACCCCAGTCGTGTGCATCGTGTGCGGGGCTTAAAATGCACAAGTGTGGAGAAAATTCCATCCGCGCGCACGACGGGCAAAATTACACCCATTATGCGCGGGGGGTAAAACGCAACGTGTGAAGCAATTTCCATCCGCGCGCACGAGGGCAAAATTACCCCCGTCGTGCGCGTCGTGTGCGGAGCTTAAAACGCACAAGTGTGGAGCTTTTTCCATCCACGCGCACAACGGGTAAAATTACCCCCGTCGTACGCGTGGGTTAAAACGCCTAGTGTGAAGCAATTTCCATCCGTGCGCACGAAGGGCAAAAATACCCCCGACGTGCGCGTCGTGCGCAGGGGTTAAAACGCAACGTGAGTAGCAATTTCCAGCCGCGTGCACAACGGGCAAAAATACGACCCGTCATGCATGGGGGTTAAAACGTCTAGTGTGAAGCAATTTCCATCCGCGCGCACATCGGGCAAAATTACCCCGTTGTGCGCGTCGTGTGCGGGGCTTAAAACGCACAAGTGTAAAGAAATTTCCATCCGTGCGCACGACTGGCAAAATTACCCCCGTCGTGCGCGGGGGCTAAAACGCAACATGTGAAGAAATTTCCATCCGCGCGCACGACGGGCAAAATTACCCCCGTCGTGCGCGTCGTGCGCGGGGCCTAAAACGCACAAGTGTGGAGCATTTTCCATCCGCGCGCACGACGGGCAAAATTACTCCCGTCGTGCGCGTGGGTTAAAACGCCTAGTGTGAAGCAATTTCCATCCGCGCGCACGACGTGCAAAATTACCCCCGTCGTGCGTGTCATGTACGGGGATTAAAACGCAACGGGAGTAGCAATTTCTAGCCGCGCGCACGACGGGCAAAAAAACACCCCGTCGTGCACGGGGGTTAAAATGCCTAGTGTGAAGCAATTTACATCCACGCGCACGACTGGCAAAATTACCCCAGTCGGGTGCGTCGTGTACGGGGCTTAAAACGCACAAGTGTGGAGCAATTTCCATCTGTGCACATGACGGGCAAAATTACCCCCGTCGTGCGCGGGGGGTAAAACGCAACGTGTGAAGCAATTTCCATCCACGCGCACGACGGGCAAATTACCCCGTCGTGTGCGTCGTGCACGGGGCTTAAAACGCACAAGTGTGGCATTTTCCACCCGCGCGCACGACGTGCAAAATTACCCCCGTCGTGCGCGTGGGTTAAAACGCCTAGTGTGAAGCAATTTCCATCCGCGCGCAAGACGGGCAAAATTACCCCCGTCGTGTGCGCAGGGGTTAAAACGCAACGTGAGTAGCAATTTCCTGCCGCGTGCACGACGGGCAAAAATACGCCCCGTCCTGCGCGGGGGTTAAAACGCCTAGTGTGAAGCAATTTCCATCCACACGCATGACGGGCAAAATTACCCCAGTAGTGTGCATCGTGGGCGGGGCTTAAAACGCACAATTGTGGAGAAATTTCCATCCGTGAGCACGACGGGCAAAATTACCCCTGTCGTGCACAGGGGGTAAAACGCAACGTGTGAAGCAATTTCCATCCGCGTGAACGACGGGCAAAATTACCCCCGTCGTGCACGTCGTGCGCGGGGGTAAAACACAACATGGGAAGCAATTTCCATCCGCGTGCACGACGGGAAAAATTACGCCCCGTCGTGCGTAGGGGTTAAAACGCCTAGTGTGAAGCAATTTCCATCTGCGCGCACGACGGGCAAAATTACCCCCGTCGTGCGCGTCGTGCGTGGGGATTAAAATGCACAAGTGACAATTGTGGAGCTATTTTCATACGAAGGTAGCAATATGGGTAATATATCTTTTAATTTCTTACAACAAGTGATTATTTTGCACAAAACCTAACATCAATTTTATACTGAATTTTTTTCAATATCAACATTCTTGTTGTCCCTTTTTAATCGGTGACGTGCATTATAAATTGATTTGCATGGAAGGTTGGATTTTCCTACATGACTTTCAAATTTTCAGCCGGCCTCAGCGTGCTATTTGCCAAATCTCTCAATGATTCCATCTCCATTCTCTGCAACTGCCCTTCATCGGAATGGCCCTCGACATAATTAGCAGCTTAATGGTTGTACCTGCCTTCAATGACTGTTAACCTCCACTCCTCACCGCCAACGTCGACGCCCACCATTACCACGTAATGAGAACAGACATTGACACTTCTTGGTTTTAACTGGCCTGTCAGTCGTTTTTTCCTTTCGGTGTCACCTGTAAATCCCGCTTCTTTCACATGCAAAGTAAACAGCAGGAATCCTATTGGAAGTTTTACCCAAACTCGTCGTCTACATGGTAATAATCACATGGCTGATGGTCTTTATCCACACAAACAGCTCGTCTCTTCTCTTAAAAATTTGCGCGGTAGTAAATTCTTTTGTAAAAGCCATTTCATCCTGTATCAAACAATTCATACAACTAATTCGACTTTGATTCAAAGATTTAATGTATTATCCCAGAAAAGATAAATCAATAGTACCTTGGATTTTTGTACCTTCTCCTGCAATCTCAACCGTATCTGAATGCATGTAAAATCACCAAATTTCTACATCATTTTCCACCCAATTGAATAAGAATTTGACCTATAGTGTATTTAAAATTATATGCTTACCAAATGGAATACCTCGAAAATCCCTACTTTCAGACCCAAGAAAGGAAGAAAATGCTAATGTATCCTAGAAGGTCCGCTGACCGCTGAGATCTTCTGGGAAGATTTGAAGGTGCATTTTGTTTGCAAATGCTACTGTATCCTAGAAGGTACGCTGACCGCTGAGATCTTCTGGGAAGATTTGAAGGTGCATTTTGGTTGCGTAGTTAGCCTGATTTCATTGGAGTCATTTTCTATCGCCATCCCATTCTCTTTACAGGCATCTACATCATGAAGGAAATGGTCCATATTGAAATAGCAGGGTAACTTTCAATTTTATCTTCCATTTACCATGGTATATATCTACATCAAGCAGAACGAAGAAATGGTTAGAATTTGTCCGATTAATCTGAGAAACAAACATATTGTAAGAAAAATACGTAGAATACCGTGGCTATACGAGGAAGATCAGAGAAACAGAATACTTAGCAGATGTAATTAAAACCGCTGTGGCATGGGGATGACCACTTTCTTGAAATCAATTACGACGCGACCTCGGTGGTAATCGCTGTTGCTGGTTGCTCCCGAAGGTTAACACAGCAGCCCCTGGCCGCGTCCACACTTGGCCAGAGACTTTGGATTTTGCACAGTACAGCTACCCAGGAGAACGGGATGAAGCAAAGAAGAATTTTTGGAGGAAGCAATTTTTCAGTGTATTTTCTTGAGGAACGAAGAGGGATATAAATAGAGTTCAAAAAATAGCTGTTATGAATTCAAACGGTCAAATATTAAACAAGTATTAAAATAGGCTTTGAATGTCAATTATTAAAGCGAGGCTTTATTTGCGTATTTATTGAGAGGTTTTGAATGCTGCAATCAATTAGCCGTTACCAACATTGTAGAATGAGACGCCATTTATTATAGACGAATTGGACTGCCCATGGGTGAGGATGAGACTACAGTTGAGTTACTGTGAGTCATGGAAAGAACCCGTGAGTCTACAGTTGTTGTGCTCGTGAATATACAGAATATACAGATGTTGCGCTGTGAGTAATTTTTGAGTGTACTCTCATACACAAAGCGAAATTTTTGAGGGCGTTCATGGTCCATTTATAGTGAAATTGACCATTCAAATTGATAGTATAAGTCCGTTATCCTACAGCGAGCCCTTCATTGCAAACATCTACGTAGACAATCATATGTATCAGCTTGTAAGAGCATAGGCTAATGAATCAGTTTGGATCTGTATCAGTATGTACATCAATATATTTGAATGGCTGGGTCATTTTGAAAATGTCATCAATTTGAATATGTATGAGATTTAATCTAAAATTTTGCAAGCAGTTTCTAAATTCGATTGAATATGTCTTCAGATTGAATAAGTATCAGATTTATTTTTAAAGTTTGCATGTAGTTTTTGAGTCAGAGTGAATAAGTATCCGGTTTAATCTACAATGTTTTCAGATTGAACAAGTATAATAAGACTTAAATCTAAAAGTTTGCATGTACGCTTGATTGGGATTCAGATTAAGTATGACAAAATTTGGAATTAAAATTATAGCATCTCACAAATATGCTCAAAGCGCAAAACGGGCAAATTTATTCCCGTGGTCGCGTTGAGAAAATTTGTCATCGATGCAACATCAGCTTAACGGGCACAACGGGTAAAATTCTGCTGGTTGTGCGCGTTAAACAATTGTTCATAAAATACCTTAGATGTTCAAAGCGAACACCTGGCTCTGGCTATGCTTGTTGTGCACTTTGCACAATTATGTTAACCATTATAAATATGCTCAACGTGCACAACGGCCATAAATTTGTTGGTACTGAAAGTTGAGCAATTATGTAAGCGGCTATAAATTTTTCCAACTCGCTTCCCAACGGTCAAACATTCTTGGGAAAATCAAATGTCTGGTATCAATCAGCTGTAGATTCACGAGCAGTATTTTGTATATTCACGAGCACCCCTCCGTAGCATGACGGGGTCATCGATGTAGTCACACAGTAGAAGTGTAGAAATCTACTGCCGTCTCATCCTCATAAACCAATACAATTTACTGCCATGCGTTGTGCGTTGTGCATTGTACGCCTTGAGCAATTCCGGTTTTCCATGCGTTTTGCGCGGTGAGCATTTAAGATTGTTACTCGCTTCTGTATTATTTAGCACGGTGTGCGCATCGAATAAAATGTATGAAAAAAGATTAGTGGAGATTAGTATTGTTAGGAGTAATTTTCCAATTGGCATCAATGTTGATCACGGCGAAAAGCCGTTGAGTTTCCTTATTTTGAGCGGAGAATAATTAACCTATTTTGATACAAATGATAGAATAATTGGGATTACGCGATTTTCGCGTTGGTATTACGCGGTGTGCGCGTTGAGTAAATAAATGTTGATTCCCGAGAACCATTGCATTACTGTAGGATCACGGACTTAGTATACTCTTCATTTTTATTGGTCAAATTCCTAAGTGGCTTACAACGAGCCATCATCTTCTCACAACTTCCTCTACTTCCCTCTATAAATCTTCTTCTTAATTTGCGCACACAACCACCGTCTAAAAACAATAAGTTCTTCTGCTGTTCGTGCATGCTTGATAAAGATATGGACGATAACATTCATCCAGTAGTCTTTTCACGTGAAGTAAATGGTTGATGTTGGAAACTGACGCTATAACGGTAATAAACGCAACGAAGGGCTGAAATCAATTAGCCGTTGTGCGCGTCGTGCGCGGTGGTTAAAAGTCATAGTGTGAATCAATATCCATCCGATGTACATACACGGTCTCACATCTGAGGACTCCACATTACACATAAGGGCTTATAGTGGAACCAACTAATCCGCACGCACAATGGAAAAAATTTGATTGTTTTTGTTGCACTGGAAAATAAAGAATTTTACGAGTTTTTGACGTAGAGTAATTTTCTTAATAGCCTAAATTCAATTCAAGGCGCAAAACGGTTCAGTTTCCTTGTCGTGTGCGGAGAGTAATTTGCCTCTTTTTCAGCTGAGCCTAAAATACTTAGGATTACGTGTTTTTCTCGGTGGAATTACGCGTTGAGTAAATAAGATGTTCATTCCCGAGATCCCTAGCATTACTGTAGGATAACGGACTTAATACTCATCAATTTGATCGGTCGTTTTTCACTATAAATGGACCGTGAATGCCGTGAATGCCCTGGAGAAGCATATGAAATCAGAGGACTACAAGCTGATGATGTCGCCTCCCGAATATGCTCCTCTCCCTGGTCTGCGAAGAGAAGAATGCCCCCCGGCCTTTGCGCCCTGGTTGGCTGCTCTGGGTCAATTAGGTTGGCGGTGCATGGCTACCGTCTCTCTTAGGCACAAGCACTCCCTCATGTTCTTTTCGATCTCTTGGCTCACAGCCAAATTGGCCAAATCTGACTGTGGATGAAGCAGATCATAATTGTCCCTTTCCTCCTGCAGATTTCCAATTTTGGCTACGAGCCAAGAGATCGAAAAGAACAGGAGGGAGTGCTTGTGCCTCAGAGGGACGGTAGCCATGCACCACCAACCTAATTGACCCAGAGTAGCCAACTAGGGTGCAAAGTCCAGGGGGGACATTCTCCTCTTTGTAGACCAGGGAGAGGAGCATATTTGGGAGGCGACAGCATCAGCTTGTAGTCCTACGATTTCATATGCTTCTCCAGGGCATTCACGGTCCATTTAGTGTGAAATTGACCATTCAAAATGATGAGTATACTCCGTTATCCTACAGTGAGCCCTAATGCCTGATGCTTGCGATAGAAATGGACGATGGAATTCAACCAGTTCTCTTTTCACGTAAAGCTAAATGGTTGATGTTGGAAACTTACGCAATGGGGGTAATAAATGCAACGAAGGGCTATCGTCCATTTATACTCAAGCATGCCTGATGAATGCCTTCCATATGTGAGCATTTCGCCTTCCACTCCTCGACTATACACTCCATATCCATCTCCTCTTTTTACACTCCATCCAAACCATCAAACCCTTCATCATTTCACTATACCTCGTCTATGACACACAAACACTCCCTCCTGTCCTTTCCGATAGTGAAGATAAAAAGCTCATTCTATTTGTTATGCAACCATTTGGTGTTGTTCGACGCCTCATGTGAATCGGAGTTCCTCTCGGTGTCTTTGAAACGGCTACATACCTGACTGCAGGTTACAACGACGCATGCTATGACTACACTCATATCCAGCCGATGATGGCAGAAAATCGGCAACGACGGTAATAAACAGAATGAAGATGGTCTCCCGATGAACTCGAAAGTTGACGAGGAAGCATGCAGATCACACCGACAATCATATGTTTCAGTTTGTAAGAGCATATGCTAATCAATCTGTTTGGATCTGTATCAGTATGTACATCAATATATTTGAATGGCTGAGTCATTTTCAAAATGTCATCAATTTGAATATGTTTGAGATTTAATCTAAACTTTAGCTAAACTAGCACAATGGGCATAATTCTGCTGGTTGTGCGTGTTTAAGTTGACTGGGACAAACCCCAAAAAATAACCCCCCTTTCCTCTTATTTATGTGTTTATCGCTCCCAATCACAAAACAAGCTCAGAATTGCTCACTGCGCACAACCACCCAAAACTCAGAATTGCTCACTGTGCACAACCACCCAGGATTGTCCGGGTTGTGCACGGGTTTTTTCCGTGCCGTGCACTTTGTGCACGGGTTATTTCAAGTTTCCCTATAAATGGCGGACAACGAGCACTCATCTTCCCACAACTTCATCTACTTTCTTCCATCATCTTCTTCTTTATTTGCCCACACAACCTCTGTAGGGAAACAGGAGGAGCGAGGGTGTAGCTCGGCCCGTGCCCTTCTCCGGTTTGGGTGGAAAAGCTCCGTAAGCTTGCCCCGGAGTGTTTGAGAGGACGGGTATTGGGCCATCGCCTCTCCATGGCCTCTATAGTCGGACGGGTATTGGGCCGTCGCCTACCCCGCATACGGTGCTCTGGTTTGGGTGGCGAAGCTTTGTAAGCTTGCCCCGGAGGTCTTCACTGGAGGGGGGAACGAGCGCTTGGCCTGTGCCCTTCTCCGGTTTGGGTGGCAAAGCTTTGTAAGCTTGCCCCGGAGTCTTTGGGAGGGCGGGTATTGGGCCGTCGCCTCCCTGCAGCATCTATAGTCGGACGGGTAATGGGTCGTCACCTACCCCGCATATGGCACTCCGGTTTGGGGGGCGAAGCTTTGTAAGCTTTCCCCAGAGGTCTTCACTGGAGGGGGGAGCGAGCGCGTAGCTCGGCCTGTGCCCTTCTCCGGTTTGGGTGGTGAAGCTCCGTAAGCTTGCCTCGGAGTCTTTGAGAGGGTGGTTACTGGGCCACCGCCTCCCCGCAGCCTCTATAGTCAGACGGGTATTGGGCCGTCGCCTACCCCGTGTATAGTGCTCCGGTTTATGTGGCGAAGCTTTGTAAGCATGCCCCGGAGTTCTTCACTGGAGGGGGGAGCGAGCGCATAGCTCGGCCAGTGCCCTTCTCCGGTTTGGGTGGCAAAGCTCCGTAAGCTTGCACCGGAGTCTTTGAGAGGGCGGGTATTGGGCCGTCGCCTCCCCGCAGCCTCTATAGTCGAACGGGTATTGGGCCATCGCCTACCCCACATATGGCGCTCCAGTTTGGGCGGTAAAGCTTTGTAAGCTTACCCCGGAGGTCTTCACTGGAGGGGGAGTGAGCACATAGCTCGGCCCATGCCCTACTCCGGTTTGGGTGGCGAAGCTCCGTAAGCTTGCCCCGGAGTCTTTGAGAGGGCGGGTATTAGGTCGTCGCCTCCCCGCAGCCTCTATAGTCGGACGGGTATTAGGCCATCGCATACCCCACATATGGTGCTCCGGTTTGGGTGGCAAAGCTTTGGAAGCTTGCCCCGGAGGTCTTCACTGGAGGGGTAAGCCAGCGCATAGCTCGGCCCGTGCCCTTCTCCGGCTTGGGTGGCGAAGCTCTGTAAGCTTGCCCCGGAGTCTTTAAGGGGACGGGTATTGGGCCGTCGCCTTCCAGCAGCCTCTATAGTTGGACGGGTATTGGGCAGTAGCCGAACCCCCTTATGGCGCTCCGGTTTGGGTGGCGAAGATTTGTAAGCTTGTCCCGGAGGTCTTCACTAGAGGAGGAGCAAGCGCGTAGCTCGGCCCGTGCTCTTCTCCGGTTTGGGTGGAGAAGCTCTGTAAGCTTGCCACATTGTCTTTGAGAGGGCACGTATTGGTTCGACACCTCTCCGCAGCCTCTATAGTCCGACGGGTATTGGGCCGTCGCCTACCCCACATATGGCGCTCCGGTTTGGGAGGCGGATCTTTGTAAGCTTGCCCTGGAGGTCTTCACTGGAGGGGGGAGCAAGCGCGTAGCTCGGCCTGTGTCCTTCTCCGGTTTGGGTGGCGAACCTCCTTAAGCTTGCCCTAGAGTCTTTGAGAGGGCGGGTATTGGAGCGTCGCCTCCCCGCAGCCTATATAGTCGGACGGGAATTGGGCCGTCGGCAAACCCACATATGGCGCTCCAGTTTGGATGGCAAAGCTTTGTAAGTTTGCCCCGGAGGTCTTCACTAGAGGGGAGCGAGCGCGTAGCTCGGCCCGTGCCCTTGTCTGGTTTGGGTGGCGAAAATCAATAAGCTTGCTTCGAAGTCTTTGAGAGGGCAGGGATTGGGCTGTCACCTCCCCGCAACCTGTGTAGTCAGACGGGTATTGGGTCGTCGCCTACCCCTCATATGGTGCTCCGGTTTGGGTCGCGAAGCTTTGTAAGCTTGTACCAGAGGTCTTCACTGGAGGGGGGAGCTAGCGCGTAGCTCGGCCCGTGCCCTTCTCTGGTTTGGATGGCAAACCTCCGTAAGCTTGCCCCGGAGTCTTTGAGAGGGCGGGTATTGGGTCGTCGCCTCCCCGCAGCTTCTATAGTCGAAAGGTTATTGAGCCGTCGCCTACCCCATATATGGTGCTTCGATTTGGGTGGCGAAGCTTTGTAAGCTTGCCCTGGAGGTCTTCACTGAAGGGGGGAGCGAGCGCGTAGCTCGGCCCATGCCCTTCTCTGGTTTGTGTGGCGAAGCTCCGTAAGCTTGCCTTGAAGTCTTTGAGAGGGCGGGTATTGGGCCGTCGCCTCCCCGCAGCCTCTATATTCCGACGGATATTGAGCTGTCGCCTACCCCGCATATGGCGCTCCGGTTTGGGTGGCGAAGCTTTGTAAGCTTGCCCCGGAGTTCTTCACTAGAGGGGGGAGCGAGCGTGTAGCTCAGCCAGTATCGTTCTCCGGTTTGGGTGGCGATGTTCCGTAAACTTGCTCAGGAATCTTTGCGAGGGCGGGTATTGGGCCGTCGCCTCCCTGCAGCCTCTATAGTATGACGGGTATTGGGCCATCGCTTACTCCGCTTATGGCGCTCTGGTTTGGGTGGCGAAGCTTTGTAAGTTTTCCCCGGAGGTCTTCACTAGTAGGGGAGCGAACTCATAGCTCGGCCCGTGCCCTTCTCCGGTTTGGGTGGCGAAGCTCCGTAAGCTTGCCCCGGAGTCTTTGAGAGGGCGGGTATTTGGCCGTCGCCCTCCCGCAGCCTCTATAGTCAGAAGGGTATTGGGCCGTCGCCTACCCCGCATATGGCGCTCCGGTTTAGGTGGCGAAGCTTTATAAGCTTACCCCATAGGTCTTCACTGGAGGGGGGAGCGTGCGCGTAGCTCGGCCCGTGCCCTTCTCCGGTTTGGGTGGCGAAGCTCCGTAAGCTTGCCCGGGAGTCTTTGTGAGGGCGGGTATTGGGCATTCGCCTCCCCGCAGCCTCTCTAGTCCGACGGGTATTGGGCCGTCGCCTACCCAGCATATGGCGCTCCTGTTTGGGTGGCGAAGCTTTGTAAGCTTGCCCTGGAGGTCTTCACTGGAGGGGGGAGCGAGCGCGTAGCTCGGCCCGTGTCCTCCTCTGATTTGGGTAGCAAAGCTCCGTAAGCTTCCTCGAAGTCTTTGAGAGGGCGGGTATTGGGCCGTCGCCTCCCTACAGCCTCTATAGTCGGAAGGGTATTGGGCCCTCGTGTAACGACTGGTTTTTGTATGATTTGATTATCAGTGTGTTTTGCTTGTGATGGTGGGTTCTCTCCATGTGTGGTTTCCATTTCCATAGTTCTCGCTTTCATTCATCTCGTTGAGATTTCCTAGCTTTCGTTTTCATTCCTTTTGATGTGATTTTCTAGCTTCTTCCTTCGATCGTCGATTTCGGAGTAAGTCATTCGTGACGAGCTTCAAATCGCTCATATCTTAGAGTTAGAGTGATCTTAGAAGCCATAGGAATCTTCCCGAAGCTCTGCGATTCGAATCGACACTTTTAGTGCATCTTAGTTGGTTCGAGAAGGGGAACCAACCGACTAGATCGAGATCTAGTCGGTCGGCAACTCTACTCAAACCGAATAGTTCCTTGGATTAATTTTACTTAAGTTACTGTTTCTGTTTAGTCGGTCTAAGTTCATCTTTCGACCGACTAGTTGTTAAACTAGTCGGTTAAGTTTTGTACTCAGACCGACTAATTCTTAGTTCTTCTGTGCAGTCGAGTACTGTTCATTCTTAGTCGGTCTAAGAACGTTCATCGACCGACTAGATGAGAAACTAGTCGGTTAGTAGTTGTTCTTTGACCGACTAAATCTAAATCCTATTTCTGTACAGGAGCTACTGTTTGGACTTAGTCGGTCTGCGTTGGTCAACCGACCGACTAGTTCCCAAACTAGTCTGTCAGTGGTTGTTCTCAGACCGACTAATCAGTGTCAAAACCCTAATTTCTGGGCAGCCGCCAGCCCTTCCTATTTAAACCCCTCCCAAATGTTTTCTTCTCCTTCCTCACGACCCAAAACCCTAGTTTCTCCCCCATTGAGCCCCCTACTACCGCAAACCCTTATTCCTTCATCCCAAGCCCAAAATCCATCATCCAAACTCTCCCTTAACACATTCTACCTCTCATCTTCCTCAAAATCTCATAAAACCCCCAAAATCCCCCAAAACCCTATTTCACCAAACTTCTCCATCCATTTCCAGATCTGAACCCTAGGTTTCCACGGATCGTTCTTCCGTTGCCGTGCTTGCTCGGCATCGATCTTTCGCTTCTCTACGGTAGGGTTCGATCCTTTGGTTTTCTTATAACTCTCCTTGTGATTTTATTGAAACCCTAATAATAAACTAGGTGGATGTTGTTTGATGATTGTTTCTCCGTGGCAGCGATTTCCTCTCCGTAGATAACTTTTGTGGCGTGCCTCGTTGATCATCTTCCTTGGCGTGAGGCAAGTGAAACTTGCATCTCTTGATTTGGGCCATGTCTTAGGCCATTTCCTTGCTTTAGCGTAAAAGAGACTAGACAGTGAAAGGATAGCCGTCTAGACGCCATTGACCTAGCTTGACAACGAAGCTTGGTCCGTCACCCTCATCATGCTTGTATGACACGTTTACTTTCCCTTAATGGTACGCGTATTAACTGTTCATGACATCCATGCATCCTTAACTGCTATTGCATTTTAACTGCCATGTTTAATTTAAATAAACGGTACGCGAATATTTGTTCATGTCATTGCATTTTGCCTGTCATGTTTAATTTAAATTAACGGAACGCAAGTATATGTTCATGTCATTGCATAGTGATTATTCATCGTGATTGCGTAGCACACGCTACAATACTTATATTCCTGGCTCGTGTTCCAGAAGCGAGCCCTGTAGTTGGAAACCCCAACGCTCGATAAATAAGGCTAGGTGCACCCCTATGCCAATTGGAATACACTTCCTGGCTCGTGTTCCAGAAGCGAGCCCTGTAGTTGGAAACCCCAACGCTCGATACACATGGGTGGGGTAAGAGATAAGCGGACTGAGCCCCGAGTTGGCCTGATCCGCCAATCCGGCCAGCAGGTGGACTCTCTAGTGCACAAGTGATAAATAGTGATACGAGATAAGCGGACTGACCCCGAGTTGGCCTGATCCGCCACTCCGGTCAGTAGGTGGACTCTCTATGCACTAAGTGATAAATAGTGATAAGAGATAAGCGGCCTGAGCCACGAGCTGGCCAGCAGGTGGACTCTCTATGCACTAAGTGATAAACAGTGATAAGTGATAAGTGATTAGTGAATTGGTAGCTTTCGCTACATTGTGCGTGCTTGTCTCTCTTTTAAACTGCTGCATCAAACTAAACTGTCATATCATTGCTAATATTATAAGTGCTAGGTTGTTAGTTACTTTCAGTTTCCTTACACAAGTCTTTCCAGACTTGCTGACATGTGCCCCTCTCTCTTTTGGGTGTCACATGTTAGACCCAGAGCCAGAGCTTTGTTGCAGGGGATATGGTGTTGCTGATGCTGATGTTTGCTGTGGTAGTGAGTGGACACCGGGGGGCCTGTCTTGAAGACCGCTCGTGTTCACTTCTTTGTTTAGGTTTGCTGTTAGTTGTTGGTGTGTGGCACCCTTGTATGTATGTTATACTTTGTTGGCCATGTTTGGGCCTTAGACCCTTTTTCATTTAGCCTGGTGGCTTTTCTGCGATATTGTAATTTTTTTATGGACATTTGGAGATTCAATAAAAATGTCGTCTCATTTCATTATTATCATTGTTGTTTCGTTTCGCTTTGCAAGGACTTGCCATAATAAGTGTTTTTATATGCTTATCAGACTTGGAGCTTCACAGCTTCAAGTTTATGCGGACCTTCTCACGTCTCGCCTCCACATTTTTGGGAAGCGGGGCGTGACAGGTTTTATTGGTGGCCCATGCAGGTCCATTTGCAAATGCGAACTATCGGAACAACGATAATAATTATAGAATGTCCATTAAATAAATTAGAACATCCAAGTTATAAGCCCGGAGTCTAAGTTTTTAGCGTTCCTATGTCTTAGGTGGCTGGTAGGCGTGTTAGAGCACTTGTCCCAGCTTGATAGGAAATCCATTAGGTCAGGACTATAGTGAGACTTAGTTAGAAGTTTTTGCTTGCTAGTTAGAGGCCTCTGATTGTTTGTTAGACTCCACGTTAGTGATTTATTTGATTGTCTTAAGAGTTACCTTAGTGGTTCCTGTCTAGCTCTGACCATGATAGACTCCTAGGATTTCTTTGGCCGTTCGCTTGGGTTCATCGATTTCGGACCAAGCTGAACTCAATTCATCGATGTCTAGCCCTTAGGGAATCTTAGCGCTTAGTTCCATAATCTTTAGCTGGTTGACCGTAGGAGTTTCCGTAGATTTTCCTAAGTCATAACCATTTTCCTAAGTCATAACCTAGGCGTATTTATGTTTTGATCACCCGACCAAATCCCTTGCCTCGATTCCCATGACCACCACGTTTCGATAATCGTTGATCCTTCGAATGTCCCCATTCACAAAGCTTAATTTCTTTTAAAGTTATTTTTCTATTTCCCTTATTAAAGTTTTCGCTAAGTTTAAATCTTGTTTTAAACCCGCTACGTATATACTTGAATTTCTCACTTTTCGATTGAGTCAAAATTCCTTGTAGATTTCGGAGTCTAATGGTTGTAATTATAATTGCTATCTCGTAACCATTTTCTTGTCTATATTTTCACATTTCGGTTTAAAGACTCCAATACTATTTTGGAAAATTCGATATACCATTTTCTAACTATGAGATCCATTTTAATCGCATAGCATACATACTTTAAAATCTTTTCCAAGCTAAATGGAATTTCAATTGTTATATGTATACTTATATCTCGTACTCTTTCGTTGACTTGAATTAATTTTTGAAATTCGAGAGTTTTGACGAGATTTTGATTAATGTTTTATAATGCTTTATAGCCTATACCTTTCATACCTATTTGAATATCTTGTCTCTTTTCATAAATCGATTTAATTCTGAGCCGCAATTTTCCAAATTCGATTTATGAATTTTCCTTTCTTATTTATGCGATTCAAATGACTCGTCGCGCTCCCTTAATATACTTTTCAAGTCACAGATGATTTCAGCTTTCAACAAATCAAAGTTATGTTCAAACATTTTCCCGACTACAGATTTTTGGAAAATTACGTTTCAGTAACCACTTCCCTTGTCCTTAATTCACATGACCACCTCATTACAATTATCCTTGATCTTTCAAATGTTTTCCGTTGCAAATCTTGATTCTTCCAAAGTTATTTTCGAATGCTTTCCTTATTTGAAGTTTCACTAAATTTAAATTTTGTTCTAAACTTCTTTAAATATGTCTCCCTAAATTTCGATGGAGTTAAAGGTCGTTCTTGAATTTTGAAGACTTTTGGTCGTAATTTTAAAATTACTATCTTGTACTATTTTTTCTAACAATGTATCTTTCGCATTTCGATTTTTAAACTTTATTACTATCCTGATGGTTCGATATACCGTCCTTTTTCATAACTACAAAAAATTTATTTTAACCACTTATCTTACATACCTTTAGGGGTATTTTTCCAAACTGAATGGACTTCAACTAATTTTTGTATATATCAATTATAGGTTCGTCGTACTCGTACTTCAAAAGTTTTTATACCAACGCGTTCTTTTGGCGAATCCTTATTTCTCTAAAAGTATCTTCGATCTTCTTCTTTCGTTAAGTTTAAATTTGTTCGAAACACTTTTGATATATGTAAGGTTTCATGCTCCTTCGCCGACTTAAATTATTTATGTTTTTAAATATCGAAACTTGTGTTGAGATTTTTAGATTAGAAGTTTATAATATTTTCAGCATATACTTTCGTATCGATATAAATGTCTTGCCCCTTTTCATATACCAGTTTCATTCTGAACCGTATTTCTATTTTCCTAATTCGATTCATAATTTCTTTTCTTACTTGTGCCATTAAAATTTTATTCGAAAACACCTCGTGCTTACTCTTAATAAACTTTTCAAGTCCCTTTGGACTTCGGCTTTTAGCAAGTCGATTTTATGCTCAACATTTTCCATATTTCAGATTTTTGTAAAAAAAAATTATTACTGTTTCGAAATCGTTCCTGACTTAGACCCTTCATAAAACGGTTTAAAAGTTTTAATACTAACTTGATGAGTTTAAATATCCTTTTCTCTTTCCATACTACTAAGATATTATCTTTCCATTCACCATACACACTTTTAAGATAATTTCTAAAATATGACTTCAATTATTTTTATATATCGGAAACACGTTCGTTTTGCTCGTACATTAAGATCTTGTATAAATCATTTTGTTGGCAAACCCGGATTTCTCTAAAAGTATTTTCGACATGGTTTATTTGGGATTTCTCTTCAGTTTTAAGATTTGGGAAAACCTTTAGCATCCGCTTAAATTCTCCACACTATACTTGATCTGATTTCAATCTTCAAATCTCAAAACTTTTCCAAAATTTTAAGATTGCTGCCGCATAACATTTCTGACCTATGTTTTAATGTTCGAGTAAATGATTTCCTTTTTCCTCATGATGATTTTATATGAGCCAATAAACCACTTTTCCTCTTATTACGTATATTCGTCTCAAACTCGCTTTCAAACAACTTGTTTATCGACCTCTAAATAATTTTATACAAACGAGGACTCCGACTTTTTGAAGTACAACGGCCTTTGAATTCACGTATTTTAACTTATGTTGTTTACACTACTTTCTTTACGTATTCCTTAAGGGTATCATTGCATCATCTTTCCACCTAAACATTCACAGTCTTACCCTGATTCCCCTAACCAAATTTGGCTCCTTATCTTCGTCCTAGCTGAACCCATGTTTTTCGATCTTTCTATTCGTCATGATCTAGGTTCGGTTCTTTCCTATTGTCTAGCCCATAGAGCTTGTCGTTGCCTGTGTCAACCTTGTTATAGTTTGGTGGGCCCATTAGTTAAGTGGTTATGTCGTCGTAGTGTTGATTTCGTGGTGTGTATATAGTGGTATGGGTGTTGGCATTTGTATGTTGTGTGTAGGTAAATTTTCTGCTTGAGTATGATGTGATATACGTATGATAACAGAATGATAATTTTGATTGGTACTACTTGTTTTATGAGATGTCGTATGCGTGTATATCAGGAGGTATACCCGGCTATTGCATCTCTTAAACTTGTATGTAGTTGATGTGTTGATATGGTAATTATAAATGGATGGATATGGTGTGAAAATATGTGATACGTGGATGTGTATGCCTTGGAGTGGTATTGGTATGTGTATGGATGCTGTGTTACGCATATAAATGTCCTACTATGATTTGAGTCTCACTCAAGCTTGAGTGGGTATACTCTATGTACTTTGGTATAATTGTCTGTGGTGGTGAATAGTGATGGATGATGTATGTATGGTGTTTGAGTTGTTTGTGCTTGGTTGTGTTACGCACACGATTGTGGGTGGCTATACCAATATATAGTTATAGGACTATATGTGAGGTGAAAATATGGTGAAATATTTGCATGTATTTGAATGACTAAATAAATGTGAAATTATTTTCAAATAAGAGAGGCTTGGTTATTTTCTTATAGTAAGTAATAAGTGTTTATTGTTGTATAAATATATTGACTATATATATGTGATCGAAATACGTGTATGAAATTGATTGACTATAATAAGTATGAGTGTACTATGTGCGTGAAAATATGTGTGTAGTGGTAGTAATATTTGATTTCTAGTGCATGTATATATAAGCACTCGAAATGAAAGTACTTGGTTGAATTTATGATGTGATATTGGTTGAGGGTAGTTACCCGAGCGACTATATATATGTTAGAAAGTCCGAGGACGGACTTTATTCTAAGGTGGGTAGGATGTAACGACTGGTTTTTGTATGATTGGATTATCAGTGTGTTTTGCTTGTGATGGTGGGTTCTCTCCTTGTGTGGTTTCCATTTCCATAGTTCTCGCTTTCATTCATCTCGTTGAGATTTCCTAGCTTTCGTTTTCATTCCTTTTGATGTGATTTTCTAGCTTCTTCCTTCGATCGTCGATTTCGGAGTAAGTCATTCGTGACGAGCTTCAAATCGCTCATATCTTAGAGTTAGAGTGACCTTAGAAGCCATAGGAATCTTCCCGAAGCTCTGCGATTCGAATCGGCACTTTTAGTGCATCTTAGTTGGTTCGAGAAGGGGAACCAACCGACTAGATCGAGATCTAGTCGGTCAGCAACTCTACTCAAACCGACTAGTTCCTTGGATTAATTTTACTTAAGTTACTGTTTCTGTTTAGTCGGTCTAAGTTCATCTTTCGACCGACTAGTTGTTAAACTAGTCGGTTAAGTTTTGTACTCAGACCGACTAATTCTTAGTTCTTCTGTGCAGTCGAGTACTGTTCATTCTTAGTCGGTCTAAGAACGTTCGTCGACCGACTAGATGAGAAACTAGTCGGTCAGTAGTTGTTCTTTGACCGACTAAATCTAAATCCTATTTCTATACAGGAGTTATTGTTTGGACTTAGTCGGTCTGCGTTGGTCAACCGACCGACTAGTTCCCAAACTAGTCGGTCAGTGGTTATTCTCAGACCGACTAATCAGTGCCAAAACCCTAATTTCTGGGCAGCCACCAGCCCTTCCTATTTAAACCCCTCCCAAACGTTTTCTTCTCCTTCCTCACGACCCAAAACCCTAGTTTCTCCCCCATTGAGCCCCCTACTACCTCAAACCCTTATTCCTTCATCCCAAGCCCAAAATCCATCATCCAAACTCTCCCTTAACACATTCTACCTCTCATCTTCCTCAAAATCTCATAAAACCCCCAAAATTCCCCAAAACCCTATTTCTCCAAACTTTTCCATCCATTTCCAGATCTGAACCCTAGGTTTCCCTGGATCGTTCTTCCGTTGCCGTGCTTGCTCGACATCGATCTTCCGCTTCTCTACGGTAGGGTTCGATCCTTTGGTTTTCTCATAACTCTCCTTGTGATTTTATTGAAACCCTAATAATAAACTAGGTGGATATTGTTTGATGATTGTTTCTCCGTGGCAGCGATTTTCTCTCCGTAGATAACTTTTGTGGCATGCCTCGTTGATCATCATCCTTGGCGTGAGGCAAGTGAAACTTGCATCTCTTGATTTGGGCCATGTCTTAGGCCATTTCCTTGCTTTAGCGTAAAAGAGACTAGACGGTGAAAGGATAGCCGTCTAGACACCATTGACCTAGCTTGACAACGAAGCTTGGTCCGTCACCCTCATCATGCTTGTATGACACGTTTACTTTCCCTTAATGGTACGCGTATTAACTGTTCATGCCATCCATGCATCCTTAACTGCTATTGCATTTTAACTGCCATGTTTAATTTAAATAAACGGTACACGAATATCTGTTCATGTCATTGCATTTTGCATGTCATGTTTAATTTAAATTAACGGTATGCAAATATATGTTCATGTCATTGCATAGTGATTATTCATCGTGATTGCATAGCACACGCTACAATACTTATATTCCTGGCTCGTGTTCCAGAAGCGAGCCCTATAGTTGGAAACCCCAACGCTCGATAAATAAGGCTAGGTGCACCCCTAGGCCAATTGGAATACACTTCCTGGCTCGTGTTCCAAAAGCGAGCCCTGTAGTTGGAAACCCCAACGCTCGATACACATGGGTGGGGTAAGAGATAAGCGAACTGAGCCCCGAGTTGGCCTGATCCGCCACTCCGGCCAGCAGGTGGACTCTATAGTGCACAAGTGATAAATAGTGATACGAGATAAGCGGACTGAGCCCGAGTGGGCCTGATCCGCCACTCCGGCCAGCAGGTGGACTCTCTATGCACTAAGTGATAAATAGTGATAAGAGATAAGCAGCCTGAGCCACGAGCTGGCCAGCAGGTGGACTCTCTATGCACTAAGTGATAAACAATGATAAGTGATAAGTGATTAGTGAATTGGTAGCTTTCGCTACATCATGCGTGCTTGTCTCTCTTTTAAACTGCTGCATCAAACTAAACTGTCATATCATTGCTAATCTTATAAGTGCTAGGTTGTTAGTTACTTTCAGTTTCCTTGCACAAGTCTTTCCAGACTTGCTGACATGTGCCCCTCTCTCTTTTGGGTGTCACATGTTAGACCCAGAGCCAGAACTTTGTTGCAGGGGATATGGTGTTGCTGATGCTGATGTTTGCTGTGGTAGTGAGTGGACACCGGGGGGGCCTGTCTTGAAGACCGCTCGTGTTCACTTCTTTGTTTAGGTTTGCTGTTAGTTGTTGGTGCGTGGCACCCTTGTATGTATGTTATACTTTGTTGGCCATGTTTGGGCCTTAGACCCTTTTACATTTAGCCTGGTGGCTTTTCTTCGATATTGTAATTTGTTTATGGACATTTGGAGATTCAATAAAATGTCGTCTCATTTCCTTATTATCATTGTTGTTTCGTTTCGCTTTGCAAGGACTTGCCATAATAAGTGTTTTTATACGCTTATCAGACTTGGAGCTTCACAGCTTCAAGTTTGTGCGGACCTTCTCACGTCTCGCCTCCACATTTTTGGGAAGCGGGGCGTGACACCTCGCCTACCCCGCATATGGCGCTCCGGTTTGGGTGGCGAAGCTTTATAAGCTAGCCCCGGAGGTCTTCACTGGAGGGGGTAGCGAGCGCGTAGCTCGGCCCGTGCCCTTCTACGGTTTGGGTGGCGAAGATCCGTAAGCTTGCCCTGGAGTCTTTGAGAGGGCGGGTATTGTGTCGTCGCCTCCCCGCAGCCTCTATAGTCTGACGGGTATTGGGCCGTCGCCTACCCTGCATATGGCACTCCTGTTTGGGTGGCGAAGCTTTGTAAGCTTGCCTTGGAAGTCTTCACTGGAGGGGGGAGCGATTGCGTAGCTCGGCCCCTGTCCTTCTCTGGTTCGGGTGGTAATGCTCCGTAAGCTTCCCCGGAGTCTTTGAGAGGGCGGAAATTGGGCCGTCGCCTCCCCGAAGCCTCTATAGTCGGACGGGTATTGGGCCGTCGCCTACCCTGCATATGGCGCTCTGGTTTGGGTGGCGAAGCTTTGTAAGCATGCCCAGCAGGTCTTCACTAGAGGGGGGAGCGAGCACGCAGCTTGGCCAGTATCCTTCTCTGGTTTGGGTGGCGAAGTTCCGTAAACTTGCTCCGGAATCTTTGCGAGGTTGGGTATTGGGCCGTCGCCTCCACGTAGCCTCTATAGTTGGACGGGTATTGGGCCATCGCCTACTCCGCATATGGCACTCCGGTTTGGGTGGCGAAGCTTTGTAAGCTTGCCCCGGAGGCCTTCACTAGTGGGGGGAGCGAACGCGTAGCTCGGCCCGTGCCCTTCTCCGGTTTGGGTGGCGAAGCTCTGTAAGCTTGCCCCGGAGTCTTTGAGAGGGCGGGTATTGGGCCGTCGTCTCCCCGCAGCCTCTATAGTCAGAAGGGTATTGGGCCGTCGCCTACACCGAATATGCTCCTCTGATTTGGGTGGCAAAGCTTTGTAAGCTTGCCCCGGAGGTCTTCACTGGAGGGGGGAGCGAGCGCGTAGCTCAGCCCGTGCCCTTCTCCAGTTTGTGCGGCGAAGCTCCGTAAGCCTGCCTTGAAGTCTTTGTAAGGGCGGGTATTGGGCCGTCGCCTCTCCGCAGCCTCTATAGTCCGACGGATATTGGGCCGTCGCCTACCCCGCATATGGCACTCCGGTTTGGGTGGCGAAGCTTTGTAAGCATGCACCGGAGGTCTTCACTGGAGGGGGGAGCGAGCGTGTAGCTCGGCCAGTATCCTTCTCCGGTTTGGGTGGCAATGTTCCGTAAACTTGCTCTGGAATCTTTGCGAGGGCCGGTATTGAGCCGTCGCCTCCCCGCAGCCTCTATAGTAAGACGGGTATTGGGCCATCGCCTAC